>CM068483.1:13589000-14247500 GCA_034769265.1 Remorina albescens
AGGCTGGATATCAAAGATTATTCTCTGCCAAGAAATGAATTAGATGTATGCAGAAATAGAAATACATTTGATGGTTAGGCTTTGTTTCTTTGGAAGATTGTGGCTATTTCTTTCTCCTAAAGGGTCTGTGGCTTTAAACTTCTCTCCTTTCAACTAAACTAGCATGACTTCCTTCGGCTCATACTGTATTCTATTAAAAATAACAATTGTTGCCCAACTTTGGTAAATTTGCTAATTTGCTTCCTTTCTGGCATTTGGATGAGAAGAGAGATGCCACTCCCTTATCTGTTGGCTAAACTCAAACAACACAGCCAGGCCAAGAGATGGTCTGTTACCTAGTGGTTGTAAAATCAAACGTTTTTGCAAGCACTTTCAGCCAATTTCTTCTTGTGGTAATTTTCTGAGCTAACCAGTTAGTGACTGTAGGTTTAGGATTATACAGACAAGAGAGTGGTGTCATTAAATGATTATTAACCATGGGCAACAGAGCAAAAATCCCAGGAATCAAATTAGTCCTTTTTAGGTTAGAAGCAAACTGTCTAACTATCCAAAGTAGATTTCAGTCCTCTGGCCTCTGAACTGCACTGCTTGAAGACACCGTTTGTGAAGTTAGAGTTGTTCCTCAAATAAATGTCTCTGCCTGTTAAGTCTTTTTCTGGGTGATAAGCCACTGAAGCTTAATCAAGCACATAGCAGCCGGAAAATGAAATGGTCTTGTCTAAAATGGGAACAATGTGATGAAGATGTATTTTTTTTTTATCGTCCTTTGGCAATGCAGTTTTATGTCGGGGACTTTGTTGTTTCTTCAACCTTTTTCTGAAAAGTATCTTAGAAGTTGCATTTGGGTGAGATTTCCTTGTAGCCACAGCTCTCCACTTCTTCCTTTCTTCCTTTTTGACCTTCTAAAAATTTCTACGCAGTTTTATTTAACCCTTCCCACTTTCGCTGCACTAGTGTTAACATGCCTGTCTGTTTAGCCTTACTAAACTTATTCTTGCTTATTATCAACAGTGTTGTGCTGCTGTGTCCATTCTTTCTGCTTGCATACTATTTCTCTTCTGCTGGTCTCTGGAGTGCAGACCCACTCATTCCTGAAGTGGCAATGACTTTCACAAGAAGAACTGTTTATGCCATCTCTGTTTACACTGTTAATTTATGTGCATTCTTGTAAGTATAATAAATTTGATTAAGGCTAAGTTAAACTCATAAGTGTCCTGTACAACTTTCTTATGCAACATATGCTGCATCTTATAGCTATTTTTTTTACCAAACAGCAAATAAAGATGCCAATAAAACCTGAAAGAATGTATCATTATCAGAACATTATATAAATTGTCTGAAGGAAAGTGACCAACTGCATAGCAGTTATCAATGTGCTCAGTCATGAAATGTTGACATTTTTCAGATACATGGCTTTCATAGGACAGTGATGACATATTATCCCCTTTTAGGTCTTTTTTTTTTTTTTTTTTTTAAAGATAATTGCAGTAAAAACTTATATATGACAATTACTTAGTTTGTTTCCTAGTTATTTCATGTCGATGCAAGAAGCAATGTAGGGGCAACAACATAAAAATTCTAGGCTGCATAGGGGGAGATCAAGAGGGTGGGGTGAAGGGAGGAGTTATTTTCAGAGCTTTGGAAAACATCCCAACTTGTCAAGATACGACAATCACACAGTTTTGTAGGTGAGCTTTTGCTCTTAATTTGTATGGAAATTGAACTTTCCCTTTCCAGCCCATGTTGTGATGTTTGTATATTGCTAAGAAAAACCAATGTGACGAAAGTCATCAGTCAAGGTATCAAGTACACAAACCTGATTGACGTGAATGGATAGAAATAACTTGATGTTCTCTGCCAGTGTATTAATCTGAAAACATTTTTGCACAGTTAATTCATTTATTCAACTTATTTATTATTTGATATGTGTATCATATCCTTCCACCCCTTAGTCAAGCCCACTAAGGCCTACAGCCGTGGATCGGTGGTGATGGTGGATGAGATCATGAACGCCAGCCCTACAAAGTTCAGGTTTCCGGAGGCTGGCCTCCGTGTTATGGTCACCAGCCATTTTGGACCCAAGACCCGCCTGCGCATGGCCAGCCGCCTCATCATTACAGAGGTACAGCAGGGCGTTGTTGCTCCAATAAGTAGGTTAAGCTGCTACTGCCATGCTGTCTTTCATCAATTTAAATATAAATGTAAAGGTTTTTATGACCCTTGAAAATTTCCTTATCTCAATTGCAAAATGTACGTCTCTTTTCCATCAAGGCAAAGACAAACGATTGCAGTAAAAGTTTTGGCAGTAGCCCAGTAATTAAAGGAGCAGCACGTCTGCTCATGTGCTCTTTGACTTAGTTTCTTTTTTCTGAAAGCGCCAGAAGTTGGTCCAAGCTGCCAATGGCGTGGAGACACAAGTGATTGACGGGAAGGTGGAAATCGAGAATGGAAACGTGCCAGAGGACAAACCAAAGGAAGAGGAGGAAAATGACACCATTTCGCCGTTTCACATTCCAAGTGCGTGATTCCTGTGTTTACTTGAATGTGTGTAATTTTGCTTTCGTGTATACTTTGGGGGGCATAAAGATCCAGGAGCGACATGATTATGATACAGTGTCACATCTTGTCACAGTTGAAATTTCAGATGCATTTATAAATCTATAAAACTTCCTCTTGTGTTGTTTAGTTTAACAATTTGGGACATAATTAATGACGTTTTTTGTTGGTCAGCTCAGCTTGATCTGCTCAAGAATCTCTTTCCACTTCAATAGTTATTAATGTCCTCCCTCAAATTAGTCAGTGGCTTTATATATACTGACTAATGATCAGCCTCTTTGACAGCTCTGAGCGTGCCTGCCCTTTCCTCAGTCAGTGGCTGCTGGTGTGAAAAGATTAATCTGATTCAACACAAAACAGACCAATTCATCAAAGTGTTTGGAAGTGTTGTTGTCATTATAGTTGGCAAATGACATTAAAAGAAGTGAAATGGAAGAGGATAAAGTTTTGTATTTAGTGTGATGTCCACAAATGGGAAATAGGAGGTGTCAGTATAAAGCAAAAGGAACTGTAGCTGGGCTGTAAGCAGAAATATCTGGTGTATCCCCCCCCCCACTATTAAGTGTGATGTTTTGATATGTTTTACTTGACAGAATAGATTCTCCACCCAGTCAATGAGGGGAGACATTTTCACACAACTCAAAGCTGAAGCAGTAATCTCTTATGCATGTGTGTATTTTTTTTGCTGCAGGCAGTATTGGCAGCAAATTCAAGTGGCTGATCTCGTGGCCTCTGCTCCTGCTGCTGTTCTTCACCATCCCAAACTGTGCCAAGCCTCGCTGGGAGAAGTATTTCATGCTTTCCTTCATCCTGTCCACGCTCTGGATTGCAGTCTTCTCCTACCTGATGGTCTGGATGGTGAGTGTATTAGCTGTTTCTGTAGAAAGCAAGAAGGTTGATAAATTCTATAGAACAAGGTTGTTTAGTCACCAAGGGTAAAATTGTTCCAAGTGGTAGATTTTTTGATTTTTAGTTTCAAATTGATTTCACACAACTTTCACTGATTTTGGAGACAAATTGATTATCGATGGCAATAGATGTACAACAACCAAGAGTTTGACCAAACAAAACCAAAAGTTTACTGTAAAAGGATGAAAAATTTGTACAGTTCAAGGAAATTCAGTTCACTTAAGTATTGTGTCAAATGAGTAACCTGCCAGGAGAGGAACAATAAATATCCATAGGAAGTAACTCAGTAATTAATTTATTCCATATATACAAAGAGTAAAATCATAAAACATCAAACATGGATGAACATGGGGGAGTGTGAGTGTGACAGGATTAGGGGGTTAGGGTTTTGAGGTGCCTTTTCTCATACAAAAAGATGTTGTTATTTTGGTTATTTGTGTGTCTCTCTCAGGTGACTATAATTGGCTACACTCTGGGAATTCCTGATGTGATCATGGGCATCACTTTCCTGGCAGCAGGCACCAGTGTCCCAGACTGCATAGCCAGTCTCATTGTGGCTCGGCAAGGTATAACTTTCCCCTGAAACATTTTTAGATGGCTGTTGTATGGATTGAGTGGAGAGCAAGATGTGGCTGTTGTGTTTACAGGGCATGCATTTAATACTACTTGTCCTAGTCAATAGGACATTTTTTTATTTGATAATGATCTGTGATGAATATATGTTTAGGTGAATCATTAAAACAGTGAACCAATAAAAATACCAAAGGAAATGGTGTTTTTGTGGTCATTAAGAGGGAGAGAGGGAAAAAATGTGTTCAGACATCCAGATAACTATGAATGAATTGAAAGCTGTTAACATGCAGTTGGGGATAAAATGCATGTGTGCATGTGTTTAGATATTAGTAAAAACTCAGATTCATCCAGATAAAAATGGGCTCGGTTTCTGTTGCATTATGTTTCTAAAAGTTAATAGAGGTATGTCATCTGCAGTGCATGTGTGGAAGCAAATTGTTTAAATTGGAATATGTACAAAGTACTACAATGAACGGGTGCAAGAGAAAATGGTGCAGAGCTGTTTAATGATATTACTCTGTAGCTCTGCGTCACTGCCTCCCCATCTGAAGGTACAGAACAGAGAAATTCTCATTTCTGCTTTGAAGAAGTGGCTTTTCTGACCGACTTCAATTGAGCTTTGTGTTGTTGCAGGTCTTGGAGACATGGCAGTGTCCAACACTATAGGCAGTAATGTGTTTGATATTTTGGTGGGTCTTGGGGTTCCCTGGGCGATAAAGACCATTTGTGTAAGCTATGGATCAGAGGTAAGGAGCTAGACTACATTGCCACAGATCTTATTAATAACACGATCCAATTTGTTCCCATGTCTGTGATCGAGTAATGAAATGGCTGCAGATGAATTGCTGATCTGATGCCTCGTGTGTTTCAGGTGATGATTAACAGTCGGGGGCTGGTTTACTCAGTGGTGCTACTGCTGGGCTCTGTGGCCCTCACGGTGAGCAAGAGTTAATGATGTTTACGCTACACTGGTATTGCATGTCAACCACTTCCAGCAAGATAACCTGTTTACTAGGGTAGTTCACCTTGGACATACAAAGAAAATTCCCATAAATGTTCCTGTTTGCCTCAGCCATCACTGACTGATGCCCTGTTATGTTATGGTGACTGAAACAGGTTATGTAATTAGTTTTAAAAAAAACAAACAAAACAAAACTGCATAAACATTTAGTCATAAACACAAAGACTCACTTTAACATCTCAAAGACATTAAGTATTGACACATTAGTTTGAGGATGTTGTACCGGTTTCATTAATTGGAAGAAGTTGTATAAAGTATATATTTATCATATTTTCATAGGGAGAGGATTAGCTAAATAGTAAAGTTGTGTTGTCTTAACCATGATTGTAGAAAAGTGATTTAAATGCAAAGTGCACTCACAAACTGCACAAATGGCTGATGTGTTTGTGTGTGTGCAGGTTCTGGGTATCCACCTGAATAAGTGGAGGTTGGACATGAAGCTGGGCATCTATGTCCTGGTCCTGTATGCTGTTTTCCTCTGCTTCTCCATCATGATCGAGTACAACGTCTTCACTTTCGTCAACCTCCCCATGTGCATGGAGGAGTAGAGTACAGCAGCATGTCTCAGATACCAAAACCTCAGTGCTCCATAGCAACCCCAAACTTTCTCTTTTTTTTTTTTTTTTTTCTATAATACTGGACCTAACTGCAGGCTTTTTTTCCCCTCCTGTGCACTCTTCCCTGTAAGCTTTTCACTCCCACATATGAATCTAATTTCCTCGAGAGGCAGTACATTGTAATGGTGGACTCCACTCTATCTTTAATTTCTCCTCTTGTCACACAGTGCCAGTCCTGAATGCCCATTATTCTGATCTTTGCCTGTTACTGCAGTAAAGTCTTTAGTTACCCTGTGCACCTGTTAACTTTCTACCCATCTAGCATGCCTTTAGATGTCGGGGACCTCCAGAATCATAAGTGCCCCTGTGGATTGTTGGTGTGTGTTTCCATGGTTCACATTGTAGATTTCCACACAACATTTTCAAAGTCTTTTCACAAACCAAGCCAGAGTCTGTGAGGAGAAGAAAACAATCCTACCACAACTGCTTATTTCATCCCTTCCTCCATGTAGAGAAAGGTCTCCTTGAAGAAATTTCTAAACATTTCTACAGTTATCCCAGCACGCGAAGAAAAAAGTAGTCCTTTTTCCCTCTTGACCCCCTGGAGGAGGACCTTGTCCTTGGCAGCTCCCCTCCTCCAGTCTGGGCCTGACTCCCCTGGCATGGCCTCTGGCATCAGGGAGCAGATACTGTTACAGCTTCACATCAGTCTCCCTGCACAACTCTTCCCAACCCTCATCTGCTTGATCAAATCTGCTTTCCTTTCTTTAAAAAAGACATTTACGGGACACTTTGTGTCAAAATAATTCACAGTCCAGATCAGTTGGCTGTGAGGGTGTTATGCATATGCAGCACTGCACAATGTAAACTTGTAAACACTTTTTTTGGTTGTTTTTTGTATTTATTTTTTCAAAACTGTTTTATCTAGTATGAAATATGGAGGAGAGCTTGTTGCAATTCAAAGACATTGCCTGTTCTTCACTGTAACAAACTGCACACAGAAATGCTTTTCTTGCTTTGTGCTGTAAGGAGATTTGACCTCTCAGTGGGATATTCAGGCAGTTGGTGGCAACACCACTCCAGCATTGTTGTGGTTCAGTGATGGGCTGTTATCACTTTTCCCTCTGCACAACTCTGGATATGCGGGATGCATCCAATTTTCATCATTTAGTGACTTGTACTCAACTTGAGACAGCAGCAGCATGGAGATGTTAGTTTTTTTTTTTTGTTTTTTTTTTAATGCAAAGAAACCAGGCAGTTCTCAAGACTGTCTGTCTGTAATGACACCCTTCGGTCAGTGAGGGGTGCTGGAGCTCCTCTACCCAGAGCAGGGGTGCCAACCACAGCTGTCGGTTATCAGGGAAATGGACGACTCCAAGAGGTGGCGATGGTGATGGTCTCTTGATTTTTGGGTTACATGTAGATATTGCACTTTAACAGCCATCCTCTCATTCTGAATCAACTAGTGCTTCCTTCTGTGCGTGTGTATTTTCTCTGTGTGTGCGTGCGTGCGTGCGTGCGTGCGTGCGTGCGTGCGTGCGTGTGTGTGTGTGTGTGTGTGTGTGTGTGTGGTGGGGGGGTGGGTGTGCGTGGGGTGGGTGTGGGTGTGTGCGTGTGCGCTCAGTTTAGGCCCTACCTTTTCTCACACCAGGCTCTTGACTCTCAGACTGGAACCTCATTGACACCACGAGCACACCCGCCCATGTCTGCAGTGCATGCAGGGACATTACACAGCTCCTCCACAGCACAGCAAAAAGGCTGAGGGCTTCTGGGCGTCTCCATGGAAACAGCCCCGACCCATTTTACAAAAATCGGCAGCTACGAGCTACACTGCGATTCAGACATTTTGACATCATGCAAAAATGCCTGTGAGGAGTCCACAAGTTGAGGTGAAGAGACTACAAACTCAGATGTGTGTGGGGAGCGTTTAAAGTGTTTAAAATATTCCTCTGTCACACTGCTGGCAGCAGGCACTTGTATATGCAATCTCAATGTAAAGAATTTATGTGACAGAAGGCCCCCTGCCAGGTTGTCATTTAAGATGGGGGGACCTCCCCCCCTCCCCGCTGCGGAGATGTGATGTCGGTTTGTCTAGTAGTACTTGATGTGTGAGCTCACAGGTGTGTGTTTGACAGCTGAGGAACTGAGCCAACAGCATGGATGCTTCAGGAACAGTGCTATTGTTGGGAGTCTCAACCCAACCTGACCCCCCACCCCATTCCTATCCATGTGTTTTCCCTCTTTCTCAACTTTTGTCCCCACTTGCACAAGGGCATTAACTTACCACCAGCCCTAGCTGAAGGAGCTGAGGGGAATTGAATGGATGGATGGATGACCTTCCTCCACTGCCCTTTGGTCTCTTTTCAGCAGACCTGAAACAAACTAAATGTTTGGGATGCTAAGCCCCCCCCCAAAGCTGCTACTCTATCAGGGTTCAAATGGCTCTGTTTACTGGATGGAGGTGACCACACAGGGCCTACAGAATCCTTCACATACGCACTGACATCCTTGGATCCCCCCTCCCCCCTGCAGCCCTTCCTCTTGTCAACCTTCTCAGTGGGTGTTCTGTATGGACAGGATCTATGTATATTTTTTCAAAACAGGTTTTTGTGGGGAAGGCATGTTTGCACTGTACTTTAGTTGATTCAGAATGTGCAGCGTTAAGGTTTCCCTCTGTGTATATTTATGTTGTTCTTGCTCTGTGTGATCATGTCCCGGTTGCCAGGTTTGAGCAGTAACACCACAGCAGAGGGGGGGAAACCACACACTGCTCCTGTTTTTGTCCTCATCTTGATGCACAGTGTATCTGTCCCACTGGTCGTCTAATTTGCATCTTTCTTACCAAGTAACTTTTTTGGAATAGGAAGAGGGGGAAAAAAAATGCCATAGTTGTCGTAGCTCTTCGTAAGTCCAGATTGTACGGAAATCCTGTGTACAAAATAAACGCACACTCTAGAACACATGTAAGAAATGGCAATTGAACACGAGAGATAGTATGTGTTTATGGCTTGAATGCGACCTGATGCACTGTGAGCTCAATGTGATGTGGGAGTTGTTTGTCAAGAATAATAAATGATTAAAAAATATAGTTAATGTAAAGTTAGTTACTATAAAACATTACTGAGGACATCTGTATAACTTATATGAATGTATTGTCTTGCTATACTGGACATATCCAACCAATGCATTTTACTGTAAAGCAATAATGTGAAGAAAAAAATTAAATGGCAAAATAATTCCTGTACATTTGTCTCATAAGTTCTTGGATTGTTTGTGAAATACAAATTAAATGAAGCCATTTGTACATGTACCTGTTGCATGTGCTGTTTTTTTTCCGTAGCAGGTATTGTTTTAAATTGATTGATTGGTTTGTAATCGTAGTCGTTTATAAATATGAAGCACAAAGAAGGAAAATTATCCAATGTTCTCTGAAAAAGCCCTGAAATTTAGATGTGTGCAGAACTTTTTTTTTTTTGCTTTTCTTCTTTCACATTATCTTGTTACTCATCTTACTTCTTTTCATTTTAACAGAGACCGTTTGAAGGAGATTTGGAAACACTAGACTAAAAAGTTGTAAAAAGTAGGTTAATTTCAACCAACTCCAACAGTAAAATGCTATTTGATCAATAGTAACTATTTAAAAATGTCACACAAGAGCATGAATGTGAAGGGACTTGTCCACCTTTACTTCAAGGTGATGCAGTGAGTTAGTATTAGGGCAGTAAAAGATCCATAAAGCTGCTTAAAAAAAGCTAGGACACCCTGACCTTTAGTCCCCAGTATCAGTAATCAACACATTACAACTTTCCCATTATGCATTCCTCAAACTTGTGCTGTTAAAGCTACAGAGAACACACATACAGATGTTTCCACAAGTTGTAAAGTCAACAGCCCTTCATATATAAAGTCAGTGTAATAGCCCCTTAAATCGTTTTTATTTTGAACCAGGACTTTTACTTGTAATGGAGTATTTCTTGGTCTCTATGCAGTCATAAACGGTCTGAGTGCTTTCCCCACCAGTCTTTACTAAATTTATCCACCTTCTTAGCAATTTAATTTATTTAAACAAGTGCTTTAAATTTTTGAAAGTATAACAACTCAACCATTTTTCCCCTGAACTGTTCAGGCTATATCCTGTGTTTGTAATTAATTCTAATTTGTAAAAGTTACATTTAATTAACGGGCAGCGACACAGAGGAGGACACATTCAGATTTGCTGACTCAAGGTTTTTATTCAACCTAAGGCCAAATGAAGGGGTGCAGCTTACATAGTTTTGATATGAGTAGTTTGAGATATGTAATAAATCTTTCTTGGTGAATCAACCCTCAGGGTTAAGTTAATGAAGCTGATGTACTCCTTATGGCTGTACTCCTCCTGAATCAGCAGTGATTAAAACTCTTTTCATGAAAAACGTTTCTGTCCTTTTAAATACTCTATGATATATTCTGGTGATGTCACCATTGCCCCCCCCCCTTTTTTTTATATACCCAGCTGTGATTTCCTCCACTCCAAAATTCACAGATTTTTTAATCTTTCAATCACATCAGCAGTGGATTAATTCAAACTCCGTCAAGGCTCAAAGTAATACCATGCAATTAAATAGAAAATAAATCATCTTCTATTTGGTTGAAGCGCTCTGGAAAGAATATCCAAATGAACAAGTCCTTCTTATAATTTAGATGTTGCTTTAACAGAGTGTATTATTCCCTGAATGAATGATGAATAATGATTTATTGGCCCTTACCGGAAACTCAAGGATGTTGCACTCATCCAGACAGGGTGATTGCAAACAATTTGTTATTTATAGTGACAGCTGGCAACATATGAAGAGTCCATTGAGGGGCAAGTGATTGGAAAATTTATGTTTTGATTGCATCTTGCCTCTATCCATCTGGCGGTCAGTGGCAACAGTAGGGGGCAATGTTGCAACAGGATTTCCATCTCAGCATCACAGGCAACTGGTTAAAGTTCCAAATGAACTGAACATGGAGCTTTTTCACCTAAGCAACTAAAAGCTCTGGCACTCCATGATAATGTTTCAAATATGAAACTGCAACAGAGTCTGAGCACGAGTGGAATCGATGCTTTCCTCGTGATTTTGTGCACAGAGAACATACTGCACGCAATTTGTTAATGATGGATGCCCACGTCCTTCATCAGCCAGCAGACAGCTTGCCATCTGGTGAGACTAGCATGACTGGTGCAGGCTACTGGTGCTTTTCCCTAATGAGCCACCCTCTTGGCTACTGTGCTGCAGTTAACAAGCTTCTTTGTCAGCCGTGATCTTGTGCACTGATGAGTTCCCTTTCTGCCCCCTAACAAGCCCGTTTGGGCAGCGACTGCGTGTCTCCCCTGAATGCTGGCTTAACTCCCTTCCACCATTTGTTGTGGCACATTTAAAGGGAGAGGGCCCACGCATGCTGCCCTGGACATATAGGGCACTGTAATCCAGCTTTGAAAGGTTGTTTATCTCTTCCCCCTCCACACCCACAGTTACAGTTTGGGGACATGTTCTTTCCTTGTTTGTGCCTTGCCGGTATTTTGGACACTATTCTGCTGTTTGGGTAAATTGCTGTGCAGCAGTGATGGATGGTGAACAAACTGGGTTGCTGCTGCTTGCTGCAGTCCCTCATAAGGGCAACCTGTGCTCCTGAGCACAAGGTGTTTGTTGTGGGTCGCCCCTGCGTTTTTTAACTACCAGTTCGGCTTTCTCTGTAGCATCCTGACATGGGCTGGAGAACATGGACTGTAGTATAGTTCATCCAGATCACAAAGGAAGGAGCTTTTCAGCTGTGGTGGTGTTTAAAAGCCATAAAAATTGTTGGGGTTTTTTTAGGTATTATCTCTCAGATTTCTTCCTCAGGTGTGATTTGGTCAAAGTGGATGGATTTTCGTTGTGGTCTTCACAGAACTAAAAAACACATTTAAAGAATTGAACAGCAACATCTCTTTCAAGAAACAATGCCCCAGTTAATCCGAACAATTCACAGAACTCACTGTGAATAGTGGTCACAGGAACTATTTCATATGGAGGAGACCATCTGAATGAAAACATGAAAACACATTCTGTGGACTATTAATGTGTGAATAACTGTTGTTATTCAGAGACCCCTTAAAACCTAAGCACTATGTAATTATATTGCAGATTGCAAATGTTCTTGGATATTAGTTCATTGAACTAAGGAGTGTTTTTACTAACTCAGAATTGGTTTATTTTTGGACGCAATGTCAACCACCAGTGGGGCAATAAATTTGTCCTGCTTATTATGTTCATTATGCTTATTGTTGTTGTGCCATTATGTAAAATTACCCATCGCCTCTCATTCATTCATTCATCTTCTACTGCTTATCCATTTACAGGTCGCAGGGGGTGCTGGAGCCAATCCCAGCTCACTCTGGGTGAGGGCAGGTTACACCCTGGACAGGTCACCAGTCCATCACAGGGCCAACACACAGAGACAGACAGAGACAAACAACCACTCACACTCACACTCTGACCTACGGACAATTTAGAGTCACCAGTTAACCCCAACATGATGTCTTCGGACAGTGGGAGGAAACTGGAGTACCTGGAGTTACAAGTGAGTGTATTAATATAATTTGTTTTAAATAACTATTGCTTACTTAAGTTTTGCTTAATTTAAGTTTTGCTTTGGTTTTCTATATTGCTGGAAGGAGTCATTTGTTTTCCATTTCCTAGTGGTGGTTACACATGATGTTTTTAAAAAGCACTCTGTCCATTATTACCTTCAGAGTAGTAGTAATATTTTAAAAGCCCTTATGGGATTTATACTTCTACCCTGGTCTTCCCACCTTGTTTGTTTTTTTGCTTTTCTGGCCATTGTGACCCACACACTTTTTTTTTTTTTTTTTTTTACTTTCACCTGTCCCACCCAGTCCCAACAGTAAAAATCCACTGGCTGAGTACATTTAATGACTTTAAGCTTGGTCCAGTTGTTAAGTGGTGGATGAAAATTGTATTCCATTACCACCACATGAACTTTCCCTGGTATTTAAACCTTCTGCAAACTTTAGAATGAGATCAAATTAAAATAAACTGAATAATGATGAGGACAGTGACATTATTGGAGTTGTAACCTGTGGTAACAGGCTGTTTTGGTTTCTTTTTAGCATCCCAGCTGATATTGAAAACGCTATAAAGATGACATAGAAATGAGTTCATAAACTCAAAGGAAAGTCAGCTGTTTTTATAACTAAGAGCGGGAATTTCTATTTTGATGCACATTCAATTTTCATTTACACTTGTCTGTTTATGACAGCCTCCACAGTCTGCTCCCCAGTGTATTGTGGCTCAGTGATTAATCCATTCTGCACATTTTGTACAGTTCATGAAGGTAACACGGTAGCTTTTTATCTATGTATGTATGAATATTAAGTAGTTGGCCCTGCAGAAGTAGCACTGTGCACCGGAGATTGATAGTTTGGATAAGCCATTCTGAAAAATCAACTTATGGTGAGTCATGCACTGAGCTTTTAATCAAGGTTGGACTTAAGATGTGAAGTCTGTCATAGATCTGATCACTAAGTGCTGCTGTATACTTTTGTTGGGCTGTTCCACAGACATCCATCATTACAAGACCACATTAGTGTTGGAAAGGGTCCAAGGTTTGCATTTGTTGTTGCCTGAAATATAGATTCACATTCAAAATCACATGTAATTCTAAATTAAAACCGTGAGGCCAACTCAGATGGATTGTGTGGTTTTCATTAGAAACCATAGACATAACTCATTATATTGTTATCGATAATTAGAGTCCATTATTATTGAATTATAGTTTGTTAACACTTGGCAATGCCTATAGCATTAAAATGTTGGTATTTCAAGTTTTTATGTGTGTGTAATGAATCTATTTCAGCACTAAGAGTTTTAGGCATAGCTGTTTATATTTCCTCATGCAGTAGAATTAGTGAGTCATCTGATAGGTTTCAAGTTCATTCTACAGTATGATAAGCTTCCCTAACACCCCCCTTTTTTTTTTCATGTGTTATATTTGGCAATTCCAGATTCTACAATGCTTGTGGAAGTGCACTACTTTCCCAAAAGAAGAAGATGGAGACTTATTTTATTACTATGACTTTAAGGGCAATCTCATAGTTAAAAAAGAAAAAAAAGAAAAGAAAGAAACTCAAAATTTGGAGATCCAGATCTTGTAATTAGGCCTATTAGAAAGTTTAAGACGGTTATCTGCCGGTTAAAACACAAATCTATTGTTGTGATAGCTTAACGTCACAGTGAATAATGCAAGGAGTATTATTCTTATAAAAGAGATATTCTTTTTATCTAGCCATCTTAGCCTCTGTACATCGAACATATCATCATAGAACATGGTAATGTGGAATATATTGCATTTGAGTTTGTAAGAAAAATGAACTGAAAAAAAAAGTATGCCCATTGAGCTATCAATAGATACTGTTTACTCTGTACCATTGTATGTGGGCTACTTACGACTATCCATTTCCTAAAGTGAAGAAATCTTAAAAACTTGATAATACTCAAATTCTGAAGGTCTCCATTCCTGAGCCATTTGTCTGTGATGCTTTTTATTACTTTTCTTTTTTTCTTTTTACTCTGTGTAATTATTAATGGACACAATAATGATTGTGGATGAGATTAAGGAAAATTCTGAATCACCGGTTTTATTGTGGATTAATCACTTTTTGGCCACAAGGGGCCACCGTACAACCTGCCAACTTTGCCCTATTGGCACCAAGCCTTGCGTTGGGTGTCCTCGCAAACAATTAAAAGTCCCACATCGAGGAGTAATGGAGCTACATTAGCATTCAGCCGGAGTCGTCTGTCCGGACACCTGCCAAATGTAAGTCCAACATTCAGTCTTGTTTCGGCTCTTTTCGTGTTTCCACCGAAATATCCGGCTCTTCAGCTGATAAATGCTTCACTGTGTTCAGGAGCTCGCTTTGTCTCGCTGCTGCTCGAGTTGTGAAGGTTGTGAACGTCACCACAGGATGTCTGAAGCGCAGGCTTTATCACAGTGCACCTTGTTTGTCCAGTCTATAAGGAAAAAAAAAAAAAAAAAAGGAACTAAAGAAATAATACCAACGCCTGTGTTTGAATGGGAGGCCACTTCCTGCTGGCGCCGTCTCCCAGGTGTTTTCTGTTAGAGCTGATTGGCCCGCTGTCACCAACTCCTGGATGACTGCTGGCCTGCATGTTTTAGATGTTTCCCTGCTCCAACACACCTCATTCGAATGAGTGGTTCCTTATCAAACCTCAGCAGAGCTTGATGACTATCTGTTTATTTGAATGAGGTGTGTTGGAGCAGGGAGACATCTAAAACATGCAGGCCAGTAGCCCACCGGGACCGGAGTTGGTCACCCCTGATATAAAGTCAGCAGACTTCATGTGGACTTCAGGGGAACCCATCATGCTTGTTATTCTTCTGCTGTGTCACCCACGTGTACTTAGACTTAAAGCAACATGCTTGAATTAGTTGTGATTAATGCTGTTACTCAGAAAATTTAGCTCCAGATTAAAGATGAAATGGTAATGAATGAGAGGCTCCTTGTGACGGTTTCTAAATCAAATCACATTCAATCAAATTTATTTAGATAGTGCCAAAATATAACAAAGTTATATCAAGGCACTTTACACATAAAGCAGGTCTAGACCAAACTTTTTATGGAGTTGTTAAAGAGACCCAACATATCCCTCCAAGAGCAAGCACTTGGCAACAGTGGAAAGGGAAAAACGTCCTTTAAGAGGCAGAACCGGGCTCAGGGAGGGCAACTACAGTTCGACCGTGTCAAACTAGTGACAGTTATCGGCCCACCGATGGCCAAACAATGAACAGGATCTGCTAATTGCTAATGTGGCTTATTGTTTATATCAATGATGCAATAGACTGGCATGAATAGAGCTCACCTGATTGAACATGTATTTGCTATTTAATGGGAGTATTTTTTGGGGGGGGGGCTGGTTCTGTAGACAAGATCCGCTAATAGTAACTTTTACTATTAATGGGTGATTGAGCAACTCCCTATATTGAGTGGACAATAAATATTTAGCAGTTTTATGACAAAAGCACAGCCAGAGAAGGATTTCCATATAGATTACTCTGTGCAGTGGGTAGTATAGTAGAAGAGTTGCATAGTCAGCAAAGTGATCCCAGTGTAAGAATGAAGACATATATTAACAGGTAGGAAGCAGCTACTGAAGCACCTCAGTGGCCAAGCTCCCACAAGTCAAATGCAAAGGTGGTCAACAGAAAGTCTGCCGCACTGGAAAACGCTGCCTTCTTCCAACTTATTCTGATTTAATTTTGCTGAGACTAAGGGCTTCAAGAAGTTATGGATACACAGTAAATCACAAGGAGAGAGAGAGAAAGTCCTTATACCGACTTATTATAAATGGAGAGAGCACAATTACATTCCCGATGCGCAGGCCTGGTGATTTATGGATGAATACCTCACTCTGTGGGTCTCAGAAAGGTGATGTGGTGCAGAGGCAGCCACAGGTAATTTATTCTATTCCCAAGTTTGCCATTTACTTTTCCCCTTCAACCACTTGGGCAGACAAGATTTATTCAAACAATAGTGACATTATGCTGCTGTAAAGCCTAACAATGAGCTGAGACCCAGACCACAGCAAAGATTTGGTTAGTCACACACGTATAGTTTCTAAGTAGCACCAATGACTTATACATGAGAGTATTTTTAATTAAATGTTGAAGCCGGTTCTTAATTCCCACACTTTGAAAAAATTATTTTGCTGAGTCTAGCGTCTTGTTTAGACAGCATAAGAGATGACGTGAGCTGCAGAAAAGAGCCAACCAGGGCATCATCTGCTAGGTGGCAGATTACCAGCCAATTTGTCGCCTCACATTGCTGCGTCTTTGGGCCTCTTAGTGTTAAGTGATAAATTTGGTGTTACTTCAACAGAGTTATCGCCTATTTATATTTGAAAAATTTTGCAGTACTTGAACTGTGTAATTACAGCTCATTAAAAAAATCTTTGTTTATGTTGTGCAATGTCAAACCAAGATCAACTGCTGTCCCCACTAACAAGGACACTCCAAATATAGAGCTGCATATAACAGTGAAATATGTGAGTTGAAGATTTCAGATTATTTATTTTGGCAGAGGTACATCTTCATGTGGATGAATGGCAGGATGGATGATTGACAGTAAACAGTGGAAGGCTACGTTTGCATTAATATAAAAACAAAATTTAACCACAGTGGAAAAATAGTGTGCTGTTAACCCTGGTGCCCCACAGCACACTATTTGATGCATGATGCAACAGTAATGTCTTGGGTTCGAGCCCGACAGACAATTTTTCACTTTTAGGCTAAGGCTAATAATGATAGCCCAGGTAAATTGCAGTTAGGGTCTCTACTATTTGCCAAAGCAATTGCTTGTTGTAACAAGGTGGCAGTCATGAAAAATGATTTAAACTATCAGAAGGTAAAAGCAGAAGTGAGAGAAGCAGCAATGGCAAGAAGCTAACTCCTCATTGCACAGGAAAACTGTCTGAGTGCATTATGGGAGGAGGAGAAGGGCACAGTTGTACTAGGAAAGTCAAATAAAGAGTCTCTACACATAAAAGCTTTTCTGCATGAGGTTCACAAACTTAGAAAGCAGCTAAAGCAGACAGCACATACAATGTTAACGGTCATAGCAACAGTTTTCTGCCTTTTTGACTTTATTTGGCAACTTGAAATCTTTATCACAACCCTACACAGCATTAACGTTAATTCAAGCATCCCATTGGGCATGTGTTGTGGAGGTGATCATGTGAGTAATTATAATGCAGCTGAGTCACGTTTTGTTGCAAAACTTGGTGGGAAATCTGGGCAGTGTGTGCCTCTGTGGGCAACAGCCACCAGTGGAAATAGCTTTACTGCCTTGTAATTGTTTAAATCTGACTTAAGTATCACTATCTTGGCACAAAGGCAGTGTAATAAAATATTGATAGTTGTCACAAAAAATTCAATTTCTCATCTGCACAATCACTCTATTGTGCTTGACCTAAGAACAGCTGACACATGTTGGGCCAGAGCAGGGCAACACACATTTTGTCAAATTTCGTCATTACTGAGTCTTTGATATCACCTAGTCACTTTAGAATTCACATTCTTCAGTGTATATATTTTATTTTTTAACTATGATGTGAATACTGCAGGCAGTACCTGTGTGCAGTGGCTGATATGTGTAGTATAATGTGTTGATATTTTGTTGGTTGGATAGAGTATGAAGTTATTGATTTAGATTTATTTATTCACCAAAGCCAAAACTGTGAAATAGAGTATTGAATTGCCTGAATCCAGGAATGATCTAGTCTTAATACCCCCCCACCCCCCTCTCTTTCTCTCTCTCATTATCTCCTGTCAGTCTCAGAGCTGTTAAGCATCCAGTCATGACTTGTATGACTAAAATAAATGAAGAAAAATTAATATGGGCAGAATACCATATGAACAACTGTGGGAAGCCTGAGTCATGTAGCTTTTTACAGCAATGAGCAGGGTGACAAATTCAACAAAAGGAAATCTCTGCAAAAATTAGGAAAAGTCATTCATTTTTTCCTTCTTATTTAATGTCAGTTATTAGGCCTCAGAGAGTTACTATAAGACAGGAGCTGAACTGAAAACAGACAGCTAGAATTAACTTGATGTGGCCGTAAAGCTACAGCTCAGAAATATTTAATACTCCACCAGCAAGAACAATCAATATGTTTCTAAAGGGGAGGTTTGATAAGTAGAGACTGGCAGTTTTTACAGACACCGTAGGCCCCAAGCAGACCCTGGTCACTCTTTCATACCAGTGACAGTTTGATAAGCTTGAGGCACCAATGTATCTGTTATGGGGAATAAAAAGGACTTATGTGTGAATATTTAGCATCTTGCGGTTGTGAAAGTTTTACAAAAACACTGGTTAGAAATCAAGTAAGTAAATGCTCTGTTACTTGTGTGCTGTAGCAAATAGTGCAGCTAACATTTATGTGAAAGTAACATATTTTTTAAAAGTTTATTTCAACTGTTGCAATTGCTCTCTCTGCTTTGCCAAGGACAGTTGGCAGTGCAGTATGTATCCTTCCCCCTATTATTAGTAAATTTGAACAAATTTTACCCCTGGAACTAATGACAACCTTAAGTAATACTAGCTTCAGTTCCAATGATGACAGAATATTTGTTCTGGTCTTTGCAGGCAGGTATGTTAGTTTAGCTCTATGGATGAAATCAGTATGATATCTACCAAAAAGTGGTATGTTTATGTAAAGTGAAATAAGAAAAATGTCTCCACTTTCGGGATTCATCTAATTTCTTTGTCACTCTGCCGCTGACAGCTATTGTGCATTCAGTGTGGCCACTCAGGGTCTGTGTGTGTCTTTGAGCTGTTAACCTCAGTTAAGCTCATGATAGCGAAGTGACTTTCCTCCTGTGATTGACCTCTCCAGGTGATAATGAGAACTGGGAGAAAGAGAGGGACACAATTTAAGAAAAGGTTCATACATTTTTATCGCATTTTAAAGATAAACCTATTGCTTTTTCTTCCCAAATGTGGTAGGCTGCTCAGCCTCTTGAGCTGTGTAAACTTTTCCATGCAAAACGTAACAGAAATGACTTTTCTCTATTATTTCTGTCACTTTGTTCTTACTGTAAAACATAAAAGGCACACTAAACTCTGTTAATTTAGCTACAAATAATAGTTTGATCAATAATAATTATAATAATATATATAATAATAATCAACATTATGGAAAAAAAGGAACATTGCTTTCGTCATTATTCTTTTATTAATACTTTTATGAAAACATCATTGACCTCCAACAAGTAAAGAATGTACATAATAATAGGAATAATAATGATGAAGATAATGATAATTAATAATTAACTGAATAATATCAGTAAAAGGATTTTCTGTTTGTATGTTATTTTATTTATCTTTTTTCTTTTGTCAATTCTTCAGTGATGCATTCACTGGACTTCTGCATTCTTTGACTTCAAGGCTTGAGCTAGTTATAGAGGAATGTACAGTACAAGAAACAAAAAGTATCTTTCCCCCATCAGCTTGTTTTTTTTTTTGTTTTTTTTTTCTGACATCACTACATAGCATTTCTCATTTGCAGTTCATCACACATGTTGGCCGCTCACATCTCTTCCAGAAAAGTTGGAAATAACTTACCTGTGGCGACCCCCCCCACACACACACACACACACACACACACACACACACACACACACAGTAAAACACATGCTTGAATGCCTGCATCGGATGCTGTAGTGCTGAGCTTCAGTGCTTTTATCAGACATTTGGTCGTAAAGCGTCACACTGACCAAGGCAGCAGCTTCCAGCGAGCGTCTTTCTCAGCAGAACCAGACACACAAGGAAAAGCTTTCCTCTGCTACCAGCCTCGCTGTAGCACAGCACAAACTGACTAACCCATGTCACTCTCTGCTCCTCCTCTCCATCAGTGCTTCATGTTGAGTGGTATGTCCTTTACTGCTGGAATTCAAAGGAAATGCCACTGGTGCACTGTTTAAAAAAGTGACCTTTAAAAAAAAATATGAGATACTCACCAAAGGGGGACCCGATGTCCATTTTACAGAACATAATGTAACTGGGCTTCACACTGTGGAGATTGTCTCTCAATAAAGTCTGAACTTTAAAACATTTGAAACAATTAAAAACACAATAGCACAATAAAAACATTTGACTTTACTTTAAAGTCTGCTCACTGCACTCTTCAATTGTAGGTTTACAGTATGTTCTGACAGGCAGGTGATGCTGAAAATCTCTTTTATGGTTTCACAGTTGTTCATGTGGGCTTGACAAGAGCAGAATATCATCTTGTCATGCAGCTGATTTCTCTATCTATCTTCATTCCTGAAGAATTTCATAAAAAACTGTCAGTTTCTAATGGTGCTCAGTTCAGAGCTGGCGGTCATGTGTCAATGACGTCCTGCGCAGGCGAAGGTTCATGTGGCAGACTTGTGGCGTTGGGCAGCGGCTGTGTATGGCTGACAGAGTTCTGCTGCAGCTCTAACGCCATGGCATTCTGGGGGTGGGGGAACTCCTTCACCTGTCTGCGGTACTCCAGGAAGGTGGACGCTTTGGTGGCAATGGCCACCACGTTCTTGCCAACAAAGATGGTGGAAACACGGCTGTCCTGGAACAACACCATGTTTACACCACGTATGAGGATGGTGACCACGTTTATAGTGACCAGGCTGAGGACCGGGTATAACATCATCTTCTGGGGAGACATGTGCTCCCCCTGCATACTGATTTCACTGAGCGACACACAGGGCAGGATTAATAGCAGGATGTAGCAGTAGAAGAACATCAGGCCTTCAGCCCAGATGGGCAGGCCTGTCCGCTGCGGCTCCCACAGGTTAGCTTGGATATCAAGCAGGTCCAGCAGATCTAGAGCCACCCAGAACAGACGGCTCCTCATGTCCTCTTTTTTTCGGAAAGTTCTTACATATTCCATGCTATCCAGAGCCACTAGAACCAAGTACAAACCTGGTACACAAACGGATAATAATAACGTCAAAGCCTTCCGCGCCACTGTCTCCAGACTCTTTTTGTCAGCTTTGCAATTCTGGAAGACAAAATATAGTTTGATCTCCAGGACAAAGATGTACAGAAACCACAGGATCATGGCGTATCCTCGGCGGGCAGTGCGCACCTCAGCACCAACCCACACAGCTACATATCTTAGCACTATGAGGAAGCATACGTCCCCTACCAGCACTATAATACACACACCGATCTTTCTGGGACCCTGGTTTTGCTCCACCAGGTAGGCGTCCATGAAGGCCATGCTGGTCATGATGACTATGGTGGTCAGGCACACATGTCGTTTGTCTGGGGGTGGCAACACCATGGCGAGGGAACCTGCTGGCTCTAACTCTGTGTCCACAACCTATTAAAAATAAACAGCAGTAGTGTATCCACTCCAAGCCTTTATGGTTGGAGAAAAAAGAGATATTTAAGGTGGTCTGACGGCACAGGAGCAAAGTCCAGCAACAGTGTGTCTTATATTAAAATGATACTATAAGTCACTGCACTAATAGTCCATTGAGTAGGATGGTTATTGCAACGTAGGAGCAGAGCTGTGTGTGGAGTCAGCGGAGCGATGCTGCTGGCTGCTGATTGCTCTCAGACCATGTGAAAACAGGAGCATCGCCTCGTTACTCAGCGCACTTCCATTGATCCAACTATGCCGTGAGCAACAGCTACACAAAGGGCTCTACAGTTGACACACCATGACTGATAGTAATCCACACAGTCAAATGGAGAATAGACCCAGAGTGGGATTGGGCTGATGGACATAAATGGAATTGCGGGACACGGTGCTGCAGTGTGCAAATGGTTATGGAGGTGTTTAGTTTTGAATGTGACTATGTGGGAAACAGTGTTGCTGGCGGATGTATCTGTGCATATGCCTGTGCTGCCACTCAGCATGTGCCAGGAATTCCTCTTTGGATACTCCTGTAAATGTTGGTGCAGTGTGTGTGGCTCTTTGATATCTTGCAGTGTGCGTGTAGAGAAATGAAGGCGGGAGAGAGTCTGCAGTGGCCAGAGGCTTCCACTCGCCATAAATCACAGAGACAGCAGGTCAACGGCCCATAAGGCCTTGCGTCCGACGACGGCTCCCCCGGGGGGAGGCTCTTACACAGGTCTGAAGATCCATCCTTTCTCCTTCCTTTTGCAACGTACTGGTGTCTACAGCCTAGAGGAAGGAGAAAAAAGAGAAGGGGGAAGGGTAGACGAGAAGGAGAAAGAAACTTGTCAGCACTCCTGGGCCATATAACACAGTTTTCATTGCCAGTGGTCCTCCATATATGAGGAGCCAAGTAATGTGTCAGCTTGGCTCAGACACTTCCTATATCACCCAAGATAAGGCACAGCATGTTGCGCATGTTACAAAAAGACTGTTTCAGGATGTCATTTCTTTTCCATTGTATGTGACGTGCCTCAAGGCATCTGGATCCATGGCTCAATTGGCTCAGATGATAATGTTATTGTAGTTAACATATTTGGCTCTGTAATAGAATTAGTTTAATTTTAGAAATTAGATTATTATTAGAAATGCTAATAAAGTATATTAAAGTCTTGCATGGTACTGAAGTGCTTGGCACCTTCCTTTTTTCTACATTACTTGGCACTAGATTTTCTTGGTAGGCAAAGGGAAATGGAAAAAAATTATGCCAGGGGTTAATTTCTTTAAGATATGGATAATGGTTAGTTTTACTCTAAAACAAGGAAATCATGATTTCTGTGGGTAGTGGAAACCATTTTGTTACTCAAGGATTGTCAGGCACTGCTAAAGCTTTCTTGTGCATCTGGAGCTCAGAAAAGATACAATTCAGCTGTCATGTGACTCTTTCTTGCATGCTCAGTGTTTTAACAGTTGTCAAGCTTTATCTTGATAGTGAAAAGCTTGCCGTTGTTTTATTTTCCTTAATTCAAGCTTCATACAGCATCTGCAGTTACAGTGTATTTTCAGTGAATGGCATTTCAATCTTGAGTAATTAACCTGATCTGTTTGTCGAGGCATGTGACAAGTTTTTTCAGACAGAGATTCTCACCAACAGTCCAGGTGAACATTTGCATAATTTTCTTTTAGGGGAAAAAAACCTTGTATAAGTGAGAGATGGTTTAAATAATAGCACAGAGAGAAAAGAAATCTGTGTAAAACACAGTGAAATCTGTTAATTGAGCAGAAATGTATCCCTCAGATCAAGTTTGGTGAGCTTCAGCAGAAACTAGAATTTGTCTGATGCTGTATTTGGTTGTCTGCTTCTCCCATCACTGGATTTTTCAGGCAGAACACGAATAAACTACATTAGTGTTTCTGTTGGTTGAGGTACATTTCAAGTCTAAATATGACTTAATCATTGAGAGAGGGCTGCCAGTGGCCTGTACTGTAACTAAATGTGTTTGATAAAAGTAAATGACCATATCACTAATACATCCATATAAGCCAAAAATACAATGAAAATGATCTGTTACACAAATGGGAACGTGTCACACTCAGCAACAATAACCATTCATTGAGCTAAGCAGTTAAACAATCCAACGCTCTTCTTTAGTGTATCTATTAGCAAAGGCTAGACTATTCATATTTTCATCAATGTTTGTAAATAAATGTTTTACAGATATATGATAATAATAGTAACAATTATGTTTGCAAGATTGAGAAAAAGCCTAGCAGCAGATATTTATCCTTCATATTTTTTTTTATAGTAAAAACAGCAATAATAATAATAATAATAATATGTTATATTATCAAATGTGACTCTCTTAATTAACTCTTAGGGCTTTTACCCTTTTTAATAACCCCGCAATAGATCTTTATTCAGGTCGGAGCAGCTCGTCTTGGGAAGACCAATTAAAGTGATGTTTTACAATCTCATAACCCAAATGTTCTTATTAATGGCTTTTAACATCTATAAAGCATTAGCAACAAATTTACTTAACATTTATTATAGCGTTGAAGCCCAAGACTAATTTTGTAAGGGTGACTGATTAGTAGGTGCTGCATAGGTAAAAAATTATTAAACAAATGTCCCCACTTCAAAATGATCACGACAACTGAAGGGAACGTTTTAAATCTGTGCTCTTACCATTTACTGAACATTTTGCGTAACAATTGCCAACTTTTTAATGATATCGATTTGCTTTATTTTTGAACCAATCCAGACATGATTTATAAATGATTCCATTACTATGCTTACTTTTCTAAGTCAAACTGTTTTACTTCACTCCAGTTTTGATTAAGAGAGCTTTTGATAAAACAATTTTTAAGTATGTGATAAATAAACATAAGTTTGTTTTCAGCTGTGCTGTGTAAAATAACTAAAACCAAACGGGCTTTTGAGCTTTTTGAACGAGATCCACAGATTATGGAAAAATACATTTTTTATCAGAAAATGCCACCAAGTAAGAACGTAAACTGTATGGACTTATGAAGTGGAATAAACAGAAAACACCAACCAGGGCAAACAATATGATTTCATCCTAAATGAAAGCACCACAAAGATACGGTGCCCGATACTGTACAACCTCACACAGGCCTTGTTTAGAGTTGAACAACTAATTTAATTAACAAAACTGCCCTTTCGGATGATTTGAAGAATAAAACCAAAACTCAAAACTTGATTGCTAAATTGTGAATATAAATTAGCGGAATATCTTTTCACTGTCAGAGCTACAAAATTGAGACAGATCCTGACCAAAGACTCAGTGACCGTGATCTGAACATAGACGCAGAATGATATCATAAGTCCCAGCTACATTAGAGGAAAGAGACTGGAAAGGGGAGGTAAAGACTGAGATACACTTTGTCTTAATTTGTGACAATAACATTTGGGCCAGACGATAGTGACAAGCAACGTGAGCGAAGGGAGATGCAGGCTACTCAACTGCATTGTATGTGACTAGATGTCACCAAATGAAGGACATGAAAACATCACTGGATGCAACAAATAATTATTAAGTGAACAGTATTGTGCACCTGACATTTCAGCCAATAGAGCATATTAATCACACACACACACACACACACACTAACACACATATATAAACACAGAATGAAGCATCATTGACAGCTTCATGCAAGAATTTCAGCAGCTGCAGTGTCTTTGCAAGTGTTGAATGTTTTATCAATAGCATCTCAAGTCAAAGGTTGTCATTGGAAGTTTAAGAGGAGCATGACCACAATGAGTCTCATTAGTAATCCAAGCAAGGATTTCAATGTATAAAACCCATTATGTAGTACAGGCTCTAAACAACAGATTATATTCATAAGATGGTGATTAATTGACTGATTAGCAGAGTGCTGTGGATCATTAACATGCTATAAGTAAGAGTTCTCCGACATATATAGTACATCGCATCATCATTTAAATGGCATTAATTATCAAAATAGACTTTGAGATTGTTTCCCTAATGAACGGATTACAGCCGGGGTGATTATATGAGAGTGCTAAATTGGATGGTACAAACCTCACAGGAATTATAACTTCTGCAGGGAAACATGGATCCCAAGATGTCATCGTTGTGATTTGATGCTACTTGGGCACCGTTATGAAACAGGAAGCTGATGAAATTTGACAGTAATGGATGATTATTAATCCTTTCTGTCATATAGCTTGGAAAAGTGCCTTTGTCTGGGTGATATGATGACAGAAATGCACTGCTCTGTTTTGCATATTCTGTTCAGCATTTATAATGTCGCACTTGAGGCTAGAGATTAGCACACAGTGTCACCGCAAAATTGGGGGGAAAAAAGATTGGAAAGAAATGTCCGCCGATATGGGATTTGACAGCTGTGACGAGTATCATTTCATATCTTTGCTTAACTGTTCCCTTGGAAGAATATTGGGACTTTGTGCCCTGTATGCTCCAGCCCTGCTTATTTGCTTCAATTACAACGTATTAATTATGGTGTACTATAAATAGGCGACATGGAGGGCTGTGAACTGGCAGTACAACATTTCCTCACAGAGGGAAACTGTTATTGTGTCTGTGGTCCAGGCCATTATCTCTCTAAACAGCCAGAGCTTCCTTGTCAGGCAGTTATATTAACAGGTAGCCTCCCTGACTGGCTGCAGGCATCCAACAGTCAGTGCAATTGCAGAAATAGTGTGGCACAAGATTGTCCACTTTTTGCTCTGTGTAAAAATCCAAAAGCAAGAAAAAGCTAAAAGCCTAAGTATGTAGCTGTTTCCGGGTGCTGCTTTCCTTTCAAGAACCGATTTAACATAATCACCTGTGTTCTTGCTAACACTGGTGCTTGTTCTTTTTTTCTTTTACACAAGCTCAGAGCTTAAAGATAATGAGGTTCTAAGAAGCTTTTCTTTCAACGCTGGGATGTTCTGACACTTGATACACATTGTGGGGACGGAGATAGAACTTGTTCACAGCCACACAAATAATTTCAGCCGTCAGTAATGGATGGTTTGCCCTGTTACCTGCTGCCTTCAAAGATGTTCATGCTTTTAGGAACCCGAGTTATTATGCATGGAATGCGTTGTGTTACATCTCTAACTCAGCTTTCCCTCCACTCTCTCACTCCATCACTTCAAGGATGATCAAATGTTTACGTCAATGTCAGGAATGCTGCAGTGGGACGGCGTAAGTCTCCATAGTGGCCCGTTTTGTCTGATATTTATGTCAGGTTGTCTTCATTAGGGCCAGAATGAGACCCATATGTCGTCTTGGCAGCTAGCCATCTCCATCATCTCAGCAGGTGTTCTGCACCTTCCTTTGTGTTACAGTCAATGCTTGGCTAGTTTTGGGAGACGTGGCACTGCATTGAATTTGCCCAATACACAGAGTATATATACAACCCCCCCGCCCCAAACACACACAAACTGGGACACACACATGCATGCGCATGTATAGAAACTCTTCCTCACCCAAAGGCTCTGCTGACGGGATACCAGTCTGCAGGTCATACTTTTATCTTGTCTGTCATAGCCTGATAACAACCTATAACCATTCACTGATGGCACACATCCTGCACTGCCTATAACATAACACGGTATTACATCCCTGAATCCCTGGATGCATGTAAAGATGTGTATGGTTTTTCCTGCTGGGAACAATAACCTGGCTGCAATTGAAGCTGTCAGCTTGAGTCCCGGCGTTGCAGTGCAGTTTGTGACATCTCACAGGCACTTAGTACTTAGCACATTTCCTAACTGTGGTAAAATCACCAGACTCAGCTGCCCTCATGGGGCTTAGCTTTGTCTATGATGCATTATTTGCAGCACATATCCACTGTATCCATGTGGTGGTGTAGTGAAATTCAAAATTTTACTTTTTCTTCTCATTATTTTTGGCAGGCTAAGTCATTTCTACCTATATTGGGCCATTCTAAGGCACCTACAATTAGTCAAAAGACATTACACCACAATACAAAGGGTTGCTATGTTTCTTGCTTTCTTGTTATCCCTGTATAATATGCTTGTTATTGCTTATGAAGTTGCACTTGGTAAGAATACAGAAGAGGATCGGAAAGTAAGAAGGGGGTCTTGTTTTGTAACAGTGGATAAACTCATTTTATCACCCATTATGGTTGATTGAGGCTGATCCGCACTACTTTGTCTTGTCACGTTGTGTATGTGATAAGCACTTGAGGTTCATTTCAACCCATAACTGTAACTAACCCAGTTTGTATTCAAGCTGTCTGTGCAGCTAAATAGCCATGGGTTTTGATCAAACAAAACGGAAATCAAACATGCTGCAGATGACAAAGGATGGATAGCTGCTGTGCAGGGTAGGCTCCCATTAATAGCATTGTATAGGGTTAGATGTTGAAAGCGGCTCAAAAGTGCTTTCCTCTAACTTGGCCCTCAGCAGCAGAGATGGGGAGGGGGCTTTTCAACATGACAGACGTGTCTTTTTCTCCCTGCCATCTCTCAAACGGCCATAATGTGCACAACGTCAATCAAAGTGTATTCTTTATTCCCAAAGCTGGGGAAAGCATCTAAGGCACCATGCCACAGTGAGTCAACATCAAAGTGAAGAGCAACCCTCTGACATCCCACAGTTAGTCACTGACTCAGGGGGTGAAGATGACTAGTTGCCCACTGCATACCCATGAGACAAGACATCTTTGAACTACTATCCAGAGATGATGCCGTTAATAACATGTTAGCCACTCAAACTTAAGTGGGTGACACTGAAAAGTTTAACCTTTTGTTTAAGTACTTCGTAATGTCTCTTTCCAACTAACAAACATTCTGGACAAGGCTATGTATCGAACCAAGTTACTCTCAGACAGTCTTGCTACTGTTTCACAATGCCTTGCTCAGGTTCTTTTTTTCATCTGTTTCTCCGAGAAACGTGAATCTTGTGATTTAACATTCATATTCCATCATGTCTGATAACTGCTATATGAGTTTGAAATTTTTTTATCTCTATCAAGTTAAGCAATGATGCATTTGTGTAGCCACAAACATTACCCATTATGAGCTCAACAATATTTCTCATCTTTTCAACTTTTTAGTTGTATCTGCCCCTGCTTAGAATACTGCCTGTCTGTTTTCCAATTGTTTATATCGCAGGATTAAATCCATTATAATCTTTGGCTTTTGGGAATGGTAGAAAATGATGCATAAAAATTAATTGTTGTATAGATTTTTTCTTTTCTCTGATCTATCTCTGTAGATCCATGAAATGACAGACTGTATGAGACAGTGGTGCAAAGTCAGAGGCCTGGGTTGTCATTTGCATTCAGTATTAATGTTATGTGTTTACAGGTCAAAGTGTGAAAGTAATGGTTTAATTATATTTCTATACAACAATGCAACACTTCCCTGCCCTACATTCTCCATCTGTCAATATAAGTAATAAAAGAATATTGTGTGTCATGAAACCTTTGCTGTCAAAAATGATGGTTGAAGTTAAAAAGAACAAAACTTAATTTCCGAATATTGTTAGCCACTTGGGGGCAGCAGAAAAAAACAACAATGACGCCTCTTCTTCTAAAATTCTTATGGTGAACATGCTAAAAAATAGTTTTCCTGTATACATGAACTAGATGCGGAGCAGCATCAGTATTTATTTGGAATCATTTTGCACAATTGTACTCCCTCCTCTAAAGGCTAACAAACATTCACTAGCAAGTTGCCATCTTTGTGCGCCTGCTGTCTGTATTACTGGTTAGCAAGTAAACTGACTTTTTAAATTTTTTAATACAAACTGTTGCATGGAAATGGTGTTAAGGATCGTGGAGGGAGTAAATAAGTAACGGTAAAGTTTCAGGTTGTGAAACCAGTTAGAAGTTAGAAGTTAGAAGATGCCAAAACGTTCAAGGTGAGGGAACAGCGGAGTTGCTCATCGAGCTCCACGCATTCACGGAGAGTGACTCTTTTCGCATTTCAAAGTCTGGTCATCCTTTATTCACAAAAAGTATTGATTTCTGTAGCCTTAAATCTGAAAAACATGATGTTCTGCCAACATCTGATGAGATCTATGAGCTGACTGAGGCTTATGGCAATGAATATTCCTTTTGCCTTTAAGAGAACAAAAAGGAATAATTTCAGTGAGAAATTTGGCAACACTATCACTTCTACTGTCTGTGCTAACTGGATCAAATCACTCAATTAAAGAGTTATTGCTGAGCCTGTGACTGCAGACATTTTAGATGACCTACAAAATACACTTTAATACCCAAACGTACTTTACTGGCTGATTATGCTGTCAGCTCTTATCAAGGAAACATGACCCCTTCCCTGAAATATAGCCTCTCGTTTTCCCCCACTTTTACCAAAATTTGCAGCTAGCAGGTTCTGAAGCAGCACCGCACTGTAAATCCCAGCTGCTTTGTCCCTGGCTTTCACTTTGGGACTTAAACTAAGTTATAACAATGAGGAATTCTTGAATAATTAAGTTTTTTGCTTCCTTTCATTCTCTTGTGTTGAGAAAGCAGCTTCAAGCACATATTGTAACTATCCTTCACTCTGATAATTGGATTTTCCCTTCAAGTGATTGTTGGACGCCCCCTTTAATGTTTTAAATTGAGGGCCACAAAAGAGCCTAAAGTGCTGCAGTGATTAACATTACCCCATCTTTAAACAAAGACACACTCACACACAGACAAACATCTGTCATTGCATTGAAACTGTACCATGACAACATGCTACAAGCATATTGGTACACCCATGGGACACCAACTTTCATATTCATTCTCTGTTTGTAATTTGGGTGTGTGACCAACCAGTGACAGAAGTGATTTTTATCCAGTAGTTTTACAGGGAGATCCATTTACTCTTTGTGTCAATAGCCCACACTGCCTCCCCAAATACCTTCTCCTTCCTTTTTAAGCTTGCTCTTCTAACACGCTTTGTAATTCTTTGGCCTGTGTTCACTGTTGCCATTTCTAATCCGGCCACCCTAAGGGAGCTTGCATCTATACTTCATTCCAGTCATGCCACCTTTCTCTTTGCTTTCCATCCCACTTGAAGGTAAAATGACTTCGGAAAGACATCAAAACCTCACAGGTCCCATTCAGTATTTATTATTTCCATGTTGTGTTAATACAGCAAATACTGGCTGAAAGTAAGACTCCTCTGAGAGAAAGTGTTTAACAACAGCTCAACTTTGTTTTCTGTCTCAATTAAACAGCCATTCCTACTGCTGTTAGCAGCAGTTTGCATTTAGCAGATGGGCACTGGCAGGTGAAAGGGCAAGACCAGTCACCTTCATGTAGCATTCCTGAAGAAAAAGTAACAGGAGAAAAGAGCGAAGAAAATAGATGAGAAACAGAGGAAGATTGATGCCAAAGAGCAAGGGTTTCTTTTCCACGTGATTGAATAAAAGGCAAAAGAGGTGCGATACAGGGAGGATTTAAAGTGCTATTAATGAGCTGGGAGTTAAAATAGATAGCTTTGCAGAGGAAACAGATTAAATATTATGAGCCAGGGATTTATGATGAGTGTGTGAAAAAACAAGCAGAAAGAAGCAAAAAAAAAAAGTTCCTTTTCAACAAGTCATTTCATCTTAATATTAAGTCTTAAAACTTATTTTCCATGGAGCAGAAGAGAAGAAAACCTATTGATGGCATGAGAAATGTTCCCTATTTTAAGGATGATGGCTTTTCAAAATTGAATGCAAGATCATATACCTTAAATGGGGTTTTTGACAGTGAACAAGAATCTTTGTCAGATTCTGCTCATGTGCTTTTTATTACATCTGTGAAACTGCGAATTTGGACAAAAACATTACAAAACTTTGTCTCCAAGGCAGGCTGTTTGCTGAAGGCAAAAACTGCTTTATATAACAATGAATTGTAATGATAATTTTACTCAGGATTAGACAGTCTTTGCTCTGAAGAAGAGTGCAGAATTTCTTGGCAACTCACTGTGCTGAGGTGTGGCTGCATCTAAAGTTAAGAGTGGATGAACAAAGGATTCACGCAGCATGGAAGTTTAATAAATAATTGTGCAACTGTGATAATTTTACCCCTGATTGTTGCCAACTGGATTTGGCTAGTCTTGACTAAGAGTTGACTACTGAGGTTTTTACAAATAATTATTGGCAGTGTTATAGGGAACAGACTGTTGTAGCTTTTGGCATGTTTTTTTTTTTTTTTAATCCGCTCAGCAGTGTGCACCAAATGGTTAATAGATGCTGTTGGGATAATTTGACTGTGTTTTGCAATAGTGAGGAAGTAGCTGCTTAGCTGTTACATATATATATGCAGTTACAGTAGCATGGAGTGAGTTACTTGAAAAATGTCACCAAATACTGAAGACTCGTTAGTCCTAAAAGTCCTATCCACTCAGTCATTGTGCAGGATTCAAATACCCTTAATTCCTCAAAGTCAGCTCATGGCGGGCAGTGAACCACCAAAGAGGACATGACATGCAAATAAGACTAGTTGAGAGTTACCAAAGTCAGACTGTTTTAATTAGACTGCAAATGTAAAGCCTAATCTGGGGCAAGAGTTGAAAATTAGCTGTAACGCAATAAATTTCATGCTCATTAAAACAAACAACGTTTGTTTTTTTTGTGCAGAGTAGCTGCCTCTTCACCACATCCTGAAGTAATTAATTACTTTCTATAACAGCCACATTCACAAGTTGCTTCCTCTTTAACCTGTGCATGTGTGAGCAATAGACTCTCTGTAATAAACTACAAGCCTACAGTTTGAAGGGCCTTACTGAATGTTGAGCTAGGCAGGCTTTTGGTCCTGAGGCTCATTCTTCACAGTGAAGCAATGGATGTTTCACACAGGCTCCAGCTGCAAACCTAACACTAGTATTTCCTGTAGCCACAACATACAAATAACACAAATTTGGAAGGTTATTGTGAGACATATTCTGCTTGTTTTGGTGTCTAAAGAATCTAACTACCTCCCACATCAAGTTACCATGCCCCAGAACTGAGTCTTCAATGCGTCCACAGAGAAGATAGGACAACATTGTGATTCAAAAGCCAAAATGTAATAACATAACTGCAGATTTTGGCAACTGGTAATCTGTGATCCCAGACTTCCCAGCAGCACTGATGCAAGCTAGTGGTCCACATTATTATCTCTGTAGTCGGTGAGCTGTGATAGGCAGTTTTACAGCCAGTATGTTAGGACATTCAACCAAAATAGACCATCTATTATGTGTACATTAAAAAAAACAAAATCTTTTAATAACAATTGATTATTATGGCAACATTGCTGATATTTGTCTCCTAATTGCCTATTTAACTATACAACTAATTCATTTATCAATGTCTTTTGTGTTGTGCAACAACAATGAGATTTTTCGAGCACAAAGAACTGTCAATGGTTCTTCTGTTTAAAGATAGTGGCTGATTTTGTTCTTCTTAATGCAGGTGTCTACTTATCAATTAGCTCTGAAGTGTCACACCAAAGAATGACATGAACATCAGGTTGTCTGATGCTAACAGCCCTTCAGGGGCCCTCAAGCAGATGGGCGACACTAATAAACTTATGTTATACAATTTGAACAATGTTACACTGCAATTTATAAATCGTCAACAATGCAGTAAAGAAGATAAATTGTGAAGTGTTGATTATGTCACTGCAGACATTTCAATTGTGAAATACAGAGAGAAATCACTACAAACTATTTGCATGAAAGCCTGTTTGTAAAATGTTTGTTCCACATCAGTAAGCATAAAGCATTTATATAAATGTGTAGGTGTATGGTCCTTCTGCAAAGGCTTTTGCTTTAAATATTTTAATGTTAGTGAATGAAATGGGGTCTGAAGTATCAATTAACCAATATGTCACAATATGTTGTGCTTTAGAAACAGGATAATGTGCATAAACACACCTTCCTGCGGAGCCATGTGTAGCTATTTGCACTTTAAGGCATTTTTTGTAATAATCATGAACAACTTGTGGATTACCTCCGCCTCCAGCATCCACAGCACTTTTTCTGCAGTATATGGTGCAATAAACATCATGAATGCTTTCCCCTATCTGTTAATGCTGGTGTCAGAGTGTTTAAGCTTTGAGCTCTAGTTCAAATATATTGTAGCTATCGAGACTGTCAGCCTTCTCTTCATCTGGCCAGACAGATCTTCTCATTTGTACCAAGATGAAATACTGACTGCTGATGTGCGTCTCAGTGAGGGTAAGGTATGCACATTTACCTTGCCCTTTTGGTATGCACAGTTTGTGTTCAATACTCAGAACCAGTAGCAGCAGACGGATACGTAGCCAGGAAGTTATGCTGACACAGAGGTCCAACCTGATGCGGAATCTAGAGGTCAATACATCCATCTCTTTTGCTTATTACGTAAGTTATGGTTAGATACTTACTTTGAAATGCCAAGTCAAAATTCCTAAGATGGTCTGGTAAAATTTTACTTCTTGAGAGTTTAATAAATTAGTTAATTTATGTTTTTTTTACTAAACCCTAATTTATTGAGTTCTGGAAATGTAAAATAAATGCCAGTGCTGACAGGTTTTTCTGAGCCAACAATCTACACCCACATACCAGGAAAATATTTATTACATTTTCCTGTAGATCATACAGCCCTAATTTTATTTAGGATACCTGTCAAGATAAATTTCACTGTTACTCTGTAAAGGACTAACAAAGACAAATAGTTTTTCAATGTTGCGGCATGTGCTTTCCTTGAAAACTATAGATGAGGTTAAAGTATAATATAATATTCTTTGCCGTCAAAGTTTTATGATTATTTTAATATATATAATGAAGCATGAGCTGTATTGTGAGCACTGGGTTGTGACATGCATGGAAGACTGAGGAAAAAATATGTGTCTTCTAGTCAAGGTCTCGAATGAAGCTTGGGGGGTTGTTGTGAGCTGAAAAGTCAATCTGATCAATCCAGCCAACCACCATCAGCCTTTTCAACCAACAACAGCCTCCCATCTGTGAGGTACGCTGATATATAACACACACATACGCACCTCGGGGTAGCCCTCACCTTCATAGGCAGCAGACTGTATAGAAGTAGAATTAAAAAACAGCAATTTGCTGTCTTTTCCTTAGCGTGCTCTGTGTTTCCAAATGTGATTCTGCCTCTGGGCTGTGCTGTTGCCTTTATTAGCGGATTAAAAGCCAAAAAGTAATTGAGAATTAGCAGTTTATCAAAAAGTTATTGGTGGTTTGGTCTCGCCAAACTGGGTCTAAAATCATTCAGTCCATGGGCTTTTATTTTAGCAGTCCTATTTTTCAGCTCAGAGCAGAACTCAGTGGAAATGCACTGTGGCCCGATACTGTAGTTCTTTTTGAGGTTTGTAATGTCCTTTGACAGAAGCAGAGCCCTATTTAACTGCTTCTTACATTGACACGCAATTTGGTTTTTGCTAATTATAGGGTGCAGCGGTCATAAATTATTCCCTGCTCCTTAGCTCTCCCTCACCCCACTCTCTTTCTTCATACACAGACAGAAACACACACATACACACACACACACACATCCACACTAACCATGCAATATTATCCATCTGCTGATTTCCACACTGAGGCTGAATGTCACATACAATGGGATGCTACACAGTGACTCGGGGTTTGGGCAGAAAAAGAGAAGGAGCGAGCAGACAAAGAAATAAGAGCTGGGGAAATCCAGCAGTTCATCTCTTCCCTGCTGTTAAAGACCATTCATAAATAGTCAGCCTTCACGATGCCTCACAGTCACAGATTCTCCGAGACTCCAGTGCCTCTGCATATCACAAGCAATGCTTTAAATAATCACAACACCAAAATATAGAAACATAAAATGCATCTTGACAAGAGAAGAAGTGGAGGAGCCAGAAAAAGGCAGTACAAAAGTAACTTACTAACAGCAGAACAGCCTAGAACGCCACCATTTATGGTAATGAGAGATTCAGCGAACCACTTTCTTCAGTCTGTCTACATGATTAAGGTATTTTCAGACATTGATGCTGGAAGTGCTAGCGCCATATGAAAGTAGTTTTAAGCCACAGTGTGGACAGGAGACTGTACGTGTGTCACTATGTCATGGAATTAATTGGGTCATACCAGACAATGGATAAATTAATAAAAAAAATAAAATTAAGTCTCACTAATTTGCAAAGTTATTGAATTGTTATTTAATAAATGATTAAAACATAATTCCTAAACCAGGCATGAATTTGAGTAGCTGACTGTTGCATCATTAAATTAAATCTTCTAACATTCATTTCCAAAACCCTGCTTGAGCTGCACATAATTTGAAACGTGTTGACTAAAAATATGTAAAAAATAGACGGCATAATCACAACGTGTGATGTGTGTCGTGTGAGAAGCCCAACAAATTTGTTATTAATTATTTTCAAATAATTTGTTAGCATTCAGCAGCTACAGGTCCCCTGGGGATTTTACATAATTTTCTGGTTATTACTCTGCACCAACTTTGCTTAAAAAAACAAAACAAAAAACACTTGCTGACATGCTGATCAGTCAGGGATACACCAACCAAAAAGGAAAATAAAGTTATGGTGTTCAATTTATTGCACAGTTGTGATGCACACCACATATTTATGCACTTTAAGTGGAAGATTTCTCTTTAAGTTGAGCAGCCTGCATTAACATTACTTCACTGTGATTACTAAATGTTGCATGGACAGTTTTGAAAGTTAAGATATAATGTGATCATTGAACATAATCGCAGGTTTTGCTGGATAATATAATATTGACGCACTTGTCTGCCAAGAAGATTAGAAACACATTATTTTGAGGACAAACAACCCTGGTAAGATGCTTCACCTTGTGGTTTTGTCTCCCTGTGATTATGCATGCTGCCATTAATTGCAGCCTAGCTGTGTGCCCCCAGATGGTCCAAGTGGATCTGTGTTGGTGTTGTTATTGTTGTACTTGTGACAGAAAGACAGACGTAGAAAGCCAGTAGTAGAAGAGGGTTTTTGCCTATAATGTACTAAAATGCCAAAGAGTGTGCATAACTCTAAAGCTGCGCTGCGTAAGGAAATCAATGTGAGTGACAATCAAAAACACAGGCACGAAGAATACACATCCTGCTGTCTTTGTTTTTCTCTTTCTTTTCAGTCTCTCAATCTGGTCGTAAATGTTGAGTATCCACGAGGGGGAAATGCTCCAATTCCCCCATTTCTCTCCTTGAGAGAGCTCACAGATCTCTCTGCCCCGTCTCTGTGTCTGCCTCTACATCTTTGCTGTCCTGATTTCTTCCTTATTTAACGCAGCCTGTTTGACCTGCACTTAGGGGATACGACTGCCCTTCTCACCACACAGAGCCAACATCTTCACTGCTTCCTATAATGCTGAACATTTGCAGCCCACACCTTGCTCAAGGTAACTTGTACACAACTAAGTTTATATTCTGTATGTTTACATAGCAAAAGAGGAAGATGAACAAGTGCTTGGAGTTGTAACTGAAACTACACAACATGGATTTCATTTTATATAATGAGCAGTAATGCCCAGACGAGGCAGAGGAGCCAAACAGCATGACATGTTTAACAAAGCATGTTAAAGCCAAATTTATTTGTTGCTGAGGCGACTGTTCTCCTGACGGAGGCTGAGGTATGATATTGAAGAGCAAAGCTATAATGCAGTCCTGGCACCCCAGGGAGAAAACACTCCTGGCCAGTTTCATAGACATGGATTAGGTCTGGTTTTAAACTCATTTTCCCTTTCAGCAAATGTCTTTCATAAGGAATTTCTTTCGTTGGAAACTGTGTGTAAACAGCCCCCTGTCTCTCAGTCCTGATGATTTGTTTTTTTGTTTGTTTGGGTTTTGTTTTTGTTTTTTCGGTTCAACTGTCTGGCCTTTTATCTCTTCTCTCTTTCTAAATGCCTTGGACAGACATGGACTTGCTCCATCCACACTCTCACCCTTCTCCCTGTGGCAAGGAATCTAGATTTAGGACTTCAGCAGATAGCACAAGTTGTACAGCTCGGGCTTATTCATCATGTTAACCCTCTGCTCCCTCAGTGTAGATTATTCAAATGATGGCTCCCTCATATTTAGAATTAGGCCGTAGACATATCGGCTCATAAATTTCCTTAAGTTGACAACACGCTCCAACTGCAAAGAAGTCCTGTGATGTATGCACTTGTGTGCCATAATGTACTATTATTCCATTCTGAACATGCTAGTGGGTGCTGTGTCTGTGTCAGCCACCCAGATTAGAGCCATAAAACCCGGTGCGGAGATGATGTGACATTTCGCCCGACTGTAAAATCTCTGCAGACTGGTCGTATTTTGGCAAAGTAATTTCACAGGTTGTAGGAAGAATACTGAGTCAGGCCGGTACATGCTGAAGGGTTGGTTAAACGTGTATAAATACAGTAGGTGCAGGTGTGTGTTTTCTCATTTGTATGTGCATTTATCCCACCTACTTAAAGACATTCTCTTGTGATGTCCACATGTATGCATGGAATTACAGTAGGTGACCTAACACAAGGTGGATTTAGTGATCTTAACTCTGCATGAGTGAATTCAACCATGGGGTAACGTGTGTGTGTGCACTATAAACAGTGAATGCATGAATGTTTATTTGTGTTCCTGCCTTCCTCCATGCATGCTTGCTCAAAACTGTATAAATATTCATGGCTGTTCCTCACCCTGTGCGTTTATGTCTACGTGGCACTTTGAGTATCTCACAAATCCATCGAGGGGGGTTGGGGGGGACAGTAGGTTGAACAACGGAAGCAAAGGGACAATGAATGACATTGACAGCTAGCATGCAGCAGAACGTCTCGACGTTCGAGGGGCACCAAGCTGATCGCTGATAGCAGATGTGTGTCTAAATGCGGAGGGGTTGAGCGCCCTGAATACGTCTCTGTCTCCTCTGTCTCTGCCTGCCAGGAAGCTAAGCCCCCTCCAGAGCCCCCAATCACTTCTTCTAATTAGAGGCCTTATCTCTGTCAATCACCATGCCTTTTGCTCTCCTTTGCGGCCCGGTGCACGGATAACAGGGTAACAGACCTGGACAGGATGCCATGGTGGTCGGAGAGAATGAGGCTCATGATAGACGGGGAAAAGAGGGAGAAATGCTGAAGGGAGCTGACAGACAGAGGGATGTTAGGAGAGGGAGGATCAAAGAGGTTTCTGTGTCTCTGCTGGTGTGCTGGAGTGTGAATGCACTTTGCTTATACAAGTGTTAAAAACTGTAAAAGTGAAATGTAAGAGGAACGGATGTGAAAATGTCTTTTTAATTAAAGTAAACTCACTGATCCATCCAAACAAATCAACCGCAGCAGCTGGAGGTTAAGTGCTTGTTGCAATGGCAACTATACAGTAGCTATTGGGTTTTTCTAGCAGCTTCTATTGATGGATTTCACTCATAATACCATTTATCTCCCTTGAGGGCAGTGCAATGCTCAGAATGATAAAATAGTCACATATGAAGCGTACTGTTGTAAAGGGAAAAAAATGGTGTCTCAGAAAACACCTGAGGACCAGCTAACATACTATTTACATTGCTCTGCTTGGTTATCAAATCTAACTCATCTCACAGATAAGCATTGAAACCCATTCAGAAGTGATTCCAAACGAAATTAATGGCTGCTAGACTCTGACTCCAGCTGTAAGGTTATGAAGAGGAACACCGCTTAACATTTGTGAAATGTGGACAGGTCTCAGCGCAAACTTCACAGCTTTAAAAGAAAAGACTGTTTGGTTATACATAGATCTCCCGATGTTGTCGCTGGATCTGTGATGGATCATGTGGTGTAGAATTGTGACACTATTGTATCCTGCTTGAGTGAAATGTCAGGGACCAACCAGAGGACAGATTTGTAAAATTGTATTTAATCAATTATACAGATCCATAATTGGCATTTTAGTGTGGCCGTTGGTTTTAATCTACTGGCAAGGAGACATCAACTTTCATTTCCTTATAACTAAAATGACTATATTGTTATTTTCCGTAGCTTCTGTAGTTTATTTAGAAGAGGTTGATATGTAAAGTTTTAGATTCAATGCATATTTTATTGGAATATCAAACTAGATAGTGGCTAATAAAATAATCACATAGTAGAGATTTCTGAGGAGAGAAGGTGGCATGAGAGGAGTGGTGAGAAGTTGAGGTTAAGTGGAGGCGATTGAAACAAAAGGACAGGTGTGTGGCAATGAGGCTTAAGTGTGAGATAAAAGGAAAGATTAGGCCAGAGGTGAAGAAGGCTGGAACAGGTCCAGAGAGAGAGGGAAAGGAGAGCGAAGGAGGAGCCCTCTCCCCATCTCAATGTCTCACCGTGGCGGTTCTGTCTGGGCAACACTTCAAAATCAATTTAAGAAATTACCATTCAACCAGAGTTCCATCATTAGGATTTTATAATTTCATCTTCCTCCTCCAGTGCCTTTATCCCAGAGCCCCTCAGTTCATCTCTGCAGCACAACCCCAGTGAATAATTAACCACTGCCGTGAGCAGAAAGATGATGAGCGACACAAGTGTTCTATCATTCACACACAGCCTCACACCTTTAGTGGCTGCACCGCGCTTTTAAGTCTCTTCCTGTGCTTCTACCTCTCTACGGCTTTACTTAAATCTGACACAACATGTCTGTCGCTTGTATGAAAACGTGCCACTGCTCTTAGACACAAACACAAATTCTCACAGACAGGCTCAGATGGTGCATATGTCTCAAACACATGCGGACACACTGACTCACATCCGCCTTATTATCCTCACACGTTTTCTGTTTGTCTCCTCTGCCCTTCTTCTATTCCCTAAAGACATTAAACTATTAAAGAAGAGGTAAGTGGGGCAGGAGAGGCCTTGGATGTGGCTGAATAGTGGGTGGGGTGAGTAGGTAAGAGCAACACTTTGCCCTCTAAGATTCCCATGTGACGCAAGAAGCTAGTAAACCTGTTCATCAATACAAGTAGACAGAGGGGCTGGCCGAGCCCTCATCTGCCCTCTGTGACCAGCAGCACCATCAGCTGATGCTGCGAGAGGGAAGTATGGGGAGCTTTTAGACAAGGGTGCCAGTGAAGTCTGTGCAAGGTCTGGCCCTTAGCTGAGGCTTAGCTTCAAAACTAGATGTCAGCAAACATATTTCTTGAAGATTGATGGGCAGGCTCAGTCATATTCTCTGCTGTCCTGCCATTCCAAGACCTTCAAGGCATGATGACTCTTTGTAGAGGTGCCATTGGCTAAAGGGTCTGCCATGTGTAGAATTTCTCTATTATTCCCTATGTTCTGCTAAAACTGTCCCCAAATAACTCAAGAATGCATGCTAATAATGCATTGCCAAAGGAAACACTAAGTGCAGACTGATCCAATGACGTGCAGTCAGGACCTGAAAATATTTTTAATTCATTTAGCTGCAAGTGAATGAATGTGATGTGAATAGATGCATTCTAGTCATTTAATACTTTGCTCCTACTGCTACTAATTTGCTCCCAGTTACTGTATACACATTATTGTTTTGTTTTTTTTTTTCTTGTTGCAAGCTTGATGTTATTTAACGGACTGCTCATTTAGTTTGTTATCAAATTAATTTGTTTCTGCTTGTCCTCTGTTTTGTTTTATAATTGGTTCTTATGAGGGAAGAATGTATGAGGTTTTGTTTTGTTTTTTGTTTTTTTAATATTCTTAGCCACTTAGCTATGTAGTGGCTCAGAGATGTGAGTATTGGTTGTTGGAGCAGTACATCACTTTGTCCCAGACTGAAATCTTTAAACTATTATTGGATGTTTGTCGAGTAGGATGTTGTACTGGTTCCACTGGTATTCATTCCAAGAGGATAAATCCCTTTTTTTTCTATCCAACTCCTCCATGAGGGTTAGTTTTTACTGTTTGAGTGATGTTACTAGATGAGAAGTCATCACTAACTCTGTAAGTTAATGACATCATTTTTTAATTAAACCCACACTCACCCACCCATCTTCTAACGCTTATTTTTGTCGCGGGGGTTGCTGGAGCCAATCCCAGCTCACATTGGGCAAGGGCAGGTTACACCCTGGACAGGTCACCAGTCCATCAGAGGGCCAACATACAGAGACAGACAGAGACCAACAACCACTCACACTCACACCTAAGGACAATTTAGAGTCACCCATCAACCTAAACATGCATGTGTTTGGATGGTGGGAGGAAATGCACAAGCACGGGGATAACATGCAAACTCCGCACAGAAAGGCCCCAGGCCCGGGAACCGAACCCACAACCTTCTTATTGTGGGGCAACAGTACTAACCACTACGCCGCCATGCTGCTCTAGTAACATCAATATCTCAAAATTTCAGTATGTTAATTATCACCCTCACAGAGCTCATCGTTTTATAGCACTAAATAGTTTTTAATCCGTACAATAGCATAAAAACAGAAGCAGTTCTTGGTGGTTCTACAACCTCTGACAAGCCTACTTTGGGTAACTGATTGGTTACTGTCTCTGTCTGACATCACAACATTGCAGAGGAGGAGACGGTGACAAGAGAACAACGTTCCAAAGGGTGTAATCTTGGAACAAATCAGTTAGAAGCTGCTGGCAGATGTGCATACAAATGAAAACTCCCGCTTCTGATAGCAAGCTAGCGGAAACTGAAATTAACAGAAAGGTGCAGTGGATCATTGTCTATCCAGTTGGCTTGGCTTCATTAAGATGGCTTGGTAATGGGCAGCGCTTAAAAGGAAATACGCAAGATACAGAGAGAGCAGAGTAAATGTATCTTTCCTGAAATATATGTTTGGCTGGATCTTTAACTGCCATCCTTTTCTGCATGCAAACACAATAAGCCATAGTGAATATGTTGGTGTGTGTAGGTTTCTGTGTGTGGGCTGTGGTGTCAGTCTGACTAAATATCTAGCCTTCTTATTAAGTACAGTGCACTGAATCAACACTATTTACGGTAAAGTTAGTCCTGTAGGACAAGTGTAAAAGCTGCTGGCCACATTTGTTTTGACTGTAGCAAACTAGGTGAAATTTACAGAACGGAAGTGGCACACTATCGTTCTTAATAACGCGCATTCTCCAAAGTGTTGACTAATTGGAACCATTAAAATCTTGACACCAGTGGTTAATTTGTTTCCTTGTGTTTTATAGCAATCATTTGTCCCATCGGAAAGCTCTGATGAAACATGAGGTGATTACGCTAGTAAGCTAGTCTGATAGAGCTGGAGGGGGCTGAGCAAGTCCTGGGCCAACTGTGCACACTTTCCACAATTCTTAATGTCATCAGGTGCTGACATTTTTGTCACGTGTTAATCCTGGGCCTGGAACTTTGTCAGCGTGACAAACAAGACCTTTGTGAATGCACTGAGACCAAAATGGGCGACTAGTTGGCTTGACCTTTCTGTGAAATCCTTGAGGTGAACACAGTGAAATATCTAAATTAGAAAGAGATGGACTGGCTAAGAACACACATTGATCACGCACAAACCACAGCTGTGGAGATAGGGTTGGATGGAGGGAGGAAAATGTAATACAGCGCTGTTGTCAGACAATAATCGTGAATCATGTAGCTCGCTCTGGAATGGAAAGTAGGGAAACTAGCTGTGAAAATTGGTTTTTAATACAGCCACAAAGAAATCCAAGGCCATGGGTTTAGCAAATTGACCTTCTACATAACAGAATTTCATTAGCTCTTCAGCATTAATAAATTCAGTGTACATTTTTTTAATTTTTTTAAAAACTCTAACACAAATACAATAGTGCTGCAACTAATCTGATTCATGTTTTCCGATTTGATTGATTTCTGTTTGTTTTGGGGGAAAAAAAAGTTTAAAGTCTTAAATGGCATCTTTTGATTACTTGATTATCACAACTACATGTAACTTGTTAATGATTGTCATTTAATTGTTTTAGTCAAAAGAGCAATGAACACACTGGGGATAAGAAAATAGTTTTGGCTTGTTTGCAAATAACCTCTGCAGAAATTAAATACATTGTCCAAGCTTTAGTTAAAGTTATATATGGTGCATGTGTTTAGGTTTGTAGTTTTCTATTTAATAAGCATGATCCTTGAGCTGTCTGTGTGTGTGTGTGTGTGTGTGTGTGTGTGTGTGTGTGTGTGTGTGTGTGTGTGTGTATGTGTAGCAATATATATATAATTTTTTTTTTCCCCCTCATTCACCCACACCACAGATTCTACTCTATTGCTTTTTTTCTACCTCTGAAGTTGTATCACTCTGCAAATACATACTATAAATGCTTGTGTAGGCCCAGTGGGAATTGTTGCTGTTACACCCATTGAGTGTCAGTGAACAGATCCACATTCTGCTGTGCAGTCAAGACTGGAGAAATGTCGCTTGTAGCTTGTCATGGCTATTGACAGAGACCTTGTAAAACGCACTGTGTCCAGTGAAGCAAGGCACCAGTCAACCTCCAAATCACCTCCTTGACTCCTGTTGGCTGGCTATGATGTAAACAGGCTGCCAGCTGAACACTTGCTTGACCAATACAATATGCTGCTTGTCTGCTGCCATGATGCAACTTGACTTCTCAGCCAGTATCAAGCCTGTATTTTGGATTTCTATCAGCTTGCATCACTGTGAGTGACTGTTGTGATTGGGAATGTGAGTGTTTCGCCATCACAGTTCAATTATGGGTGACAGATACAAAAGATATTATTTGGCCTGACAGCATTCTGAATAAAAGCTTACTGGAAGACCCAGATGATGCTGGTTTCATCAGACAGCTCAAGAGAATTTGAGCCAAAGAAAAATAGAAAAAAGTAATTAATTACTAAAAAGTTTTATGATTGTAAACTGACAGACAGGGAATGACTTCATATTGATCTGCTGAAGCTAAGAATAATGTTCAAAGGCATCAGGCGTCAGGGAGTAGTCTGGTCGGGTTTCTTTCAGTGTAAACATTTTCAAGAAAGAAATGGTGCGGATTGAGGCTATAACTAAGGAAAGGGAGAGGGAGGAGAGTAAGAGCGCTAACAAGAAAAGAGAGGGGAAAAAGAACAATTCATGTGCTTTTTCCCACCCTAATTCCTCAAGCCATCTCTCTCACTCTGCTGCCAACTCGGGATGGATGAGCTTGTTTGGTGGATGATGAAGCTTTTCAGCACTGGTGGTGGCTGCGGTCCCTGTCTCTGGCTCTAACATGAAACTGTGGGCAGAAGCCCGGGGCGCACACTGCCAGAAAGCGGTGTGGACAAGGATGAAGCACCCAGCACTGCTTTAGCCCTGGATCCAGCAACATCCCCCACATAAATGTCCTATATGGGCTTTTAATAAGTGCTTGAACAAACAGGCACTTGCATCTGCTTTTGTTTGATCTATTTCAAGGGCATAGTCTGTTTGGCAGAGCCGGCCTCCACCTGCCGAAATACATTCCCAAGACGATAATAGCATTTGACTCCGAATGAGGGCTTTGCGACGGGCAGGGAGTGAATTGTTTCATCTTTGTTTATCATTGTTTTTCCCATAGTTTTTGGCTAATTGCAGAGCAGAGTGGCTTGCAGAGTGCCTATTAGTGCCGTGCTGAGTTGAGAGACAGGCCAGTGGAAAAAAAGGAAGGTTGCTCACCACTGAAAACAAGAAAAACCCACAAGCACTTGCGCACAAAGATAAATTCTCTTCTACTCTTCGAAGGCTGTGCAGCCATATACATGTTTGCGTGAATCCATGTACACGCACACGTTGATAAAGACAGCAGGCAAGGATAAGAGGGACTAGCCTTTTGTGGTCAAGCCCACACACAGAAAATGAAGCAGTACATGTGAGAGCACATCACTGCTGTGTGCATGTGTGTGTCCTTGCATTATCTCCTGCCTGTTGGTGGTCAAGTGTTGGTGAGATAGGAAGAAGGAATGAAAGAAGGAAAAAAAAAAAAAGAAAATATTGAGGTGAACGCAAGGGGAGGAGAGCCAGGAGAAAGGAGTAATCGCAGAGGCGGGAAAAAGGGAGCAGTCAGAGACGGAGGGGAGTGGAGCCCCAGAGTGTCTCCAGAGTCTCCCTCCACAGCCCAGGGGCAGTGACACAGCAGCAGCTGCTTCTGCCTTTCGGAGCCAGATTCACAGTCATATGAAGCAGCGTTTACCCCCCCAGCAACAACTACCAACAGCCGCTATGGACTAATCTGTCCACCAGTCCTGACTTTTCCTCTCATCAGGCTTGATCTCTATCAATGCAGATGTGCAATAGTTACAGCGCTCAGTGGGTTGAAACATACAACACACAAGCAAAAATGTCCTACAGATGGGTTAGATGGCCCCATACAGCGCAGTTAATTCCCTGCCACAGTGGCTACCTTCCTGTACCTTGCAAGACCAGGTGCTGGCAAAGGCCAACTAAAAGTGACAAACAAGTGGGCAATACAGAGGGCTGTACAGAAGCCTATGAGACATGGTCCGTTGGTTCGGTGTTCCCTGTGTGTGTGTGTGTATATTTGAGCCGTAATTAAATCATGAGAGCCTGGGCTAGCTTGGGCGCTGACTCCGTATGCCTGATGAAAATTATAAGTAAGCACACATACATACATTGTAATTACACACAACAGCACCTGCACAGCGCTGCCAGCTCCAACAAAGGTAGTCCAACAATATTTTCTACAGGAACAGTTTCAAGTTGCTCTAATAAGCATGCTTAGAGGACGACCCAATGACGTTCCCTTATTATCTACTGTATGCATTCAGCTTGGACTGTGCTTTAGCTGATATAACCTTCACACTGGCTGTTTTTGTCCATAAGCAAATAGATAAACAGTACAGCAGGATACTGTCAGCAGGATATGTTGTGGCTATTATTTTGTGTCCTCCAGTACGTTGGAGTTTGTTATATATGCATACAGATCACCTTTTATTCTGCTTTATAACCAATAATTAGTTTTAGCAGCACATATTGACACTCACATACACTATGTTTCAAAAGTAAGATTTATCCAGTAAACACATCCAGGCCCTTGATGCACATGTAGCCATAAGCTGTGTCTGGACAATTTTCAGATCAGCTTGTTTTCCAGATGATCTCCATTTGTCTTGCTGCTTAACCAGCATGGCAGTTGATAGACAGGGTCACCAGAAGGCCAGCTTCCTCTTCACCCTGGGACTCAGATCTGAACCTAGCTGTCACTGGTGGGCTAACAGACCAGGAAATATCCTCAACTCACTCTGTCAATTTTGATGATGGCGATGAAAAAGACTTATCACTGCAGTTGTGACCTGTCTTACACAAAACTTCAAACATTTGAATCCCTACAGATGTGACCAAAAGACAAACTTTAATTGGTTTTTGGTTAATGAGGATCCATCTCAACTGGTCTCTTTCGTAATTTCTACAAATTACTGTAATGTTGTTGGTGGAATGAAAAGTACTCTCTCATTTGGTGTTTTTAGTGGAGGGCGCTCTGTTGATACGTGATACTACAAAATCTTATTTGCAGATATATTGTTCAATTAAAGGTATTCCAGTTAGCAAACTAATGTGGAAGCAGCATTAATGTTTGGTCCTGGTTCTGACCTTGTAACTCACTCCTCCCTCCGGAGTTCAGCACAGGATGGAGCTGAGCGGCTAATACTATTAAGTTTATCTGAACGGAGGAGGACTTGGACCTCACAGATGGATGCTCAGTAATGAAGAGGCTTTTGAAATGCTACATGAACAGAAGTAGTGACAGTATAGCATTCAGGTGATTGGTGTCACACCAAAGGGTGAGCATAGCGCTGATGGTTTAAGTACACTGCCACAATGGAAAGGCTGCATTGGATATGTGCTGAGAATAGAGAGAACACCATGAGAGTGTAATGGCACACTCACTAACTGCCTCTCTTTGTGTACCTCTAATTTTGGTGAATTGGAAGTAAAGCAAAAGATTAAGTGTTCCTTTGGGAGAGACATTTTTTTTCTCTTTAATCTAAATAAACCATTTCAAAACCCAGTGGAGTATCATAAAAATGCATTGTCAAGGAATCTAAAGCAAGACTGCTTAGCTAATGAAGAGAGGTTGTTTTGGAGATACATGCTTTACATTATGTTCATGCTCATAAAGCCATTCCTGTTTCTGCTTTTTATGCATCTGTAGCTCTCACTAGTGGAATGGCAGAACTCTAGAGCCACAGACGTGAAAGGTGTCATTAAACATTTCAGTCTGAAAAGCCAAGTTGCTTTCTATTGCCTTTAGTGATGTTAAATTAAAAGCTATTTACTGCACAATGTGATTCATGAGTTTCAGAAGCAGAAACTGTTAAACCCTTAGTCTGTGCATTTCTGAGTGGAGAGGAAGCACACTAGCAGTGACAGCTAGATGCAAACAGCTACTGTAACACACAAGCATTTGTATCCAAGCACACACCAACACAAGCCATCACAGATTCCGGCATGCATGCATACGCAAGCATAAAACCAAGAGGAATACTCTCACATACACTCAATCCAAACACTAAGCATCTGGACAGGAGCACGAACACCCATGCAGTTGTGATCTAAGAGGATGGAAATGAGAACAGAACACATGTACAGAGGAATGGAACATGCGATATGGTTTATTTCCTGTCCAATAACATTAGATACTAGCAACGGGAGCCCTGCTGTGACACTCTTGTTATGCATGAAGGTGTGTGCACGCACAGCGAAACACACGCTCACAGTCCAGCCGTTAAAGCCAGCAAGGTTACACTTGTTGTAAGCCGTTTCCAGAGCTTTGACAAAATGAGAAAACATAAAGTGAGCATACATACAGACACACACTCATTCTCCTTGCCTCCCACCAAGATGAGCCCATTGAGAACGCTGCATGAAAATGGCTTTACATTGCTACTTAAAATCATTATAAAAGAAATAGTCTCAGTGGGATAATGTGGCATATTAATGTTTAGAGATACTGAAATCCTCTGGAGCCTGCAGCTACAGTACATTACCTTGCTCTGTTCATTTTTGTGTCTGATTTCATTTTGGCCAAAGCTGCTACCAGCGCACCTCAGAGCACACGTGTGTGGCTGCAGAGCAGCAATCAAATGCATGAATTAGATATGAGGTTGATCTTGAAATGTAACTGATCTGTACACTCTTTGCCTTTACCCTGTATTGCTCACATTACATAACCCAGAAAACGTGAATGTAGATAGGTAGGTAGATAGATCAACACCTCCTCTGAGATGACCGTGCCTTCCTAAATGAGCCATATAAACATTATGACAAGAAAACGTGTGATTTCTGATCTGCAACCTCTATGGATAAAGCTTGGTTAAGATGTGGAGGATGATTTGAATCATCATGGCAGTTGCTACTAGGGAGGATTTTGAGGCCACATCTCTGGATATTTTTCCTAAAAACTTGGGGGTTTAGCTTCCTGGGTTGGAACTGTGGTAGAAACTGCACAAACAACCTGTAAAAATATATTTACAGATCTTTCAATAAGCACAAAAGCAATGCATTATGTTCAACGCTTATTTGGGCACGTCTTAATTTTATTGTTGCCAAAATCAAAGGTAGAAATGGTAGAGCAGAACAATTGACATAGTGAATAAAATATTTAAAAAAGAAAAAACATTTTATGCTATTATATTGATTCTTAGGGGCAGAAACTTTGCCTGATGATAAAAGTTTTTAGAAAATCCAGCCTCTGGCCTTGTTGATATAGTTTTGAAAGTACTTATTTTAACTTACAGAAATATTGTTGTCATGGGTTAAATAAACCACTGTTTATTAGACATAGGGCTGTGAGCTGCAGTTTCTGCTCTCATATTCAAACACTTTATACACCCCGAAATCCAATCTAGCCTTCTCACTAGGGGGTTTTGTGGCAATAAACGCCATTATTTTTTCTTTTTTTTTTTACTTTGGAGAGAGCAACCAGAACCACAGTCTTCCCCTTTAAAACTGTAATGCACTTTCAATGTGCAGAGACCAAGTTTTTGATAAGGAACATTTAGTACTAGTCCATAATCTGTCTAGATAGATATCATGATTGTATATTGACTGAATGTATGCATGCAAATATGCACATATACAATGTCTGGTTCAGTGGTTAGAACAGTGAACAGTGGACAGACATACGTCTGGAAAAGACAAGACTCCTCTCCACACTATAGGCCTGGCCACTCCACTTGAGCTGATTGATTTCCCATCAGTTCTGTATCCCTGATAACTGCATGCCTGGAGGGCTGCAATGGCTCCAATATTTCACTGCTATATCCCCGTAAAGCCATGTTCTGTTTAAAGCATGGTGTACATGTGTATGTGGAGGGTGTGGGTGCGTGTATCTAAGGGTGGCTGTAGCTATAGGTGTTCCAAAGGATGCCGAAAATTTCTGAATGCTAATATTCAATGCAGTTCCTGCTACGTGTTTCCTTTTTACTATCAACAATCCTCCACTGAGACAAATTGGCCAAGCTAGTGGCGAGAAATTACCCACAGTCAAAACAGAGATAAGAAAAAATCTTTAACCCTCATGCAGATGGTTTGTTGTACTGGCAGTGATTGGTCAAAATCCACATTGGCACATTTGTTTTCTCCTCTAGCAACACTGTGAGATTTGAAGTCATGATTTATAAATGTCCAGTGTAGCCACTGCAACTTGTTTTAAGAGATGCTGAGTGGATTGCCAAATTTCCAACCAACATGGGAAAAGCCCTACAAGGTCAGAGTAAAATCTGGATCTAGTCATGCACTAGCTCTTAGAGTGTTAAAATGTGGTGCCTGCAGAAAAATAAACTTCTTCATCTTTCATTCATGACAGTTTGCTTCTCTGCTGGAAGAACAGCAGCTCCTGGTTTTATCTGTGACCTTTACGCAGGTACCTTTCCAATTTGTATTTTTGCCAACATGACGATTTTTTTACAGTGCATCATCTCAAATGATACTGTGAAAAACAAACAAAAAACGCTCAGCTGGAGAACTTAAAGGCCTTTGCACTTGTTTTTTCATAGAACAAAAGCCATTTATATTTACAATTACCATTTTATCTTGAGTTCTTTTAAACAAGGATTGGATAAAAGTTGGTTGATTAAAATTAAACCAATGACTTTTCAGACACCTTCAGGGAAACCAACAAACTGGTAATTAAATGGACTCAATATATGAACACAATGTTCTTGCCCAGTTTTGAAAACCCCTGTGGTGCGGAGAAGGAGAAGTCAGGGAGAGTCGGTTAGTTTAGCAAATTATATTTATTTATATAGTTTTCTACCATGAATCTAATACAGCTCACAACCTTCTCTGTGGCAAATAATTGGTATTTATCTCAGTTTTGGCTTTACTTTTGTGTTTCTGGTTCTGGAGCGCTCACCCTGTGTGTGTGTGTGTGTGTGTGTGTGTGCACATTTCCATGTGTGGTGATTAGAGAGAAAGGCAAGGAAGCAAAGTAGTGCCAGTTTTTTCCGACTGCTGTGCTTACATTAGCATAGATCATGCAGCAATCCATAATACATGGCTCGTTAAAAAGGTTGGTATTTTTGATCCATAATTAAAGAGAGTATTTTCAAAGAGTTTCCAGGGTTAAACATGTGATGGCTGCAGGCTGCTTTCCCCCTCTCCCACTTCCAGGCCAGGTTATTGTACAGTATGGTAGCCATTGATTCACCATGCCATTTGTATATTGATTGGAGTGGACGCCATTATGTCAGTAAGATTATAGCCCTCTGAAGCACAGTGAATCTGAAGTGGAAAACCAGTGGCTGAGAACCAATGAGATGAGCTGAGCGCCTGCTGCATCAGATGCAACAGCAGCTGTATTCTGGTTAATGACAGAGAGCACAGCACTGCACAGAACCACAGCTTGGTTTAGAATGGCACAACCTCGCCCAGAGTAGAGCTGAGCACAGCAAAGACAAAGCACTCTCATTTCTCTGATTTCTGTCTCTGCCAAAGGGAGCCGTAGAAACACAGGGGAGTGAATAATCACATTGACTATTTTGAACACATGCATTTTTTTATTTGTGTGCCTCATTGTGGCCTAATATTTCCTGTGACACCCGTCGCCTCCCAGGTTGTCTTTGGTTGATCATTTAAAGTGACCACAGTTCACTATGCAGCGGGGCGAGGGGGAGGGGTATTCAGAGGCCTGGGATGATTGGGAAGGGGGTGGTGGAGTGAGGAAGGAGGGTGGGCGCTCATTGCCTCAGCCTGCTCTCTGGCTTTCAGACCAGCCCGTCATGTATTTATAGAAATATTGAATTTAATTGCGTTTATAGCAGTGGCCTGAATTTTAAAAGACCCAAAAATGGAATTCCAGGCATGTGAGAACATGATCCACTGTGCAATGAGCATGTGAAATGAACACTCATGAAAAGCAAGCCAGTCTGCAATCTGTGAAATGCAAAAATCTAAAGCGGAGATAATCAGGCTGCTGTGTCCTGGATGTCAATGAGGGCTTGTAACAGCTGACCCTAAGGTTGCTTGCAGTGCTGTGTTTTTTAGTGAGGCACACTTTGAAACTGTGAGCAAGTTAAAAGGTAGCCCTCTGGGTGGTGACCCGGGCCTTGCTTTAAGGTGCAAACAATACTTTAGGACAAATGCCTTCAATACGTTCTTGCTTACCCTCCAACCCTGGGAGTTTAATTACATACTAGCCAAAGAAAATTTAGAGAGGTTGCAGACATTGTGTGGCCTGACCTCTTTAGGGCCACTATTCAAATTCAAATTCATGGTCTGTTTATTTGATAATAAATTGAGCATAAAAGATTAAATTGCATGTAGTTCATTATCACCATGATATAAAGCAACAATTTTTATAGAACACTGTCCAGAGCTTAAAAACCCAGAGGCAAAACTGGCATATCAATGTATGTTTTCTTTTCTTTAAGGACACTGGAGAAGGGCCCTATGGCAACATCTCTGCTCTGATTCACACTTCTTGCTTCCTCCCACTAAATTCTTGTCACTCACAGTCTGAGCCGACATATCAGACATGTTTAACACAGAGCCGAGAGTTATCACACATACAGTATAATCAAATTCTTAATGAACATCATCAAAATCAAGCCTTTTAAAAAGTGAGGCTTACATCACAATGGATTTACACAACCAGGGAGCATGTATATGTGTGCAAGTGAGTGTTAAGGGCTGTCAGGGCCTGTTGAGTGCCAGAGGGGAAAAACATGGGGGTCACCTCTTATTCAAAACAGATTCGACAGAGTCATTTTTCTTCCTTTACATATTGAGAATTAATTTCTCCATGCAAAAGGAGCTGCCACAGACAGTCGGGCTATGCACGTTGCATGCAGGTAAATGGAGGCTGGGTGGTCACATTGATTTCAAGCACTTGTCTGGAAACTTGTAGGTCACTTGTTTAATCCCAGCAACAGCTAATGTACAGAAGGAATTCACACAAGAGTGTGAAATAAATAAATAAAATTGATCCAACCAATGGATATTTTCCTTAACTTGAATCATACTGATTCTTTTCTTGATTGGTCCATAAATAATCAGCAAACAATGGGAAATGACCTGTCAAATATTTGCAAAAAAAAACAAAAACCAGAGTCCAGAGCCCAAAGTCTACTTTACTATAAAACAAAAATGGACAGCAACTACTTACAGTTGGGTACAACTTTTGCATTTTTGCTTGACAAACTAACTGTTAATCAATCCATTCATTGACTGTTTCAACTCTAATTATGACTGATCGTATATGAAATATGATTATTAAATAAATCTAATGCTCAAAGCATTTTGAGCATTGATATTCTATTTATTAGACCAATTGGATCAACTTTGGCTGTGATTTGGTTGGTGACTCAGGTAAGCCGGTGAAGGGGCCATGTGGCAGCCATGTTTCCTAAAGCAGGGATGAGCCCAGAACTGAAGCCACAGGCTGTTCACCCAAATATGTAAAACTGTGTATGTTAATGAATTGTCTACAGGAACGGGTGCCTGTCTCGTGCCCATTATCTGATAAGCAGCCTGAAATATTGGTAGGGGAAGGGGGGGGGTGTCCTGAGGGTGATATATTTTCTTAGTGACTCCTAGCTAGGCGCCCGCCGTTTGTGTGTGTGTGTGTGTAAGGGGGGGCACAGTCAGTTTTTTTTGTGTTTTTTTTTGTGGTTTTTTTTTTTTTCCCTTTTCTGCGCAGACCGGAGGCACAAGCTGCTGCTGCTGCCTGGACACGCGCTGACTCTTCAAAATAAACAGCTGCTTTAAATTAAACTGAGGCTTTTACGCCAATGCATTGCAGTGATTATCAAAATATAAGATTTTCTTCATTAAAAAATTGTTCAGATTATACCTCAATCCGCTTTGCCTCGGGACACAAAAATGAAATCACTATATGTCAGCTACCAGCGCCAAAATATCGGCTGCTGGTCTGGAACCGAGAAAAGCGGCGGGAAGCGCCAAAAACTAGACCAGCAGAAAGTGGCAGAACAGATTAAAGAAAAATCACCGAGTAACCTTTAAACTTAAGCTGCTGGCCAGGAAATTGTGCTGACTCGGAAACGACAGCAACGCAGACTCCTATTTCTAATGTTTGGCTTGTCTACCTATCATCTTTGTCTCGCAGGCAGCATTTAGACAAGTCACGCTCAACACGGTGATGGAGAGCTTTTTAGCCCCAGTAGCCTGCAGCTAATCCCGGGGAGAGCTTCGCCCCCCGTCCGCTCTTACCTCCGGTGCTCGCTCAGTCTCTGTCCAGGGTTCTGAAACTGTCTCTATCCAGGGTGCGTCGACGCTCAGTCGCTGTCCGGCGTGCTGGAATTCATGGCAGGCTTTGTAAATCCGCTGCGAGGAGGCGCCGAAAAACGCCGGTCTGACAACTGCTTTCACCGTTAAGTTACGTGAAAGGAAATCCCATTCCGAGCCACTAGACACAGAGCGACAGTGTCTCCACAGTTGATTAAGCGACAATGTCTCCGAAAATTGTGTGTACAGATGTGAGTGGCGGAACTGTAGCCGACTGGCTAAATGGAGCAGCTTTGGCAAGTGTAACTGCTCAGGCTTCTTCGCTAGTTGCTTCTTCTTCTGGATAGGCTTAACCACCCCTCTCTCTCTCTCTCTCTCTCTCTCTCTCACTCACACACACACACACACACACACACTCTCTCTCTCTCTCTCTCTTTCTCTCCCTCTCTCCCTTGCTCTGTCAATTCAATTCAATTCAATTCAAATACTGCATGTTTGGAGTGAAAAGAACGGAACCAATAGCCTCCAATATTCAATAAGCTACAGTAGATACAGCCAAATGACTGCCAGTGGTTAAACACAAATCATTTGGCATTAGCTTTATTGGCAGTGATGTGATGAAGAAACATTCAATTTGAATTAATTCAGACTGTGCCAAAGTATTGTGCCCAAGCTGCATATAAGCTATAAAATGAACCCAGAGACACACTCTCTCTCTCTCTCTCTATCTATCTATCTATCTATCTCTTTCTCTCTCTCTATCTCTCTCTGTCTCTCTCTCTCACACACACACACACACACTCACACACGAGGGAGGATCGAATTGAATTTATGGTCAATTTACTTATGTAGAGTGAACAGCCATCTGTTTTAGGCACCTCTTGCCCCTTCATTTAGTACAGGTTTGTCTTTTGTTTAAAAAAGCAGCAACAGTTTTCCATAGTGCATTTATTCTAAAATTAAAGTCAGCAAAACTGGTTGAACAATTAGTCTTTAAATAAAAAGGTCCTAATGGGATAATTAATTTTGGAGGGGAGTGATTGAAGTATCATGGCAGTATATGAATAACAATAAATGAATTAGTGATATCAAAGTGAATGGGAAATAGCATAATATAGGGTCAAGTCTATATAAACTCACTGCCTGGGCCATCTTCCATTCAGTAGTTGTCAAGATATTTCAGTTTTGATCACAGCAGCGTGCAGAATAATCTACCCACTGGCATTGCCATCCATACAGTCATATTTTTAGTGAGGCTGAAAATATGAAGCAGTATTTCCACCATATCATCTAGTGAATACCAGAAAACGAATATGAATCAGGGGAAATATTATCATACCATATGATACACAAATGCTCTGAAACACCATCATGTTCTTGAGTGTGACTGTTGCATATTAGACACTATCTTTTTGCAATGTATAAAAAAAAAAAAAAAAAAAGAATTGAGACCATAAGAATTCATAAGGTCACTAACTCCATAATAACTGACACAGACACAGTCAGTATAGAAGTATCACATATTGCATGATGTTGGAGAAGATGAAAAATTAATTCAGGAGGACTTTAAAGTCATAGTTGAAGTACCAGATACAGACTGTAGGCAAGTTATGGTATGCCCCTGTAGGGTTATAACAGGAATATTGTTGTGTTTTTATATCAGGGATTTGGCTGCCCCCTTCTCTGTAGAGAAAAGGAGTGTGCTCTGTCTCATTAGCTTTCAAAACCACATCCATATAGAGTGACTGCACACAGCTACTTCAAATCAAGTAGGCACAGAAAAACCCTCCTGCACTCACTCGTCATTTTAAAGTTATTCAGAATCCACACATAACGGTGTCACATTAAAAGTAATTTTCAATGATTAGGGTTTTCATAAGGCAATCAGTGCCGATTAGACTCGGGGTTAGAGTTAGATGTGAGGTGACTGTCTAAGTGAGGTTTGATGGGGTGGATAAGAAGGTTATTCCTCAGTCTGAGTCAAACTGAATGCAGGATGATCCTCTCCTCTAGATATCTATCTCCTGCTTCAGCATTACGCAAGGATTTTTTCCTTGTTTTTGGGTGTGGGGAAGATTGTCCTCTGGCTGCCAGTAAGGGGAAGTTGACTGTGTTCTTTCATCATACAGGGGTTAGGCACCACATTCTACTGTAGCTACCTGTGTGACTCCAGCTGAATTTAAAGTGAATAAGAAAGCCTCTTGGAAAAAGTGAAGCCATTTCTTCAATTTTATTTCAATACAAATTTTACCGTAAATCTCCACCTTTATATTCACATTCCTCTTTGTATGCAAATGAATTCACAATGATTTTTGGTGGAAGATCCTGCTGAGGACTCAAATCTGGCTCCCTCATTATTTTAGTCAGTATGGACTGATGTAGTGTTATCATGGTCATGTACAGTACAATCAAAAACATGCATTTTATGGTTATAAAACTTCACCTTGATCATTTTATATTTTAGCACATCAGTTCCACAATCACTGAAACAACTAGATTATAACATCTGTTGTTTTATACTCTATGTGCCAGACTTTGCTTAACATAAATACAAGTGGACTAGGAGGCACAGCTGACCATATTGCAAAATATTAACATTATTAACGCCACTACTTTGACAGCGCTGTTAACAAAGCAATGTCATTTCTCCTCATCTAAATCTGATCTTTATCAGCTGCTCAGCTGAACTGAATGCAGTCTCTTACCTGAGCAGTTGGTGAGAAGAATTTAATATGAACACCCCAAAAGTCAAGTGAAAATCCAGCAAGCAGTTTATTAATAACAGCTATAATCAATATATTTATTATTGCAATATGAAGACAGTTGTATGGATTGATGAACCTACAGAAAGTAATTATCTCCATCTGCAACGTTACAAAGAGTTTCAGGTTATTATTTAGTCGTCCAACCTGCAGCTTCACTCTCACTGCTCCTATAGTTTCATTTTCTGCCACAGCAGGCAGCTCTTTTACTGACAAACTCCAAACAGCCTGCTACACTCTGCCTTCTTAACTTCAAACAGCACACAGACGCAGTTAGCAACAAGCTGGTGAACACAGTGGAGCATTTAGCAGCTCAAGTATCAGCTATTTCCTTTGGGAGTTGGTGGAGACCAAAAATAGAGTGAATAGAGTGAGGATTAATTGTGGCCAGGTTAAAACACTGAATCACTGTTTGTGCTACTCTGGAACTGCAGGATGTGAGAATGAGAAACTTGATGATAACAAATTAAAGGTCACAGTTTGTTTGTACTGCTCCAAAGTGGTCAAAAACAAGTATTTGCAGCAATATTTACTTGAAATATCAAAATCAAATTGTTAATCCCTTTGTCTAAAATACAAAGGCTGTAATGTGTAACATCATTCTCGTATAATTGGTTAAAATGGTGCCAACAGTGGTGGATGGTTAAAACTGTAATCTATAATAATTCATATATTATAGGAGTTTTAAATGTTACATTTCAAACTGCAAACTAGCTTGTTGTTTATTCTAACTAACCTGTTGTCAATCATGCATCATGTGCAGCCGTTGATGGCACTGCTTTTCAACTATGGACACTCAACCCTATAAAAACTGTTGAACTGAGAAACACATTACACCTTGAAATCCATTTTTTTCTTTCTTTCTTTTTCTGTTTTAATTATTCATCTTTCTTTCTTTCTTGCTTTCTTCACTGAAAATTGAACCTACTCATCCAGATCCAAATGTTACCACATATTGATATCAGATATCCATTTATTTCACAGCTAAAATAGTTCTTTTATTCATTCTAACTAGCAAACAAAGGTATTTAATGTTGAAATAAATTGCTATTTTACCTCGTTCTTCTCTGAAGTAATGGCCACAGGGCTCTGGAGTTATTTGGCAGTAAATGGGTAGTTTTCATCGAGCCGATCTCATATTAGTCAAAATTCCTCACAGTTTGCCGAATTTCAGAAGTTTCTCCCAACAATGTCTCCTTTTTAATGGCACTTGTTGTGGAAAACATGAGTTTCATTGAGACTCTATATGGCTTTACTGTAAAGGTTTTTTTTTTCTCGTCACAGTAACTGTCACTTGAAGAATTGTTACATTTACTGGCAGATTACAGAGACAATTTTGCCAACTACAGTGGGTGGACAAAATAAGAGTTTCCATCTCACTTGGGCTTTTACCTTCAGGTCTTTTTATTTGCCTCCATTTCTGTCTGCATAAAAAAAATTTACACAATCTGTAGGGCATGCTGCTTCTAAACCCATGTTCTCTTGATATTTTTTATTTCTGCAGCAAATGTACATTTTTAACGCTTGATGCACTCTGTGACAGCTGCAGCAACCCTCTGGTGGCCTGAGGCATTGAAGCCACAGTATTCCATGGCCTGGACTAAATTTACTTAGGTTCAGAACTTTGGTTGTGCCCTCGGGTGCCAGACAGTAACTGGTATAAATGAGGTTAGCATTTCAGCCGTTGCCATTGTTTGTGTGTAGGGCAGTTCCAGTTCTAGTTCCACAGTTCCAGCCTCCACCCATCTGTTGTTGACCCTTGATTTGCCAAAAGACCAATTGTGGTTCGCGGCTGCTAGATTAGTCCGTGGTGACATAATGATTTTGTCCCACGAAGGGGTGATTTGACATGCTCTGCTTGCTTGTCTGTTGTTTGCAGGCTCTAGTCCTCAAATCCAACACTCTGCCTCTGCCTCATTACTGTGAAACACATCAGGAGATGCTTCCTCTGTTTCATGCTCATTAAAGCGCATGTGCTGTCTGTTTTGTCTGTTTTAATGCAGCTTTTATTGGGAATCAGCTGTTTGTTCTCATCTTCATTGTTTCTGCCTACTATCCATTATTCATGCTATCTCCACACAAAAGTGGCTTCTCCTCAATTTTGGGCTTTTTTTTTTTTTTCACACATTTTAAGTTTTTATTATCCCCCAGTTTCCCTTCTCTGTTTACTTTGAGCAGTGCTTTGATGTTGCTGTGCCGGCCCAACCCAGCTGTCTGGACCAGGTGAACTGGGATTTATTCTGAGGTTCCTAACAGTTTAAAGTACTTTGAATTTTTTCATGTGAAATACACTAAATACATACACAATTCTCTGTTGAGCAATAGAACATTTAAAGCAAATCACAGTCTAATAAAATATTTCATTGTTTTAAAAAGCCCAAAAGCAATGAAAAGCCACCTCTACAGCTCCCTCTAAACAATTGCGATGTGAGCTGACACTTTACCTTTTAGCTCATTAAAAATCAATGTGTGCATCTTGCATCACTATGGACTGATTTTTTTTTTTTTTTTCCTAAGGAGTCCTCGTGACTGAGGATACCTAATAAGGTACAGTAAGATGAAACTTTAATGATTCCCATGGGGAGATTGGGTATTGCAGTGTAACAAAATGTAGCAATGCAGTGTAAGTAAAAAGAAAGCCACTACAGTGCTTGGATATTGTTTTTTTTTTTTAAGGCTCATATGAATACATAAGGCACATAAGCACACACTCTCATGCATAATGATGTAAGCATATACTTTTGTGCTGAATAAAGCCTTTGTAGAGTCCTATTTGGCTGCCCATGCATTTTTTACCCCTCATTTTCACCTCAATATGAACCAGTTTCATTTTTTTATCCATAGTCAAAGGAAAGATAGAAGAGGAGACATTACAGAGAAAATGAGTCCTTCCAGGTTACAGCGACAGTACTGTAGGTGTAGGGGTGCCAACACAAGCCACATATTCACACCCCTTTGCACCGAGTCTTGTGCGTCTCCTCATGGCTCAGTTTCATCTGTGCCGTTCTATAAACAGAGCTTCTTACCATTTCAAAGCTCATACCTGTAAAGTATCCTCGCTCTTGCCTTCATTCTGCGGTAGGCATTAAGCCAGGTTACACTGTGAGGGACGAAGGCGTCAACACGCCCATATAGTGGGACCGGATGTGAGTGCACAGGTGGTGGGATATGGCCGTGGGTTAAAAGTGTATGAGGGATGATAAAGAGCCAAAATAAAGCGCAGACACAGTCAAGATGAAAGCAAAGTGTAAGTGGAGCATAAAAATCATACTCAAACAATGAAGTGGATTTGAGCAATCAAAGTCTGACACATGTATCTTTGACTTGTTTATAGTCAATGAATGTGTAAATGTGGGAGGATTTCAGTGAAACATGCGAGTAAGTGGCTGTATGCCATTATGTGTCTGTTAATGCATTTGTGTTTGTATTTATTAGGCAGGCATTTGGCATTTGGAAGCCAGCAACGGGGCTTTGAAGCATATTGTGTGCACCCCTGTGTGTGTGTATCCACTGTTATGTGAGTGGAGGAGGTGAAGTGCAGTAAAAGCCTGTCTGGCACTCTCTATGTAGAGCCTGTTCCAAGGAAAAAAACAGACCTAGATCAGCATGTCAATGTTTTGGAAGAATTAGCTCCCTAAAAAATCGTTTGCATATTGATTGTGTATCTGATAAAGTTGCATTTAGGATGTAACATTGTTTATTACAGCTGAGGGACTCTGGTTCTCTTGGTATATATGGCCTTATGAATATGAATCCTTTGTTGCAAAACTTTGTTTGGCTGTGAGTAAATTTGAAGGCTTACCAACTTTAATCCTTATTCATATTTATGGCCTGTTCTTTTATGTTTTCCTATTTATTTCTTACATTTCTTATGGCATGACACCCATTCTCCCCCCCTCTGCTAATATAGCAAATGAAATTGAACTGCATGGATGTGTAGGATGAGAACAAAAAAGAGGGGGTTGGGGGTGAGATTAAAGCAAGTGAATGTAAGGGGGAAAGTGAGAGAGGGATTAGTATAGGTGGCATTGAAAGAGTATTGCTCTGCCAGGTGAGCTGTGAGTTGAGCCAAAGCTTTCAGAGATTATAACAGACTGGTCACAGGTCAGTCAGAGGAACACATTGCTAGAAGCCTCCAGCAGTTCGATCACAACAGCGGCCCGTTGTACGTTTGTGTCATTTCCCGTCCTTGGATCAGCATGTGTTGAAACAGGGGGCAGGGGGCAGCTGGTGATTGAAGGGAATGTGATAAATGTTGATGGGAGGATGAAAAACAGAATTTATCCTGAACTATGATTAGCTTCCAAATTAAATAATTGTACTCGTGTGTGTGTCTGAAATGCTGCCTCTTTCAAGCATTCATAGCATTACTTTGTTTAAAATTGTATAAATACTGCATATACTGCAGTACCAGCATTCACAGTAATGAAAGGATGTGTCACCCAGATCAGCAGTGTGTGTTTTCAATGGTTTTCTCTTTCTAACATAAGCCATGGCCTCTGTGGCCAAGAGGAATAAGTGATATCATTCTTGTTAGTAACTAAGACCCTGTTGCAGAGGTGGGTGATGATGTTGCTGTTTCCCAGTTAACAGTGACAACCCGGAGCACTATTTACTGATCATGCTTCTCTTATCTCTGGTTGGTGTAAATTCGTCTCTACTGCTGCTGCTAACTGGAGTTTATCTGTCTCTGCCATGTGTTGTCACAGTAGCTGAGAGTATTTCCTTTGAATGAACGGTTAGTAATTTTTATTTTTGAACATCAAACCTGCAATTACGATACAGATCATTTATCTTCCTGTACCTCTGTTTGCTGTGTAGTGCTGCTTTGAAGAGTCATAAAATTATTAAAAGCAAAATTTCTATTTCCTGAACAACCAAGTGGGACTCAAACTATAACGAACTAGCTTTGATTTAGATTCTTCTTTAGGTTTATATAAGTTTGTGACTTTGTTTATCCAAACCAGTAAGGAAGCATTTTATATATATATAAAGACTAAAATATATGGGCATGTTGGTTTTAGTAGTGAAGCCTACACAAACACACTTAAGTCTCCTCCCCAGACTTACCACTTGGCCTTGACTAGTGTGAGTGTTGCTTTCATTCGTCAGTTCACTTCAAATACCGACAAAAACACGTGATAGGAACATCTTAAAGACATAGGCTGTACATTACTTATAGCAGTCAAAGTTAATGCAGTTTCTCTGGTTCACAATTTAATGACACTGCAGTGCAAACAACATATGAATGCATGCGGCATACAGCATTATCTAAGCATCTCTGGTGGGCTTTTGTGCAGCAGGACTCAAATACTCTCCTGCCTCTCCTTTACTAATACTAATTATCACTACCATTTTTGGATTGATGTTGTTTACTGAGATTGGTAGTCTCAAATAGTAAGTTTGCCTGGAGGCAGGAAGGCTGACAAATAATTTGGATATTGATGTAATTAATGTGATCTCCACTGTGTGTGCTGAGGGACTCTTAATGGTTGCACTGAACCCCCAAGTTGTTACAGTTGCACAACAGGTGTTCCTAAGCTGATAAAAATTTCTGCTTAGATGGCCGTCTGTATTGATATGTGAGCAGACAAATTTTCAGATGACATGCTTATATGAAATGTTTAACAAAACTGCTTCCAATGCTTGTCCAAAGGGGGGGAAAAGTGTTTTTAAAAAAAGCTATTAAGGTTCTGGTGCAGAAGTCACTAAGCTTCATCCTCCGGGGATGATGAAAATCAGGATCAAATTTAATGGCAATCCATTAAGCATTGGTTGAGATATTTCAGTGAAAACTAAAGTGGTTCAGAGCAACTGACCACCACTGTTCTGACTGATGCTGCTCGTGGAGGTAAAAAGCAGACACACCATGTCTTAGTATGATCTCTCTTCAGCAGTTGCTAGGAATGTGAATAAATAACATAAAACAGCCATCAAATTTACCCAAACAGCTTGAGCTGCATAAGATGAACACTTCTTGCTTCTGCAGAGAACCACTGACTTGGAGAGAGTCGGGTATAGAGGAGATAGTGGACCTTTGGCAGCAGACCACTCAAAGTGTTCTCAGGGGGATTGGAACTGAGAGTGGAGGTGAGCTGATAATGGCAAACCATTATTTAGGGTTGAATTATTCCTTGAACTAAAGCTATTGATTCTCAGGTGACCAGTCAAAAACCATTTGTGTGAACGTGTTGCTTACTGCAGACCTACTGAAGCAACATGAAGAGGAGGTTTATTATTTATTCTTTTTATTTAAATGCATGTAGCACTGAGAAACAGCTGGATTGCGTATGTGTGGGGAATTACATCTAAAATGGCAACCTGTTATGATGCATGCCATAATAATAAGCTAATTTTATGATCTTGTGCACACATAAATTAGGGAGGCAAACACGGACTAATTGCATTTATTTATTTTTTTTTACAATATTCAATTCCCATTTGCTTGGTTGACCAACCCTAACCCCAACCTATAAAAGTTGACATAATGCAAACTCCTAGTTGCAGATCCTGAAGGTGGTTACCTCTGTTATTCACAACAACTCATCAAAGCAATATTTTTTGCTTCTCAATATTTTTGCTCATTATGCAAATTTGATTGCTGGATCAGATTTTTTTTTTTTTTTTTTTAAATCCTTTATTTTACCAGGCAGATTGCTTGAGATAAAAAGATCTCTTTTTCGAGCAAGGCCTGGCCAAGAAGGCAGCAACAAGAAAAAAAAAACCAAACAGATTCCCGTGTCTCTTAACAGATTAAGTGAAATGGGAACTGAAATTACAAATAAATATATGAAGAACAAAGTTCTGCTGCACATATTGTGTGGGTTCTTTTTGTTTTTGTTTGTTTGTTTTTTTTCTTTGGTTCTTTAAATGAAAGTGCACTAATTCCACCTGTAAAACCAGTGATATGGTGTTGCAGGAAGGGTGATAGTGGTGGGAGACATGCAGGTGAGTTAGTAAGAAGAGAGTGAGAGTGGTTGCCAAGATGTGAGAGGCAAATAAAAGAAGGGACAGAAGAGCAATATGAGATACAATAATAAGCCAATGAGAGATGTAGATGTTTGATGTAGAAGTAAAAGGAGAGCTGACTTTGTTGTCATGTTTGTTCAATGTTACAAATCAAGGTTTTTGACCTTTATGTCATGTGCAATCAAACTCACTCTGAGGTCGGAGCAATGATGCAATGATACCTTAAAATCAACAGGACTAGGCTAAAATGCAGCACACAGCTGGACTGTGTATGCCGAATGTGAAATTGAGGACTACACTGGTGAAATGTTTTGGGATATCTGTAAATAACTGACAGAATATAGTAGTATAGCATAGTATTTGTATTCTGCCTGGTGTCATCCTCTTTCATCCTTTTATCTGTTGGCTTCACTCCTACTCACTGTTCACACATACAGTGCTTTAATACAGCTGAATTCCCAATGAAGCCGTTTTTATTAACATATTTCTCTGTTGGCGGTAAATAGCCAGGACATGTTAACATCTAAGCTCTTTCCAAGCAGCTCCGTCCTGCTAAAATCCTGATTTTCTAACGTTGATGTTGTCAGACAAAGTCACCAAAACACATAGATTAAAGACTGCTGTCTGCTGTGATTTCACCTCGGAACTTATTCACACAGAAAGAAAGTTCCAGATGACTAAATATCTTCCTTTCTGTCTCTCACCCAGTCCATGGCCTCCATTTGGCATGACCAGCAGTTTTTGGACTGGATTTCTTCACAAAGTGACAGGGGCCTTTGTTTGTCTCGACTGCAGAATGTCACAGGTCTGTATTGGAGCCAGGTCTTTATTTTTCTACCCCCCTGTTTCATATGTATAATTGAACAAACTGGTATTTTAGTGCAAAGCCTCATTTTCATTCATTTCAGTGGAGAGAAACTAATTTGACAGACAAACAGGGCTTTTACTTCTGTGTTCACATGCTGCAGTAAACCTATTGTCTCATGTCTGGTCGCTAGTGCTTCTGTTTACATACAGTTACTGAAGGCTTCTCTCTCCTTCCCACTGCCCCTGATGTCTCTTAGCTGATATGTCTTGGTTTTAGTTGTCCCTCTGCCTTCTGCAGTAATAATGAACCGTGTAATATTGTTATTGTGAAATGGAAGTAAGGCTATGTGAAGTTGAAGCCCTACTCAGTTGGCCAGCAGCTCCTGAGCAGCTGAGAAAGCAGGGAGACAAGGTGACTATCCATAACCCTGTAAAGAGAAGTGCAGCTCCAAGCCCACAGCTGGCATCAATTCACCGGGCAGCCCTATACCAGGTTTATATCTAGTTTTGTTTCAAGATCCAACAAAGCTGGCAACACTGCAGCCTGTAAACACCCCCTAATGGAGTCAGTCTGTCAGTCAGTCAGTCAGTCCAGCCAAAAATCTACTGTAAAGTTTTATGTTCCAAAACCATATATCTGTCATTTGTGACTTGTTTAAGTCGTAAATGGGCAATTATTCTCCTCCTCTTTTCAGAAATGACTTTTCAAAGTCTACAGTTCTTTTTGTTCCAGTGATGAAGTTTGAGTTTCTGTAGGCAGCACTGTTTTGTCTTTTTTTTCTAGGGGGTTATAACTGTTGCATGATGTGTCTGCTGCAAACAAAAACCCATCACTATTTGTGTGGTAAAGAAGAAACTGCCATAATTCAACTTTTTAAAAGAACAACTAATTGTTGAAGTCATTATTATGTCATTTCTTTAGCCTTTCAACTAAAAGAAACTGCTGTATCTCTTGGTTTTACATATTATTGAACTAAATATGAAACTAAATGATCATGCCATTTTATTAAATGAGCAATGTATCGATAGTGGATTTTTCAGCTCTCTAAAGTGGATATTTATATTAGAAATATATCTTGAGCAATCCAGGATTTTTAACGTATATTCCACCAAATAGCAAATCTAGTCACTGAAGTCTGATTCTGAATGGCAGACTTAGGGGAGAGAAGCCTCTGTATCTTTGACAGTTTCAAATTCAGTTTCAGTGCAGGTTTCCACTTTACCTGACATGCATGTTTTACATTCTGGGAGGAACCTGAAGCAGCTCCAGATAAAACATGTAACCTGTACAAATTGGATCATCCCTAAAGTGGGTGATTAACACATGCGTTATATTATAAAGTTAAAAAGGAGACCGTTGTTCCAGTCAAGCCAGAGTAGGAGATGAAGCCAGGATGGCAGCCAGATCTGGTGTATTAAGCCTCCCAGCATTGTGATAGATCTACACAATATTCAATCTCTGACCTTTCAGTCTTGCCAAAGCAGCATAGGACGCCCACATTTCTCTCTGTCTCCTTCTCCTCCTCTGACTTCCTCTTTATTCTCTTGAATTTCCCTTTCAGAACCCAGAAACCATCTGAGGACTCTTCTCTTTGTTCCAGATGAATCCGTGGCACTTTGTGGTGTTCATTAAAGGACGGTTCATTCTGATTTATCTGCTGAACTACACTGGTAAAGAAACAGAGTAAGAAGACGATGCACTTTATAGTTAACTCAGCAATTACTGTGGATTTAATTTATTATTATTTATTTGTTTATTTTGCATTTTTGTATATTTGCTAATGCAGGGCCAGGAAGGCTGAAAACTAACCACACTCCACACTTAGTAAAAAACAAAACAATTTTTTTTTTTGTCCTCATTTTTTCAGCATCTACCTACCTTGCTCGGCTCTGCCTCTGCTTGTCTCTTTCACATAGATTCTCATTATTTGTCCCTCTTGAAACCTCACTGCTCATCCGCTCTCTCTACTTCTTCCTTAAAAGCATGGCTCAGTAGAAGCTCTCCTCCCAGTACCGGTGACCCAATTACTCTAATTTGTCCCTCACTAGAAGGATACAGCAGTGTCCCTCCCTGGAGACGCAGGCTGCAACACACAAACGATCCATCACTCTCCACTGCCACCTCCTTCTCACCACATTTATTACTGTTACACACACATACACACACACACACACACACACACACACACACACACACACTGACAGAAGCTGACAGCAATACACACATTCCCACATACACATGGATTTCCTCAAATGCTCTCATAGGCGGACATACACACCAAAGAAATACAATACAATTGCATACATAAGTACACATATACAGGAAGTTAATTTACATGGAATTGTATGCAAACGCACACACATACATTTGCATAATTACTGTTGGATGACACATGTTGACAATTATTTCTTTTTGCTCTGACACCTCATCACACCTCCACTCTTTGTTTGTATAATCCTTACTGAATTTATCACAGACCTGTCATTAAAGTTTGATGAAGGGGCAAGCATCATGAAGGCAGCATGGAACCATTATTTTGGACAAATCACCTGCTCCTCCTGCTGCTGGTTAAAAATGAAAAACAACAACAAAAAAACTACCGGGTGTTGTTAGGTGAGGTTGCATATAAAATGTTTTCATTAATCTGTGTAGAAAGAAGTTTGTAACTGCAATCCATCCATTACAGTTCGAGCAAAATACACTTTTAGCACTTTAGTAACAATGTAATTTAATATTAATAATACTAATTCAATCACTCTGAACAGATAACCCAAAAACCCCTACTCCTCATTGTTGAATTTCAGATTTAAATGTGAGTAATGATTTTAAATGGATGCCAATAACATGTATTTTCTGTATTCATGTGAGAGCCTGGTCACAAGCTTGCAGGTTATGAAGTGGCTACTAATCCTATAGTATATAATGTGTGGCAGGCTGGCTGTACAGATAAAACGCTACTTCCATTTTTTCATTGCGGTATCTCATTTAAAAAAGGCTGCTGCTACATATTTTATGAGATCACTTACTTCACATAAGACTTTCTGTATCACAATTCATTGGTCATCACCCCGAGCAACGCCCCTCACATTAAAACATCCAGTGCAAAATATAAGGACTGCCTTGGGAATTTTACTTCAGATTCCTTTAATATCTAATCTAAAAATCTTTGAATTCCTGTAAAATCTATATTTTTTTATGGATCAGGAAATGACACATGATAAAACCTTTTAATCAGGCCAAGTATTCAGAGCACGTCATTACTTTATCATGTAAAGTGACTATTAAGTATTTGACAAGAAAGTAAGTCTGTGATGAAAATCAGCAGGGATGGTAGGAAGTAAAGCAGGTGATCTTCGACAAATAAGGAGGTCGGTTCACCATTTCATTGTGTTGAATGCACCGTGAGAAAAATAATGATCTCCAAATTGCCAGTGATCGCTGGGACATCAATGGGTTGGTGTGATGATGATTTTGAGTGAAAGTGGCATGTATTATACCAAGCTTCGAGTGGTCTGTAAGGGTAAAAAAGAGCTATTTAAATGTACTCTATTTATCATTATTTCTTTGGATAATGACAGAAAAAAGGGGAATTACATTTTCTGCTTTGTTGAATTAAATCGTGATAACTTATTGATCAGTCTCCATTGTAAAGCGTTGTATTGGTTAAATCATCTTTGCTGAGCAGTGCTGGCAGAGCTCTGTACGCACTCTCATCAACAGTATTTGTGCAGATGTGCAATGTGCAGAGGACACAGACTGAGCCCCAGCAGACTATGGACACACAGTATATGACAGTATGGGGATGTTAGCCTTTCTCAGCAACTAGCAACTCTGTTAAATCAGCAAAAGGAGAGAAGAGTAAATAGGGCACATTGGGGAAACATGATTATCTCTAAGTAATAAAGAAGACCAGTCAATAAACACTAATAAATTAATGGAGACAACAGGGGGCAGGGCTCCATCCCTAATTCTGGGCATTAGTTTAATAACCAGAAAGGCTGAAACAGGCTTCAGTTGAGTTAAGCCAATGCACTGCCTGCTAGATCTCTAATGGTTCCAGAGTAGGTGTCTCCTTCTGTCACCCTCTCTCTATGTGTCTTTGTTTTCCTGTCGCTAACTCTCTCCGTCCTTGTGGCTGAGTAGCGTCCTTTACTCCTTGCAGCTCAGAGGCTCCATGACGATTGACAGATACCAGGAAAGGAGGCAGGAGGGTTATCAGCACATCTGACAATCAAAGCCTACTTAAAGTAGCAGCATCCAGCGGCACACATAAAATAGACCCACAAGTTGGGAATAAAGATGGAGTGAACTTTAATGGATGATTTCTCACCTCTTTTTCACCAATGAAGGCCGACAAATAGTGTACTTTCACCTGCCTGCACACACTGTGGATAACAGAAATCAAGAAACTTGCTTGACCCAGCATGGGGGAATTCACGGACAAATGGTCCTGAAATGGAGCCTAAGGAGGTCTAAGTTTGGCACCTTGACTGTGTAGAGCCACCCAAGAGAGACTAACTCTCTACTTAATGTCCTCTCAGCACTGCATCTTTCCAAGCAGGGGGGGCAGATTAACCAAATGTCCCATTGAGTATAAAGTGTGAGCTGTTGATTGTGGCCAAGAAATGTGGTCACCCTACTCGAAACACCTCTGTAAATACCTTCAAAAAGAATTTTGTGATACTGAACCTAACGCATCTCTCTCTCTCTTTTTTTGACCCATTGTCCTGTCATGGCTGCCGAAAGCTGGGAAAGAAATTTGGCAATCTGCCTCCGTTGTGCGGATGCTTTTCCCTGGACTAGCATGCTGTGCTGGAGTAGTTCCAGATGGTGGAGGGGAGCTTGAACGCTGTGCTCTGTCCACAGGCTAGGAGTTTCATCCAAGTCCCCCAGGTACTGCACTCGATACACCAATTAAAGTGACATGTCATATGAATTGCTCAGGCACCAAAAGACATTCTGCCATATGCAACAATGTAGTGATCACTTCCACTGACCATACATTTGTAGTAGCAGTCAGTTCATCTGCTCCCTGGTAACATTGTGTTCATGTTCTAACTTATTAAAATGCTACTACAAACTTAAATATAAATATGAATTATATAAATTTGTGATGCTGGCAGATTACCTTCTGAAAACTTGGGTTAAATTAACTTTTTTTACAGTGTGCTGACTTGGTCCCCCAACTAGGGCAAGCTAACTATAATATATAAAAGCCAAACATATATATGTACAGTGTATACACAACAAAATGCAGACTCATTGGGTTGCTCTCCTGGCTAGATTCATGCTACTTAATGGCTTTAACAGCTGAAAACAATGTTGAAAATTTAATGAGTAGCACAAAATCTCAGAAGATACTGTTCTAGTATCAAACTTTGAGCCATTAACTTCAAGAAAAAAATTGAAATTCCTGTCTGAATATTGATTTCATGCCATCTGTGTGTGGGAAGGTGATCCACTCACCTAGAACAGGAGTTTGCAAGTGCTGTGGGACCAAAATCACAGAAGCCTGACAACTTTCTTGACGTACTGTATGTCGGTAGTTATTAAGGAGGGAGCAATATTTAAAACTTGGAAACAGATTGACAGCTCCAAATGCTCTTGTCAAATAAACAAACAAAGGAAAAAGGAAAACCAATCACGCCTGTGCCTGCTGGGCCTTCTGCACCACTCCCATTCAACATTAGCTAGAAAAGCAAGCTAGCGCACAGTTCAGCGTACAAACACATGCTTTAAATAGAATTTGTCAATCATCACTGGTCACACCTAAGTCATGTTATATCTTTTCTTTTCTATTCACTGAACATAACAATTACAACTCAGACTCTGACTGAATGTTCACTGTTTATGATCACAGAGGCACGTCTGGCTCATAACTCACACACAGGAGTCAGAAGGTTACACACACATCAGGTGTTTTTCATTATGAGGCTCATATAATCCCAAAAATAAACGCGTAGGATTTATAATCAGCAAATATCAAACGGAATAGCGACACTGTTGATTGAAGAGATGTTTTCTCAGCTTTGTTTATGAGGTGTTGGTATTATTGAGGTAGTTTAACAGAATAATGAAATCATCTTTGAAACACTGACACCAGCCATAGCTGTATAAATTCCTGATAAAAAACACAAAACAACCAAACAAAGTGATAATTATGTTCAATGCTGTTTTGTTTTCCCCTTTAGCAGCAGGTCTGCCAATCAGTCTGAAGGTGAGAAAATGTTTTCAGTCCTGGAAAATAATAACATTTAAAAGCAATGAAAAACGTGTGCCAAATATTACATATCACTAATCCAGTTTGGATTGGGGGGGTCTGACTGTCACTGAAACCACCAATGCTAAAAATACAGTAGGCTTGATGAAGTTTCTCACCATAAGGTAGATCTGACAATAATCCTCTGGGCAGCTCTTTAGGGCAGAATTTCTTTTTTTTTTTTTACCGCTCCCAAACATCATATCACATTTCCAAACATTTTTTGTAGCCATTCCTCAAGGCACAAATTACGTCTCTGAGGCACAGAGGACTGTATCGACACACACTGTGCTGTCTGTAAACACGAGCACCATGGGAGTGACAGTGAAAGCTGGCTGGCTGTACAAAAAAATCTGTTCCAAAAGACTCTCTGTGGCAGTTCTCTGTACCTTTTTGTTCTTCACCACTGGCCTCGGCACACCACAGACTCATTTTAAAAGAAGAAAGACCTCTCTCAGAAAACTCCACAGTTTTTTATGAAAGGAAAGAAATTGGAGATGATGTGAGCAGGATTAATTTTAAGTTGTGAGGAAGCAATACTTAATATGGTTCATGTTCCTTTCAAAGTATTTTGTCATGCATTTGTGTGTGTGTGTGTGTGTGTGTGTGTGTGTGGGGGCGGGGGGGGGTCTGTAGGGCTGAGCTAAATAAATGTGTGTCTTTCTCTTTTTTTGTGTGATACTATGTGTACTTGTTGCAAAAGGGGAAATGAAAGCTTTGCATGTAGCTGTGTGTGTGTGTGTGTGCACGTGTGTGTGTCTATCCAAACATCAGTTTACCATTGTTGAGTATGTGCCCATGTGTGTCACTGTGCTCCTGTGGAGCTCAGTAAGACAAAGAACCCATTGAGTCATTGCGTGAGTCTCCCATTAGAAGAAATAGCTCCTATTCTCAGTGCTGCCTTGCACTCATTATAGGCTCACACTGCAGACAGAATATGGCTGACATTTAGCCATTAGGCTCTGCCACCATCCTATCCCGTCCTGGCTCCTCTGCACTAATCAACTGCATTAACAAGCGGGTTAAAGACCATGGTAAATGTCACTAATGACAGGCATCTAAAAACAGCAAGGATAAGGAAGCTTTTATGGAGTAGAAACCAGGGGCACATGATCTCAGGAGGTTTGAAAGGGGTGCTGCCCCCTATGACAGTCACAAAGTCCAGGGCAAAGCAATTAACACAGAGGCCCCTGATGACCCCTGCATGTAAGGCAGGGGAGCAGAATGCAGTGTGACATTTGTATCTGTGACACACAACTGCCCTGCTCTGCTACTGAACATCATAATTTCTCTTGTCAGAATGTGATTATCTGCTCTGGGCTTGCTTGGTCTTTTTTCCTCTCCAATTACGGCACTCCTAGGGAAAAAGTACGGTGGCCAACAAGGGCCAAACGCACTACAACGGCCGAATGCGTCTCAGAGTACAGAAACGATGCAAATTCACAAACTCAAATACAAGTCTAAACGGGGTACAAAAAGAGGAACGTGGTGCAAATGAAAAAACGCGCTGCAAAAAACAAAGACAGGTGGTGCTCTTAGCGTAAAATACAATAAAATAAACGTCACGTAATGTGCAGCGTTGTACAGCGATATAAACATAATATATAAATATAATCAAATAAAAGTCACATTACCGTTCCCGCTGTATCTTCAAACACCGTGGTTCAGTCAGCTGTTCTGTCTCTCTCTCCATCCCATGTGTCTCGCTATTGAGCTGTTACGCTGAGAGCGCCCCCTGCAGGTTTGGAGCACTTCCGTTTGTAGTGACCGGTTATGCAGCGTTTTTCGTTTGCAGGTGGTTTCTTGATTTGCATTGTTTCTGTATTTGCAGCGTGTTTGATGATGATGCATTTGTCTTTGTTTTTTGCAGCAAGTTTTTTCATTTGCACCACATTCCTCTTTTTGTTCCTCATTTAGACTTGTGTTTGCGTTTGTGAATTTGCATAGATTGTGTACTTGAAGCTGTTTTCTCTAACTGAGACGCATTCGGCCATTGTAGTGCATTTGGCCCTTGTCAGCCACCGTAAAAAAGCCATTAGGACATGAAGACAGGATGCCAGTGTCGCTCTCCTGCAGACATGTCTTGTCATTGTGAATGGCAAGCATATCTTCTGATGTTACACATTAATGATGAGACTCATGATGTGCTGTAGAGGCCTAAAAATGTTGTTTAAAGTTATGTCCACAAGGCCAGCACAGTAATATAAAGCCATCCACTGGTGTGAGACAAAATAACTAGGAACCAAAAACGAAAAAAACTGTGTGAAAGAGATAAAGTGAGAGGCATGCAGAGAGGGAGGAAGGGAGGGAATGGCTGAGCTGACTGCCCAGTCACCATGGCAACCTCTTTGACATGCAGCTGACATACCTGCTGCCAATATCAGAGCTTTACTCAACCATTTACTTTGTGTCTTTATATAAAAGACACACAGTATATAGTATATTAATACAGAATACAGTTGTGGAATACATATACTCAACATGTGTGATCTTTTCAACCTGCCAGTATTAATGTTCCTTGAGTGCTTGCAATAATTATGTCTGAGAGCTGGTGTTTGGTGGAAAAAGCTTTAGAGGGTCTTTCAGAAACCTCTCACTGGCAATTACTTTGAATTATTGCTGTAGTTTGAGCAGATGTGCCTTGGTGTATGTATATGTGTGTAAGTAGGAGTGTGTTGTCCAATGAAAAGGCAAGGCTTCAGGGCAGACATCTGAACTTAATACATAACTCATCTCAGAATGTCTGGTGATGCTCTGTGTTTGTACTTCCTATCAAAGACCTGTCAGCTCTAAGTTGTGCAGAGTGACCACCGGCTACTGCCTTAGGGCAGCTGACATCTGTACACCCACACAAACCATGACAAAACACCTGCAGCCTCCCAGCTTTACACACAGCACACTGCATACAAAGAGGTGATCTCGGCTAACTTCCTGTGATACAGATGTAGATGATTATGCCCATGTGGTTGCAAATCTGACAGCGTTCTCATTCAGAGGCCTGAACACACACCTAAATGCATTCCAACACACTGAAGTGCTCTCGCCGGGCCTTTAGCACCTTTAAAAAAACACCTGTGGCGGTGTAATTTTCCTCCAGGTTCTGCAGCGCTGCTGTGTTTGGCCCCAAGAGATAGCAGCAATCCACTACAAACACACAGACATTCATGAATATACACACATGTGCAAACATGCAAATGCCCGCTAGGGTAAATGCCAACCAAGACGGCCGCATTTGAGATTAAAAAAAAAAAAAGCTGCAAGTTTCATAAACAAACCAATGAATTAATAATGATGCTGTCTAAAACCGGCTCACCACTCACTGCTGTATCTGGGCAAAACTCTCCACATATGACATCTTCCTATCATTCACCCCTCACTCAAAGATAGAGAAACAGATAGTCATTGAGCAAGCAACAGGTAAAGTTACACTTTTTTATTCCAATGCTCTTAAATGTCATGAGTGTCATTCCTAGAAAATGGTTGTGCTAAAATTTGATGAGTGAATGATCTGAGTCCGAGGAAGCCACTGACGTCTTAAATTAATATTGGGATTAATATTGGGGTGAAATGAAAAACAAATTCTCCCATTTGCCATAAGCACAACATGAAAAGACCTTATTCACCTGAGAAGGCAGCCAGTAAAGTAGTTAAAAAGATAGCAGGAATGAAATGTAAAATAGTTTTAGATTTGCTATGTATTTGCTGATATGATTCTGTCATATTGATTTGAATGTATGTGTGCGTAAAAGCTAAGTAGAGCTTTTGTATAAGAATTTCTAAACTTGCAGATTGACATCTTCTCATTTAAATAATCCTGGGTAAAGCAGATGGAGGACTGGATAGTAATAGTCATTTTTTGTGATCTCAAAGATTTTTTTCTGAACATCAGTGATTTTACAAGTGAAAACTGAGTGTATGACAGACAACTGCCCTTATCACACATAGCCAGCTTTTACATGCTAATGAGAGTCCGACTGCTTTAATGGCTCTGAGGCTCAATGGGGGGGGGGGGGGGGGGGGGGGGGGCAGAAATGGATAAAAATGTGATTTTCACTCATAGTTGAATAGTCTACATCAAAATGACAGGTTTATCATATTGCAAGCAAGTTAAGAGATATTTTGTATTTGTCTGAAAATAGAGCAACAGGAAAGTTCAACCTGTTAGGTTGACACTAAGATTTTATGCCGGAAGTAGTGCCAGGCAGGTAAAGACATGAAAAAATGAAATGTAAAAAAAGTAATCTTAAGGTCTGTGAGCATAAAAGGACAAATTACTTGCTCTTGTTCAGAGCAAGACGCACACACACACAAATGCACACAGTGAGAGAGGGAGCACATGCCAGTAAAAAACTTCCCTTCACCTGTTAAATTATTGACATACTGTAATTATAGCTTTCATTGAATTTCGGCTCCAACCTTAGTGCATGCGCCCTACAATATTTGGCTCTTAAGCTGGTAAATGCTCTACTGTGCTCACCTCTGTGAATACAGTAGAGCATTTAACTCCTTTTTTCTCTGAAAACTGTTTGTGTGCAGCAACCAAATACAGCATTTTGAGAGCAGTGAGCATAAACAAGAGAATGACAGAACAAACAGCAAAATAATGAGTTTAAATTCACTGTAAAGCTTGGTAAAGCTTTGTGAGTGGACCTGCAAACCTGGATAATAATCACCTGTTTATCACTAAACGTGTTCCCTTTTATGTTGTCACATTATTTTCCCATTGGCACTTGAAAAATTGCTCTTGTAAATCACGGTTTATAGCGACTTTGATAAGATAAGTTATGTAATTAACGGTGTCCCCATTTTCAGTAATTTCAGTAACTCTTTTAGTGCCTCAGCATTCTAACATTTGCAAATCAGCACTAAGCACAAAATACAGCCTAAAAATTGAAGGAATATCCACAATGGGGGGAAAATTGTTTTCTTACTAGTATTTTTGTCAGGTCTGTTACTTGTTTCGCTCAGATTCCAACTTTGTCCCACAAGACGGAAGCAACGAGGCCTGGTAAAGGCACGGCTTGTCAGAAGATGCTGTGTGAAAAATGCTGGTTTATGAGCTAATGTTAGCTCCTGACAGCTAACAGTCTGTTAGCTGAATCTGGTCCTCTGTGGCTTGCGCTGAATTTGATTCACAGCCTCCTGGTGTTGTTCTGACAAAAGAAAAAGAACAACCCAAGACAGGAGGTATTCAGAGAAAGCAGCTGCAGTGGCCACAACAACAGGAGCAATACACATCACGCAATCCCACAGTGACCGATATCGGCGCCAATCACAGGCCAGTTAGCATGGCGGCAGTTGATGTGCTTAAGTATTTCAGTACAATTTCATCATCATCAAAGACATTTTGCCTACAGGGAGTGTTAAGTTTTCTTATTACAGAACATGTTTTCTTTTTTCTTCCAGTAGTTAAAGCAAACTCAAGCCATAAATAAACATGAGTAATATTCACATGTCTTCAGGCAAATCAACATCTTGATTTCAGACTAGAATTGAACACAAAATCTTTGGTACTTGGTGATCGTAGTTTACTTCGCGGAAGCAAACTACCCTCCGCTGCGAGTCGGGTAGTTCTTCACCGCCACGTCGTGCATTAAAACTGTTTGAAGCACACCTACTCGTGGATTAACCCGCTTATACCATGGTCATTTTCCAAGAATATAGGAGTAAAATGACTTGCCAACTTTTGGTGAAAGTTTTGCACTCAAAATCGAAAGTTTTTGAAGCAAGAGCTAACCATTGTCATGACAAGGAATAAATTAGTCCCTTTTACAACCACGCCAGTTACAGTAGTCACAGTAGGACGGGATGAGCACTGTGGCTCAATCGCTTTAACAAAGCCAAAAGTAGGCTATTAAAAGTTAACAATAAGCTTGATTTAAGTCAAACTTATTCCACAGTGTTGTTATTGTTTATAAAATGATATATATAAAATAAAAATAAAACTGGGCTCGTTATGTTGCTATGGTTACAGGCACGAATGAATTTAGAGCAGTTAGCCCTACAAAGATTAGTCAAACTACGTGTGCATTAAACGTTTTTAACGCACACCTGCCGACCAATCAGAAAAGAGTATTCACACTGACCATGGTATAATGTTCTGATAATTCAACCTTGGGGGAGTGTGTCTAAAAACCCTGTATTCCCATAACAAGTCTGAATAAACTTTAATCTACAAGGCAATTTTTCATCCCATAGTGCCAAAAATAAGAGCATGAAAGTGCTCCCAAATGAGGCCCTTTGTTGCTTCTAGAAACTAAAATATTAAATTGCCCTATCTATCTATACCTTCAATCTACTTTGATGCATTTACAATGTCCGTGAGTGTGCAACATCAAAAGAAGACTAAAATGAATAATTTTCGTGAATTTTACCTTGAAACACTGACCATTCACTGTGGAGATGCTGATGCTTCAAATGTTCCACCTGCAAAGCAGAGGGACTGGATTAAAAGCAGAAAAATAACATGCATCAGTCACTACTGTTGGTGGGTTAACTCTAATTATACTCCAAGCCTTAAGAGTAAATGTTCGGTTAGACAGAGGCATTCAATATATTATTCTGTCTGTCTCAAAAAATTTGAGTTTTCCTTGAATCCTTCAAATGCTCAGGGGATCTGGCTAGTCTCTGCTGCAGGAAGGCTGAATAGGTGTTTGTCATTCTTAATCCTTTTGCCCTTATCTTGTGGATATTCATTATTGTTTGTTAACTTCATGTTGTTATTTGTGTTGCTCGGACATGTGCATTTTGGTCCAGTGAAGCTCATTTAATTTGGATTTGATAAAGAAACAAAAAAAGAAAGAGAGACAAAGAGAAGAGCAAGCCAGAATTAAGAGCCAGGAACAACATTTCTGCCCAACTCTGAAAGAATCAGGATTTTTACATCTCTACCTCGTTTGACTTTTTTGGAATATTGGAATTGGATATTCTGATTCGCTTTCCATTGACTGCTCCATGTTTGCCAAAGTACTTCAACCCCCAAAGACTGACAATTTCAGCAGTCCATATTTTTTGCTGTTGAGGTGATACGGTAACTGAGATAGAGGGTTTTGTTGCAGCTCATTGCATAATGTCAATAGACAATTAGGCATTTACTGAATTCTACCCACAAGCTAATTAGAGCTACGTAATTAGCGCAGGGAGAGTCTTAAGTGTTCCCAAATGGTGCAGCAGATAGCCACTTAGTTGTGCTGTGCTGTGTGAGTGGCCTGGCACTCCAATCACAGCCCCTGAGACACTCACATGAGCACTAGAGGTACTTGAAAAGGTTCAACATTGCGTTAAGTCCGGATAAGTGGTGGTCAGTAGTGACAAGAACGTGCTGCTTGTAGTTTTATTTATTTATTTATTTATTTGTGAGCCAGAAAATTGTTATTCTCTTTCAGTGTAGCCTGGACTCACAGTTAAAGGTAAAAAAGTCTACATGTAGAGAGGTGAGGGGCTGAAACTGGCCGGCTTCACGCTTTCAAGCTTGTTGTTGGTCTGTGGAAAGTTTTCTTAGAATACTTTTTTAATGAATACCAGTTTCCATATAAACATCATAGGAAAAGCTGACTAAACTACTTTAGAACATGCCAAACACAACTTTTCTTACTGGCATTCCAGGCATGCTCATCCCGTTAACCTCGCCTCATCTTCCTCCTTTGACTCTATCTCCCTGCCTATCTCCCTTGGGTTCATTTCAAAAATGCCTCATCTCTTTTGCTCTGATGGACTACCAACTTTGATGTAAGAGTTTCTAAAACTCACGTCTTCAGCACATCGCTCCTCTCTCTCCCTTTAGTACATCTCTTTTTCCTAACTGCTCGTAGTGATGTGCTTGAATCAACAATTCAGTCACATCTCTCTCTTGCCTTCTGCCTTCCATCCATCAGTTTATTCCCTATTCTTTGTCTTTTTTCTCCCAAGGCTGAGCTGGGGAGCACCAAATGGAAAATTCATGTCAGGAAGACAGGTGGCCATTAACCATGAAAAAAGTCAACAGTATGTGAAATGGCATGTCCACAATAATCCACAATGGTTAGTGGTCATTTTTAAGCCTTGTGACATACATGCTTTATTAATACTCATAGTACATTAATCGTACAATACATCTCATGCATAATGCCTTACATATTCATACTGTGAGAATGATAATACATTTACAGCCTTCAGCATTCATATCAGGGTATAATTTTTCAGTAAAATTCTCTAAGAAAACTAAAGAAAAAAGTTTTTTTGTACACATAAAAAAGTCATTATTCAAGATGATTGTCTAGCCAGCTTTTCTTACCAAAGGAAAAGGCTTTTTCATCTCCACTATCCAAGAGCCACCATTTTAACCAAAGAGAAAGTAACTCACAGCATGAAATTCAATTTTCACAGCTGCTCCCAAAAAATACCTTAAAGCTACTCCTTCAGATGTAAAAGACTGATTGATTAAAAAAAGGCTGGGGGGCTCAGGTCAGTAATTATGTGCTTGCTGTGTTGTTTTTTTTTTTGTTTTGTTTTTTTTGCAGCTATCGCATGATCGCTCTTTCCTGTACTTACTGTCCTCCCTGTAACATTACATCTAAAAACTTAAAACACTACATTGCAACAAATACCATATGTGGCCAATGCTGTTGAATAGAAGAGTTGTGACAAGGCCATAAACGTCTATTATAAATAGAAAATTTAACCAGGATAAATCAAATCAAATCAGATTTATTCATATAGAGCAAAATCATAGTAAAGTTACATCAAGGCACTTTACATATAGAGCAGGTCTAGACCAATCTCTTTATAAAATGATTTAAAAAGACCCAACGGATCCCCCCATGAGCAAGCACTTGGCAACAGTGGCAAGGAAAAACTTCCTTTAAGAGGCAGAAACCTCGGGCAGAACCAGGCTCAGGTGGGTCGGCTATGTGCCTCGACCGGTTGGGTTGAGAGAGCGAGAGAGAGAGAGAGAGGCACTGGGGGGGGCAAAGTTGGGTAGAGTAGGGAGAGATGAGAGCAGGAAGAGGGGATATTCAATACAGGTGCAGGCAGGGACATATGATGCTGCATGAAGTTCATAGAAATGGCGCTGGATGGAGCATAAATGCAGCATAAATGTCATGAGGCACCTGACCCTGTATTTATCGAACTGTGGAGACACCCACTAGTAGTTGATGAAATTTTGACGTTTTAATACATTGAGATGCTTAGCTCTTAGTTTCTCCCTGCAACTAGCAAACTTCATTATCTGCCATTACCACATGTGCCTTGGCCTTCATCTATTTCAAAATAATTGTGGCATTCATTGGCACACAAGGTTTATTTCATTTCACCAAGTTTCATTTAATGGTTGAAAGCTGATCTGGATAACAAGGCCTAGTTGTATCTAGTTGTTCTTTGGTTATTCAGTTATTACCCACACCATTTGTTTGACAGTGTATCAGTGACAAAATCAGTAGGATAAATGTAGGTGGTCATGATAAAAACAAAACCAAAACACAGATACGACTAATTACTTAATGTATTTTTCCACTAAAGGGCAGATGTGTGAAACCATGAGAGACTGACTTTGATGACCTGGCAAGCCATGTGGAGCCCAACTCCGATTAGACTAATGAAACTGTTATATGGGCACTGGGTTTTAATGATTGCAGACTGAAGAGAGCATTGAAACATGCTGCTTGGATCAGAAGCAGGTCTGTGCTGATAAAACAAAGCACACACAGCAACATAACATGACAATATAAGCTCTTTTTTTTTACCAATAATGAGGGAGATTACTGTTCAGTAGCATTGATATTTTAATACAACTGTAGCAATATAGTACTTTGTAAACAGAAATAAATGTTTCCAGCAACCTTATGCCCTCTATATTCATCTTTTTCATGTATTCAAATCAAGTTGCATACATGGTTTCAAAGCTGGCAGTGTTTCTTTTTGTGATATATTTTTGTAATTTTGGTTTCTGATGTGAGAATTCAATGCAGACTCATAAAAGTACTAAGTTAGTTATGTCCATTGATGTGTAGTAGGACTGCTGTTACTGACGGATCTAATGTGTGATGTAATGTCTGGTTTAAGCCAACACGATCCGTAGACAATATAGCATTTCCCTGACTTTCAAATGATCTTATCCAGCGTGCATGGTGTTTTTGTGCCGATCACAGAGTGCACAGATGGGAGCTTCATTGGAATTAACCAGTGCTGAGACACTTGTTATTATTTTGAAGGAAAATGACTCCCAGACATTTTTGTGAGAAATCTGAGAACTCCAGTTGTTGCTGGCGTGGAGACTGCCATAAAACTGATGAGTTTATCAGCAATAATTACTCAAATGGTAAATAAAAGCAGGCAGCTGATGAAGTTAAATCATTATCAAAAATTCCTTTCTAAGGTAAGAAACCCATGTAAATTACACAGATAAATAAGCCTGTTAATGAATATAAGTGATTCTGGCAGTATTTGTTGTCCACATCTGATTTTCGCAGTCAAACGTAACTGAATGTAGTTAATAGAATCTGATTGCCATAACATACCACAACATGACCTACACAGCGTATCTGAACACAATTCCTGTTTGCAAAGGCTTCAAGCCAAAGGGCTTGTCTAATTATCAGCCCACAGAAGAGTTGGATCATGCCATGCAGGAACATGGTAGCCATTTGGTGCTTCTCCATCTTGTGCTGAAAGGACATGATGTCAAAGCAATGGTCCACATGCCCCAGAGACACTACTCTTGTTGCAGTAAAAGGCGGTGTGTAATTCAGACCTGTTCCCTTGCTGACATTCATCTCAAGGCCCACTTTCATCTTGTAGAAAAGACTGGGCTAAAGGTTTAACAAGATACATTTGGAGCAATTTTCAATGCTAACCCTTCTTGGAAATCCATCAAATCTTTCATGCATATGTCCTCTCAGTGGGCACATGTGTTGCAGCTTCTTTGTGGCAGGGGAATATCACGCGCCCTGAAAGCTTGCCTGTTCCCAGGCTTGGCTCCACACTCAGTGTGAGCTCATCCAGAGTCAGCACACACTCGCTCTCCTTCTCTGCCAGGCCATCCAACTTCAGCTCCAGCATGTCAAACACTTTCCCCAACTACTCCTGGCTCTACCTTTACACACTGCAGTCTCCTTTCCTGATGCCAGGGAGAGAAATCTCCATGTCCTAAAGCAGTCTGGCCTTTTTAATTTAGCCGTTTCGCAAGCTCGTGCCCCCTTTTACCCCTTAGACTTATAACTCTTACTGGAAAAATTGCAGCAAATTTATTTTCCCCTCTCTATTTATCTCTTTTATTACATTACTTACAATATCTGTCATTTAAGAGCTTTCTCTCTCCTTTGTTATCTTCTATTTCAGCCAGGCTCCTGGTTTACTCAGCTACCTCAAAGTCTCCCCTAGTTCTCACCTTCCTTGTCCTTACTTCCCCTTGTCACTTTCCTAACTTTCTCCCTCGATCTTTGTCTTGTTAGTTTTGCAGGGAGGGTGTGTAGGCCCGACAATGAAATGAGAAATATTAAATAAATCATGACTTTACATAATTCATTCCTAATTTTTTCATTTTATGATTATTCGTGTGGTCACTGCCCACTTCATCAATGTGTAGTGGAGGTTCAGTGGTGCTTCTCACTGCCAGGACCCTTCTTCCTATTGGGTTCAGTGATGCACTAATATGGTTGAAGAGCATTAACAACCTCAGTTTTATTTGGCCTTGTTATGTTCTTGTGAACTGCTCTCCCTTAAACTGTTCCTGCAGAGTGGCCGATGAGATTACCCTACAACTGGCAATGACTATTTCACTGCAATCATGTACATGTGCCAGTAAAGTATGTTGAACCTTGATGTGCTATTAGTGTCTCTGGCTTAACACAGCTGGACATGGTTGGATATTGCACCTCCTCCTTCTCCCTGTGTTGATCTTCATTTCATGGAACTTCCAATACTGTTCGCCAATGAATATTTTGTGTTTGTGTTTCAGTTGATTCAATTCATTTACATACAATGTTGGACCTGCTTCTGCGCTGCCTTGTTTTTTTAAATCTAAAAACCTGATGTCAGCCTTAATACATTTTTACAGCAGTAAGATTGCATTCATTCTTGGGTTAGTTTTTCCCTGAATGATTTTTCTGCATGTTGTTGTCTAGTGATGGTCACATATAGGGAAAATGATTGAAACGAAACATTGCTAGGAATTAATAACTGAATCACAGCTGTGTGTAGGAGCTGAGTTCACAAGATTGGTTTATGCAGGTAAGCCCATATATATTTGAACAATCACACAATGTCTGGTTATTATGACTTTCAACACATTAGATTTGTAATGAAAGAATGATTGACAGTTTGAAATGCAGATTTATTTTCATTTAAATGATAACTGTAACCACTTTATTTATTTTATGGGAAATTACCAATAACTTTTGGCTCACAAAATTCGGTAGTCTGTCAAATGGCCATAATTACTACATGGTGCAATTGATACATCTGAAACCCTCCACAAATTTAAGCTGCTGAGCATTTACATTTCAGGTCCATAGTCATTATTCAACTTCAAATTCAATGAGCTAAAAAGCACTGACAGGAACCAAGAAGCACTTCTTCTTTTGATACTAATTTTACTTGACAATATGTTTACTTAAACAAGAGGCTGAATACAGAAGTTTACTTACTAGAGTATTTACCTGAAAATTGAGGTACCTGTTGGACCGCTTGTGTCTGGAGATGGTTTGAGCAGTGATCCTCAAGTGAAGTTTATTGAGCACTTCAGGCTCAGGTGTCCAGACCTCTCATTTTCTGGTTGCAGTGGCATGGAACAATTGTGTTCCTCTCTGGCCTGCTCTCTGCCATCCCTCTCTCCCTGGAGCACATTGAATGAGTTTGTTTGAGGCTGCCCATTCAATACAAAACTTATCTGCTCTCTCCCTGGATATATGATACAATGTCTTGTTGAACATAATTGGTTTTGCCTTGTTTATTTTCCGCTGTTGCCAAAACTTTTTTCTTTGCTTGAGTTGAGCGGTAGCTCACATTGATTGAAATTCACTTGTTGTTCATCTTTACGTCGCTGTTGAAATCCCCATTTCCTTCAAAATGAAACACAGATAAACTGTTTAATACTGTCCATCACTCCCTTGAAAAATACTGTGTGTAGTCAATGTGATAATCAATGCATGTTATGTGTCAATATTTCTGCAAATATAGTTGCTTCTGCTCTCTGTCTTCTTTGTAAGCATTCAAAGAAATTGACAGCACACATTTGTTTGGAACCATTGAAAGCGACATGACCCATGTGGCCACACAGTTGCGACGTGATAGTGTCTTGCTGTCTTAACACAGCAAACGCATACCAACCCGCAGCACTTATAATACTATAATATATATATATTAATACTAATATATATATATATAATACTAATGAAAACGAACACATACTGACAGACTGGTGGCAACCTGCTGTAATAAATCACACAAAAGGAAAAAATATTGAATAGCATTTATGGGGCTCTGCATTAAAAACATCCCTTCAAAATGTTAAACACTTTCCAAAGATTTGTTTCTAAAAGCAAACTTATTCTTATTTCAAATAGAAACCAAACAATTACATCAAAGTGCATGAAGCACTGGTGTATATAGTATCTTTTTTTTTCCTTTATTCCATATAATCTGGTTTTCTTTTATTTATACCAGAATGTGCCATGGGCCTGTGTAGATTTTCCACTTGTTCAGGTCTTTCCCTTTTCTAATCATTATTTGCATTTTCTCTTCTGTTTTGATTCCATTCTTCTGATTTCCCCTTTCTATTTCATGCCATAAACAAGTGCATAAAAACCTTTGAGCCAATGATCTGTGCTGCCAGTGGCTTGGATTCAATCTTCCCTCTGAGCAGAAAAGGGTTTGCATTTGGATTTTGGCCTCAAGCATGAATCTGTCCACTCCTGATAGAAGCCTCAGCCTCACTTGTTATCACCAGACACTTCATAAGTGATTCCCAATTGGATGCTTTCCTGAACCAGGACCCAGAAATCAGATTGAGAGTGACTGTGACACTGCAGTGTCCCTCCAGCTGTGTGTCTAAAGCGCTCATCCTCCTGCTGAACGACAGCAACCTGCCAATGAACCAATGATTTAGTGTTTGAAGAGAGGACGTTCTCTGCGATGCCTGCTTGGTCCTTTTTAGTCTCTTACAGAGGTGTCAGTTAACCTTTGTTCTCCCTTGTTGGTCAATCAAAGTCTCTTTGTGGTGTAACTGCTGGCAGTGCAACTAGTTCTCTTCTGATTCACAAAGGTTGGTCTTCTATTCATGGGGTTCAGTAGAAATGACGGTGTGAAAAAGCACAGGGCTCTCTTCAGTTTCTTGTAAAGGTTAGGTTTATAATAATTACTCAACAGCAGTTGTCATTTGTGATTGGACATATTTAATATATTTTGTATGTGTCAGAATAGACAACTTCTCTTGGGTGAAGCGGCTCAGACACATACTGAACATTTAACTGCTAACTTTTCAACAGCAAATCTTTCTCTTCATTTTTAATTAGAAATTTTATAAACTTTGCTGTGATACATTTTTTCACTTTTTAGTATTTCCATTACAGGTTAATATTGGGTAATTTTCTTGGTAATTGTCCACTTATGTTGTTTAGAGTTTACATATTAGAGATATTTGGTTCAATGTTTTCGTCTCTCACCTGCAGTGGAAACACTTTCCTTTTATTTGCATTTGCATAAATCTGATCCAGCAGTTTTTTGCTCCTATAGCAGCTAATGATCTATAAATATCATGAAAAATATGATTTTTTTTTTTCTGCCTTGATTATGCTTCTCTGGGGTTTTATCACATGCATGTTGTATATGGTAAATGCACTGTATCAATTTCAGTATCCTGCAAGAACAATGACTTACACTAATCAGCTGTCATGTTGTCCAAAAGGATACTCTAAAGTGAACCTGCTCGATACCATTTTCACCAAATTCAGATCAGCAAGGTTTTGATTTTCATCATGAGATAATTTCCTCTCCCTTTTGTGACTTGTTCCACTAATGATAACAGGCACCACATTTGTGACACCATGCACAAGCACTCAAGAACCTTGAATTCCAATCATTAGCAAAGTCAGATTTTTCAGTGGTTAGAGACCAGGTCTCAGGTTTGAGTTAAGTGCAAAGGCAGCCAGATAACCCACCAATCTACAGGCCTCAGGGCTGATATTTGTGGCTAAGGAGGCAACGCGAGGTCTAAGTGGTTTCTTAATGATGTTCCTGTATTCCAAGATGATGTTTTCCAGCTTAAGGATAATGTGAACACTGTCTCATGTGGTTATATGGAATTAGAAGTTAGATTTCCACTTTCTATAACACCTCTGAATAAACCTCTCAATAAAGAAGCATGTGACAGATATCCAAAGAAGCTGTTCAGAAGAAAAACGGCAGCCCCACATGAAGTTTTCTTATATTTTTTCCACTCCCTGTGCAATAAGACTATATATCCTTTTCCTCCCTTCTCTACTCACTGTATCTCAATCTTTCTCTCTGCTCTGGGTGTCAGGCAAAGAGGAAGGAGTGGCTGCTGTATTGGCATGACAGAGTAGGTTTGCTGTGCTCTTTTGTCGCCACTGTGAAGCTGTCTAACGGTTGCCTAGGGAGGTAGACATATAAAGACAATGAGACAGGAATGTGTCACACAGGATTGAGCTGTCACACATATTGAGGCAAAACTTCCGTCAACAGGTTCACATATTATATGGGGGTTGGTGGTCACACACAGCAGTGTGCAGATTTTTATTGAATTCTGAACGCTCAGTGTCTAATTCTTATGCATCAGTGATTGCATACAGGTAACAACTTACCTTCAACATATTAGCACGGAAGACTTTGACGTGCACGTGCTTTATACGTAGCTCTGTGAATGAAAAGTGTGAGGGGTTGTGCGGTGAATTTGTTTCCATTTATGTAATTTTAGACTGACCGTGAAAATCTAACCGTATACTGACGCATTATACTGTCCTTTGTGTAGCAAAAATAATAATAATAATTTTTTAAAAATCCAGTTGAAAGATTGTGATTCAAAAAAAGGCAAAATGAGATTTTCCTATATAACACTAGTTATATGTTTTATGACCACAAGGACGTAAACTTTTGTCTGTTTCTTTGTTAAAATAGCTTTAAGTCAGAATTGACATCTCACACATACTGTGTGTCCTTGCCGGTTGCCATTGGCTATTTTATGCGACTTCACACTTTGTGTGTTTGCTGTATGTTTGACTACCATGAATTGTCTGCTGTGACACTAATAAATGGTGCTGCACTTTGAGTAGTGGCTCTCAGAGACTCGATTCCTCCTGGCTGTCATTGCTCATTGCTCCATCCTAATATTTATCTGGAAGACAGAGGTGGAGGGCTGGCTACTGTCTGTCAGAGTACAATCTATTTGCACTGTGCCCCAGTCCTGAGTGCAACTCCCACACCATCTTTCATTTCTTTATGCTCTGGATACTGGGTTCCCACTGTCATTGGAAACTTTGCCACACCCAGTCATTTTCAAATACAAAGAAATTGCAGTGTGATAGATGTTTCATTACAACCTGGATATGACACTTTTGGGGTTTTCAGAAGTGGATAATTATGTTTAAACAGTGACTGCTGTGTGGCCATTTGTCTTGACAATGGTGGCTGACAGTTGAGTGACAGACTGCCAACTTTGGGTTGGTTTTGGTTTTGGGTTTGTAGGTTTTTTTCCCATCTATTTTTCATTAAGCTTTCTGTCCCCAAGGCTTCTGTGGCTCAAACTTTCTGTCCCTGTGCAACCTTCAACATTAGCAGCATCCATAGTGCTGTGAAACATGGACACTTCCATAGTGAAGCTATCAGGGTTAATTAGTTACATAACTTCTGCAGAAAGTAGATGGTAACTAGCTTAGTTCACAAACACAGTAGCAGTGTTTCTTTTAGTTCATGGCATTTCATTACCTTTTGAGGCATTCCAGGTTTGTAGACTACACTGTAGGTCAGTATCCTGTTTGACCCACATTATGTGGTCGAGATAGCATTAGCTGTCTCTTTGTCAGGGGTTCAGAATGAAAAGGCTATTAAAGCCAACAGCATAAGTAACGTGTATATGACATGTGGAGCTAGCCAAATTGACCCACAAGTCTGTACGTGTCTGTGCATTTACCAGAATATAAATGATATCACAAACTAATATCACATCAACTGTTACTATGGTTACCAAATCCAAATCCAATTCCTAAACCTAGTCGAATGCCCTGGAGAGAGAGCCCTATTCAGGTAGAAAATATAACTTTCATAAGAAAAAATGAAGCCATGGTTGCCTGTTTCTGTAAACCATGTGTTTGTGTGACAGTTAAGCCTGAACAATGCCAGGACTCTGAAACAGCTTCGTGAAATTCAGACATCATTGATTTTATTAGCAAAAAAGGAAAATATCTTTAACTTCATTCAGTCTGTAAACACAACAATTCTGATTACTTAGTAGTCTACAAAATGTGCTTTGTGTTATTCCATAGGCCATGAAACTAGGAGCAAAGGAATGCTAATCTGGGAAGATGAATAGGGCTGTTGTGTTTAACATCAAAGACATTATTGTGTTACATCTCCACCAGTGTTTTAATTAAATGGGTCAAGGACCTCATCTCCACTCTGTTGTCCTGGATTGAAAGAGCCTGTTATGCATAAACAAGAATCAGTTCTGCTCCCCACTACTCTGTGTTATCTGATCACAGTCACCTGGTTCAGGGCATGAACAGAAAAAAAAAAAACTCTTTTACGTTAAAGCCCCCCCCCCCTCAGAGATTTCAAGATATTTACCTGTGGCCAGCTGGGGGAGGTAAATGTGGAAACAAATTATGTGGCAGCCATCTTTATACAGTATGAGGGTAACAGTCTCAGTCAATACTCAGAATGACTCTGTCAGGCTTTTAGATGCCTAAATGGTTCCTCTTAAAAAGCCAGATGTTGTTTTTCTGACATATCATGGGTCAGAGAAAAAAGTGTGCAGAGGAGAAGAGGTAGACGTAAGGAAGGCTGTATGTAATGGTGCAGATAGATACAAACTGTAGACACGCAGACAACTGCATTTTAATCCCCGAAGGGAAAGTGGACGAGCAGGAAGAAAAAAAGGATGACGACAAGGAGGGAAAATGTAGTTAAAAGAGAACGACTGCCCACATCACTGGCAACTCCTCTCCTCTGATCTTCTGTCCACTGGCTCATGTTCTGGGCATCAATTTCCAAAATGTGATTCCAATTCACCGAGCTGATTTTTGTTTTGCATCTGTCCCTTTCAGTCATGTCTGCAACAAATAGGAACTTTCGTGGCTTTTTTTCTGTTAGACAGAAACTATTTATAACATTTTGTAGAATTCATGTAATAATGTGTGGAGAAGCTAAAGAATAACAATAGGTATGAATAAAATATCTAAAATATAATATTACAAAAAGACACATTCCACTTTATCACAAGAAGTGTTTAGGTGTCATAACATAAAAATGAAATTCCCCCACTATTCATGGGAAAGTGCATGAATGTCAGCTTTCTTTTAGTGTACCTTAACTATTATTAGTATTGCCATGGTGGTTATTCTCCAGGCGAAGAATCAGGAGATTTATCCATGATGATGCTATGACTGGGTGACCACTGGGCAATGCCTGCTCTTGGCTTTTGCAGATGCACCTGACAAGGGTCAAGTATGAGGCGGTGGCTGCGATGAATGCATTGTCTGGGCATGCGGTCACAGTGGTCAAGATGAGAGGGGAAAGGCATAGGGATAGTCAAAGAGGTTTAAATACAGTAGAGAAGCAAGTTAAAGTATACTCACCAATGCAGCAGCAGCAGCAGTAACAACATTCCTACTCAAAGGAAAAGGTTCTTGGTGACATGGATGGTGCATGATGTACCAATGTTTAATTATTTTACATTAAACAGTTTACCTGTATCGTCCTTTGCTGAGGTAAATCCATAGACCTTGCTACCTCATTTTCAATCTGTCCCTGCCAGTGGGTAAAACACTGATCATTTTAGTTCCTTTTTTTTTTTAACAAAATTAAATGTTTATAGAGTCCTTGGTGTATCCTTGCCTGTAGCTTTTGGGATCATTTTGGAATTTACAAATATTTGGTTATAAATGAGAAATTAACCCCCCCATACCCTCCCCTTAACTTTCTGCTCATGAATAGCACTCTGTAGATATGACTTTGTTTTACTGTGCAGTGGGAGGCCGGCTGGATACTGATATGAGCTTAGAGCAGGTAGAGTGGCTGGGTTAATGAGGGTCACAGCCATCCCTGACTGTCAGAAAGCTGAGAGCAGGGAGGACCCAGTACATATTAACACAGTTAAATGTGCCTATAATGCAACACAGCCTAGGGCAACCCTTTTCTTGTAAAAGACATGAACCATACGACTGGCCCTGTCTCTTAGACCATCTCCAACAGTCTGGATCCACATCCCTATTACCAAAACACTTAACGCCGTAGAGTGTGATAATAATAATGCAGTCTATTTATAGGCACATTTCAAACCACCTATGGGATGAAAACTACATATAAAATCTGTCACTTTGCAAGTCTGAAATTCAAACTCTATACAAGGAAAAGTATGTGGTTCATCATTCAAAACAACAACTGTAACTTATGCAACTGTATGTTATCTGAAACGTGGGAATAGGTTCATGCTAGTCAACATAACTTGAGCCTGGGGAAAATGTGACCTCTGACCATCCATGTAGGGACATAGTTAAAATGATCTGGAGCGGGAATGTGTTCAAAACCCGATACTGAATAACTGTTGTCCAAATCTTTGTAACTTGGAGACACTGCTTGTTCTATCCTGTACGTAAATTCTGTCACCTATAATGCACAATATATATATTCTTTCCAACCAATCAGTGGTTATTGTGTGCTTATTAAATTGTGTTCAGAGTGCTTTCAGGTAAAAACTTCGACATGCTCCATGCCCTTTAGAACATCAAGTAACAGAACCAAAGACATTTTGAAGGGCACAGCTTGTTTTTTCATTGAAAAACAAATCTGAGTTTTACTCTGATAAAACTGTGGTAACGGTGGTTTAGTCAGGTTTGGTCAAACACACACACAAACATACAACCATGCCAGGACCCACTGTAGCTGTCAGTCACTAATCTGGGTTCTGTCTCTTACTAAAGTGTCTTGCTCAAGGACATGTGTGGACCTGCTGAGTTTCAGCCATGTCCAGACCAGAAATCTTTCCCTTCTGACCATTCGAACCATCTGTTATAAATAGGACTTTTTGGAGAGATTAAATTTTACCACTTGTGTTGGCTTTAAGCAACAAACACCTCGTCATTCAGGCTGTGCCATACTTACTGCTGCAGCACTCAGACATTTTTATTTTATTCAGTATTTCACCCACTAAAAATAGACAAAAATTTAAGCATTTCAGGCTTCTAGAATATGACTAAAACTAAATGCTATCATCATCAAAATACAAAAAATAAGATCAAATAAAAATTGTCTGTTAAAAGTAACACTGATACTGTACATTCTTTATCAAATCCCAACAAGCAGAAACCATCCTGGACTGAATCTGTCATACTGTCCGTACTCCATTGTTTCAGCAGTATGACATGCCTTTCTAACATTTATAATTCATTTTCTGTTGAAGTTACTTTGAGAATTCCCAAACTAAATTTCTTCAGAATAAAAAGCTAAACAGGCTTTGAGGCAGCCATTGACTTGTACAATGGGCCTGCTTTAGTATTCCTCAGTGCGATACTGGAATCACTGAAATGGCAATTCATGCTGTTCTAGGAGAGTTTTCTCAAGAGCGGCATCAAGAAAAAAGCAAATCTCTTCGGTAAATCACAGAGAAAGAAAACTAGATTCGTTGTCAGCTGACTGCTACAGGCCTTTTCTTCTCCTCTTCCTTAACACTAGTAAAATATAAATGCATACCTCATGTTTTATCAATGGCATTCTTTTATTTTAAATGGCCCATAAAGGAGCAGTCCAGTGAAACTTCCAAAAGCTGCTTCTTTGTGTGAGCCAACAACTGACTGGACACAAAAGCAGAGAAAAAGACACATTTTCATGGCAACATCAGTTTATTCTAGTGCAATTGCTCTGGTTTACTGGTGGGCTGGTGAACTGAGACATCTTGATATGTGCCATTGACCAATAAAAAGCCACCTTGAGAGGGTTCAAACTGGACGAAGCCATTGTAGCTTGGCCTAACTTTTATTTCATTTCCTCTTTGAGTGTCACAGTATTTCCTAAAATGGACAGTTATGCAGTTAGCAAGCCTCAATAACCTATTTCTCTCTAAAATTGTATGAAGTCAACAAAAGCCTCAGGGATGGGGAATAATCAGTCGAGTACAGGGAAAATACTAACTGTAGGACGTACCATCGATGAGCACTGACATGTTCCAGGTCACCCAGTGTTAGTGGATAAGTTGTTACCTGCACCAGCTAACCTCATGATTGCTGACTGTGACCAAGAATCTCAGACTAAATATTTCACTAAGAGATAGACTTTTCTGGGCCAGTTTGTGGTTTAATCTGGACTTTACTGTCAGTGGCTGAAACAACAAGCAGACAGAAAATCGATCAAGTCACAGAGGAATAAAGCATTCAGTGGGTCTAAATTAAAATGGAACACACAACTTAAACAAATTACCGTATATTAGGAGTTAAATCCACAAGCCATTTGTGCCATGGAGGAACTGGAAAATGTTCACAGGCTGCTTCTTTTGTAGTGGGAGTCATTTAAGAACTAGCACAAGGAAAATGGCAGACATTTCATCTTCATAATTTGCTTCTTCTTGTTCCTGTTTGGTGGCTCTCTCCAAATAATTAAAAGGGGCAGGCTGGTTGGATCCGCCACACCTGATACAGGGTTTTCACCTGACTCCAAAAACATTAGGCTGCAGATGACACAATGAGTCGGGGCACTGGCAACAGAGAGAAGCCACCAAACAGTGAGTCTGTGTTGATAGGCATGGATGGTGTCAGAGAACCTACAATGACAGACACAGGCTTAATGTCTGTATGCATGGTGAGCAGGATAAAGGTTATAATGGGCAAAAATGCTAAGAATAGTCAGACCCTACGCAGTGCAGACAGGCCAAAGTCAGCACGGAAGTGGTGGGGGTTGGATGGGTTAGGACAGCCACAGAGCTAAAAATGTTCACAGCAGGCATGATCATTGATGGTGGCAGCAGGAGACCAGGCCCTGATGGTCTAGTCAGGGAGGCTTCAGGAGCTGAAGGTAAATTACAGCTGGTTTCTCTTAAAAAAATGTCAAAGTAGAGAATTTACAAGAATTTCTTAGCTGCTGTCATGTTGCAGCTGCGATGATCCACTGCAAAGAAGAAGTCATTTTCCTCCTCTCGCTCTCCTTTTAATACTCTTTCAGCAGGCAGGAGACTCTTCCATTGCATATTTGTAACTTGTGAGGAAGGATTATCATCTGCATAGTGCTTCACGTCGACGACACTGTGACCTTGATTAGACTTAGAGTCCATGACTAAGCTCTTCAAGAGCTTTTGAATATACCTGGTGTTAAGTCTGAGAATACAGATGAGCAATGTGTACATGTTAATGGCCTACCAACCCCGGTTTTGCCTTTTGTAATTTTGCTAATAGATTAAAACTAATCTTACTAAGTGCCCCATAGTAAATGTGAATTTCTGCAGGCTAGCATGCCACTTTTTATCCTTTCTTACACAGAGGTTTTTTTAATAAACCCTCTTTTGTGATTTGCAGTTTAAATAATGTACACTAACAGAATGTGTGCAGGTCTTGAAAAGTTTTTAAATACTTTATGTTCAAATGTAACCTTAGGTACATTTGTTCATGCACTCAGACCTAAAATATGACTTTATAAGAAAACATCAGCGCAGTCAGCAAAGTAATTCTTTCACACTGTGCTGATGGGGTTGATTCTGTAGTTTTTAACATCATGGTCAAAACCAAGTGTACATTTTACTTTCCTTATCTCTTCTTGAGTGCGATGTGCTAATACCAGGGACATATTCCTCATTTGAACCTTCTTGAGTGCCAGTGCAAATTGCCAGTACAAGTATCTTAAAGCCAAAGCTTTCTCCCCTTCACATTCTGTTTTCAGTGCCAGTGTGCCGTTGCCAAAATACTAAAGCCACTATTTTGGCTTTCTTAACTGCACAATTTAATACATCCCTGTAAAAGTCTAGCGCGAAAAAAAAAGTCTAAATTACTGACGCAGTTCAGCATAAACATAACATAAATTCACGGATGACAAACTTCTTCTGGCTTCTTTCAGAAGGATATGTTTGCTGTCGCTTGCTTGCATGCATATGTTAGACTAGAGTTACAAAATGCTCGCACATAGAGAGGCCATTTCAGTGATTCAACTCGAGTTAATGTACAATGTCTCAACAGAACAAGACAATTACACCTGCCATTTTGACACTCGACATCCTCAGAGGTGTCTTGCCCATTCATCTGAATTAGTGCCCATTTGCACATGCTGTCCCTCAGTACATGTGTGACCTTCTATTAGTTAAGTCAATTTCCTTGTCTGGATAACATTAACAACCTTCCATCAATATTAAATGACTCTGCAATCCATGCTGTCCCTCATTGCATAGCATACCTATAAAGCTATTAATCAAAGGCAAGATTGCTATTATGTCACAAGCTTCAACAGCTTGCGTTTAAGGTATTTGATGCTGAAATCTGCAGATAGTCCCACAGGAGCTATATAAACAACATAACTCTGCCTCAGTGTGAGGATGAGAGGTGTACGACATCAGCTATGAACAGAGCAGTAGAATCAAATGCAGGAACTTTCACTTATCACATCAAATGACTTGTTTGTATTCCTTTGTGAAATTCATGGTAAATAGAGACAAACAGCTGTTTGTGTGAGGAGTAAATTAATTGCCAACACTATCTGAAAATCTTTCTCCTCATGTCATAGATTGTAATTTCTGTATTTTTTTAAATAATGATTGATAGGCATTTTCATCAGTCTACTTACACACACACACACACACACACACACACACATACACACAAATACAGATTCACCCTTGACTCCATTCCAAAGTAATTTACAACTGGGATGACTGCCTCTTGGTTTGTTTGGTAGAGAAACAGCATACATACAGTAGCTGCAGCCAGAGGCTGCTTGTCTGTGAACACTGAACAAAACAAAGCAAATAATCTCTATTAATCAATTACAGCTTATTTTCATCAATTATTTCCACATTATGCCAAATACTATGCTCAGACATCAAGGTGCTGTGACAACAATGGACTCACTACAGTTGCAGATTCCTGGGAGCTTTGACAGGCCACCCCCCCGAGCTGTGAGTATCAGTGTTCGCTAATCCACCCAGAGGGGGTATTTATGTCTCTTTCAGAAACATATATCCACTGGCTACAATTCTGCTGAAAAATTTCTTACATATTATCCATCCTGCTAGCCTTCAATCTAGCGCCTTTCCCAGGAATCACAAATGTGAAGCCTGTTCTACCCACAGGGGGTGGGGTGGGGATTACAAAGGGTTTCAAGCAGAGCGGAAATGTCTAATGCACTCATGGGCCAAGCTTTGGCATTCTGACTGAAGCCTTCCCTGTGTGTGTGTGTGTGTGTGTGTGTGTGAGTGAGTGCACATGTGTGTGAGCACACCCTGTAAATGTCTCTTTGCTTGACATCTGAGAGCTCTCCTTGTAGCTCCAAATAGCCCAGCACAGCTGTGCTGTACATTACCTGACAAAGTGTCAGGTAATGTACCTTGTCGTTGCAGGGATTCCTTCAGAGATCCCATGCAGTTCTAAAAATCATCTGCGGACTTTCCACTGTTTTACACCCTCTCATCTCACCACTTGGGTTCTCCAAAGCCCTTGTAGTACCCATCACAATGACTGTACCCCACCTTAAGAGCCTCTTTTGTGACAGAATCAGGACAGCTCCACCGTCAGCAGCATTGCAACAGCAGTGAGACGGAGATTAATAAGTAAGGAAAAGCGTGACAGAACAAGAAAGGCAGCCAGATCACACAAACGGCTGTAAAGTCACTTGGGGCCTGGAAGGGACACAAAGTTTTCAAACCTGTTTGTTTTTGTCGTGCTTGTTCAAAGAGTTCCTATGCATGAGCCTCTACTATCCCCAAAACATCAGGAGCAATGGGGGAAGGGAGACAGACTGCCAAACTGAAGCTGGCATACAAAATTGGGAGAAGAAAAGGAGGCATGTGTGCTTACATCCGCATTCACCCAGCATGCCTCTGTTCATTATTCCACCAATCTGTCAGTTCCCACTGCTGAATCATCATGGTTGCTCAGCAGGAGGGTAAACATGCCTTTAAAGTAATTTTTGATGTTTGAGAACATGAATGGCTCATTGATTTTAAGAACGTAGTTGAACAATGCACATTGATACGCATGAAAAAAAGACTTGGTCCTGGGCCTTCGCATGATAGTCTTACTGTGATGCTGAGGATTTGAATTTTTCTTTTATTTGGCCCTTTGGTCTTCTTTAATAGTTGTTCTATTTCCTAATTCCCTTTCTCTCTGTCCCTTGTGCTCTCCTGTCATTTCCCCCATCCTTATGTTAGGTAGTGCCTCCACAGAGCCTTCTCACATCTAAGACGACATTTTGTAGCTGAGGCCCTACACTTAGTATCAGTAATATGAAGCCAAGAGCTCCGCCACTCTATTTCCCCTGCAGTCACTCACACTGAAGTTCAATTCCATTACAGGGATAAGGAATTTTTTTTTTTTTTGGTATCAAATATATCCTCCTTGCAGAAAGGGGATTATCAGATGCTCAGAAGTTTATGAGGCATCACTGTTTATCAGCTGCTATCTGGTGTTTAAATATAATCTTTATGATAGCTGAAAAACAACTCTGAAATTTATAGAGCAGCGGTAAGGTCACCCTGCTGATAGGCTGTAACTAACTGCAGCAGGAGTCGATCGCCTTCCCTGCATCTCAGCGGGGCGAGACCAATCAAAGCCTTAACCCACCCAGCCACTCATGTCACAACAACCCAAAACCCATCACGGTTTATTAGCAAAGACACACAAACAGAAATGGGCTCACAGATGTTCAAAATCATTCGGTGAAGCTCTGGCTTTCATGTGCCTCTAAAGGGGTGGGACAACACATTGTAGTCTCTGCCATCACACACAAAGCACAGCACTCCCGCACTTAACTTTCTGTGATCTTGCTTGACCCAGGAGTGAGGGAGAAGCGTAATGAAGCTAGCTCTGCTCCCTCCCTAATCTAGCCTGACAGGTCCTGACTCTAAGAGTAAGATTAATGTGAACTGCAGCCGCAGCCGGACGCATTTAATGTCATCTGCAATATCAGCCCGCTCCAACAAATGAGGGCCCAAATGTCATAAATTCCTGTGGCACGTTGTCCATGTCCATTAGAAAACAATTTATTGCAGATGTGAGCGTGAATTTTGTTGTTATTTCCTTATGTTGTTTCGTCGAATCCATCAGTCAAACCCTGGAGCCCTGGAGTGCCACAGAAAGTCAAAGACTGATAGGCAGTATCCTGCTGCCATCAATCATTTCTCCAACATTCACTCATTACCCAGGTGACACTTTGAATTTGGCTTTTCATAGGACTGGTGAGGTTTTCCCCCGAGGAAACAGCAAGGAAGCTGTCTGACCATATGGGCTATGAGCATTAATGCTAGAGCTATTATGGGGTCTGGAGTCTGTCAACTTGTGTGCCCATGAGGAAAAACTGTGATTGGTCAGGAGAAACTTGTAATTAGTAGGAAAAAGTCATTGGTCAAAGCACTCATTAATTCGAGGATGCAGTAGTTAGAATAGCTGTACTTGTCCCAGGATTCAAACTCAAAATCAAGCTTAAAGTTTCCTGTCAGCCAGTCATAAAAAAAAACAAAAACATAACAACTTCAATCATCCAAACGTTTAAAACATTCATTTGGATCATGCTCAGGATGACTTATGACCTGTCGAGCTTTCTGGAGGCCCCATTTTTTCCAGAGACAGCTCAGGTTTGTCAACTGGACTCCAATAATCTTAGAACAGATTGTGATGATGTTACTGAGGCAATTATTGTCCCTCACAGACAATCCATAAAAGCAGCAGATGAAAGAAAATGTTAAAAGACTTCCAAAAACAGATTGATAAAGGTTACAGAGAGACATTAATAGAAGATTCTGTATCAAGTAGATCCTCTGTTGTCCCTGTTAACAAACTTGAGTTTGGACACAAACAGGGATCCTAGGTACTTATATGTCTCTACAGTTTCAACTTTTTCTCCATGTATGATGCTGGCTTCTGTGTTGAAGACAGCATTTTGCATGAATGATTAGTGCCTTAGTTTTTGTCAAGTACCTGCTGAATTCTGCTAGTTAGGAAATGTAAAAATAACAATAGAATTTCATCTGGTAGATTAAAATGTGCGGCAATTCTTTCAATTAAAATATGAGATGGAATCCTGTTAAAAGCTGAAGAAACATTAGCAAATAAAAGTCTCGCGTTTGATCATGAAATTCATCTGGTATCTTTAAAAAGTCAACATAGATGTAAAGGAGTAATTCATAAAGTTAAAGCCGAGCTGCGAATGAGGAGATGCAGTTTTATTTGAAGGGAAGACTTCCCTGTCATTTCATTTTCTGAAATCACACCCCGTCATCCAATCTTGATTAGGTTACACTCGCTGTCAAATAACCCGCCTTGATAAACTTTGAAGACAGTGAAACGTTGCCTTTCAATTGTAGTTCTTGAAATTAAATGGTTGACTCAGCACAGTTCTGAACGTTGGAGTAAACAAAAGGTTTTGAGGCTCAAATGGATAAAGTAGCACAAATTGTAGCCGAATCACGGTTGATGTTTCCCACCGATGGCCTCAATCTGGTGAGAACCACGCTGCCTGTAGAAACCCCTCTTCCCCTCCAAACAACACCACCTCCGCCCAACCATCAAATATCAAATCAAATATTTTGTCATTTGCAGCACGTTCCATGTTAGCACGCATCTTAATCTGAAGAGACGGTGCCGTCTCAGCTCACTACTGATAACCTCCCAATTCATCGCTCCCCACGTACCCCTTCAATGAAAAGAGGGAAGCTCCCAGAAATAGAAATGAAAGAAGATGATCCAGTAGCTGAATCCTAAATTCAGTGGAAACAACTTGAGAGAGGGGAATAAAGGGAAGGGAGAAAGTTGAGATGAGAAGAAAAAAATATGAAGGGAGGGAGAAAATAGCTACTGTGTTTGGCTCTGTGGTGTATTAACTTCTTCGAACTGGAAGTATTAGAAATGAATCTTATTGCTCCCGCTGCCTGTCTTTCTGAATTTGCAGCGAGGTGAGCAGAATGTTGCATCATGACAAATGGACTGGTTAAATATTCCACTCCTTCTATAGCATCTTGATTAAAAAGCAATCAGTCCGTTTTCCTTTTTGAGAGGAGAAATCCTGAGGGAGCAACTGGAATTTGAGAGACAAATGAGGTTCAAATGGGAAATGAAATAGTCTGTAGGAAAGTGTAATGAGTGGATCCTGCTTTCCTGATGAGCTTTATGCCGCTGACAAATTACTGGTGGACTTAATATCGAGTGCTGATAGGTTCGAACTCCCACAATCTTTTTAGTTTGCTGCAACAGGAAAACTAATAAAGACTGGCCTTGATTCAAATACCTTTACACTGTATTTTTGTTGCCATGGAAATGTATCAGACTGTTTTTACGCCATTGTTTGTTGATTATTTCGAGCAGATATTAATAAGCCACTGAGGCTGCACTACAGTGTTACTGTTGAGTATTTTTCCCTCCTAACGGGTAGCTCAAAAGGCTTTTGGCCAAATGAAGGTTCACTGTTTGTTTAAGACTGCATGGAAACGTCTTCTCACATTTTGCCTACTGATAGAGCTGACAGAGCAGTGAGATGTGTGGTTTTTGTCCTCAGGCTGCCAGAAATGTCAGCATCACACACCGGTGGTCACTGGCGGAGGTGGCAGAATGCTGATGAGGAGCTGGAAGGAGCTCAGCACAGGAGTCGCTATGCAGGCGATGACTTTGCCCTGTGCACACACATGCCCCCAAAGCTACTTGTGTAAACAGGCTCACAAAGCTGAAGGCACACATGTGCACGCAACTAGTCACGCTCCAGGATCCAAAGAAATTAAACACAAAATTCATGTACAAATGCATACAGCATCTTCAGTCTGACATCAGTTTCAGTCCCACATCTGAGGCTCCAGTAGCTGTGACGCATCTGTCACCGAGCTGTTGTCGGGTTAGCAGGACCAGACAGAGCTTTCTGGGAGAGTTGACCTTTTGGCTGCACCTCTAACCTTTTAGCGGATCACCTACTCAGCTCAGCTACAACTCCAGGGAATCTACACCCTCCTCAACTGCCTGCAATCCCTTGTTAGCCTGCTCAAAGAACGTACTGTATTGCTAAGGCAGGACATAGACTCAACAGATAAATCAAAGACAGCTCCAGGATACTGGAGAACTATTAGCACCTTCTCAATACGATCACAGCTCCAGGGATACCTCAGGCAGAATATTCACATACTCAATATTTTAAGGTGACAGCTGAAATCTATCAAAATAGGGTCAAACAATTTTCAGAGGGTTTTTTTTTTTTATTTAGAGCCACTAGATTTCAAAAGACACCAAAGAGTGCACACCTTTTGCATGCATTTTTAATCATCTTACATGACATGAGAGATGAAAAGAAGGTTTTAAAGTTGTTCAATTGCTGAGTGTTGAGATAGTTCAATATATAAATGCGTAAGAAATAAGCTGTAAAATGAAGGTATCAAAAAAAGGAGACAAAGGGAAACTCTTCACTTTTTTTTTAAATTTAATTTTCCTGAAATGAAGTACTTTATTTTAAGGGGTGCATTTTTCAGAAACTCTCTGTTATGTACTTTTTACTTACTGTAGCCCTTATTTCCATTGAAATGAGAAAAAAGACCACTCAATTATTATTAGAGCTCTCATTCTTTATAATCTCCCCCAACTCCAGTTCTGGACAAATGTTCTGGGCCTCTGATTGAGGACGTTTTGTTTACAGTACCTGTACCACATTGTATTTTAATTGAATACCGCTTAAGTACATCGTGATTCACAATAGAAAACCTGCTACTTGGTGAAGATGTGAAAGATCTTGTTGAATTAATAACAACCTCTGTTGACCTTATCCAATAATTGTAGGTCTCAAAACTACAACTATACAACAAATTTGTGAGCTGGAAGCCCATTTCCCAGGGGCTCCTCTCGATCCCAGCAGATTACAGTATATGTGTTCATTATGTGCCCAAACTCCCTGCTCCCTCTCTGCGTCCTTGTCGGCCTTATTGCCCAGGCTATTGCTGCCTTGTTGAGCTGTCTGCGTCCCTATTGCTTGTCTCTCTCTTTCACTCTCTCACCTTACTCCATCTCCTTTTGTGGTAATTGATGCTGAAATCTATTGATTTTTATTCCAGTTTCTTCTCACCGGGCTCTGCCTGTCTCTTTCATTTAAGCTGTGAGCAGTGCTGAGGCTTTTTCAGGTCAATGAAGGAGGCTCAATTATGCTGCCTATTGGATCTTAATTTAAAAAATTTCATTCACAAGATGCGGCTGACATTGAAGGTCTTCCTGTACACCCACCGGAAGGAATTTCAAGGCTTTGTTGTGAGGTCTTGCATTAATGTCCCTGCTGAGTAACATCAAGGACTAACCCCTTACTAAATGATAGGACAGTTTGGAAATAACAGACCATTTGTCCCTTAAGCACCTCATAAAAATCCTCTAATGTTGTTTTCTCCCCATTAATCCAAAAGCAGTTTTAAATCACCACAAATTGACACCCTTGAGCAAGAAGGTCCTAGCTGCTCTTTAAAAGATGATGTCTTTCCTCCTTTCATCACTACATGTGGTAATGAGGGGAAATTGAGCAAAATGTGTTTTTAATTAAAAAACAATAAAACGGCCATATTTCATGTGTAAAATTCACTCTGAGATTAACCCAAGATGGAATTGAGAGTGGACAAGTCAACAAAGTCAAAGATAAAGCAAGAAACAAAGGGAGCTGTTTGGTCCAGACATTAATCAGGCTATCAAGGTGTGTCCAGATAGTAATCAGAGAAGACACACATCATGCCAGTGTGTAGTATCTAATTACTTGACAATCTCTGACTCCAGGGAAAGTGGATGAGAGCAGCACGAGCCCAGCCGTCCTGCTGCCTGACGCCTCTGGCTCTGTGTTTGAACAGTATGATTTTTCTGGTGCGCTCCAACTTGGTGATCATTACTCAGACTGAGAACAGATACTCTAGTCCAGGCAGGGACTATTGACAAGGGTTATTTTTACTGTGCAATTTGGCTTGAGGGAAGGGATAACAATTATGACACATGCATTATTCTAAAATGTTTTTTTGTTTCCCTCTGCCCAACATATATGGCAGATCACAAACATCTGTCAGGCTGTCCAATATCCAACAGCTATTTAAAAAAAAAACCACTTCACTTCATCACAATGACCAGTTACTGTTGGCCAACAAGAGACTGTATTTTTTATATATTTTGAGGATAAAGAGTACATAACGTATAATGTAGATGTAATTGTAAAAATTACATTTGCTGAGAGCAGAGGCCTCAGTACATCGAGTAAAATTACATGCACTTTATGTTAAATAAATTAAAGTTTAATGAAGGCATGAAATTACTAATATTTATGTGCCAAGGCCTGAATGACAGTCTAAAATCCAGTACAATTTGTCCCATATAGAATGTTTGCTTCTGCTTGTTGATACTTCTCGAATCACACTTGGGTGAAAGTGGGCTAACAAACAAAATTCAATGAAATTCAATTTCAGCTCGTATGAAGCAAGAGCAGTAATATTCTCTCCCACTTGGGGATTCCAGCATGACATGTATCCCACAAGTCACTGAAATCCAAGGTCGTGGAAAATAAGAGCCTTCGGATTTTTTTTTAGCTAATCTAACCTACAAATGTAATGTGATGTAATAGTAATAATAAAAATGCAAGATTGTTATTGGCACCTATCTCATACTCAAGTGGAGCAGCACAGTTGGAATATCGTTTTAGACGATATAAAACTTTACATTTCATAAACTAGGATTGTACATGAAGTGTCTTTAATCTCATAATGCAAATAAGAACAAGGAACAACTGTACAAACTTTACACTCAGGGCCAAAAACATATACTTGAGTTGAAACGATGATCTTGCTTTTGAAACATGAGCAGAGGAAATGATTTCTGCCTTTTATAACAAAAAAAAATATTTCCGGGGCATCCAGCTACCACCAATGGTCTTCAAACCAGTCAGTCATAATCAGTGTGAGTCCTTGTTAGCATGATATTAAGAACAAAAAGACCCCCACTCACCAAACTATTTATCCATACCACCACTACTGTTTTTGAAAAACTCTTAAAAACCCCAAAGGGCAGTGAATTGGTGTTCTAGGTGTTCATCTTTGCGAACAGTGTGAGTCATTTTGTGTGTTCCAGTAGTATGTGGCCAAAATGGAGCTCTGTGCTTCATGGGAATTAACTTTATCAAGCTTGGACTTTAGAGGCGAAACTTGTCTGCAGGATCATTGAACTGTTTTAGTTGTGTGATTTTAGTAACTTCACAGATTTTTTTAAAATATACTTTACTGTGCAAATATAACTTTGACTGTGTAAAAACCCCATACACATAAAGATGCCTAAATGTGTAAGTGTGTGTGCGTTCTTTCATGACTGGCTCACACCTATTACAGCAGGGGAAAGTTCAATGGCTCCTACTCTTCACTGCCAAAATCATCCGTCATTTCTGCTTGTACATTTAACAACAGTGGACACTCAAGACCAAAAGCATAAAACATATCTGTCTGCTCCTTTGTATTCCTATAGGACGCACAAGGACAAAAACACTCCCACATACACCCCCACACACAGAAGCACACTTCTTGTTATCAGGCTGCATTACAGCAGCTGGCAGAGTGAGTGATCTGTCTGTGTGTGTGTGCTTTTTCGCTCGATGTCTCTTGCTCAGGCAGTTGGCTATAGCAATTTCGCAGGAGTGAACAGTGACCTTTGACTCCATTACAGCTGATTGGATTGGTCCCAGTGTTGGCTGGCTGCCTGGTACTACACCCTGGTGTGACACAGCCAGGGCCACACACTGCCCTCAGTCCCTTTTGCTTACTCTTCCTCCACCCCCTCTATCCACCCAGGTGTCCATCTACCTCACCTGTCTTGCTGGAGCTCCATCCTGCTTCCATTCATCCATCTCTGCTCTCTTTCTTCCACTCATAAATTTACTCTTTTCTTATTTTCTTCATACCAATCAACCCAGATGCCTCTTAGAGTCTGCCAGTTCTGTTCATGCATATCTGTCTTTAAGCACATCTATCTCCCTTCTGCCTCTCTTTAAACCCACTACATGGCCAAAAGTACGTGAATTGGTTGTGTATGTGTTAAATATGTCAAATCAAAGACATAGGCAATGTTCTTCTTCTGACCGTAACTGTTTTCCACAATAGCTCAGGAGCATTACTGAGGCTGAACACTGATGTTGAGTGATAAAGCCTGGATTACTCCATAAGTGTCAAATGGGTTTGAGGTCAGGGCTCTGTGCAAGCCAGTCAAAGTGTGTGTGCGGCTCAGTTGGAACAGGTTGTATGGTTTAATCCCAGGCTGCATGTGGAACTACAGATTGCTTAAGATATAAATGTACATGTTCTTACAATCCAGTGGGTGCACTTTATATACAGGACACATCATAACAGAAGCATGCTCTCCCCAAACCGTCCTCAAAAATGCTAAAATGTGATTGTATGGGGTAATCATGAAATTGCTTTTAAATGTGAGTTAGAACAACTGTAACAAGACAAATCTGTTAGTGAAGCTGAATATATTGAGGCTGTAATAAAATACATTATTGAATGAGCGATATTGAAATCGATAAAATTGGATTGGAACACTTGAAATTATGGAGCAATATAAAGCTGAAGTAAGTTTTGTAGCTGTCAGAAAGTTTTCACTCACAACTCCTCACCTGTGTCGCCACCCAGGATAACCGAAACATTGAAGGCTGTCGCCACAATCTTTGGAAATATAAACAGCAAACTCTGAAGAACAGTATCATATACTGTATATATTGTTTACATACTATGTCATGCTTGATTGGATAGAGGTGTGTCTACAGATTTTGATGTTTTACAGGAAGAATCACAGGAAGATTACTCTTCCTATCTTTGCAACTTTATTCCCTTTCCTCCACCTCCTATCTTCCCTCCTGTTTCTCTCTTTATTATCACCTGATGCCCCCCGCCCCCCGCCCCCCGCCCCCTGCCCCCTGCCCCCTGCCCCCCGCCTCCCTCTCTGTCTCTCTGTGTTCCAGCTCATAGCCCTGAGCTTTGCTTCCTGGTTAAGGTCACTGTCAGCTTGCATTTATTGTGATTCAGTAAATCCATCATCCAGGCTGTGTCCATGTGTCCCAGCACACAATGCTCCCTACAGCCTTTGTCTAAAATCATGCTCCTCTATTTTGAAACTGTACAATAGTTTTGAGAGTGCATAAAAATGTTTTCTTAAAAAATGACTAGTTAGCGTGTTGGCATGTGAACATTTGCGTTTTAGTATAACACTTAATAGAAACTACAGGCTAATGTTAATGTCAGTAGTTTTTCAAGTATTTAGGTAACATAGTCTTGGAAAACATTTCTTTTTCTTTTTCTTTTTTTCTTGACCCAGCGCTGTGTCATTTTGAGGTAGGATATGAATTTTGCAGGCTACCATACATGAATACAGCACGAGGCAACAACAATAAAGTGGGATTGTTGTTGGGTTGTGCTGTTAGCAGAGCAATCACAGATACCCTGAAGGTAGGAGGGTAAAAGATTTCTTTGTCTTCAAAGCCATTCATCACTTATTGACACAGTAGGTGCAGCAAGCAGATGTTCTTCTGGAAATGTACGGCTTCACCTGTTTTTATTGTCAAAGCTCTCCTATGCTTCAACAGATACAGCTATACCACTGCCTAAAATACATTTGTTAGATTAATGAAAAAACTCTTTTATTCCTTTTGCTTGTTTAGGGGCATGTGCATGAATATAAGGGCCAAACTCACTTCACCTTCAGCGGTGTCAGATTGGGAATTTTTACAAAGAAGAATTCTTCTATTTTCAGGAAGTGCTGCATGTATACATGCTCAAAATAAACTGTAGAGGAGGCTCTGCAATTGTGTGCAATGAATTTTAAATTAAAGTTTTATTCACCCTGATACTACTGCATATAAAACCAAACACTCACATAGGACACAGGCTCACATGAAATCCGTCGAATGAATTCAACCCTGCATCAACCAGTTGGTGCCTTTAAATGGGATAATTGTAATGTTTAAGCAGCCTGTGTGGGAAAGTGATGGACAACTTACCTCTGCAAGTGTTTACCAAACCTATTGAGTACTATATATACGTATTCATACATTTGGGCTGTGCTTTTGTTTAAGGGAGAGAGGTAAAAGATAAATACTGCTATATAGAACTAAGTTTATGTGTGTTAATGGTGCTGTAAAAGGTAAACGGGCATTGGGCTGGAGATGACACTGCTCTCTGCTTCTTTAAGTCCTCAGATCTTGATTTTGATGGATTATTTAACACTGAATATACGTTTATGTAAAAGACTTCTGCATGCATCAACATATATTATGTAATACTCATTTCAAATCAAAGTTTATCCTAATTTGGTTTTGTGCCCGTGCATGTGCCTATCTGTTTTAATGTGATGTGTTAGGATATGTTGCATTTAAGTCAGCCCTGAGTTCATTATTTATGGATTGAGGCTACAAGGGCAGCTTTAATGAACCAGGATCTCAGGTACTATTACTGATATTAAAAACACAATGGGATCTACACGGTAATGAAAGTGTTAGCTGATCTTTGATACAGCTCCAAATGGACAGAAAACAAATATCAATTAGCTCCTTTAATCCTTTGATGTGTTTCATATTCTGAAGCAGTCAGGACTGGGGGAAGGGAGCTTGTCCACTTTGGCCCTGCAAACCTTTTGTTGAGAGGATAATAGCAATGATAATGAAGCACTAATGGACAGATGAGGGATTTTTTATTTATTTATTTATTTATTGTTGGAAAGCTGTCTGAGGATGAGGATAATGATTGATAATGATGATAATGATTTTGTGTTCCATGCACTTGCTGAGAGAAAGCAGGTTACACAGTTTACTGGAGAATGAGTTGACAGCTACTGGATTATCTAGTTTTTCTAAATTAATTTAAATGCAGCAGCTCGGTAATCAGATTTCTTCCCAACTCCCTTCCAAAATAAGGTTGGGGAGTCAGGAACAAATCTTATTATTGACCCTTTCTTATCGATTTTAGCTGACTTTTTATTTATCTATTTATTTGTGTGTGCTGTGTGTGTATGTGTTGGCACATTGAGAAATTCAGAATACACACATACAGAATTTTGCAGCTACTGAAGGTTATCATGGAAATATGGGGTGTGTCGTGCACTTATGTAAAAGGCATATTAGAAACGCATGCACCTGGCCAAAAAAATCAATGTTCTCCATGAGAGATCAAGAAATCAAGTTCTCTCAAATTGCCAACACTGATTACACTTTAAATAAATAAGATTCTCACTGACGTGAACATTATGAAATCTGCTGACTGGAGAAATCTACTCAAGGCTACACAAACACACTGACCAAGAGAGGTGTATGGGTTTTGTTTTTTTTTTTTCTTTAACAGGATGGCAGCTGAATCAGAATCATGTCATAATAAAATGAGGCAGCCAGCTGAGTGAATAAGAGACTCTTAAAACTGTGAATCAAATAGGAAATTAGCCTGTTGAAAATGCCTGTACCTTATTAGGGGGTGTCTGGCTTTTAGAGTTTAACTTGTCTCAAAGAGCCTGAGCCATTTTATGAGCCATAGTGAAAAAGTGTGTTTGCCCACACTTTTTCTAAGAGCCTTTGTTTGTGTTTTTATACAGTTGGCTCTCTGTTGAGTGAGGAGTGAGTCTGGGGGTTATCTGGAGCTTCTTTTGAGTTTGCCCTACAGTCTTTGACAAAACCCTGACTGAGCTTTGATCATTTCCCTGTTTATCCTCTCCTCAGCCTCCTCTTTGCCATCCCGACTTTCTTTTGTTGTTTTTTCTCTCTCTCTTTCTCCTTTTTTCTTTCTCCCTCCCCTGCTTTATCTTGATCAACCTTTCCTGGAACTTTTTTCTTCTTCACTTTTCTTTCTTTCCCCCTTCTGAATTTATCCTCTGTGGTGGATGAGACAGAAAGAGAGACAGAGAGAGAGAAAGAAGAGAGAGACATCTGTCTAGGTATCAAAAGTGCAGGGTGTTGCATCTCCACATGAATTCCTACACACCTTGTAATTGCTGTCAGCGAGCCCTCCAACAACTCACTTAATTACCTGCCATCCAATTTATGGTGAGATTTGGGAGGTGATGGGGGAAAAAAAGAGATGACAAAAGGAGTAAGAAGGGCAGGGGAGGTGGAGCCCAAAAAGATATGGTTGCTAAGCACTGAAAAGAAGAGCTGTTAGTCCATTGTGCTCAAGTGCAGATGAACAGAGATAGTGAATAATAATTTGTAAAACTGAGGATTTATATGGGCAGCACAGCGGCATAGTGGTTAGCGCTGTTGCCCCACAACAAGATGGTCGCAGGTTCAGTTCCCAGTCTGGGGCCTTTCTGTGTGAAGTTTGCATGTTCTCCCTGTGTTTGCGTGGGTTTCCTCCCACCGTCCAAAGACATCATGTTTAGGTTCATTGATGAGTCTAAATTGTCCGTAGGTCTGAGTGTGAGTGGTTGTTGGTCTCTGTCTGTCTCTGTGTGTTGGCCAGGCTGTACCCCGCCCTCACCCAGAGTGAGCTGGGATTGGCTCCAGCACCCCCCATGACCCGGAAATGGATAAGCGGTAGAACATGAAAGAATGAATGTGGATTTATATGGTGTTGAGTTATTTCTCCTGGCATCAGAGGAGAGAATATCATGATGGACTCATTAACTTCAGTGACTTGAGTGAGATGAGGGTGCTGAGGTAATGATTCTAGGTGGGAGGATTGCTTAGAAGCTGCCATTGTTCACGCAGTCATTCTGCTACACTGTTATTGGTATAAGTGCTGTCATTAATGCTCCACTGAACTATATAATGTCTTTATACAGCTCCCTTTTCACTTCTACAACATATACAGATAACAATACGTATCAGAATTAGTCAAGGGTAGTTTCCACGGGCTTTTGACTGTCAGCTCTTCTATCACATCTGCAAGTAATTCTGACAACAAGGCCTTAAATACCAGAGGCTGGGGAGGGATGCTGAGAGAGAAAAAAGAAGACCTTTGCACTGGTGCTGTACTGTGGTAGAGCTCTGCCAGAAAGGTAGAAAGGATAAAAAAACAAAAGCAATGATTACCAGTTGGTGCTGAACCCATCAACCCTGCACAGATAGGCCGTGTAGATAATGGATGGATGGATGGATGGATGGACACACTATGTAGTGACTACTAAATATCCATTTCTTTCTTCAGTTGTTTGCGGCAAATTTGTAGAAATAACTTCATGGCATTCCTGAAATATAGACGGACAGAAAACCCACTAAAGAAAATGTCTCAACCCATCTATGTAGAAAAACACATAAAAGCTGCTGTGTAGTTATATTTACCATTTTTTGCTGTGGGCCCCTCCTGGATCACTGTTATTGACAGAAAAACGAAGAAACAACTCAAAATGCATTCTTTGTTTGGTTATGTTTTTCTCTGCTCGTCAAAGCTAAGTCGACTTTTACAGACTTTGCGATCTTCTGATGTCAGCAGTCTTGAGGAGTGATAACTTCGCAATATTAACATCCACAAAGAAAAGCTGCTATACCCAGCTGCAGCTGAGGGATTTTTTTGTACACACATATTTTTTTACTTCAAACACAATGCACCAATACCCAGCTTTTATTTACATACACACACCTGACTCCACAGAATGAACCACAGTTCAGTTAAAATATGTTTATACATATTGCAAACAGGATTTCATACCATCTTGTAATTATACTATAATTTATCATATTTGAGTGAAAACTATTCCAAATGTCTGATTCATTTCTATTTTAGCTTCTTTTTTTAGCTACATGTTTAACATGTAACATTTAAACATGCACTGATGGAATTGGTGCTGTGAGTTGCTGCAGTACAGATAATTCCAGCCAACTGTGATTTTAGAGACTTGCTGGCTTTTAGCTCAGACTTTCCCAGAAACACATAGATAACCAAATCAACCTGCAGGCTGACAGATACTCAACTTGTACTCATGCACATACAGTCCATACACACACATTAGCAACAGACCACTGAGACAGAGCACCGGGAGGATGTAAGATTTATTTACAGATGTCAATAAATTAAGTATTGTTCCTGAGGTTAAAGTGACCGATCCCTGCAGTCCACAAAATGAGTCTCCCCTCAGGGCACTAGCTTCAGCTTTGATTAATATTCATGAGAACATTGCAGGTACAGTGTGAGGGTGGGGGGATGTTTACTCCAGTGAGGAGTCGGAGGGAGCGTGCTACTGTAACCAATGGCAGTTGTATGCAGAGGTGGTGGAATCGAGGGTTGCGGCAATGCATGTGTTTGTTTTTCTCTCTTTGGGGTCTGTCACAGAAGAAACAAATACAGATGAAGGGGCTGTTGCCGTAGGGATAGGTGACAAATGGATCAGCCAGAGAGTCATAATACAGGGGTCAGAGGTCATGGAATATAAGCTGTAAGCATGTAGGTGAGTGTCATTGTGTTTGTGTTCTCGTGAAGTGGACTGTGGTGGCTTATAATCAGGGTGTGATTTGCCGGTGGGAATGGTGGGGATTTTCCCCCCCTCTGGTTTACATGTCCTACCCTCTGCTGAATTATTTTCATCTCCGGTGGGGACAAAATAAATCCTCCCCACTCAAAGTATTTTCACCATTACATTGTAATTATTAACAGCCAAACTACAAAGAGTCCGTGTTCATTCTGGTTGTGTGATTTTGATCCAGCCTCTGACTGGATCTGACGAGTCAGAGGCGTCGCGCTCGCAGACAACGTGTCGGATGGGGGCAGTGCTAGGAGTAATAAAACTGTTTTCATATAGCCTACTGTTCGCCCGCTGTTGTGTGGTAATTTTTTTGAATAAAAGCGTTCCTCAAAATTATCCCCCCTTCTGTTTTTTTCACAAATGGGACCCTGCTTATAATTTACCCTAAGATCACACTGACCTGATCCAGGGGGAGACAAATAAGTCAGGAAAGAGGGCACCAAAATGTGCTGATTTATTTCATGAGCAGCACATCTTCAAAGCTGCACAGGGCAAAATTGTTCCTATTATATTTTGCTTTTTGTTTTACATTTAGCAGACGTGAGAACCAAGAAATGTAGCGAGAGGATAACAGCATTGTTGATACATTCAAAGAGGGGACTTAGCATGCTAAATGGTTTGTATCATAAAGGTAACATGCAACAACTCTGTTCTGGTGTGTTGTTCTCTATGTAAGGCCACACACTCATTACGTTTTATTAAATTCTCTTTGTGGATTTGGCCTCAGCAACCTTTGCATACTTCCTCTGTCCCGATGGTGAATCCCGCAAACTGCACAATGTGAGGTGTGTCCTTTAAACCACAAATGCCAGAGCACAATTACAATTACAACATGAATCCAAAGATTCCCAGAACATTTTGATGCAGAGTTAATGGATACGGCTCCATCAGCAAGTCATAGTGAAGAGTCTTAGTGGCTGATTCAGATGCGTATGTACAATATAACAGTTTTATTATAGGAAACTTTTGCACACATATGTATTTATTTCAGCATCTGACCACAGGAATTTAAGCTAAGTTATGACCCCAAACTGTGCACCAAGTGGGTTTGTAATGTCAGGGATGTTATATTATTTTTTGAGATGTAATTTAAATTCTCTCTTTTTTACATGATTGTTAAACATTACATGAAGTGTTGATCCAAATCATCCAATCATCATCCAAATGATCAATTTTATCAGTAAGTATCCATGTGGAATGACTTTCCACTTAGTAAATACTTAATTTTAACTTGTGAAGAGCAAATGCACCTTGTTTTTATCTACAATGGATAAAGCTGATGCTGAGACATGTCACAGCATCACCACTGGCGGTTTGTACTGTAGCTGCTCGGATGTGTGACGATTGTCCCTCTTGGCATGTGTAATCATGCAGGCTGAACACTGCAACAGGGAAGGCTTCAGGCTACACTCACACACACACACACACACACACACATGCTGACAAAAAAGCAAGTCACAGCTGATAAGAGCCTTTCTCTTCCTTCTGTCCGTAGGAAATAAGAGCTACATCTCTACCACTCAGTACAAGAAGAGCTTAAAGAAATAAAGAAAATGTTGCAGTTGTGATATAATTTCTAATAATTACTATCATTAAACTTTAAGTGCATTATTTAGTCTAGTTAAGATTTATGATACTACTTTGCAGTTGAATAGCATTGAACCAAGATTAGTTAAATGTGAACTTTTGTCTTGTAGAAAGTAGTTAAAGTGAATGAATAGAGGCAGCTGGAGGGATTGAAAAGGAAGTGGGTGGGTGGGAAAGCAAAGAAATAGGATGAAGCAGTGAAAGACAGTAAGTACTATAGTGGATCAAAGAATACTGTTCCAGGTAACACAAAGAATCAGACCAATGGCACAAAGGCAGAGTCTGCAAAAGACCCCCAAAGTACCCCCAAAGTCTCAACAGAAGGGAAACAAGTTTAAGAGATTTATTCAGAAGAACATTTATTTAAATCACAGCTGAGGGAAGGTCTGATTAAAAAGGCACTTTACTGCTCATACTGAAAGTGTGTGTGTGTGTGTGTGTGTGTGTGTGTGTGTGTGTGTGTCGGCAGAGGAACAGGTGGGATCGCTGGGGATTGAATGCAGATGCAACCAGCTGCAACTCACAGATAGATGTCCTTATCCTCAGAAATCACTGGAGAGACAGAGGGAGCTTTAACGGCTGGGGGGTTAACATAGTAATGGCTCCGAAACAGGGACCGATCCAGGCTGCCAATCTCAGTTCGCAGTCCTGTGAGGGAAACACAAAAAAAATAAACTGGCACAGCTGCCAACACTGTGTTGTGTCCCCAGAGTGTACAGGATCTTAACTTTACGATCCATTCGGACAGGTTTCCCAGTTAGCTTTAGTTCATGCTTTAAGCGTACTCATTCAGAGATGTCTGTCTGTCTGTCTGTCTGTCTGTCTGTCTATCTATCATGTTCGCCTCATCATATCTGGCCCTCTCTGAAAAACACACCCCTGCTTTAAAACATTCATCCATCAATGATCAATTCAACAGTTTGGTGATTTTGATTTCTTTAGAATGACAATTACAGCCTCATAGACACGCTGACATGTCTGAACTATAATTTTCCATATTTCTGAAAAAGCTCATGTGAATCTATGCTGTGTAATACATATTTCATGTGGCTTTCAAACACTATGCCACATGTAATAAATTCAAGTGATAGATGCAAATATCATCAGAAGAAATATCACCTGAAAATTTTGAACAAAGACTCTGCCTGTGGCTGTTCGTGTGGAAAGGCTTTTTAATCAATTCTCTGTCTCACATTGAACATGCAACAAGGTGTTGGGAGAGATCTGACTTGGAATAGAAATATCTGACCTCCTGAGGAGTAGAATAGGAACTAACAGAATTAAGGCCTCCCACTGGAAATTGCCCTTTGTTCTTGTAACCCAATGCCAGTAATGTGAAACATGAAAGAGCCTGTCATGTATATATATGTTCTATTCTTGGTGGAGAGACAGTCAAATTGTCAAGCATGCATGTGGTGGTACTGTTAACGAAGAATATGACGTTAAGCCCACAGCGCTCCAGGATGGTTTGGGCAATGCTGTCAAAGTGCTGACTTCCTAGTTAGATTGCCACAGGCCTGACCCAATGGAGAGTGTATTGACTGAGAATTTGAATGGGCAATCTTAGATATTTATGACCACACCTCACTCATGCATTCCTGATGCTGTGGGAAAGGCCAGGGACAGATTGCTCAGTGAATTGTCTTGACTTCATGTGAATATATTTCTGTGAAACCAAATGTGCTGCATTTCTGAGCGTAACGAAGAGAAGTAAATGTGTAGGGAGGGTATTTCAGTATGGATGAGGAAGGTTCAGAGTTTATGGTTAGTCTGTTTTTGTGTATATGTTGTTTTTTGGCTTCCTTCTTGTATGCTGCCTCCCTGCAAAAAAGGTTTGGGAAGAAACATAATTAATGTCTGAGGTCTCTGACTTGTTATTGCCCCCCCTCCCGGGCCTGGGAAGTTCCTGAATGTAAAATGCACAAAGTTTCTGTGCCTTGAAGCTTGGGCTCACATGACACTTTGGGCTTAAGGACGGTGCCAGGGGGTTGTGAGCCATTATCTTATTCCAGGACCAGAGAATGCAGTGGACAAGGACTGAAACAGTCAATCAACAGAACGTTTTTCTGCATCATAAAAAAAAAACTATCAAGGAGAGCAGGACAAGCTGTTTGTATAGCACATTTCATATGTGGAAAAACATGAATATATAAATGTGCTTTATGTGAAGAAGATGGGGAGAGAAAATTAAATAGATTGTGTATAAATAATACATTATTAATGGTAATTGCCAACCACAAGCATACAGGAACCTACATACACTACCAGTCAAAGGTTTGGACACACTTTCCCATTCAAATGAATAGGAAAGTGTTTCCAAACTTTTGACTGGTAGTGTACACTGCGGCATATTCAATTACAGACCATACACCTAAAGTCAACAGCAGTAAGAAACTTCTTTGATATGAGGATTTACAGCCTTTCTGTTTTGTTTGTTTGATTTTTTTCTAAATGTAAACAGAATAGTTTTCTATTTTTCAACTCTCACACAGACAAGCAAGCAAAATGACATTTTCATTTGTTTTCTGGGTTCTTTTGAAGTGTGTTTTCTGATGCTTGATGAAAAAAAATGCATTTGTTCATCAAAAAAACTATCCAGAGATTAATTGACAATGAAAGTCATTTTTAGTCTGAGCCCTAAATGGAAGGTGATAACTGTTTATGTCACAACAATCTGTGTCTGAATTAAATTGTGTCACTCTGCTTATTTGATGCTCCAGAACAAAACTAAGCCAGTTTAAGACCTCGACTGTCTCCGAGCACACGCAGAAAAATCTCAGGGAACTATGCTTGTTGAAAAATGCTCAGGGAGGCTATGAGGAGGACGCTGTTGAATTGTAAGTAGTGGTGACTTTCAGGGCACTGAAGAGTGCTACGCAGAACAAAAGGATATCTTACCACACTGTGGTGAATACATTGTACAGACAAATTTTTCCCATTAAAGATATTTGCTACTCTAGTAATTGGTTTACTACAGTAAACCAGTTGGTTTTGGGGGTTTGTGTCTAAATTAGGGCTGTGAAACGATCAAATCTGATGAATCACTGGGTAGCTCTGGATTAATCACAATTAATCACCATTCCTAAATCTGTCCAAACAAATCACATTTTCCAAATTAAGGATGGATGGATTGATGAAACTTCCCATTTGCAATTAGGGCTGTATTAATAATGTGAAGCAGTTCTCACTGATTTACGTTGACTGGGAATCAAAGAAAATGACTTTAAGAACTAACCTTGTTGGGTAAATATTATGTAGGATTTTGAAATGTAGTTCTCTAATTTTATATTATAGATATTAAAATTCTGAAAGGGACAAGCCAATCAGTGTCTTTAAATTGGGAAAATTTGCCATGAGGCGTAATTTCCTTTGTGTTGTAAAAGCTATTTCTAATGTGTTTAGTGGTGCACTCATGGATTCAACTCCACCAATGTAAATCATTGATTATGGATCAGGAGCCCCACGCTGTCCCCTGTATCCTCTCATCAATTTCACTAAACCATCAGGTACAAACATAACAACTGAGCTATATTCTTTGGCTTTGACAGGGAAATGCTTTCATTGTGTGTTTTGTTTTTACATATGCAGTGTCAGGAAGCAGGAAGCTGCTAACAGCTAGACGGCAAGTTAAAGGTACAGCAAAGGGACAAAATAGCATCACATGATTAATGTGATTAAAAAACATAATGCTGAAAGCTCTGTTTAAATTGATTAGGGTAAAAGGTTTGTCCTGTGACAACTTTTGTATGTGTGTGTCTGTCAGGTTGATGGGCAAATTGCATAATATGTGTATGTTTGGATGAGGGATTCCAGTTTGTCGTTCATAACTCACTGTCATGTTGCGTGGTGTCAAAAATAGCTTTAGAAAATAGAAGAGGGAAACATGTACCCCTGTTATTTTGTCAGTGTCAGTTGTTCAGTGTGGTGACAGAGATAGGTTGAGGGGGGTGTTGAGGAAGAAGAAGGTGGGTGGGTGGTTGGACCTTGAATCCAAGCAAGCAAGAGACCAGCCCCAGCCGAGCAATGGACTGGCAAGGCAGGCGAAAATAAACAGCAGGCCTGAAAAATCAATTCAGCGTGCTTGTCAGAGGACTGTCGAACCGCACCCCCTCCCCCATGATGGACAGTCTGGATGTTCACAGTCTATTTGCCGCCAGGCTGTGCAGCGGTGAGTAAGTGAACCGTGCCAGGCCAACCACAGACAATATGAAGAGGGAGTGTTGAGCAATATCTGCTGTTGCCATGCTGGATCAGCATAAACGTCAAGGCCACTCTGGCTTGGCCTGAGGGGTCTTCTGGGGAGAGCTTCGTGTGTGTGTGCGTGTCCCTGCAGGTTGGTGTCTGTGTGTGTGTGTTTGCAGTGTGATGCATAATTGTCAGTGTGTGGTTTCAAGTGTAAACTGTTAACATAAATCAAGCTTGAAATCTTAATTAACTCAATCCATTTACCTGTTTGATTAGTTTTCACAGTGCCTGCATATAATCTTGCACCTACAAAAGCATCTCAGATCAATTCACATAAAGTGCAATATAGTGACGCTGCAAGAAATAATTAGCAGACAGTTTTTCTTTTCAAAATAATACCAAACAATCAAAAAAACTAAATTGTCTGTAAATATTCCCAATTATCACCCATGTGGTCACCATACTTTGTGGCCCATAATCATAACACGATTTTACAACACAAATTTAAAAGGTTTTTGTTTTTTTTTCAACTGTCTCATAAGCTTCATAATAGAATTTATCCAAGTGCTTGAGCCAGATAATATCCTTCCCCAAGTTGTGTTTTCCAGTATTATCCCCTCAGCCTGACTTGTCTTCACGGCTAAATGGTAAATGGATTTCAATTTACACCAAACCTTTAACGTCAGCCTCTTGCTGGAGGTCCATATGTAAGCTTGGTCACAACCTTGGTTTTGTTTAGTTTGCTTTCAGAGTGAAAGGCTTTATTAACGGCCTTTTATGTCAGCGTCCTGTCACCATGTCATTATCATGGGATTTGTGAAATGATAGATTGACTGCAATTTTCTCATTTCATCCTCATAACATTCATTCAACAGCTGCTTCTTTCAACAAATAAACATGAATACTGAAAAGAAAGCTTTTCATTCATGAAGATAAAATTCAGAGTCACATTGGAAAAACTATGTTCTAAAACATCACAATCCTGCAAATCGCACTTCACTGCCAATCCTCTGTCCCTAACGACAGTAATAGAGAGTATATTGTCTTTAAAAATATAATATCCTTATAGAATGGGCATCACTTATTTCAGCTGAGTGGATCATTTCTCTGGATTGTGCTGCATATACCTATAAACATGAATGAGAGAGAGAAAATATTTCCATGTGTCTGACTTTTGAATGTTCGAACAGCTCAGGATGGTTTCATACAAATGGATTGAGAGTTGAGAGTTAAAATGGCCATTCAAAATATAGTTTATACAGACTTGGATGATAGTCTGAGGTAGCATCTTTTTTGTTTGTTTCCAATCATGTCTAAATTGGAGATCTCCATCATAACTACAACATTTGACTTGGACTGGTAATTACATGTATATGCAAAATGGGCCACATGTCGTCGTGTTGAGTCAGGCTTTTTATGTCAGTTTCTCCCATTTTAGTTAGAGATGAATTTAATTGTATTGTATTTAATTGTGGTAAATAAGGCAAAATGTATATGAGAAGGAAATGTATTGATTATTGACTGTATGTGGCTGGTGATTTGAAATTAGTCTCTCCTGACCTTTATTCATGACATACATCTTGATGAGCGTTAACCTGGCCTGTTTAGACCCTGACTATTATTGTTTACTCCAGTGTTTGACTAGTGTCTGTTCTGTTGTATCATCTGTGGGGACTTGGTATGAACCAGCTAAGCTCAGCTCTTTGTGATCTGCTAATTAGGGACATTAACATGTGAGTACTTGTGCGCTGCCTCCAACTAATCACCAAACAAAGCTTCTAAGTCCGAGTGCTTGCTGTTTTTCATTTTATTTACATGCTGTTTGAACCTTCTACCTTCCATTCAATAGTGTGAAACATTAAAACATTGGACATTTGGTCCAGATGAACTTGTTTTAGTCTGGTTCTGCTCAAATGCTGGTGTGTGCTTCTGGCAGGGCCACCACGATGTCTGACAACTGGCCTACTGACTGATTAATGCTCATATCAGATGACTGATCATAGTTCATGCGTAGCCCCCAGGTCTTATGCTGGCTTCACGTGGTATGGGAAAGATGATCCTTTCCATTTTTGAAGTGGAAATTACAAGTGCATTGTGTTCAAGTGCTTTTGTTGTCGTAGTGAAGTGAAACATGGCGGACCCACAGTTTATCCTGACCTGTTACTTGGGTAAAACGGTTTTAGACTTCCTAATTCATCTGCTACAGCAAGAAGAAGATGCATCAAAACGCAAATCCTGGTCCATGAACAACCTTCATGGCTTCTAAAAGTTTATGCATGTAGGCAAGTTTGTTGGTTTGCTGGCATAATTGACTTTGTATTCAGAAGTGTTTACATTCCAAACACTGATGAAACAGTGTTCAGAGTCCATAAATACACTGCTGTATGCAGCACGGATCAACTGAACCTGTTGGGGAACAAATATTGAAAAAAAAAAAGAAAAAGAAGGAGACTGTTTGTCCTTTCTGTCCACTGTGGGCTTTCCTCCCTACTTGTACCACAGGCTTTTTGTGCTGAGGTTTTCACACTCCATTGCTCTGGTCTGAGCACTCAGCTTGCCTTGGGGTGTCTAGGTCCTGCAGCACAAGACAGTAAATCCTCTTGTGTCCTGATGGCTATTGATTAGGTATTCACATCCTGACTCCTGCCCAAGAGAAACCAGCTTTGCTCTCCTCTCTCTCTCTCTCTCTCTCATGCTCTCCCATCATCCCTCTTTTCCTATTTCACAGTTGCACTTTTACCAGCGGGCCCTTACACAGATATGACAGCATAGAGTGTATTATTCAGCATACAGGTATGACTGCGTGCTTTTTTTCCTCAACCATTTCTTCAGCTCAACCAGAGTTACCTCTGCCTCTGTCTCTCCAGCAGTGAACCTCCTCCATTCTCACTCTCTTTCTCTCTCTGACAGTGTGACTCTTCCGCTTCCTATCATCCCTTCATTTTCTCTGTGTCACCCTGCCTCATCTCATCCTTCTCTCCTTCTCTAACCTGTCACTCCCGTCCGGTCTCTCTGGGCTGTGAGGAGCGCTGTGGCTGTAATTACCACCCGCTGCAGGAGCATGGAAGCATCCTCTGGCTGCGTGTCATCTCTGATCATGATAATGTATGCAGATGAGACTGCGAATATAAATTAAGTATTTTCCCTCCTTGGTGGAAGGCCTAAACTTAGCTGACCAGGCATTCACCTTAACCGCTCGGTGACACTGGTTGGGAAATGCTGACTGAGCAGTGCTGGTGAACTCAGTGGCATAAATAGCTGAACAAATAGACAACTCTCAGTGGAGTCAAAAAGTAGCTACACACTACAAAAGTAGTAACACACACACACACACACACACACACACACACACACAAAAGACCAGACTTCAAACAAAGACAACAAAGGACAGGTCAACATGATTAGTGTTTCTCTCTCAAAAAAAAAACCCTCATCAGCTTTGTGCTCATTCTGCCCAGAACCTCACAGTGCCGGTGCATGGCAGTAAACGTAATTTAGGAGACTAAAATTGCAGCTAAGCTATTTATAACTGAGATATGAGTAAACAGTACACAACAGTGCAAGTTAAAATCAAAACTCAAATACATCACTTTTATTTGCTCAGTATATCTCCATGCTGCAGTTTACTGTGTATATTTACAATCTGCTCCACATGTCAGATTTCAACACAGCTTTTACCTAAAAATATGAGTGCAGTATAGTTCCCAAGTGAAACAGGATTTTTTTTTTTTTACTGCGTTGACTCCGTCTCAGCAGGGTGTTGTGTTTCTGTGCAAGTTGGAGTGGTATTTATGATTATGTGTGTGCATGTGCATGTCTGAGAGCAAAGACGGTGTGCTTTAATGATTGTGTGTGCGTGAATATAATGTACGTGCATGAACACAAGAAGAGCAACACGTGTGATTGTATGTATGCGTGGGCGTGTGACAGAGGAACTAATAGAGAGAAAGGTGTTTATTTAGGATTTTTCAGTATGAAAGTGTGTGTGTCTGTTTTTCTGTGGGTGTCTGTGTGTGTGTGTGCCTTCGTGTTTGTTAGTTGCTGTTCCTGGGTTGTCACTGTTACTTTGTCAGTGTGTGTGTGCATGCGTGACAGCAAGGGGGATTACTGTATATGTGTGTGGGTGTTTTTCTGCTCCAGTGTGATTGTGCGAGAGAAAGAACGGTATACATTCTTTTTTTTATGTGGGTGTGTGTTTACTTGGAAGATACATGAAGATATGTGTGTCTTCAGGATTTGAAGGGTATGTGTGTGCACACAGTGTAGGTTCCCTGAACTGGAGGGCTGCCCAGGAGCCTATGGTACCCCTCTCTTAGGTGGTTTAGGAAGCTATTGATTTCATAGCTGTGTTTTGTTTTTCCACTTTCTCATAAATAGCAGATCAAACCTGCTATCGCTCCTGTTTGTTTTGTTCTGTGCCTCCTGCGGGCTATTTACTCTGACATTTCCACCACTATCCTTGTTACATGGTGCAGGAAAATCATTTCATTGTTCCACACCTTTGTAGACGGCCAGAGGCAATACTGTTGATGGTGGGGATGGTGGTGACGATGCAGAGGCCAAGGACAATGAAAATATAGAGGATAAAACACATTTTGAAGATCACAATAAAGTTAATGGTGTATGGGAGCACAAACAATGAACTGAAGGAGTTAATGTAGGAAAAACTAATACATTGTCCATTTAAATGATGAGTGCTCAGATCACAGATAAAATAAAAAAAAAAAAAACATATATATTGGCAAGAGTTTGTAGTAAACAGAACTGATACTTCTGCCCCCAACTTGGAGTTGAGTGAATTTTTGTTTGAGGTGCTCAAAGCCTTGAAAAATGACAATTATAAAATTCAGCAGCCAACAAACAGTGTCGCTGGGTCACTCAATAGAAATCTCAGAGGAAGACACCTAAAAGCTTTCACTACATGTTCCTCAGTTCCCCTCAGCCTCCGTCTTTGGCTTGCTAAAGCCAAAACTCCTCTTCAATCTCTAGACAGCCAGAGATGAGCTCCAGATTCCTATTTGACCCTCTGCTCATCCTCCTGAAGGATCCCACCTTCATCATCGCCCACCAAAACAGTCCTACCTTTGTGCCTGCCTTTGTCCGTCTTATGAATGTCCATGAAATAAGTTATATCAGTCTGTTCTGTCTCCTGACTGGTTCCAAATCTGGCCTCTGGGCTGTCTGCCTGAGGCATCCTCCTCTTTGGTTCGACAGCTTCCACCTTGTCCTCTGGAGAGGCTCCACCTGTCCACAACTTCAGAGTTTTCCATCTTAGGCCTCCTCCTCAGCCTCCCTCCTGCCCACATGCCTTCAGCCTGTGGTCTTCTGCCCTCTCTGACATCTACCCATTAAAGGTCCTTGACTTACACAGTCATTTACTGTACCCTTGTGACAAAAATCAAAAAAATTAACGGCCAAACGTTTCTATTTTAAAGGTCAGTTTTACTTGTCATGCCTTAAACAATATCCTTGAGCACAAGGTGATCAAATATCACAACCATCCAAAAGGCTTTGAAAGAGAAATTTTCATATTTGAGAAAACGCAACAATCAAATAATTGTTATATTGCATATAAAAATGACAGAAAAGATTTTATGATTGACTATCCAAATAGTTGCAGATTAATTTTCTGTCGGGAAGCATGGCAGCAGAGGTTAGTGCTGTTGCAGAAGAAGGTCGCAGGTTCAGTTCCCGGCCCTTTCTGTATGGAGTTCTCCCTGCGTGGGTTTCCTCCAGTTTCCTCCCATCGTCCAAAGACATCATATTTAGGTTAACTGGTGACTCTAAATTGTCCATAGGTCTGAGTGTGAGTGTGAGTGGTTGTTGGTCTCTGTCTGTCTCTATTATTCTGCCCTGCAATGGACAGGCGACCTCTCCAGGGTGACCCCGCCCTCGCCCAATATGAGCTGGGATTGGCTCCAGCACCCCACGCGACCCTCAAACGGATAAGCAGTTGAAGATGAATGAATGAATAATTTTCTGTGAATGAGTGAATCCATTATCCAAGTAGATTTTATTTAAAGGGTCACAGTGGACAAGAGCAGGGAACCCTGAGGAGGTTGCCAGTCAATCACAGGGCTGACATATAGAGACAAACAAACATTCACACTCACATTCACACCTACACGGCACTTTAGAGTTGTTACGAGGCAGCAGTCTTCACCACTGCATCACCGTGCTGCCCAGCCTTAGATGCGATAAATTAAAACTGATATGCCAAAGCCCACTTGACCTTACGTCCCACTGATGAAGACAGGAAAATCTAACTCTTAAGATCAAAGGAAGACTATCGATACACGAAAATAAAATGACTACGACTCGTAGTGACAGACTCACCCGGATCACACAGATGACATTTTCTGTCCTCTGTGACAGAATGGAAGCATCCAGTTTCCCTAGCCAGCGATAACGATGACAGTGACAAAGGGGCTAATGATGTAAATGCTGACTGATGCTGAGCAGATCAGGTTCATTCATTAGGCTCCCAGCTGACTTAACATGTCTAATCATATTCCTGCAGGTGCAGCACAGCCATTTTAACACACTCATGGCAACACTGTGTGCTGCCACAGCACCGAGCTCTAATGTTCATAGATGAGTTTGCTCTCAACTGAATCTTTGTTGCTCCTCTCATCGAAACTCCTTCAGAGAGCAGAACCTTTTACTGCTAAATGTATAAGCATTTGCTATGAACGGAAAATTTCTTGGCTGAACAGCAGTAGAGATAAAGACAAGGATTATATTAATAGACTGCTGATGATGAGCAAGAATATGATGACAATGTAATAATACTGATAGCCGAAGTAATGGCATATTATAATGAAGATGATGACAAATATGCTGGAGAGTAGGAGGGTGATAAAGTTGCCTGCGGTGATAAGGTTTTTAATATTAGCTGGTCCAGATAATATTTTGAGAAATGCATTAGTAGTATAGCTCATACACGTCAGCAGTTTGGTATTTTGGGGATTTGACATAAGTATGACTGCAGCAAAGTGAGAAGAGGAAGTGTGTTGTCTCCTGTGCTATTTTTAAGGCTTTTAGTCTGAGCCACAATACTGGATTGTCATATCAGACTACATAATGTGTGCGACAATTTTCAGATCCTGAAAGAATTAACTTAAATGTTAGCGTTTTTGTCTGAGTTCAATAAATAGTCAGTGTCTCTGCTAGTTACTTCTGTAAATTGTAATGAGATTAATTCACCTGTTACTGAATTTGAAAAGTAACTTCACTGCTCATTACTTTGCTTTACTTTTAATTTTCTTAATCCAAATCGCCAAATTAACCACAACGATACATTTACAGGGCAGCACGGCGGCATAGCGGTTAGCGCTGTTGCCCCACAATAAGAAGGCTGCGGGTTCGATTCCAAGGCCTGGGGTGGCGTTTGCATGTTCTCTGTGCTTATGTGGGTTTACTCCCATCATCCAAAGACATGATGGGAGTATGAGTGTATGAGCATCCCTGTCAGTCTCTGTATGTTGGCCCTGTGATGGACCCCCTGGGACCCAGAAACGGATAAGCAGTAGCCTAAGTGATACATTGACAAACTTAATGGCCCTTTCAGTTTTTGATAAGGGCATCTCTTAGCCTTTCTTTCGTCTCAATTTTCCCTCTCTTGTGTCCCTGTACTCACAAGCAGCTACGTACTCACTCAAGTCAGTTTCTATGGCAGCAGTGCTCAGGATCCCATGCAGCATCCATGAATGCACCACCAAAACAGAACTTTTCTGATTGACAAATGGCTTGGGTAACACAAGAAAGTGTGTTCCAACAGCCTACTAAAGAAGTGCAGTACCTGATATTTGTAGTGTAATCCCTGATTTTACTTTGTTACCCATAAAAGTAAAGACTTAATTGTAATCCATTACTTTGTAATGGGTTACCCTCAACTCTGGTCCTGGTTGTTTTATGTGATGTCCTTTCACTCAACAACAGCATTACAGCCATAGCTACGTGAAACAAAATGTGATTTCATGGCTGTTTGGAGGAATCATAGCTCAAGGTCCCCACCTTGGCCCTCTTCACACACACCGATATAGATGTTGTTCAGTCCAAAAAACATTTAACAGGTTTCCATCCACCTGACTTATGCACATTTATTAAGATGTTTCCAGAAGTTTCCAGACCTGGAATTTTTTTTTTTTACCATACCAGATTTTACCACCTTATGGCAACATCTTGAACTAGGCATTGTGGCTCTCAGTTCAAATTCAACATGGCAATGTTAGATTGCCAAAATGAAGTGAATTCATTGAGTTCTTCTGAACTCAGAAGTCTGCAGTCTGGTTTACACCAATCATGACCGCTATGGATGACATGACAGCCCTGACCGCAACAAGGCTCAGGAGAACTTTGCATAGGCCATCTTAAAAGGAAAAAACTACCAGATCAAAGCTTTTTTATCAAAGAGGAACCCATTCCAACATATCTGAGAAATAAAAAGCTTTAAAAGATGCTATGCCTCAAAGACTGCGAGCGGGTCCATCAACCGAAGCAAGATGTCAGCGGGTACCTTGAAAATGTCAATCAGTCCCTGCTCCTTTAGAAACGAAAAGTTTGCTACTGCCCCGGGTGCTGTGGCCACAAACTGTAACTGACATCCCCCCTCACAGGAGTTAAAAACATGATCAGAATAATCAGCTGCTGTGTGTGGAAATGATTAGGAGTACCTTTTAGAAGCAATGAGACGAAGGCTCACAAATGATGTTATTTCCCTAACATCTGCAGGTGGTCTGTAACATCTGCTGGTGATCCCTAATATTTCCTCGTGGTTGGTGATTTAACATCTGGTTGAAAGGGCCTTGAAATGTACAATGGATAATCACCACCTTATATTTAAATGACACATTTACTCATACTCTGTCTCTGCAGGATCACTGGCTTCTTTTCCTTGTCCATTAACCCCAAATAAGTCCATAAAACCTTGCTTAGCACTCACTATTTTCTTGTGTAAATATTTTAAAGCTCAAAATTGTATAATTAATTGGCGCATTTTGCCCCAAATTTTCTTCTATTACTTCCCATCCATATTTTAGCTGTATCATACTAACCAACTGACAGTGTTAGGTCTATGCTAGTAAGTGGTTGTACTGAGGAATATGATGATAATTGTTGCTAATGATGAAATTGACTGGAATAAAATTTTGTATAAAGATGCCATTATTAATCAATTATTATTATTAATCAAGTCTGAATGAGAAGGAACAAACACTACTGGTGGCCTAAAACTAATGGACACCATTCTGGGTCTAAATAATCCTTCATCTCAGTGTCAGGAAAACAAAACTAAAAAAGGCAGCGCTCTCACGATGAAGCAGAACATGGAAAGTTGAAAAGCAACTATAGCAGCCATTAATCTCAGTGTGAAATCACTGACAGCATAAGGATTCAAGTTTGTGACGAAACTTCAATTCATACTTGGATTTAATCAGTTTCCCACTGAATTATTATCCCAATTTAACTTACAAATGACATTCAAATTTGTCTCTTTTTAGGGGATTCATTGGGGTTTTGAAACGGGCCCTACTTGTTTTATGCATCCCTAAGAACACAGATGCTGTGGTGCCTTGCCAAGAGCCTCAAACCCCCCCACAGATGTGCTCATTCCCCTACACAAGGCAGGATAACATGACTCTGTGCAGATTCTGGACACTAATGATATAGAAATACATAATGAGGAAATTCTCCTGGGGAAAGATCTTGTCATATTTGGCAAGAATTTCGTTTATATAAATGCAACTCTATGACTCCAAGGATGGCCTTATGTCGCTTTTGAATTTCAGCAGTAATTAATTGGGGGGGGGGGGCAAAAAAAAAAACTAAAACAAAATGTGGGCACACATGCTCAAGAAAACACAGAACTGAGTTGTCCAATTGGAAAAAATATCCATGTCTAATGCACCTCATCTGCCATTGATTGTGGTTCCTCCAGTTGTCTATTTGTAATTATTTTGTTGGAGCACTGCAGAGAGCCGCTGACCACAACCTTGCCCTGGGACATGCTGCCAGCAGAATAAAAATAAAAGCAGAAAATCTTTCAGTATTGGCTCTTTTATTCAGCATGAGTCAGATAGCAGAATGTGTTTTTATCATTTTTGTGAAACCTAAATTAAATCTAAGTTGATGAGAGCAGGAAACCATTATTCAGAGGACTTTGTTTTATCGCAAAAGGAGGAAGGAGGAAAAATTAATATGGCTGAAACTAGCATTTGTGTTGGCACTATTGATTGTCAGTATGAGAGGGGTTTAGAAGAAGCTAGGCCAAACTGAACCTCTGGAGTGTGCTCTGGGGATAAGTTGAAGGATTAAGGGAAAAAAGGGAGAACGGGGGAATGGCAAAGAAGTTTCAAAAAGAGAGAGGGAGGGCACGAGAGAAATGAAGATGAAGTGAGGCAGGGAGGAAAAGGGAAACTGTCTAGAGCGTGTTGAGACAGAGGATAAATGTTTGAGGCTACAGCCTTTAAAAACTCCAGTAAAGTCAGCTGGCTCCTGGCTGCATTAGAAAAATGGAAAAAGGGAGGCTTTTAGTGGGGAGGCCAGGGGCCAGTGGAGCAATGCAGGGGCCCGATGAGGCTAGGTGGTGGGGCAGCCGTCTATTATGAGTGAGGACTCATTTACAATAGTTAAGGCAGGGTGAGTTACACTTAGCTGGGCCAAAAAAAGAGCTGCAGTCTTCAATATGACTCCAATCCGGCATGTCTTTGTAATGGAACACACTACTGTAGGTATTCACAATGCAGAATTATTCATCATTCTCCCACGATATGAATATAGGTATGCTTTCTGATGTGCCTTTCCCTTTCACCATCTACAGTATATGGATGACTTATATACAGCACAGCGCATTGCTTCAGAGCTTGCTGAGCAATGATAAGACCAGGAAGAGGCTCAGCTCGCAGCAAACACCAATCCTGTGTGGTAAGGCTGCAGTAATGACAGAAGAAGTCTGCTGTGGCCTCCCTGCGTCTTCCTCTGAACCTTTAGCATCAGAGGCTTTTCTCAAAGTCAGGCAAAGACAACGAAATCATCTAGCTGTGTTTTTCAACCCTGAAGACGGAGACACAGAATCTGTGCCAATACTTTCTATTCTCTTTTCACCCCTTGAAGAAGTGATCAGCAACTTAGCAAAATATTCCTATTTTCTTCTTTTCAGCAAATGAATTTCTCTCTGAAGTGAAAAAAATACACCCACAAATTTGAATAATCAGCATGTTTGTGGGTGCATAACTAGAGCAAAACAGAAACATAAATCTGTACTTTTAGGGACGTCGCACACATGTAAGAGTAAGTCTGTAAGAGTATTTTAAAAAAGAAAACAACAAAAACAACAACAACATCCTGGCTAGGGTGTTCTCAGCATCCCAAAGTAAGTGTGCCTGTACAGACTCGAGACTCCCCCCCTGCCCCCCAATCCACTATATATGGTAACTCAGGATCTGATCAGAGATGCTGACTGATAACTTTCTGGTCAACGGAAAAATGATTTCAGGACAGGGATTTATAGTTCAGTTAGTTAAACACATCTGATCAGGTCATGTCACTATGCTTTCATTATATAATCTCTTGTCTTTGTGCTAGCAGACCTGTGTTTCATTCTTTCATTCACAGTGACAAAGAACTGTCATTCTTCAACTTCTAATGGTCTCAGTGGAATCAGAAAGTTTGTAGGAGGGGAAAAAAGGCAGCCTGTACTTACCATTAACACAGCTCCCATGTGCAGTCACATGTTTGGAGATGTAATGCACATATGGTCCTGCTGCAGCTCTTTAAACCTTTAACACAAAACTGTCAGTCTGTGTCTGCGAGTTAAGCACCAGAAAACTATATAAAATTTTGTCTTGCATAAAGGTGTTTTTCCACTTTCAAATCTTATTAATCATCTCATTTCATCACAAATTTCTCTTGGGATTCCTTAAGGGTGGTCCTGACCACCTGGTAAGGAACCACTGCTTTATGCCACAAGCGTTTCAGATATCTGCTCTTAAATCACAGAGCCATAATGAGAAACCACTCCCTGAGGAGCAAAAGCTGTTTATTTTATTTCTGGGGCATGAACAACATTATCCAGGCCAAAAGCATCTCCTAAGGGTATAATTAATGTTTGGATATTTTTACTGAAAAAAAAAAAAAAAGAAAAGAAAATGTGAGGATTTCCCAATTTTTTGATAACCTGAAGTCTGGAAAAGTTATCAAGTGAAAACAGAAGAGTTATTTCTCTGCCAGAGCTGTATAAATATTTCTTCCAGCACCTTCAGGGGCCTTTATAGCAATCTGCAAGTCTGAAGCAGGGCAGGGTTCACAGGAGGAACTGCCATCGCTGGTGTTGAGCAATGCAGATGGGCTTGAAAAGGTGGTGTATATGTGTGAGTGCGAGCAAACAGAGACTATTTGAGTCAGGGGATTTGGCCTGAATTAAGAGCCTGTGCCAGACTGAGACATGGTGCTCACCTCACTATTACCCATAAATCCCAAATGTGCTCATTATTAAGTGAATTCATCTTGTCAGAGGCCAGGACACGGCTCAATTCAGGCTCCAGATTGCCATCCAGTTTTATCGAGTGGTCTACCTCCTCAGAGAGAGGGAGGAAATGCCCTTGCCAATTGAGGCCAGTACGATGACGGCTGCCATTGACATCTTTACAGCTTCATCCTCCACTGACTTTGCATATGCTTACACTACTCCCTCTTTGTGCTGAGTCACTGTGATTTGGGGCTAGGCAGTTTTTTTGTTATGGGAGGAAATGATGTGTTTGTGTGTTTGTTCGCCCAGTGTAGCCATTTATCTAGCAAATCTTGCTTTTGTTCTTTTTGTTCACTTGGCACCAGAAAAACAGTGAAATGATAGTCAGTGAAGTTCCTTTGGTAATTTTAATATCATCATATTGTTTGTTTTCCCTGAAAAATGCAGGAAAAATCAAAAGGGCAAAGACAAAAACTCACACCTCTCTGTCTTTGTGCTGTCACATTTCTGTGCATGTCTTATCGTTAATCTGCTTCGGGTCCTTTTTAACATAGTTATCAGTGGGAGACGGGCCCCGGCTCCAATTGTCCTGGTTAGCATCCATGCTTGTCAATCTGGGCGTGTTATCATTAACGGAAGGCAGATAGCAGGCCGAGACGAAAAACACATGGCCACTCCTCCGTCGATTTGGCAGCTGTCTCTCTCTCTCTACATCTGTGACTATTTGGTGTGATTTTCATCTGTGTGCCGCAGAGTTCAGTGTGTTTTTGTTTGTTTTTTTAAGGTTTTGCTGAATGGTCTGTGTGATAAGCTGGGGGAAAGATTTCTTTCTCTGTGCTCTGCTAGAGGAAAACCATTTACTGCTTTAGTTAATTTTCTGTTTGTTCAGGCTCAGCTGGTCTTTTGGCTGGGTCAGGGGGGTTTGTTACAATAAGTGCTGTCACCAGACTTATAGGTAGCTGTCTTTTAGTAACTGTGTTTAAGGATTATGTTACTTTTAAAGCATGTTTTTTTTAATGTTTTCATACTGTGAAAGCAGATGGTACCTTGAAATGTAGGCCGTGGATGTATACTGCAAACACATCTGAATGTGTCGGTGTTTCCCAATAAAACGGATTCTGTGGATCCAGTAAGTCTCATCATGAATGCTTTTTTTCAACCCTACAAATCTAAAGCCAACTTTTTTTTTTCTTTTTTTGATCATCATCAAACTTGCCTCATGCATATCCTTGTTTACATTGATATCCCCAGTTCTTCATTTTTGCAGTGCATTGCTATCTTTCTTGGTCCATTATTGCCAATGAGGAATGTGTTGGGGGTTTGGGGGGGGTTATGACAATCCATTTCAACCACCAAAAAATAAACCTGTCCTGCGTTTTGAGTAGTAACTACAATCATAATTTCCTTTCCTTACCAAAGTCCCTACTGCAAAAATCATCCCTGTTCCATGGGGTGGTACTTTCCAGCCATGGGGTGAAATTCAGTGTCTGCAATTGGCTTTCAAAATGCAGCATATATGTTGTAAGTGAGGTGAAAATATCTTAAATGTTTTCATAATATGTTGCAGTATGATCAGCTCAGGATGTTAGTGTGCTTTTACATTGTTGCAGAGTCTTTTAGATAAAGAGGGTTATAAGTCAAAGGCTCTTTACCTCTCACTCCTTAAGTCCTGCACGCCTGAACATTTTGAAGTTCTGGGAGGTAAACTCGCACTCACTGTTCAGTCTACAACCTGCACAGACATGCAGTAAAAGCTGATACCTGCCTTACACACACTGCACACAACATAAATGATATCTCAAGCACTCACTGCCGCTACATCTCACGTTTGCAGCAAGAGATCTCTCAGATAACCCACTATCTCAGTCAAAATTAGAATAGTCACTATGTCGGCTCCTCTTCAGCACATCCTTTAACGGCTGCAGGTTTGTGAATGTCTCTGCCGCCAGGATTCAATTTAAATCTCCACTTGACATGCTGAGTATGAGATGGTCCTTCAGAACAATATTTCTTGCAGGGCTGACAAGGATTTGCAGAGCCTGATTTGGAAATGCGCTTATATACAGAGCTTGACCTTGCATGCTTGCTTTACAATGCAGTCAAATGAGGGGGACTTTCAAACTGAGTGCAGGTACTGATGACTTTCATAGTTGTGCAACTTTGCTTCCTCATTTAGTCTTAATGTCAGCCAATACCACAGATGGAAGAGCTAAAGTCATTTAACATAGCTCATGATAGTAAACACAGGCACTGCCATTAACCATGAAGTGCTACAGGCACAACAATTGGGAGTAGATGTTAGCTGCAAATAGTGAGCTTTTAAAATCACATATCATAAACCTTGAATTCTGCTAACTTAATTCAAAATACTTAAAACTGTTGACCTCGAGGTATTGTAGAGCAGCGTGCAACGCAGTCATCCGTTTGTCTACTCTGCAGTGCAATGGTTGCCATGTGACTCAGCAGCTTTTATGAGAAATAAAGGTGCGAATCATCACGGAGGTGAAATTGGAAAAGCTGAGAAGTGTCCATTGAACACTTGCTTGGAACTTGCAGTTAGTCAGAAGGATTAATGAACCCTTATGAATGAGTGGTGTGATGTCTGACAGGCTAGACAAGGAGTTGTCAATTTTTTCGCTTACTTAAGTGTGTGAATGTTTCTATTCAAAGCTGCAGTCAACAATTATGAATAAATATATTTGTTGATTATAAAATGAAGTGAGGCAGGGATAAAATCATAAAAAATCTGAATTGTTGTCAAGTAATTTTCTGTCCATCAATATGTAGGTGTCGTTTCAGCAGTATACCTGGTACAGTTTCATGTGTTCAGTTACGTTCACCACGACTTGTCTATCACTTTAACTGTCAACTCAATGTTTATGATTACTCAACTAATTTTGCTGTTGATCGAATAAAACTGTTTAAACATAATACTGGACCTTTTCCGTACTTTCTTACATTTTTATATTTAACTGGTAACTAACTAAATACCTGATAGTGAAAATAATAGTTACTTGACTCCTTTAACGACTTGAGAGAGCTGCTACTCTTCTCCTCCTCTGCACTGCTTACAAGTGTGTGTCATTGTTTTAAATCTGTATTTATTGCGACTTTCCTGCTCATAAGCACTGCACCAATGCACTGCAGTAGCCTTAACTTCTTTGTACCATATGTAAACCCACTAAGAATGTCCTTATACCAAGTTGTTACATAACGGGAATGATGATAGTGCTAATGGTGAACAATGACAGTAGATGAAGATAAAGGCATGCTCATACAGGTATGATTGGCCCTGCAGTGAGAGGCTCAGCCTCCTCCACTGTGAGGAAACATCAGTGACACCTGCTGGCAGTGTGACAAGCACTAACCACTGTAATCACAGGGTTGATCTATATTCCACCATCAAAGAGGTGTCTATGATAAAACTGGCGATGGGACTTTAAATAATAGAGTGCACAGCTATTTCCCAGTGCAAAGGATTTCCCATGCTACACAGTGCAGCCCAACACAAAGGGCACTTTAAATAGCACGATCAACATATAGAAGTGCTGCTGCGACTTGCTGAATTTACAGTGCCATGCAGGATTTGGAGCAGACAGATACTGTGTCTCCCTGATGTAACAGCGCCATCTACAGTAGCGCTTAAAAACAAACGATAACTTAAAGGTAAATGTCACTGAATGTTTACTTGCCTAAAGGTTGCTTGTGTGTCAAAGAGCAGCTTGTTGTACATAAAATGCACTGCAGATCCTCATATTTTATGTGGCAGCTGTTTTGCAGCTGTAATTATAATAAATGGGGTTTGTGGCCTAATTAAGCTTGGTGGAGTGTGTGAAGAGGCTGTATGCCCTCAACTGTTTGTTTTATTGGCCCACATCAACATGAGAAGATTTACGAGTATCAGGATTGAGCAGCTGTCCAATGCTGTTAAAGGTTGTAAAAGATTCAGGACCTGTCCTCACAGGTAGCTTAACCACGTTGACAAAGCCTTTGTTTTTATATCTTAAAAACATTTTAAGGTGTACCTTACACCATTTATTTATTATTCATTGAACGAAAAAGTAATGATCAGATTCATACATCGGCAGAGATAAGAGGTGTTATTCAGTTCCTGCTGAATGCGGTCATGACCTGCTAATGGCTCCCTGCCTGGTTTCAGATTCAGACTGGAGTGCTTTATTACACAAAGACAACACAATTGGTTTGCAAAAGGGATAAGGTGGAGGCTATTTATGTCAATCTAGAACAGCCATCCCTGAACACAAGGACAAACTGTCACACTGTGACAAAATTGAGCAACTTTCTGTGCGATCCTCACATGACCTTTAAAACTAATCTGATAAATTAGCATTTATTTAAAATATGGTGAATTCATATTATCTATTTTTATCCTCAACCTCCTCTTAATCCAGTATTTATTCCTTTTATAATTCACCATAGGCTGCCTGTTCTTTCATTTATTTATGATCATTTATTTTTAGCAGCATTTACTCCATCTATGTAAAAGCTATGTAACATAAGACCATTTACAAATGGTCTTTCTTCTTTAATGAAACACCAAAGAGCAGAATGTGATTTGAGTGCTGCAGCAAAACAGAAAAAGGGACCATATGTGCATCCAGTGAGACTCAACTGGAGTTGGCAAGAATTTAATTTATTCAAACTAAAGTATTGAATAATGGTTAAATGAGCATCCGATCTTTATACTGTATTTAATCAGATTTGGAATTTATAAGTTAAAATTTTTGGAAACTGTACACTTTATGCACCATTATATGGGATATACAATGACTGTAAAATGGACTTTTGAGACAATGATCCGACAGAATAATTTACTGACAACCAAGGAACATAATTGCATTGATGCTAAAATCATTTTTAAGTCCAAATTTGCCATAAAACATTCCAGTTTATTAAAAATAAGACGAGCAATATAAGTGTAGAGTATACTGAAGTCATATGCTCTCATGCATATACAATGCAGTTTAGTGGCATTAAAAGCTCAATGAATATAATGCGAAAAGAAAAAGAACACTGAAATCAAACCCAAAATAACATACAAAACTCAGAACTCATAACATAACACTTGTTCTTGTTGGCCAGTATGTCACTGGAAACAAAACACAGAAACTTCTGCATGCTTTTATGCTTCACTACGGTTGAGCAAATAGCTCAGTTACACACGCAACAATGCAAAAATAAAAGTCAAAATATGAAAATTGCAATAGGGTGGCAAACTGCCCTCCTCCATCACTGATTAGACAACATTTTAATGACCAGTTTTACAATTTTAAAATGACAGCTTAAAATACGGTATAAATGTATAATTGTGGCACAATTTCAACAGCTTGAAATGACTGCTCAGCCTTACATTGCTGATGGTATAATGTTACAGGAAAATTACAGGCTTTAATCAGCTCCAGGGTAACATCAAGGTAGCACACACAGTGAATCAAGCATCTGTTGGTGATTCTTTTTTTTATCAATATTTAACAAATAGTTTTATTTTTCATCCAAATCAATCACAAAACCGAAATTACACAATTACACAACAGCTTCAATTGACACAAACACAACAAGATAGAGACGACTGATTACTAACCGATTAGAAAAGCATTGATGAGATGGCATAACAAGCTGCTGCTCAGCTCATTAACTAGTAATAATTACAGGCCGTAACTGAGCAAGCTTACCTTACCTTCAAGCAGGTGTTTGTTCTTTGCCTTCCTCTCCTCAGAATTATTCATCATATTCCAGGTAAATGAGCAGATATATTTTGTAAATGAATAATGTTGACTCTTTTGTCTAATATCCCAACTTAGACCAAATTGGGTTCAACTTCTTCAGGAACTCCACTATCTTGTCCAGCTAACATGTAATTTTCTTCACCAACCCTCCAAATTCCTCTTGAATCTGCCTGTCATTTGTTCAGTTTCTGCCAATGTCACTTTTGGTTCAATGCTGGCCCAACATGTGAATTTTCTCTTGCAAATGGAATGACTTCTTTTATTTTTACACTTCATTCTAGAGCTGAGAGTAAAATCATAGTCATACGGAGCTGATAAGGGCAGATATGCAGTGCTCTGCCATTCAAATAACTTAAAAGGTTTGTGTGTGTGTGCATCCTGATTATGATTATCTGATTTAATCGTACTTGCGTCCTGCCCTATTTATATACTGTATTGTCATTAGCTGTAATTGCAAACTTTTAATAACAATTTTTTAGCCTTTACTTATTCAGGAAGGTCCCACTGAGTCCCAAGAGTTCTTCTTTCAGGTAGTTGGTGTCAGGATGCCAGCACACGCTGTGCTTAAAGAAGTCGTATTGATGCTCCTGTTGCAAATGAACAATTCCATCTGTGCCACTTTTACTTCAACATTAGAGGTTAAAGGTACTTAATTGGTTCTGACCTAATTCCAAAATTCATTATGACTTTTAATTTGGAATTTCAATGCCAGCAAATAAGCCCTCGTAGTATTCTCATTTATAAAAGTTTAATTTCTGTACAAACAGCACATTACTGTTTTATAAAGTTTTTCTTTCCACAGATTAATATTTATAAATTAGTTTAATACCAGCATGCCATTAAGAAGTAGTTAGAGGTAGTTCCAAACATAACTAAGATAGTTTTTACTCAGGCCATACCAGTCAAAGCTCCTGCCATTGCTGCTGATCATTAGACAAGGCAAGTTAGGCCTCATGATTTACACTGATGATCTATAATAGCCAATCTTAGCACGAGTAAAACTATATTCAGGTAACAAGACTTAATCAGGCTTTAAATGTCATGAAGATTAGAATACATCTCAAAGGCTGTTTCTAAAAACAATTTTATAATATGAACAGATGGCTCATACTTATGATTCCAGCCTATCACTACTCAATTTGATATTTATTCCTCGCTATGTTTTTTAAATGCATTGGATGTTAGTTACTATCCCCAAAATGCTCTTCACCCTCCAAAGTGTCCCAGCCAGAATGGAAGTGAGTATGTTGCTGTTAGATGTCATGAATAATAAGCTCTTGGACTACTCAGCACCAGACTGCCCATGAAATATATTTCATAATTAAAATGTTCCCATTGTCACAAATTTCATAAAATGTTTGGTAGCACAGAATACATTTGAAAAAGCTTTATCGATGCCATGATGGTGAATTCCTTCCCAAGTGTTACAAATGAATGTCAGTAATGTCAGTACTCTAATGATACTCTAATAATATTTTAATTATCCTGTTCCATTTTGTTAGTTTCATAGCGTGAGATATATTTTATAGCATGAAAAGTGACACTCGCCCCAAAGTGGATTTGTGCAAAGCCTCTAATTTTTTTCTGACAATGACACCACAGTCTTGTCTGATTATCGGGTTATATTTGCATACAAAGTGACTCCATATAATTTGTGGTGGTTCTGTGACTCCCCTCCTGGGCTTTTTCCTCAAATGACTAAAGCACCCGTATTCCCTTTTAGAAATTCTACTTCAGTATCTCATTGTGAAAAGGTCAAAAAAGACAAAAAAGGTCAGGAGTGATCGAGCTGTCTCCACCCTGCTGAGAACACGGATGATGATGATGTTAACACAGCAAACAGTCAAAAGTCTCTTGTGTATGTGGTCAGAAGTGTAAGGGTTTGCCTTACCAGGTCTACCATCAGGATGATTTTATTGGTGGTATGAGGAAAAAAATCATTGAAAAGGCTCCTAGGTCATATTTGAAGCATTCTTTCCCTATTAAGCTATGCCTCAGTCTTATCCATCACCTCCTCCCTTTGATACAGTGCATCTTGTTCTCTGCACCACGTGATGGCGGTACTGCATCAGCTTTGGGAACTGGACCCACTGAATAAGTAAGATGGAAAATATTTGTGTGCTAAAAGCAGGTGGGGGTTATTATTGTGATTCAGCTCCTCACCACAGGAGTGAGACTTCTCTCAGGCAAGCAGGATATTTTCAAAGATGGAATTTGAAGCAAAAAAAAAATGAAAAGCCTTTGGGTATTATGAATTAGATTTAGTGGCTTAATTATCAAGTGAGTCCGAAGAGGGTGGGGAGATGTGGGAGGTTGGAAAAAACATTCATATACAGTAGTTCAAACAGAGTAGCACAGTAAATTAGATACCTGATCATTTGCTACCTGAAGCCTATTTACTGTTATACAACAGCTATCCATACACACACTTACACACACATACACACTCACACACAGAGAATGTGTTTGTTACACGGATCTGTACACAGATCCGTGTAACAACTGTGTGTATAGAAATTGATGTTTTTATACACCAAACAGCAGCCACTGCATCGATATGCCACTTATGGGATGGCAGAGCAGTTGGCTTATTTAGTGGAGTCAATTTGAAGTCGATGAACTTCTGTTGAATAAAGTTGACCGGCTCAAATTAAAATGAATATCATGTAGTCTGAACCGTGACAGTGAATAACTGAATAAGCAGGTCTTCAGAGGAGACTGCAGAGTGTGATTATATTGAGCCCGTACAGTGGCTTATAGCAGTGTGACCGATGCGTTGGGTTGAGCCACTCAGGTACAATACACACAAACGTGCCGAATAGATGAGTTTTTCACAAGAATTATGTAATCTTCATAGTGTATACAAAACAAACTTCTCAATAAACTGTAATGCATGGTTGTAACAGTGAATTAAAGACAACAAATACTTAAGTGTATACTTGAGAACAGCAGTCAGTGCCCTTGGATTACTTTTGAATTTACTCTTGCAGACACACAGTGAAAGTCACACAGGCACAAAAAAATTTGCAAAAACTTTTACTTCCCAGATACTGAGATATTAGAATGTTATCTCACCCTGATGTGCTGGAACTTTCTTCATTTGAACTAATAAAGTTATTATGACAACACTTTCAGTTTTTTCTACCTTCACACACCTTTGTTTGACTTTACTTGTTGTCAAAAGCAACCCAATCCAAATCCAAGCAATCCAAATGCCTCTTTGGAAACAATGCTCTTTTCCATGTTTTAAGAAATTGAAAGCATTTTTCTTTGCATGACAAGTTGTGATATGTTGATGCCAGAATTTAAAGTAATATTACAAATAAATAAATAAAATAAAAAACAATCATCAAATAGACCTCAGGTGAACAACTGGGACCATCTGGTGAAAACTAAACACAGGATAGTTTGTCTTGTCTGTCCAGACATATTCACATTGCTCCAAGTTTACCAAGATAGAGTAAAAAAACAACAGCAACAACAACACACATGTTGGCAATCAAAGCTATTTCTTTTTTCTTATCAGCCAAATGAGAAGAATTTGAACTACCCTGGCTGTGTTGAGGTAAGTGGATTTGAAACCATTAGTCTAAGTGGTATAACAGATGAGTAACGGAGCTGCTCCTACACAGTCGTGGTTAGTGTGGTTTGAATATGGACTGCTCTGAACCACACTTTGTGTTGCGGCCCAGAAGGTTGTACCCTGCATCGGTGGTGTGCCAGACTGAAGGTCGAACAGAGTGTCATCTGGAGGTTGTGCCCTCGCCTCGGTGGCACCGGCTATGTCAGTGTATGAGTCCGCCTGCAGTACAAAAACCTGACGCTGGTGTGCGCACTGCAGCGTCGGCTCCATCCAACTCCGGCCAGGATCTGCATCAGCCCGGAGTCAAGTCAGCCAACCACAGCCGGAAGTCGCACCATCGTGCCTCCAAAATAAATGACACCAAACAACAAGTTTCTTATTATATTTCAAACTAATCCCTATAGCAAAGCTTGGAAACCGAAAAAGAAAGCAACCACGCCCCCACAGCACACACACACACACACACACACACACACACCCTTTTAAAAATCAGAAGCGAAAGTGTTTTACATTCTGGTTGTTCAGTCATTGAAGAAGAGAATAATGAAACAATAGTTTCACACACCTGTGAGAGTTTTGAGGCCATATAGTCAGATGTTCCTGGAGGTCCCAGATCCAGACTGAAAAATAGAGTTGAGCGAGCTTTTTATGTGGCTGGTCCTAACCTTTGGTATAATTTAAGGAATAAATAAGAACTGCCTGAATCTTTCAAGACTCTACTGAAGACGTACAATACCTTTTTTCTGTTGCTTTTAATGTGAGCTGATCTTTCACATCTTGACACCGCATATGTTTTTGTGTGTGTGTGTGTGTGTGTGTGTGGTTTTTTTTTCCCTATGTTTGTGTATTTTGTTAGTTCCTTTTATGCTCGTGAAGCACTTTGGCCAACTCTGGTCGTTTTTAAATGTGCTATATAAATAAATTTGACCTTGACCTTGAAAGAGATAATTAAGTAAATCATATATTATTTGGGCATAGATAAAAAAGACTGTGTAGGTGATTTATTATGCTCAGATCATAAAAAATATATAATAGGCCAACAAGTACAACATATGAAAAATCAATTTTTTATTAGACTGAAATATACAACTCATACTTAGAAAAATAGAATAATTCGTCTTTTTATTGATTTAACCAAGACCCCTTACATAATTCATCTTGGACTGCAAGCCCAATCATAATTTATAGTGATTTAATAATTTCATTGTGACGTACTATTCTGTTAACTGATGTTGGAACTAACTCAACCAGTTCTAGAATCACAAGGGCCATTATTTTGGAAATCCCCGACAGGATGTGGAGCTCCCCACAGCTCCAGTCTGCTGTGACACCGGCGGTCCAGCAGATCCCTCCGGAGTAGCCTGGACTGCCGTATTCGGAGAGCCGGGCACCCCCAGTTCCTGTTTCCGCCGCAGCCTTCTCCTCACTTTTTCTGGAGCACCCCTCCTCTGTCAGTCCGGGCCTCCGCAGCCCCGCTCGGATGCCGCTGGAAGCCGCCGTATCATGACAAGGTGGGTGATAGTAACAGCGCTTGCATGGCGGAAATGTAGCGAAGGAGCGATGGAGGAAGAGCCGAGCCCGAAGACTCCTCCGCTACATCCCGGCCTGTTGACTGCGTCTCTGCCGAGCTCACCGTCACTGCAGGCGGAATGTCCCCGACCCCGCTACATCCGCGTCGGCTACGCTGTTATCATCGGACCCCTTCATTCTGAGCGGCGGGGTTGGTACTTAACCAACGTCGCATCCACATAAACTAACCCGCGTCCGCTTTGGCTGCTGAAAGGGAGGCAAAATGGATGTTTTCAACAACAATTAGAAATCGCGTTGTGTCCGCTTAGCGAGTCCGGTTCCGGTCAGCCATGAGCCCTGCTCCCGGACCGGAGGAGGCTCACCTGGACCGGGACTCAAAGCGGATTCAGTCCGATGCTAAAGGCATCAACAGGGCTAGGAGCGAGTAGCCCAGAGCAGCTAGCTGCGTTTTGGGTTTTTTTTCTTTTGCGGTATTATGGTAGCTCACACGTTTTGTATGGGAGAGAAATGCGTTTGACCTCCAACCCCCGGCGCGCACATCGCTGACATAAAGACACATGACACAGGAGGTGTTTGACAAATGCGTGTGCGCGCGCCCCGGCGACTTCTCCTCGGCTGTGTTGAATGTGGAGAGCAGACGGAGCTGTCTGTGTTTCGCCGCCGGTATCCGGATGGCTCTGTAATAATCAGCACAGCCAGGTGGTGCGTTTCGTTCGCTGTATCTGGAGGTTTTTAGTTTGAGTGTAAAAAAAGTCCTCCCTGATAGGTGATCATGAAATAAAATGGCTCATGTAGGCCCGTTCCTTCCCCATCACACGCACACTATAGAGCCCTAAGGATCATATGGATGGCAGCACACACACACAGTTGTTTGTGGTCCTGTTCAGATGACTGACATTGGTGGTGGGAAGGCTGGAGGTTCACTCTCCAGCAGGCGCACCCATCAGGAGATGCATGGCTTCATGGAGTTGTAAAAGTGCCACCATTTGGCATGTAATACATGTGGTAAATCAAATGCATATTGAGGAATTGTTTATAATTTTTTCTTTTTTACAAAACTGTTGTAACTGATATGACAGACGAAAGTGAAAAAGAGTGAATTATCTTATGCAAGAAATCGCTTTGTATTGATTGAGAATTGCTTCCATTTGTTTTATTGTGCTGTGTCTTATGAGTTGATATCTGCTGTGGATACAATACATGTTTTAACTGTGAAGGTCCATGGGATGTTTCTTTTGTTTTACAGCATATTGTTTGACAGAAAATTATTAAGTCATAGTGGTGTGCGGTTCCAAAATGATCCCAGAATTTTGATCCATTTGCAGTCAAAGTCCCAAAGTGTTGTACTCATTTGAATTGTGGTTGCTGACAGGGAAGAACCTCGACACCTATGGAGGACTAATGCATCATTAATGTTGTCTACGGAATTCATAGTTGGTAACTGAAACTAGATTGATTGAGTTAGTAGCCCTAAACCATTCATGAATAAGTAAAGAGGCATATATATTGCAGTGACAGCAGTCTATGCCACGGCAACAGAACCCTGTTTTTGTCTATCTCAAGCAACAGGGACTGTGCTGCTTGAGATAGACACCCGTTTGAATTTGAACTGCTTTAAAGTGTCGGGGGCAATTATTTTACATAAAGAAAAGTGACTCATGCTTTGATCTGGGTTTGGCTATTTTTGGAATGAATAGGCATAGCCACAGTTGGACCCATTTATATCATCCTCATGCAAATAATAACATCAGAGCAGTTAATTTTTGGCTGCATAATTTTTGATGAAGCACTTAAATCAAACGGTAGTGATAACACTCAAACTAACCCTGGAAATTTACTTGGCAGGTTTGACAGCTTTTGCCGAATGCCCTCCAGAATGTGTTGTTTCTGGTGTTGAGTTGATTGAATTGGAGTAATGTTGCATTTGCTACCGTGTAGCTACTGTTGCACCGTAGTACTGTAGGGCAGTATCATGTGCCTGTAGCACATGATACTGCATCTATAATACAGGATGCTGTGCTTTCTAGTAGCAAGTAACACCCCCTCACTTCAGCAGATCTATTTTCTCTTTCCCCATCCTTCGTTACCCTGTCTCTGTTCTTTGTACATCCACTTTCCATGCGTCATGCTGTCTGTCTTCATTCTTGAGTAATGAGTTCATTAGACTTATTAGTGTTGCTCTGCCGAAGAGGTTAGAAGCATTGCAGTGAGCAGAAATGGACATTGACTGATTGTATGGTTTTATTTTCATTTAAAACAGCACATTTGTCACGTGGCAAGAATCATTCCTCTGTTTGGTTTCGTGCAACGATCTACTGGCAAGTGGAGTTGTATTTAAAATAGCACTTGGATTTGTTTTTCATTTCAGTTCTGGCTGCAATAACAGCCTGTCACCTGCACAGGAAGCGCCTGTTTGCATGAAAAGCCATTCTAATTTCAAGCATCACAGTGTTTTGGCTCAGTGTACAGTGTGTGTATAATGCTTGATATTGGCTACAGAGTGCTGTGTATACATCCCCTTTTTGCACCCTGTTGTCCCAGATATATCCTTTTTTTTTTTTTTTCTTCTTTTTTTCAAGAGAACGTTGGACGGATGAGAAGAGAAGGCTGAATAGAGCTGTGCAGGAAACAAACAACACATTTTGAAGTGAAGAGGCTATGCAAGACACAACAATGCTTGTAGCACACTGCACAAACAATGCTACCAAAAGAGGAAGGCTCATCTGTTAGCATTGTTTTGTTGGTATTGTTAATCTCTGCGCAGTGTATTTCTGCTCTCATATTCCAGATAATATATTGTAAATAGGGCAGAAGTGATTAAAAGGGAGCTTTTGCTTCTGTTGTTCCTACTTGGGGAATGGAAAGATTGAAATTGGTATACACGGATACATGGACAAACAACTATTTCAAAGCCCCATTATGAAAGGACTTTGTCAGTCAAGACAAGAAAGATGAAGAATAGCTGGTTCATACACATGGTTCAGTGAGCAATCACGGTATGTCCAGTGTTGGCATTTGGCTGGCATTTATCATGTGAGACTGGAGTTTGGTGTTTTCTCTCTACTCTGCCCTCTGTCTTTTAAAGACACCCGCAAAGAGATATGAAAATATTCATCGACCTCTAAAGATGTTAATGACTTTGTGGAGAATGTTAATGATATGTTGTGCATTAAGGTGCGGATTGTAGCGCTAACCAAGTGCCAGCCATGTGCAGCAACATACCTGTTGTACCTTAGTTTCTGTGAGCTTACAGAATGCAGCCTTTCTAAAGGGCAGGATCTGTAGGAAAAAGGCCTTTGTGCCATCACTCTCGTCCTGCTCTCATCCTGACAGAGGGCCATTATTATCTGTATTGTAAGACAGAGTGTCTGTCTAGTGATCGTACAAGCCAATCACAGGATGAGTGTGGGGCAGGTTTCCATGGAGAAAGCGGGCTGGGCTGTGAGGATGCTGGAGCTCAGCTTGAGCAGGCTAGCCTGATGCAGTCTGATAGCATTCTCCAGCAGCAGAAAAAGAAAAGACCCCAGCAGGTCTGCCCTGTTCTCTGCCAGTCTAAATGCCTCACTGCTTCTCTACCTGTCTTACTCAGCTGAATGTCTAAAGACAGGGCTGGAGAAGGGGAGATCTGAAAAGGAATTCAGTCAGACAGACACAATAGGAACTTGGCCCCATAGCCATGTGGCATCAGATTGGATTTGTGTAGGAGTTGGACTTATATCACATTATGCCTTAGCCATAGCTGTCTAGAGTGGGTTTGGAGGATGTTTGAATGTGTGCAATGTTTGGGTTGAGGGGTAGCTCAAAGTACACCCTATCTCTCTTATTGTTGCTGTGACCAGTCGGAGATCCTGACCTGAACTATCCCTCAGAGTTTGTTACCCGAGCTTTGTTTGGCACTGCAGGGGGTGCTGGCCAGCCTGGGGTGCGCTCACTTCAGAGAGCATGTGTATTTGTGCATGTGTGCACACTTGCCTATGTGTGCTTGCTTTTGCTGTATCTTGGGGAGTTATTGGTACTGCAGCCCAAGCAGGGAAGCGACATTTCTTCTCGGCTCAGTGTAGCCATCCATAATTAGGCATACTCATCCATATGCAGCACTTAAAGTTCTTTCCTTCCCTTTTTTATGTCTTTGCAGTTTGAGGGAGGTAACTGCCCCTTGTTGCACAGCCTTTTTTGTTACTTTACATTAATTTGTATTTATGTACATGCTCTATGTATTCTAGTTTTTCACAGGCTCTGCGAATGCTTGGCATTAAAACAAGAAACGTATAGTGAAAATTGTGACGCCTTTTGTTAGGGAGGAACTGAATTCACATGGGTATGACACCCAATGAGAATTTTGTGACTCACAGTGGGACACTATGAGCCCCCCCACACTCCTTGCCAAACAACCACCCACCTACTGATAAAAATCTCCTGATATTCAGTGCTCATGGCCCATCAAATAGCTGTGTAATCCTCTCTGAGTCCCGCTCAGGCCAGGATCAGAGCAGGCGTGGAGGGCTAGAAGGATTCAGAGATGCTGCTAAAAATTTTCAGCTGCCTGGCAGAAGGCACTGTCCGGGTCTAATGTACCCCAAACCTTCTGACTTAAAACAGGATCCAAACCTGCTTAAGTGTCTCAGGGCCTCTTCTTGGCATGACACCCCGCTGAATGTACAATCCTGTAGTAGCTGCATCCACAGATGGATAAATTGGAGTTTGGAATATAGGAGCAGCAGATGGGTAAGGAGGGAAAATTAGGAGAGAAGGCAGAGGTAGTAATCGGGACAGCTGTGCAGCTTGAGGCATAAGCAGTGTCAGATCACCCGACTCTTTCAAACCCCACCCCAAAAAATGAAAAAGGGAGCCAAAGAGCCAGATGCTGGCCATTAGGATCAGAGTGACAATAGCCCAAATTCATTTTGCGGCCAGAACACTGAATGCACAAGCCCACAAAGGCGTACACACAGAGGAATGGAAAAGAACAAGACTTTGAGCTCATCTGACAGAATGGGTGCATTTCCCACTCTTGGGTAGAAAGGTTGTGTGACAGGCCTGCCTCTGCACAGAGGTTTACAGATATTATTCTGTTTTCAACAGGAAGTCCAAATTTCCAGCAGCCTGTCCACCTCTAACTAACCATATGAGAATGATTGAATGGCCTCTATTGAGCCAGTTGTATCTGATCCAGTACTGGCCAGTACTGGGTGCCCTGCATGTGACCTCCACACAGGTCCAGAGAGAGTTCAACCCCAGGCTACTGGAAAGTGGAACCTGGACCATGATGAAAGGCCTGCATTATCTTTTTGTCTCAGGCAGGGGGTTTATTTATGTCATTGTTGCCATTCCTGGTTTCTGGAGGGTTTGTTTGCCATGGTGGGGGGGGTGTTTGTGTTTGTTTTTTGTTTTTGTTTTTTTTTCTGCCATTGATTCCCCATGGGGTAAATTCATGTGACCTCTATTGAGAGGTCAAAATGAAGGGTCAGTTACACTGTACAGTCCTCTTAGCTGTAGGGGATTCAACGTTTCAGTCAGCACCTGCTCTCCCACCCCTCTGGATCTGCCAAGTTCATTGGCGATGATGTGGTCAATGTGTTTTTGTCCATCTCCATATATATCAAAGAGTTAATTGCAAGTGTCTTTGGCATGTGCAGTATGTGTACTGATAGTTGGCGGTGTATGCTGGCTGAAAGGATTGTCAGGGATCGCAGAGGATTGGCCTGATTGGATTTCTGTTGCAGGAGTCCTGTCACCTGGCCGAGCATGAAGCTCTGGAAGACAGCAGGGTAGCAATGAGATAGCAGTGACACTGTGAATATGCAGCAAAATCTGCATCCAGCAGCTGCAGATACAAATGTCCACTTTACAGAACAGAAGAGTGCCTAATACCAAGTTTCCAACATCTGCCAAATCCTTTATTTAGTTGTTAATGTTAAAAGTGTGTTAAGAACCACCATCAGACAGTTGGGAATTAATGGTAGATGGTGGTGATTAGTTTCAGGAACCACTGAATTGCTAAATGGCAGAGGTGTAAAGTCAATCATACATAGAACCCTCAGAATCAATTAAAACATTTAAATAATGATTAACGATTATGAATGTGGAAATGTATGGTTAATCAGACAGCAAAATGTTCTCCAAGTATTCTCAACTGACTGGAATACAGTGCAGCTACAAGACATTATGTGTTCTAACTTAAGCACATAATGCTCTCAACTGAAAAAAACTCTGTTATGATTTTTTCCCCCTCTTCTACTACAGGTCTATAACCCACAGCTGAATAAACAGTTTGTTCCATTGAGCTTGTCAAGCCTTTTTCTCTGGGGGTTGTTGAAAAGCACTCTGGGAAATATAGGAAATCACTAACTGAAGTCAAATTAGACAAGGAAGGCTGAAGGAAAGTGGGCACAACAAAACAGTAATTATAACAATTGCAGAACAACTCCTGGAGTGCATTGTTAATCACATATTGATCTTCAACAGTGTAAGAGTATCTGAGGGTGGATTGTTCTTCATTCTTTTCTTACAGCTCTCCTTTAGGGCTGAGGTGGGTTTGATCAAGGACATCAGCAGATGATCAGGCCGGTATAGTATAAAAAGAGAGATAGAATTATTAACAGAAAACAGAGATGCTGCAAATTAGACACATCTGGTTATTAACTGTATACAGCAGTAAATTGGTGGACAATTCTGAGGTTTTCAAAGATTGAACTTTCATTGAACTTTCTGAGGAATCACAGACTATACAGGCTCTATCAGTGAGTTGCCATGAATTTGTACTTGAGGACGAACATATATCAGCTTAATTTTGACATTTATTCCAGCTGCAATGAGTTTGAAGAATAGATTTGAGCTTATATCCATTAAACATTCATGAAACATTTCCAGGAGCTTCAACCTCTCAGTGATGTTGCTCCTTTTGTTACTTAATGGCATTTCTTTCCATTAAGAAGTTCTGTGTGTCAGAAAAATCTCATTCCTAACATCCCAGTTATTGATTTTGTTCTAATGAATTTATTATCCCCATGTTGCAAGTTTTGCACTATAGATATTGAATTGTATGACACTGCACTTTTTTCAGGCCTTGTAGTACAGATTGGAAACAGCTTGTGGTTTGCATGGCCTGCTCATATAGGTAATGTGCTTGCAAAAGTATTCATACCCCTGCTGAAGAGAAGCACCCCCAGAGCATGATGCTGCCACCACCATGATTGACAGTGGGGATGGTGTGTTCAGAGTGATGGGCAGTGTTAGTTTTCCGCCACACATGGTGTTTTGCATTTAGGCCGAAAAGTTCAATTTGGTCTCATCTGATCAGTGCACCTTCTTGTACATGTTTGCAGTTTGCCAGAAGCCATGTAGGGGACACAGCAAACAGGACTTCTTATGGTTTTCTTTTAACATTGGCTTTCTTCTTGCCCCTCTTCCATAACGGCCAGATTTGTGCAGTGCACGACCAATAGTTGTCCTGTGGACAGATTCCCCCACCTGAGCCTCGGATCTCTGCATTTCGTCCAGAGTCACCATGGGCCTCTTGGCTGCATCTCTGATCAGTGCTCTCCTTGTTTGGCCTGTAAGTTTAGGTGGACGCCCGTGTCTTGGTAGGTTTACAGTTGTGCCATACTCTTTCCATTGCCGGATGATGGATTGAACAGTGCTCTGTGAGATGTTCAAAGCTTGGAAAATCTTTTTATAGCCTAACCCTGCTTTAAACTTCTCCACAACTTTATCCCTGACCTGTCTGGTGTGTTCCCTGGACTTCATGATGCTGTTTGCTCCCTAATATTCTCTTAAGAAACCTCTGAGGCCATCACAGAACAGCTGTATTTGTACTGAGATCAGATTACACACAGGTTGACTCTATTCAACATTCAATCATTCAGCAATCATCAGGAAACTTCTGAAGGCAATAGGTTGCACTCAGAGAAAAGGAGGCTGAATACTTTTGCACACTGCACTTTTCAGTTTTTTATTTGTAAAAATTTTTTTTAAATAATTTTCTTTGTACTTCATAATTGTGTGCCACTTTGTGCTGGTCTTTCACATAAAATTCCAATAAACTATATTTATGTTTGTGGTCGTAACGTGACAAAATGTGGAAAAGTTCAAGGGGTATGAATACTTTTGCAAGCCACCGTAACCTGATGCCATCAAGCCAACGCAGACCCCAATGGTTGCCAAGAGTTTTTTCTTGCAAATTGATTAGTCAGCTCTGCATCACTTCTCAAATAAATAATTGTGGAAGTGAAAAAGGCAGCACATTCCTGCTAACACAGAAGCCATAATGTTGAGGGTAAATTGAGCTTGTATATTTTCTAGTTCCTCTCATTATCATGTGTCATCCCCAGACCTCTACCATTTTTTGTTAAATTTGCTATATAAGTAACGTCTTCCTGTTTTACATCATCTGCTTGTGCTGCAATGCAAAACGTGTGGTGTGCAAAACCCAAAGTGGAACCATCAATCTACATGATGTGGTCTACCTTAACATAGTGCTAGTGACTAGCACAGTGGAGAGTAAAGTAGCTGGTGAGGTACCTCTGAGACACAGACAGCTTCCCTTTTTTCCCCTACTCATTTGTTTGCCTCTGTCCCTCCTACTGTCCCTTTTTGCTGTTTGTTAATTTTTGGTTTATTTTCAGCTTTTATCATAAACTGGTTTAAAATCCATTGTGACTGTAAACAGGGAAACCCGGCGAGACTGCTTATCCAAACCTGATACCTAATACCTCCCAATGATATTCATAAACAACCTTTGCCTTACGACATCATCACTTCCCTGTTCTGTGTAATGCTGCCTTTACAAGCTTGCTGATGCCCCTCAGTCATCTTTGTGTATTTATTAGAGTGGCAGCAGTGGCATTCACCAAAGGGAAAGCCTTTGGCAAATCAGCATGAGACTATTTGCATCTGACATGCCTGTCATGTAGCCCTAAGGCTGTTGCATGCACAGTGTCATTTCCTCTCTTTTCATGGTGTTGTTTTGTCATCCTCTACCACAAACGCAATGCTCCTTATTGCCAATGCCATTACTGCAGAGGGGCCTTTAAAGGTCCCACTTGGCCGAGCCACTGCTCAATTTTATCTGTGGTCTGGGAGAGCAGTAACAACATGCCAGTCAGATATAAGAGCTCCTGATAGGGCTCAGTGAGATGACACAGCTGTCCAAGGCCTATCATGGTGTTTGAGGCGTGGGACTACCAAAAAAAAAAAGAAAAAAAAGAATGAACCATCCCAAATGTAAGCTGCAGGAAAGAGCAGCAGAGGACTGTATAGGCAGGATGGAGGTCATCTGAATCAGCGGGATGCATTCTGTCAGCCTCTGTCAGTGGCCTAGAGCTAGTTTTGACGAGGATGGAGGAGGCTCTCATGTAATGCCAGCCACACTACCAGGTTTTCAAATATACATCGGTAAAATAGATATGTGACAAGCATCACAAGAAATAAAAAAACTGCCTCCACTACCCTGTTTTTTCTTTACTTTTCTTTGATCATCTGACAACAGCAAAGAACTGAAGTTGGCACATCAATTCAATGAGGAGCTTTTAACACCCAGCAAGGGCTTTGCCTCACTTTGATTTGAGAAGCAAATTAGTGGTTATTATAGATGAATCCAGTGTTATGGTTGTCCTCCAACTCTTGATACCTAAACAAAAACTGAAACTGTGCATCAACCTTGATCTGCTGCGCTGTCACATCAGAGGATGAATGAGGGGAGCAACTAACCTGGATGGCTTAGTTGCTCATCATAATTGTGCATAGTCGTAAAGCTACCCTACAGTCATTATAAGATAACCTACCCTGTCTGAATTTAAGAGCTAATTATATGTTGGCCATTGAACTACTTGTCCCGGTGAGTGGGCGAGTCTTTACAGCATGGAGCGGGTCAGGCCTGGCTAAGGTCAAGCTGTGAGATTCAAGCTTCATGTGTATGCTTACTCTTCTATTTAAAAGCCGACCCATCCACTCAGTTGAAATAACAAAACGCCTTCTGTGCCCGGCCCCTTTTCCATTCATATTGGCATCATCCGCATCACTCGGTCTTTGCTCTGCTCTGGCAATTGGCGCCCTAATTGAGGCACTCCTGAGCCATGTTTAGCACCGTGGCAACGTTGCCCTGCAGATAATCATTGTCTTGTGGATTAGCATAACAACAGAGGAGCGGCTTTGCTTTAATTCCACTAACACTGGACCAAGCTCCTTTGTGTTGGCTCGCCTGCCGGGCTTGTCTTAACTGGGATTAGAACCATGGGCTCCTAGCACCCACCAGGCCCCCACATTACCCTCATGCCCCTGTCTTTGTTCTTGAGTGAAACCTTTTCATGCCCTTGGATCTCTCTCAATGGCAAAACCAGAAAATCATGATTTTCACCTCACCATTGTTTTTGCATCATCCTTGATGCCCTCCTGAATGCTAAACTTTAGCACTCAGCTCCAAGGTTTCACTTGAAAAGAGCCGTTCAGCACAAACTACTCATACCCACTGAAAGCCAGCACATTGAGAATTAGCCCCAGGTCCCATTTTGGCCTTCTCTCAATGAACTGACATTAACAAGGCTGTCTTTGTATAGCTTAAGAAAGGTAAAAACATCTGCCAACTTTGTCCAAGCAGCTTGTGTAACATGCACTGCAAGAAGTCGTTTTATTTTCCTGAACTAGTAAGCTACTTTGAATGTGTGCATGACCCTGTAGCCCTACTGAAATAAGTGTGCAAGCAGGTACTCACAATTTTTTAGACTAACTAATTCTTATAGGTGTCATCTTAACACTGTCAAATATGAAGAACAAACCTTTAACTCACTCCTTCAGGGCATTTGTTAGGCTGAACTCAGTAAAGAGGAAGGAATACTTGTGTGAAGACTAGAAAAAAGGAGAGTTTGAAGTTCAAGTTCAAATCATACATATCTACACCTACGCTTACCTGGCCAATCTTTACAGAAAGTGGGTGCACTATTGGATCTCCATTTTCAGATAGTTATTGAAATTGCCCTCCTTTCAATTCTGACTAAATCAGCGTGTGGGGGAGATGATATCAGACTCTCACTGATGATCCAATAAACTGTTTCTTTAAAGCATACTGATGCCTTAATCCTTATGGGAAATTATAAACTATAATACACCTAACTGTAATCTAAGAAAAAAAACCTCAAAAACATAAATATTCCAGATTTTTAATTAAAGTAGTGAACATGTCGCTTTTTTTAACGACAGTGGAGATGGCGTGCCTGGCTGGTTTTATGAGAAATGAGTCACAGTTGGTAGCAAGTGGGTTTGGTGGCAAGTGCAGGGAGAGAAGGCAGGCGTGCAGCGGGAGCGTGGCTTGCTGTCCTATCCTGATCTGTGGGTGTAGCGCAGAAGGGTCTCCCATGGGAGTCTGGGTGTAACCACGTCTGTTTTTTCTGGCAGAGGGAAGGGGAAGGGGGTGCTCGAAAGCAGAGATGGAGGAGTGAAGGGGGGAATGAGGGCAGCCGCTGACCCTGTAAGCACACAGATTAAAAGGAATCATTAAAAGGGGTCTTGGCAGAGCCTCAGTAATATGCGTGGTGATTTAAACATACTTAGAAAAGAAATGTCAGTGATGTGTGGGTGGGCACATTTAGTGTTTGTGTGTGAGTGTGTGAGTGAGAGGAAAAGAAAGATGCATACATCAACAATCTCCACAGAGGATTCCTGTGGCAAAGCATTCTCGGTTTCTCAAGCAAACAAGTGGTGAAGCGTGCAAAAGGAATTTCAGGCCCTCTCAACAAGATGACCACACCATTCCAACGGAGCTCCCATGAAAGATTAGCACAGTGTATATGCTTTTGCCGCACACAGACAAATGCATACACACATTTCTTTGTACCCCCAGTTGATTTGTTTTGTGGGATAGTGGTTTCACACTCTCTTGTGGCTGACATTATCTTGGTATCATTTCATTTGCCAGGCTTTTTTCCTGGCTAATTTACTGTGTTTAAGGCAACCAACTCACCAGCCAGCAGTTTTTAATTCAGTTGAACTTGCAGTGTCAGTACTTGGCAAGAATATGGCAACACAACATAGCCCGTAGCACTGGCTAGCATTTCTCTTAGTTAATATAAAGGACTTTTTTGATCATTTACGATCATTCAGCGACCCATGATTGGTTCCAATTTTGCAAACAGAACAATACGAGTACCTAAGTAACTAATGACACTGTGGGTTACTTTTGTTCTCGAGTGTAGTGGGCAATGGGAGTTGGGGGGTGAGTGGTGTGAGGCAGGCTGCTGAAGCAGGTGACATCTGTGACCCAGCACAACAGTGGTGGATGCTGGACACATGCTTCTTCCTCAAAGGCTACTGGCACAGTTTCCGCCTCAGCAGGCTCATGCCCACACACACATACCCTCAAACACTCAGATTTTAAATCCTTCATGTGCATGAATCCAATGCACATGAGGTTGTCATAAAACGATAACCTTCAGCTTTCAGACCTTTAGGATATAAGCGCTACTGACAAAGTTTTTGCCTCACAGTATTTTTTTCTATTTCGAAGACTGAAAAGAATTTGTTTCCCCCCCTGTATTTTAGACGGTTGACCTCCAGTCAACAAGCTGCTAACAGCTGCTTTGTGAACATGACAGACCACCAAGCATCAGGATCAACAGCTTACAGAAAATGACCACCCAATATGTGCAGCTAAGAGCTACTGCTAGGTCAGTTGAGCTGTTTCACACGTATGGGAAAAAGTGCTGTTGCAGGAACCAAAAAAATTGTTGTAGCCAAAATTTGAATATCGCACTACAAACAACAACTGTGTTATATTTGTGTTTCAGACTACAGTACAGGAAATAACAATAACCCCTGTGTGATAGCTACATATGAAAGTGAATTTCATATTTAAGAGTGCAGGTGCCTGCATATACAAGAAATGGGTGAAAACAAAATGAGCAGGAGGTGTCAAGGCACATGTATCACATAAATCATATATAACGCATGCCTTGCTTTTGAGCCAAGGGAAATTCCTTCATTCTTTCATCCGTAATGAAAAACTGGGTTTCTCATATGTTACATACATTGGTGGAACTTTTCTCCGCCATCACAAAGTGACTGAAATCAGATGATTGATCTCACCTAGTTATTAACCCATTATATTTACCAAGCATAACTTGTCTGATAATTGAACTGTTAATTAAAACAAAGGCTTTAGTTCCCTCAACTGAATCCCTAACTCCCCACACAGAGATGAACCATCATATATATTAAAGAGCAGAATGTTGACTTTCCATCCAGTTTTTTCCTCCATGTCTGTTCCCTGTTGTGGCATAGAAATATACTTTTAGATATCCTAAACAAACCACACAAAGTGTTTTTGTTGTTTCATTTCATGTTATTATCTTGCAATATGTCAAAGACGTATTATTGCTTAATCGTCTCTAAATGCAGAACTACATGGTTTGCTTACAATAAAGTTCCACATCGGCTCGTCCCCCCGAAATTGCCCATCCTTTCTCCTCCCCACTCGCTGGAGGGAGTGCATTTCTCTGCCTGTTTTCTCAGTGCTGATTGAATTTCTGATAAAGCCGACTTTTCCTCTGATGTGTCTTATCTCCCCTCATCTCCTGCAGTAAAGACCAGCTCTGTTTATTTCATGCTTCCTGCCAGTTTTTCTCTTTTCCTTATGTCACTGCCCCACCCCCCCACCTCCCCATTAGGTGATGCCCAATATTGTATGCAATGGATCAAAGTGTCAGAATAATTTAACAGAGTGCTGACTTGCCCCCAGACTCCTGCTGTTTATAAAATTCTATCACATACTATAACTAGAAAACTATCCTCCTCAGCCCCCCATTGTGTGAGAGGTAAAGATTTGTTGCTCTATATTTCTTGCAGTGCAGCACTCTGCTTGCTTACTACCATTAATAGAGTATGTGTCCAGTGCAGGCTATGCTTGGCTCCATCAGGGTAATGCTGCTTGCTAGCACACATCCTGCAAAAAATAAATAAATTAATTAATTAATTAATTAAAATATATATATTGGATGCTAAGTGAGTGTTCATCTTGTAAAGATAAAAAAACACAATTTCCTAAATAAATATTCTTACTCAAACATTTAAGTTTAAACTTGTTTGATTTTGCACCACTGGAATACAGCTGATGGTTGACTACTTAAACACACTGTGACAATGAATTACAGTGTATTTTACATCCTTGATGACAAGAGTCCAGATGAAATTAGACACTGAGTCTAACAAACGTTTCCTGGTTCATCCTGTCTCATCCTGTTTTTCAGAATCGCATCGAAAACATTAGCTCCAGCATGAGAGATGCACACAGTTGTAATTTGCTGGTTTCTGGCAAAACAGATTAACCAATCTTGCTTAAAGCTACATGGTGGGACAGCCAATAAAAATTGTGGTAACATAGCACCAATTGTGTGTTTTGTTGTATTTGTACACTATTCTCTTAAACAGTCTTAAGTGGTTAGATTATGTTTTCATTTCAGTGTAGTTTGATCGTATTAATACCAATCGGCACATTCAAACACACCCAGCATAAACACTAGATACTACAAATTTTTCAGAGATTACATTGGTCATACTTATCGTTAATAAGTTCTTGATTTAAACAGTTAGTCTCATTGAGATCATTATCTTTTCTTTAAGAGAGACCTGTACATAACAATACACAACATGAGTAGCTGAATAAATGATTGTACGAAGTTAGCCATAAAGGTCCAGCCATCCTTCAACCAGCTTATAATGCCTCAAAATGATTAATTCAGAGAAAGCTGACCACAGGATATTTTGCAATGAAATGAAAAAGTGCCTCAACCTGGAAAAGGAAATGGAAAGCAAAGCAATTTTATTTTATTCATAAATATAGGTGCATATAAATCTTACAAGCTGAGGATTTCATTATATGGATCAACCAGTTAAGTGAAAGTGTGCATCAAATAAATTACTTCAAAGAATATAGCGCATATCTTCATGATAGAAACCTCACCTAAATATATGTACATTTTTATCAAAGTTTTATCATTATCTCTCATTACAAAAGAGAAACTGAGCAGATACGATGTAGAAAAGGAGAAATTGTTTGATGAAAGGTCTTGTGATGGTGCTATAGTATAGAAGTGCTTTATCAGCACCAGTGATGATGTTATAAGATGTTGTTAGTGCATCATGCTTTAGTCCATTTTTACTGGCATTGCAGTGGGGATCCACTTGCAAAGGATTTAAAAGGTCTGGCCAGGGTGCCTGCCTGCCTGCCTGTCCACAATATGGAGTCCTAAGCCATTCAAGGCTTTGTTTTTCTTCACTAACCCAAACCCAAATGCCACCTTCTGTCCCTTAGAAACCACTCAAATTATTTTTTACAGTACGTTTACCATTGGCTGTAGTAGCCATGAGCTCTGTTAGAGAGGGCTATTGCTATAAAATAAAGGTGGTAGAATATTCTAGTCATTTTCTTTTGCTAGGTGAAGCGTTGATCCCATTTCATTTCACAGCCATGAGTATAAAAACATAAGGATATGAAAATTGGTTTCTATTTCTTCATTATTCAAATTTTCCCTTTCCTGCTGCGTAGTAAGATAATTTCTTCTATCATAGTTGTCATCATTCAACGGTTTCTGTGGCACATGAAAACAAAAGGAACAGGTCACTTGATTGATATCAGAGAAGCTGTGTTTCTGTTTAGAGACACCCCTGCCAACATGATCTGATATCTAATTTTCTCTCCATCTGTCACTGGCCCTCATGCTTTCTTTTGTGTTTCAACCCATTTCCCTATGATATGATCTGCTGTAAACACATGGCTGACAGATGTATAGATGCGCATCAAATGACCATGCAAATACCTACTGTTGTACCTACTGTTCTCTGTCTCCATGAACACTCGTACATACTGACAGGGAGACAGACACTGGTCTGAGATCAGGTGTGTGTATGAGGTGGCAGTCTGCTCTCTCTGTTGGGTCTTAATCTCCCACCAGCCTTCCAGATGGCCAAAGTGTACACACCACGCCTTGTGCCCACATGACAGTCCCTGCATCCACCCAGCTCCTGCCCACAACCCCTGTTTCCTGTTACAAAGTGCACAGCTACAATTGGTGCAAAAGACACCTTGTACAAAATTCCTCATTAGCATCAACCTTGCATTGATTTCTGGCACAGCTTCACCTACAGCAGGTCTGAAGGGTAATAGTCTGAGGAGGGAAAGAGTCAAGAAGCACTTGTAGTTTAATTTAGAGACCAGTATATTACCAGACAAAACAACAATAAAGTTGTTTTTGCCATCTTAGTCTACTTCAGGTTAGAGACAGATGAAAATGTTTATTAATGACTAAATATATAAGCTGTGTGTAAGCCTGTGTCTAACATCCAGTTTAATAGCTTGACTTCTAAACAGAAGTAATAGATGGATGAAAAATATGCACAGAGCCACAATATTCAAACCACTCACCCATTTTAATGTTGTGTTGGTGCTGGGCTAATAATAGCTCATACTTTTCATATCATGTATTTATAGACTAATAATTTCTAAAAGCCTACATGCTATTACTTAAACACCAATAAGTCACAACATTAAAACTGCTACCTGGTTTTAATATTGTGGCTGATGGTTGTATAATATGATCTAAACTCTATTAACCTGCTGACATCTTCATGGCCATTCCTCTATTTGCTTTTGTTTTACCAGCAAATTCAAACAAACTACACAAAAGTGAGTTAATTCTTTGAATTGAATGAGCCAACCAAATCAATTATACACATGCAAGCACTGATGTGAATGTCTCAAAGATTTAGTAGTTTAATCATAAGCTTTTGTGCTTTTTCTCTCAGTGGCAGTTTTATAACATTTTTAAAGAGCTTAGCAGTGAGGCAAACAAAGATATATCTTTGAATGAAAAGTCTGATGCTGCTGTTTAGAGCTGTATGTATATTTATGTATATCATAAATGCCAAGTTTTAAAGAAGCACTGATCGTTATCTTGTCAGATGACTAATCAATTTAGCAATCAATTGTTAAGGCTTGTGTGATGTTTATAGATTGTTGCCATTCAGTTGCATTAGAAGAACCAACTGTACAACACTCAGTTTGTTTCCCAAGAGTAAATGAAAAAGCCGTCACAAACAGTCTACAGACTGTGTTGCTATCGCTTTGGATCAGTCAGCAAAAGCAAATACAAAAACAGACCTTTATTTTTTAAAACACAGATCATTAAATTATTCAGTGAAAGTTTGCAGAGAGGAGCTCGCTATTCTTCTGCAATGCCTTGTTTCACATTCATACAGCAACTTGAAATCGCTCAGGGAGCTCTGCAGGAGAACCATGCGTTTGTTTTCTTATTATTTTGCTGCTACAGTAACAGAGCAGCTACACCAGAGCAGATTGGACAGTGTATGCTTTGCTCGTGCATGCATGCGAGTGTGGAGCGAATAGGGGTGGTCAGGGGGGAGGTGTGGTGTATTTCTACTTAGCTGGGTCACTTCTGGTCACAATTTTATCTTTTGACTTGTTGCTGATTGCCATTTTTAAAAATTTGATTGAAGCCACTCGTTCGTCTTTTGATTCTGTCCCTGTCATCACACCTTTCAGTCATGTCAAGTTCAGCAAATCTAATTCCCATCCACTCTCCATGCTCCGAAGCACCCATTTTCATTAATGTGCTCCATTCACTCTATGTTGCTCTCTATTAATTCCTCTATTAATTGTTCTTTCCCTTACCCCTTGGTGAATTCCTCTGTGCTATACATATAAACCCCCCATTTGTCATCCTTATCACAATCATCTCTCCTGTTGCCGCTCTCCTACTTCTCTCTGTTCACCTCCACTTTCAAGCTCTTCTACACCATGTGCTCTCTGTTCAACTCCACCACCCCCTCCTGCTTGCATTTCTGTCTGTCTTTGCTTGCTTCCATCCTTACTGCAGGGTTGAATCATCCCCATTTCTGCTTGCCTTGTCATGTTTGGCCCCTGTGTGCATCAGTCCGGGCCTCATCACAGGGTGATGGGGCTAGCCAGGCTGACATCTCACCACAGAGCTGAGGGCCTCTGATGTCCATGACGCTAGCACTGACCTGTCCCTCACTCCTCAAAGCACTGACATCATCAAATCGGTGCACTTTTCTGCCCAGGAGGCTATTAATCGCCAAGTATGTTATGAGCCACATTTTTATCTGTGGCATATCTAGATTAGAATAGAAAGGAGACAAGGGAGTTTTATATCCGCTTCTTTTCCTTTTATTTTGTGTTATCAAAGACACATTCTAGGAGGCTGCAGATTTTATGCCTTTTCATGTAGTTCACATCCTGCCGTCTCCTCACTTGGCATTCTCTGTCTGTTGTCGGAAAGAGGGACCACACCAGCACTACTCTCCTCAGAACTTTCCTTCACTAGGGAGCTGCTGCTTCACAGGACACACCTCAGATCACACGTGTGCATATGCTCACATGCGCCCATAGACTCAGAAAAGTAGAGCCTTCATCCTTGATGCAAAAGTACATGCAAATGAAAGCCCCAGCATCCTCTTTGGTGGAAAATTTGAGTCACAGTCCTTCTGCTTGCGTAAACTGACGAACAAGTCGAGCGAAAAATGGAATCAAAATGTCCCTATATTGGCGGATGTGTGGACATGAGCAGTGGCGCTATGTGATTTTATAACAAGCACACAAATCAAGTCAACCCAAGCCCAGGTTCATTAAACAAAATCATGGTCTTAAGGGCAAAAGTCTGCTTTACTGTAAACTTGCTATTCATAATGAGTGCTCTTCCTTAATGTGCGGTAGAAGGATGTTACGCAGGGTGACATTATGTGGTGGGTGCTCCTTGGGTGTGTGCTGTTTTTCTTAAGGCTGTGAGCAGGGTGTAGCACGAGTTGTTTTTGTCTTCGTATTTCTAATTTAAGAATAAAAGAGACAGACTAATATTAACCCTGTGTTTTCATGAGTTGATTCCTTAGCTGAGATGTTGCTTACTCCCCACCAGGCACTAAATGAGAAGTTATTGTATAAAAAGGCATAAAATATAGAAGATTACACTCAAGGATTTGATGCAGTTCTTCTCCTGTGTCAGGAATTCAGGAGTGAGGACCCAAATGCAGGAGACTGAGGCAGCAGGGTGAACTGAAGAATATAACTTTAATGATATCCAAAATACACAGGGCTGGCAAGCAAGGCAAAAAGCAAACTATGACGCAAGAAAGAACTGAACACAACAGAGGATCCCACACGAATAAACAGAAAACCAAGACTTAAATACAAACTGAACTAATGACACAACAGGGAACAGGTCAGGAGACAGGGGCATGCAGGGAGCTGATAGGCTGGGAAGACACAAGGAGGGCAGGACTGATTAGGGAAACATAAGGCAGGTGTGGAGGAAAGTGTGGAGGGAAAAACACAAGGAGCAGGGCAGGGCTGACAAGGGGGAACACAAGACAGGTGTGCAGAGAAGTGCAGGTTGGGGAAGAAGCACAATAACACCAGAAAACCAAAAACCAGAACACACAATAAGCAAACTCAAAACCCCAAAGTCCAAAAACACAAGAATCAATGCTGAAATAACTGTCCAAAACTGAAAACACAGGAATCCAAAATAACACGACACAAGATCCAAAACTAAAGTCCACAATCATGACATCCTGTGTTGTTCTTATGCATACGCCCACCGCAATCACCAACACCTACCACATTTTTCCGGCTGATCTTGGGAGGTTGGTCTTGACTTTGACTCTACACTACCGGGGTAGTTGTGACAAACACTGGGAATGGACTGATAGAACAGTCAGAGGCCATGATTAGATGACTCGACTGATCACAGTGATCCCCTCCAGCCAGCAAAAGCAGCTGCGAGCAGAGGAAAGTCAAAGAGAGCCCATTTAGATCTGGCTGCGCCGATCCATTGCCCTGAGTGATGGGTGAGAGATCTGCAAAGAGGACTATGACAGGCAGTGTTCATTAATGCTCCAGTCTCTACTGCAGAGTCCAGTCAAGGGGCTCCACACACAAGCCCCCTTAAACACTAAAGCTCTCTCGTTCTCTCTCTCACGCATACACACACACACACCCACCGAGCTATCCAAGCAATGAGACAGGCTGGCTAAGCGTGGGTGCTGATGGCTTCACTGCCTCAATTGATGGGGTGCTTAGAGGGGAGTGAAAAAGGAGAGCTGGAGATATGGGGCTAGTAAGCCTGAGCATGAGAGAGATGCAGCAGCAGGTTTGCTTTGTCGATGACTTTCTGATAGCCTGAGCTTAACGCCACTTCTGCTCAACATGCAAAGCCATTACATTAACCCACATGCTGCCCAGCTGTTTCCATTAAAGGCTTCAGCCCTGAAAATCTCTTTAGCTGTCTCCACATACACTGCAACCTTAATAAAGCATCCTCATTTTCAAGTGTCAAATTATTCTGGTAAAAAATAAAATAAAAGATATTAGGTGTTTATTAAACACTTAGATTCCAATTGAGCCACAGGCAGGGCAACAATAGAATTAGTTTATAGCGGTAAATTGCCAACATTAAAGGGAACCAATATCATATGAATATCGGTCTCCAGGAGGACTCTGTTGTGCAGAATATTATCGCGAATCTACATTTAGTGCTGTATGACAGAGTTGGCAAGGCACAGAGCAGTGTCTGTCACAGTAGTGTGCCCATTTGTACTGTCATTGAAATGTTTACCTTCCAAAAACTCATATGAAATGTAATCAACAATTTGTGCATTGATTTTAGGCCTGTTTGGCCACCTGATTGACTCAAACACTGGACAAACAGGCAGCGAATGGCCTTCGATAAAAAGGACAAATGCTGACCGTAAAAATGTCACCCCTGGTCTGTCCTCAACCTAGGTGCTTGGAAAGTAGTCAGAAAATGACACTGAGTAGAGTAGAGAATGAGTGCACAGGGTGCTTTGGAAGTAGTCTGTTGGATAAAATGGGGACAAGGGCCATTCTTTAAAGGCAATTCCATTTTCATAAGTCCCCATCCTTCCCTGCATTCCTGTGCTATTTCTCAATACACACATTTTGCCTAAATTAATGGAATTCATGCTACTTACTTGCTTTAGTCAACATACAGCATCAAATTCTGTATAAATATTGCAGTCTGTTGCCACTTTTTACTATTTCATGCCGTAGCCACCATAGATCAAGTTTTTACTTGTGTAAACTGTCTTTAAACAAAATGTGTAAGGGATGGAGAGAAACTGATAGAGGAAGAAAGATGCTTCCTCTTGTCTCATTTCAGCTCTTGCATTGTTCTCAAATTTGCACATTAATATGACAGAGGCTGGAGTTTCACTCAGGTTTATAGTCTGATGCAATTTTACAAAATGGATTACTGAAATTTAAAGTCTCTAGTGTTGTTTTATTTGACATTTTGAATTTAATATGGATGAAGAGATGTTGTAAAGCAGATTTGAAAATATACCAAATCCTTTTGTATTCATGGAATAGATTTTAAACTCATGCTGGAATTCTCCTTTTAGGAAAGCGTAATATTCCCCAAGGAGCACTTATCTGTTTCAAAAGCAGCAGTCTTCCCACTGTCTTATGAAACAGAAAAGAGTTTTAGCTGCCTTTAACAGCCTTCATTAAGTCTTGTTTTCTGGTTTGTAACTGTCATGGACTCACATTCTTTCAGAAGAGTTAGTGTAATACTCTGCCTTAGTTTGAGTTCCAAAGCTTGTGCTTTTCTCTGAAGAGCCTGAATGTGATCACATGAGACAGTAGGAGGCAGGGGATGAGAACAATCAGTGTCATGGGACGAGCTGATACATGTGTGTCGACTGTATGCATATGAGTAGAGTGTAGTGGCTGCTGGACATGTCAAAACCGACATGACTGATTTAGAGCTCTGCTTGGTGTGTCTGTGTGTTTCCCTTGGAGCTTTGGTGAATGAAAACAGATCAGGTCTTGCTCCATCAGGAGTGCAGCGTTGAGCAGAGTAATGAATTCTAGGATGCTGAGCGTGCTATCGAGTTCATTATTCCAGCTTGGTTTATGAGTAATTACCATTTTGCATCATAAGCCATTCAAGACTGGGTTGCTCTTGTTGAATTAAGCCAAGTGTGAATTCAGATAATTATTTGCATAAGTGTCAACTGCACAAGGTAGGACTTGGTGACAGCCAGAGATTGGTATGGACATACAGGGTTGGGTTTTTTTCCATTCACATCCTTAATGATAAAGGTTTGCTGGCTTGCATCACATGAATCAAGGAGCAGAGGGGATGTGTCTGATGGGCTGATGACCTCCAGGTCCATGGTTTGATGATGAGAACTACTCTGAGAGGCCGGATGCGAACTTGTGAAACCATTCTAGTCTTACTAGTCTGCTTTTCTTTTCTGATATAGGTTTTTTCTCTCCCTGTCATTTCATATTCTTGCATGAGATTGAATATGGCATGAGCCTAATAAGCAGCCATGTATAGAGCCTACATCAGATAAGCAGACTCATTTAGGTCTCAGAAGAACATCATTAATTATAAAAAACAGCAGGCCCCTCTAGCTGTCTGCACTGGTGCACTCACTCCCTGACTTTCCTGCGTGCACATTAACGATGGTGAATACGCAGATGTATTCAAGCACCAGAATCGAAGAAGTGTGTTCAATTATACTGGGGATTTATCAAGAACATCCCAATAGGCACGAAGAGAGCGAGGCTGATCTTGTGATCTCTCTGATGTAAGTGATTTCCCGCATTTCCCCAGCAGAATTCAAGTTTACTGTAAAAACTGACATGTTCTGGCCTTTTCCCCTAAAAGGATCTTAAAACTGCAGTTTTCAGGATCATAATTTTACAGAGTCTAGCGGATTCCGCTAAAACTTGGTATAGTGTGTACCAATATTTTCAATTCATAACCTAAAATTAATAATTTGGCTATATTTTCAAGTAATGAATTCTTTTCACGTGTAATTTGTAGCCTCAGCTATATCTTTGTTTTTATCCTTCCCACATTGTAACAGTAGCTTTAAAGTTGTTTATTACTTAAAAGCAAGTTTTTCAAAGCGTGTATTTGAGATTGGACGCAGCTAAAACACAATATGAAAAGCATGATTGAGCTTCATTGTATTTAACAGTAGATTGTGTGTACAAGAGTATTGTATGCAGCTGATTGATGTTTTACCCACGATTTAGGTAAATAATGCATCTGCTGTTCTGAACCAGACACATAATATATTGGCAGAACCGCATTCTGTTCAGAAGGGTGTTTTTTCTCGAAAGAGCCTTCAGCTGATGATCAGTATCGCAATGCATCTGTAGAAAATAAATAAGTAATATTGCTGCCTGTGGTATGAGACACATTCTGCAGAGATCAAATGCAAAATGGACTGGAGATGGTACATTAACACAATGCTGACCATATCCACTGAGTTTCCACCCAATGGTGTTTATCACAGAGGACCTTTGTTTTCTGAATAAGTAGACATATTACTGTGAGTCCAGAGTTCAAGACCACATTTCTAGGCAGTCACAGGCACACGCCCAGTGTCAGAGGGAATAACAAGTTCACTTCTTGAAGGGGTTAAGGTTAGTTGCCAAGACAGATTTCTATGTGTTCCAGAGGCCGCGTATGAGATCAATGTAGGTCCAAATGGGGGGAAAGGAGGAGGGATGTGTTAAACAGAGCCTGGCAGGCCTACATACTCCTTCTGCAAGTTGCATAGGGCCCTGCAAATTATCCAAGAGCCCTGCTTACACCGCATGTCATAGCAGGTGTCTATGTTGACAAGGATCATGGAAGAAGCTGTCCTCCTGGTCACAAAAATAGAAAACAGAACAGAGAGAGTGAATTGCAAGGTTTCTGTCAGTGTATTCAATTTAGGCCCACCAGCAAGCAGCAAGTACCCACTTCTCAGTAGCACAGTTGGAACAAGAACAACCTCAGTCAGAATGACCATCGAGCATAGCCGGACATATCTCAATGGGTCACTGCCTCAGTCAAGAAAATCCATAAAGGTCTTATTAGCCCTGTAAGTCTCTTCTTCAGGCTCGCTTACATGGATGCTCCTTTGCTGAAGGTAATCTATCAGATATCGTTAACACTGTTAAAGCAACAGAGAGGAACCAGGATAACCTTTCAGTTTGTGGTCCAAAAACATCTCAGCCAGGTCTTTGTGCAGTATGAGAGAGTTCAGTGTACCAGTGATGATAAGAAAGTGGCTGCATTGGGGAAAAAAAGCAACAAGTAAATGCATGGGATGGTGATGAACACTCATAATGTCCAGTAGGGGTCAGGGGCTAAGGGCCTCACAGTTCAATTAAAAACTTGGAAAGGTGGTGCTCAACTTTTCAAAAGCAGCAGCTGGACAGTGTGTACACATTGATGTTGGACCTGCCAATGTAGCCTGTGTTAGTGGGGAATATGACTCAGAAAATTGTTTTCTTTTAATGTCACAGCTTGAGCAGTTGGATGGAAACTACAGGTCAGTAGAAATATGATGTTTAATATTTGTTGAAATGTTGGGAAATCCAGATGGCTCCAGAAGGACCCTGATACTGACATGTCTTGGATGTGTGTAGAAGTCATTGTAAAAGCAGAATAAACAGAGCAGAGGTGAAGAATTTCCTAACGAAGATGCTTGTGTATAAAATAACTGAGAGTAAGATTTAACCAATGGTTGGAATATTTCTAATTTATTTTGAAATTTCAAGCAATGTTGAGGACAGCAGCTTGCTGGTGGTGCATCTTACAAGTCAACTGAAGTCCAAAACCTTGTTCTAATTTATTTGATGTTAACTGGCAGATGCGCAGCAGCTCATGTCCTATGTTGTGTTTACAGCCAGTACATTTGTTTGGCTTCAGTGGTTATTAACGCTGCACTAATTTATATATGAGCCCTGAAATATCTGTGGAGTTTCATACAACTGCTTCTGTCTATAGATGTGAGGGGTTTGTGGCTTTCTTTTGAAGAGCATACCACTGTTGGTGCACTACTGGGATTTGTAAACTTGAAATCACAAAGATATCTTTTTTTTTTTTCTCAGAAATGTGAAACCTGGGAAGAAATAATAATCTAGCGGATTTTTGCAGGGTGAATATGTAGTTGCTAGGCAACAGTTGTTGGCATTTGATGGTGAGATGGTGAAAGAGGTGGGTGTGTTGGGGTGTTTGTGGCAAAATGGAAACGTGAGTTGATCAAAAAGCGTTGTGTGGACAAAATGTCAATTTCCTAAAGCTTGAAGTGGCTATGTTTTGAAAAATTGGCCCACATACAGGACAGTTGTTCACCAAACTCAGGCTATTTGAACATTGTGGCCCGCTATTATTGCCTCCATTTTATTTTCCAAGCCCCAAAATTTCAAATCTTCTGTATGTAATCTATCTGTAGGTTCCTAATTGTGACAATGATGGTTTTTAAATTGATGTAAAGTAGCTGTGCATCAAACTGCCCAGATTAACCAAATATATGGATTCCTAAACTGACTCTTTTTTTTTAAGCCACAGACCACGTGTCTTTACCAATACGCCCCCAGCAGCAATCGTGCTGCCCATGTTCACCCTCTCTCACCGCTGCTGTTTTTGTTTGTTCTTTCATCTTCTTTAGCTTGTCGTAGCCATTACCCAACTCCCTCTGCCCTCTGGCAAGAAGTGAAGAAGTCCATGACATTGATGCAGGATTTTCTTAACACGGTTCTCCATCCAAGCCCATTTTCTTTGTCAGATTGGGAGTTTGGATATTTATAATCTTGGGGCACCAGTTAATGGTATTTGCAGAGCAAAATCAGTTTAGCGCATGTTTCCTGTAATGGCTTTGACTGCGTGGCATTGCCAGAGGCATTGTCTTGAATGGTGGAAGGATAGCTCTAATTTGGGCTAATGGGTGACTCAGCCATCATCATCATGTGTCCCTCAGTAGGCTGCAGATGGCTGGTGAGCCATGGGTGCAGCAGAGCCATTGTAGCACACGCACAGCACAACACAGTACATCAAGTCAGTGACACATGCAGCCAACACTGACATTTGTAGAGCCACATGCAGTGAGGTGGGGGGAGAGGATGAAACAAGACTTCCTCAGCTATAGGTGCACAAAACACAGAGGAAGAGGTTAATCAGTAACCAAACTAATCGAATGATTTGTCATCAGATTAGATTAAAGCATTGAACCTTCCCTTGGGCAATCATCTCGGGAGATAACTGCAAATGTGTGAGCCACAAGTATCAAATAGCTGTGAAATGATAATGCATGGTAAGTGACTGCTCGCTTTTGTTCAAATTCAACTTATCTGCACAAGCTTGAAAATATAGAAAAAGCAAATGAATCACTGTGGCAACTAGAAGGCAAGGTGGGTGCAGGGCAGGCAGTTTTAACAAGGATTACGGCACTTTGTGTTGGATGCTGGGCTGTATGGGGGTGGATGTGGAGGTGGGGGGAAGTAGGAGGGGTCGAACAAAATGCTGGATCCCCGGTGGGGCAGCATCTGATTGAGTACTGCAGTGGTTAGTTTACATTCCACAGAGTTGGCTTAGCTTCACCAACTTCTGCTGCACTTAGACATGCACAGACTAACACTTGCACACACTCATAAACCAGCTTAGATTTTTTAAAATCTTTCAGAAACATACATATTTACTCATTCTGTATTCCTCAAGCAGCGTAAAATTCCTTTACGACTGGCAGCCCATCACTACATATGTCACCACAACACAATCATATTTCTTGTCACATCAGTCATGTATTCAGGGACTAAATCAGCTCATCTGTACTATCTAACATCCATTCCCTTCCATACCTAAGTAACCTTGGCAACAGCGTCTGCTTCATTGCAGTAGAGGTAACAGGGCAAGAATTGCAGCAAGGGGCAGTTAGTCCCAGAGGATAAGCTAGCCAGTTTACAACTGTACAGAGCATCATAGCCTTGGCTGCCCCTCCAACTCCACCAACCTGCCACCCCCCCCTCCCAGAGACCCATTACCCGGGGTCAAAGCTCTGGTCTCAGGGCAGCTGCACCTTGCAGGTCTCTGTGTGCTACCCGTCAAAGATTAGCCACGTGACATGAGGATAAATTGGAGGAGGGGGCACTGGGGGCTGCAGGCTAAATTATGTGGAGGTAACTGGTGTCTACACTGCTCATCTATACTCATCACTGTGTGTGAGGGCACTGAAGGAAAGAGCAGTGTAACAACAGCTGTTTGCAGATTCTGCATTTCTACACATACTGATTTGCACTGGGCAGCTGCTCCGGGTAAATTAATGGTCCCTCATGTAAAGTTTGGTTTTATATCAAATTTGGCTGCAGAGATAACTGGTATTTACTCTTGGTAAAGAGAAAGCAATATGAAGCTTTATTCCACAACTTTGCACATTGATGATGGGGCGGCCAGGATCAGGAGGCTGAGCAGGTCATCGACTAATCACTTGGGGTTTGATCCCTCGGTTCCTTATGTCTTTGTGCCAAAATGTTATTTGAAAAAAGGCTGAACTCCAAACAGCATATAATGGGAGCTCACTGCCATTGGTGTGAGTACGAATGGGTGAATGAGAGATAATGAATGCAAGTGCTTTTGCAAAAGCTACCATTTAGCATTTGTTATGGCTTTGATGGCAGAGAAAATGCATAATATTGTGTATTTATAGTAAAACCAAAGTGATTAGCAAACTACTTGGGTTGAAGTGGTTCTTCTCCTTTTTGTGACACTTATTTATTCTCAAAGGAATTTGGTAGTGGAATGTTTTGTATACTTGTAAATTACCATTTACATCGCGTCCTATTCAGCACCGAATCACAATCATTAGACATATATTTGAACAAACTAGCAACATTGAAAACATCTTAAGTGGAGAAAATTCAATCTGGCTTTTTAAATGTACTTTTTTGATTGTAATTTTTTTTCTAACACAAACATCAATGAAGATTTACAACTGGAAAGAAGTAGTAACTTATTGAAACACAAAGATCATCATACATTGCACTTTTTGCATGATGCAAGATGCCAGGGATGGGCACATGTTTAAACTCTGAGTTTATGGCGTTTGATTTTTGAAGTAGTGTCAGAAATATGTTGATCCAAAGCTGCAGTCATTCTTGACTTGTGGGGAAAAAATCTCCACAAAAAGTTTCAATATATTGTACTCTTTACAGATGTATAGTATATTGCAGGACTGCTGTGTTGCATTACATTTTGTTGATCATGTGGTGGTTTTGTTTATCTCCTCTGTGAAGACAGTCCCCACTTACAGGCCATGTGTTTGATACCATGACAGTGTTTGGACTGTAGCCTGTGCAAGATGTGCTATGGAGCTAATTGACGGTACACTGTGTTTGTTTCATAAATCTGTCGATGAGAGAGTATAGTAGTCCTGTAAATTTGGCTGAGCAACTTAGGCAAAGGACAGCACAGTGGAATGGTGGTTAGTGCCTCACAGCATGAGGGTTCTGGATTCGATTTCTGGGCTTTGGGCCTTTCTGTGTGGAGTTTAAATGTTCTCCCTGTGTCTGCATGGGTTCCTTCCGCAGTCCAAGGAATGCACCTTTAGGTTAATTGGTCTAAGGTGTGAATTTGAATACGAATAGTTGTTGTCTCTATATGTCGGCCCTGTGCAAGACTGGCACCCTGTCCAGTGTGAACCCTGCCCTCACCAAACGTTAGCGGGGATTGGTTCCGACACCCACTGCGACCCTGACGGATAAGCAGTATGGATAATGAGATCAGAACTTAGCCACAGCTAGTCTCATTAGCTTGTAATAGAGTGAAAGATTTCAGTGCTTCAGCAAAGATGAGATAGTGAGTTGACTAAATAAAATGTCAACAAAGACACACAACTGAAAAGTGATGAAAACAAACAAGTTGTCAACCCCCCCACCACCCACCAGTCACTTAAAAAGCATACACACACATACTGTGGTTTTTGTGTATGCCTTTTGGATGACAAATATAATTTTGTGAGCATGTATGCCCATAGATTGGTTTGAGCCATGTACGCTTGAGTGTGCATAGCCCCCCCCCCCACACTCACTCTCTCTCAATTGTCACCCCTGGCTCTGATGGAGCCACTGGAATCAAATCAAATCAAATCAAATCAAGCTCCTTTCATGCCCCCCCCTCCACCCCTCTGAAATCTCTGGCACCAACAAAAATGGAAAATGACATTAAGGCAGTTTGTAAATATTCAGCTGAGCGCACATGAGGATGACACAGAACACATGCATGCAAGCACACACATATCACTACATAAAGATAATTGAAAGCAGTGGTATGTGACAGTTTGTGTACATAAGGAGCCTTACTCGCTCCCCCCATTATGCCTAGTTCAAAGGACCTGTAGCCCAGCATGTACACACACGTCCCCCCCCCCCCCCCCCCCCCTTGGTCGACAGCATATAATGAGAAAGTACAATCATGGCTCCAGCAAGATCTTGTGTCTCTTTGCTGCTGCTGCTGCTTCTACCAGGGGTAACCGTGAGGTCTTTCTCTTTGTTAGTTAAGGGGAAGAGCAGTTGTAGACGTCCCTCGCTCTCTGCTTGTTAGCTAGCAGTAATGACTAGGCTGTGGGGAGCCAGGCAACCAGGCCAAGGCACTGGCAGCCCGTTCCCCTCTGCTGGCCCTCAGCTCACTGACAGGAAGGGGAACAGAAGCAGACACCACAGACGATTCACTGGGAGGATCAGTTTCAACAGATTTAGGAGGCAAGAAGAGAGCATAAAGGGCAGGAGATTTCTACTTCTAGAGAGACAAAGACAAAAGTAAATCATTACCAACACACACACAAGCAAGGGGGATCCAGCTAGCACCCTTTCTGTTCATAGGGCTGGCATTAGATCAGTGCTAGTTGTACAACACTAAGATAAATGCATACTTTGTACAAAATGTCCTTTGCAGGTTTTTGTGGTTTTGTTTTTTTTAAAATATATATATATATAATTTTTTTTCTCCAGGATCATGTATTTGCTGGGATGTGATTACAATTACCAAGCTTTTTGAATGGGAGTCCCTTGTAATAGATGACATGGTAGCTGAGGATCTTCAAACAAAATCAAATGAGACTCACTTGTCACAGGAGACAAAATAAAAATAAAAACAATCCCCAGTTGCAGTATTTTGGTACATGAAAGAAGAAATTTGCAATTGCATTTCATAGCTGAGTTGTTTCTCCGTTCTCACGTTTTTAGCGGCTTCTGCATGGTCCAACAGTATCTTTGAAAAGTGATCTAAACACACACAAGTGTCCTGTATGCTGTGACAAAGAGGTATTAACATGTTGATTGCGTTTACACTACACATGGGCATATCAATAATTCAGAGGCAGTCACACAAACATCTACATTATAAGGCAATATAGCAGCAATAACAACAGAATGGCCCATCTGTTACCGTGCCCACTAAAAGGCCTCCATGAAAACCAGTGAGTATGTCTTGTATGTCATGTTGTAATGAATGTATGGATACAGATGTCGTATGGATCATAATAGTTTAATGCTCTCTAAAGGCCCATTAGCAATGTTCAGTGTGAGCAACAGAATCAGGGGGACTCAAATGCTGTTGACTGGATTTATTTTACAAGCCAGCGTTTTGGCTTGCAAAGTTGAAGATGATACCATCGATGCTGCCTAAGGCGTGGATTAACCGTTGAGGAAGCATTTTGTTGCTCAGCTTGGCTAGTATCAGTGTGTTGCGTCAGGGAAGTAGTCAAAAACCAGAGCAAGAACAGAGCTGGGAAAGGAGGGCAAATACAGACACAGGCAAAGCTAATTTTAGTTGTTCACGTCAAATTAAATGTATAAAATGAAGTATTTGTCACAGTGTGACTGTGCTGGAGAAGATGGCACTGTTTTCGTCTTCATTTTGTTGTTGTTATTTTACTATTTAGTGCTTTAGCTCAGGGCCATAGTCTCCCATCCCTTTTGGTTGGATTGCAAAGTGCATCGTTGTGTGAAGACACAAACAACATCTGGAGCAGTGGCAACCAGGCACTCCCTCTGTGCCTCGTTTTCCTGCCAAGTCCGCCCACATTCTCTCTCATCTGCCCAGGCCATCATCCAGTCTCCATCCGTCCTCACCATTTCTCCTGGTGTTGCCTTAAAGAAGACCCATCTTTCATCCTGACTGGTGACACAGGCCCTGCTGGCCTGGTGCTGTGGATTCACTTGAATGTAACTGAGCTTAGCCAACTGCAGTCCTGAAACACAATAGACAATGCATTATTGATTATGTTTGTGATCAAACCTTGGTGTACCCCACCTCCTCCTCCCCCTCCCCTTCCCCCTATCCCTGTATCCCTGCATAATTTCTGCAACAAAAGATGACATTTTTTCACCCTTTAATAGAATGTTTTGGTGAACTATAAGATATTTCCAATAACTTTTGATTCAGTTTACAAGTTCAGCTCTGTCTGTTTTCCCAGTAGTGGATTCTTCTTTTTGGCCTGTCAAAGGTCAGTATCGCAGACAGAGAGCACGAGAGAGTACAGGAGTTAAAAGACAGTGCCCTATTATAAATAGATGCCATCAATCAGGGGAATGTCCTTCATTTGGCATGCGTCAGTCCTGGAGGGAGAAATGCATATTCAATCTTGAACAATGAGTGTCAGTCACACCGCTTTCACCAGACACATGACAGCTGTGCGCAGTGGATGGTTACACACTCATAGAGTAGGAGCTGCAAGCAACTGAGGGGGTGAAAGCCCAATCATTTCACAGGGGAACTGAATAAGCACCAAATGAAGGGAGGAACAAAAAAGGGACGGAAGATTGATGGACTTCCCTGTTTCTGTCTAGACTAGTGTCAGCAGGACCAGCTTTTAGGTGAACAGACAACAAACACATGATCATTACATACATGTAACACTAATGTAATTTTTTGTGAGCAACATATTGCTGACACATAATGTCCCAGGGCACACTGAAGGGCAACAATAGAGTCACTGTGCCCACAGGGTGTCTGTGGACTGGTCTTCACAAAGGGGGAGGCGGGGGTCACAGCATGTTGCTGGTGTGTTATTGAAACAAGGATGCAGCTGCTCCCAGTTGAATCGCAATGTTCTGCCACAAGTCGACGTGTTTAGTGCCTTCAATTTGAGCTCTTACAAAATCACGTTGTGTAAAATCCTTGTCTGGCATCACCCAGTTCTAATAAAGCCTCAGCAGTGCCTGAAACGTATACAAGAAAGGTTTAAAAAGAAGTGCATCCATTTTAAAGGAACAGGCAATATTAATTTCACGATTTCCCCTCCGTGAGAGACGGAGTGGTCAAAGGTGGGATTCTGTTTGTGTGTCTGATTGCATCAGTTCAGCGTTAGCACTGCCTTGGCACGGTGTGTATTTAGTCTTTTTTTTATCTGCAGCTTAATGTGATTTAACCTGTTAAACCCTGACCATATTTTCAGGAAAAAACTCCTAAAAAGACGTATCCAAAGTAACTGAAGAATTGCTCCACAAGGTTCATTGGCATGTTCTTGGTGTCTAGGGCTGGATCTGGGCAAATCAGAGAATGTTCTCCCAGTGTCAAAATATTGTACCTCTTACTATGCCTGAGAAAATTTGAATAAATCAAAGGAGAAATGTGAAGTTTCCATCCTCGCCTGGGTCTTTCCTCTATTTGACTGAGGATAACACCATGGTAATATTGATTCCATGCACACAGATGCCATTGATCCCCATCAGCCATTCACTGACTACACATTTACCAAATATGATACAATTTTAACCAACTGTAAAGCTTCCTCAAAGGTTTTAGTAAGGGTACTATCAGGCAGACACTCAGTTTGCCACAATTTAGCACCAAATGTGTGCCAAGTGTGCCAAATGGGTTACTTTCCACTTCCAGTGGAAACAGCAACTTTAACGCTATAACACTATAACAACTATAATTACAACAACTAGAACTATAGTTATAACTTTATTTATAACTATAACAACTCCCCAAAATCACTCACAAGCTTTCGCTTTCGCTTTCGCACCCTACACACACACTACACACAACCTACACACATGCTACAAAGACACTACGCGCACCGTCACTTTATTTCTGCTGCTCGTAGCAGCCTCCAGCAGTAAAGGTCTTTACGCTTTAACTGGGTGTTGTAGTTTTTCGATTGTTTGGTATCATTCGGCTCAGTAGCTTCTCCCCTTTCATAAGACTACAAACATGGCTGTGCCGCAGCTGGATTTAAAATCATACTAAGCCTTTCATTCTCCTCCGCACTGCATTTTCAATGTTATCATGATATAATTTCTAAACATAAACCTCTGCACCAAAATACACCTTTGGTCTTGTTTTGTGGACGTTATGACCCAGAGCTTGAGAAAAAAATACCATTGTTCTGTTTTACTGCATTTTATAGTGGTTGATTGTCTCGTTGATTTATTTATTTATTTATTTATTTGGCCTATCGAACTTGACAGGTTAAGCAACAGTTCCTGGTTAGTGGCAGGGTGTTTGGAGAGGAGGCAGTTTTCTCAGGCTCCATTAATAAGGGTCATTGGGAAAAACTCTGCCACCGTGTGCCTTTAATCGCTTTTCAGAAAGTTCATCCCTTGGAAGGAAGGTAGAAGTTTTTTTGCAATGATTCTTGTCTGTTTTATTGTTCTCCGGGGGAATGCAGAGTTGAACCATTTAGGGCCAAGCCCAAATGACTACACTAAAAAAGCCTCTGGTTATGAAAAGCCACAGAGGGAACATTTGCACTGTAGCCTGTAATTGTCAGTTTCACTACACCAACAACCAATGGCCTCCAGCTACATGATGCATGCATTAAGCACAAAAGACTTACAAACAAGTCACATCGTGTGGAAGGGGCATTTAAACGGAGGCTGATAGGCTTAACTGACACACACACACAGTGCTAGACGTCGAGATGGAGGAGAAGTCAGGCGAATGATCAAGTACGGACCTGAAGCAGAAAACACAACCTGATGGGGACAATGAGTTCTGTCAATATGGCTTGTGTTGTGACGGATGCAGGCTCCTGCTACAATGGAGGGACCGATTCAAACCATCCCAACTCCAGCAATGTCTGAACCCAAGCTCTCATTAATCCAATAAAACCCAATTACCCATACCAGTATCTCAACATTGCTAAGTAATTTTAAATCATTAAGTGAGGGTGAGTGTATTCTAACTTTACCCAAACCATTCTGACCCAAAGCAAGGCAATTAAATGGGAGATTCAGTGCAAGCTTACCCAGGACTGATCGAGGCAGGTCCCTGTGGGTTTTGGGTTTAAATGTCAAGCTCTAACAAAAATCTGTAAAGATGGGAAGAGGAAATGGAGTTAAGAGGAAGTCAGCGACCAGAATATAGTAATAGGGAATGGAGTGGAGAGTTGAGAGGAGGACAGAAGCGAGCCTGCACAGATGCAGTCAGGCAGGAGCATGGCACAGAAACACTCATCTCAACTTGTCAATTATTAATTTCCTAGTCGGCTGTAACATTTATTCATGCGCGAGTCCATCACAGGGCCAACCCCGACAGACCGATGCACGCAGCCACGGGCAATTCGGAGGATTCATTTTGTTTCATGTGTGTCTTTGGAGGGAGGGAGGACATTGGAGTGCCTGGAGAGTCAAAGGGGAGAGAGAACATGGAACTTAGAGTCGAGGACTTGGCGCTGAGAGGTGTCGTCCTGACTATGAATGACCAAGTCATTTTCACTTTTCACCTTCAGCATTGTCTTAATACAAATGACTGTAATCAGCTTGTCCTGACATTTCTAAATAAAGGCTATTCCTCTTAATTTAAAAAAGGTATCTTATCTTACATACAGTTGTCTCCTGCAGCAGCTGGTTGTTTTGTCTCTGGTTTCTTGGAAGAGGGCTGAACAGTGGATAAATAAATGTCTCAGTTGTTGTGGCTGATGTTTTTTTAATGTTGGGATATAAGACCGCAGACCAAAAGGTTGGAGTCAAGGGTTGCAGACAAAAGAAGGGAGGTAATGTAGCAGAGGGCGATGAATTGGTGGAAGCTGTGTGTTACTGCTGTTTATAGAATTCTTTCTCTGTTATTAGTCAGGACTCGAACCCCTTTGAGGAGCAGTTTTCATTCTCGCCCTCTCTGTGTCTACAGCAGCCATCTTTCTTCCAATTACCACCTTACCATCATCCAACTTTTCCTAGCACATCGCTGTTGTATTTTCTCCCTCTGTCTTGCTCTATGACAATTTTTTTCCTATTCTTGCTATCTGGACATTCTTGTGCTGTTTACTTTTTCCTCATCCTTGTTCTCAGTCTTTCTCTTCCTCCCCATGTGCTGTTGCTGCCTGGGTCTCTCCTGCCACAGCTCTCTTCTTAATCTTTTGTACTCCACAGTCATTGCTTCATCATTCATGCTTCGGCCTGGGACAGGGCACTTTTGCCCAGAGCCAGGGTATAATGGGAGTTAACCGCTGACGGTAAATTCTGTTGCAGAAGATGAGTGAGGTGGGGAGTATTGTGGGGGTGGGGTGCACTGCTTATTGTGTTGGAAATGTAACTTATTGCACAGGAGACCACTGAGCCCCCTGTTCTCGTCAATCTTGGCTTTTATTGGGAGATTGTGAGAAGAGCTCAGGACAATTTTGCCTCAATGTCTTTGTCTGTGGCTGGTGTCCCCTAACCACTGCCTTTAAACTCGGACATATTCTCTTTCTGTCTGCTCTCACTGTGGTGCCATTTCTAATTTTTTCCCTTTACTTTCCTGCCAGATTTGTCACTCAGACTGTGGTTCCAGTTTAGTCCTTATATATATATGTGTATGTGTGTTTATGTTGCATTTTAGAACACTTTTTCCGTCATCATCTAGTGTTTATTGTGGACTGAAGCCAAATTGTAATCACAATACAAGCTTGAACACTTCCAAGTTTAATTTCAAAGGTCTGATTGTAATCTGAGTAAAATCCACAGGCAGTGGATCCGGGGGTATCGCATTATGCGTCATCACATATTCAGATTATAAAAATCAAACAATTTAGCAGTGTGTAACAATAGCTGTTCCCTCTCCAAGTTCTCTTTTATTTCTCCTCCTCTTCTCTCTCCCTCTTTTCTCGTGTCTATTCAGGCACTCGTTTGATCATTTTAAAGTGACTAAATGAAGGATGGCACTCTCTATATGGGGGTTAGCAGAGAGCCCCTCTCTCCCCCTACCTCACTGCCCCCAACTTATGGCACTCTGGGCCGTGAAAGGTCAGCTGTCATTGGGTCTGATTGTGAGGAACAGAAACTAGAGCTGACAGGAAGTGTGTGTGCGTTTCTGTGTGCAGATCTGAGCAGCAACAGAGCTTAAAGTAGATGGATAACACAGACCTTGATCTTCCCCTTTGATTTCTCACAAATAATGATGGTCAAGGCTCTTTGCAGCACTGCACAGTTTGACTGTTTCGGCGAATTATATTTCTCAGCACTGCTGTGCATAAAGTAAATGATCAGTTTATAATGATGCTTCCCATCCCCAAATAAACAGTTAAACTCTTTCACACACACTCTGACACTTCATGTCCCTTCTGCTCTAGGCATGATACATGCAGCTGCTTGAGTGGCTCTTGCTCTTTTTCCATCTTTCTCGAACACACACATACACAGTTCCGCAGCCAGTTCATCACCCTCCTTGATGTGGTGGATTTACATCCCTGTCCTTGACCGCATCTGAGCCCTGAGAGCCACCTTCACTTGTCAGGAGACAGATTGGGTTGGCAGGTGGGGCTGCAGCCTCAGTCCAGACTTTTATTTGGACATAAAAAATAATAAAATAGAAGAACGATTGGTGCCTTTTTACTGCTAATCACACGTCCCTCAATCCCAATTAAAAACCTGTTTGCATAAGGACCAGCACAAACAAGCAGCACCCAGAGCCAGAGAGGTGTGCAAGTGTGAGTGTGGGCACCCATCCTTGTGCCACTTCGAGGGCGTGTGCACGTGTGAAATGTGTGTCTGTGTGCATGTGTGTGTGTTTCCTGCCGTCAGCGAATTCTCCGCAGAGATAACCTTGAAGGAGAGGCTGTGTGCTTAGCTCTGATACTGAATGCCAAGCTACAGTGGGCTCAGCAACTGCATGGCTGCAACTTCTCTGAGACCTTTAGCCACTTCTGCCAGACTTAATCCCAAAGTTGCTATAAGGTGGGGCTGCCTCTGCACTGCTAAAGTGACTCACTGCTTAGGTAGCTGATGCTTCATTATTTGAAGTGTCACTGTTTGAAATCAAGACCCTCTTTGAAAAGAGCTGACAAATATTCTTATACTCTCTTGTAGCCCGTCCAAATTATACCTAGTCATCATTAGAGCCCCTCTGTTGCATTGACTGTTTTGATTTGCTTTATCCGTTTGGTCAGAAAGTTGCTGTGTGGCCCCCAGTGACTCCCTGTCCCTTGTGTTTTGAGCATGTTGTTTGTATCTCATGGTCCCTAAATTCCAACTTTGTTTAAAAAAATTAAATTTTTACTCAACAAAAAGACAAGCTAACAAGGCGAGTCCTTCCTTGGTTGATAATGTGTTTTAGTGTTGCAACAAGTGTGCTATTTCTTTAGTTCTTCAGTATTTCTATTCCCTCTTACTATTTACTTCTTGTTCACCTGAAAAATATCTTCCAGTCAAATATATCTTAATGGCAAGGTGTTTGTTCACATTATGTGTTAAGGTAACAGAATAGAAAACATACTGAAGTCCTATTACTGGATTTTAATTATGCTAATTGATGGTTTTAATATAGATGAGTTTTTTCTGCTCCTGAAGAGCTGTTGCCTGAATTTTAGAAAGAATCTGAGTCATAGCCCTCGCCTCCTAACATACATCTGGTTAGTTATAGATACCCATCATTTTCCTTTTTTTCCTCATTATACTGTTAATTTTTATGTTTGGTCTAAATGAGTCTACTGTGTCGGCAATGTACATTTAATTCTCAATTTTATCCAAGCTCAGTTTACCTGTTTTACCTAAAAAAAAAACAGTAACATTGCAGAAGAATATCACAATCACTGTGTGCAATTTTTTTCTGTAATTGTAAAACCTGAACTCTCACTCAGGATGTTACACGCCCCAAATTCCCATAAACAATTTTGACAACATGACCTCAGCAAACTAGGTGTTAGCCACAGGCGTGTTTGTGTGTATGTATTAAAACCCATTATAGTTCACTTTGTACGTCATGCCCGGCTATCCATCTGTTTTCTTCTCTTTCCCCATGCTTGTCCCCATGCCAGGCTTTCTCTTTGCCATTTAGCCTAAGTTAATGGATTCCTGCACATTCATCTTAGAATTGTTGTGAAGTAAACAGCAGCTCATGAAATATTCACTGTTCTCCTATATTTGTGTCACAGTGTACGTGTGCGTGTGTGTGTGTGTGCATGGAGCTCCCGCACACCTGCCCACTGGAACACATGTGTATAGAAAACACTGGGGTGCCCCCAAAAAGCTGAGGGAGTCTCTACATCTTGGCTCTGAGCCAACTGAAAAGCGAAAGGGAGCAGTGGTGGTGGGAGCGCTGTCGCTGAGTTAGTCAGATGTGTGCTGATATTCATATTGATGGGAAAAAAATCCCAGAGTCACGCTCAAATTTTATGTTTATTGCTAATGGCAGGAAACAGGGGAGCAAACATTATAGGGTACAGTGTTCCCTTGTCGCTGCAGTTTTTTCAGCATAAATAGAAGCTAAAAATACATGTGATGTCATTTGATATTTTTTATGTCTTTGTTGAATTTAGCACCAAGTGTCCTTGGCTATTGTATATATATTTAAAATGTGTCAACTTGGAACTTCGGCTGGATGATGAACGGTCACTGGATTGAACTTTCAGACCAGAAAAGTTGGTCAGGGATCATCTGTAGGAATGTCTGGGTGCACCACCAAGGTGGAATGAGTGTTTCTCAAAAGCAACTTGCTCAGCCAGTTGAATTTGATGCTTCTCTTGCTGCCTTTCTGTAGTTTAGACACCTGCTAGCTGCTTCCATGATTGCTCTCATAAACTTATTGAAGGAATCATGTCTGAAGCTGGTGGTATGTTGGAGTGTATAAATTGAATTTTCAAAAATACATCTGTTGTCACGAAACATGTATTGTATCTCTGCTACCATGCTACATGCCTTAACACACCATGCCATGTAAGGGCCATTGTGTTGTGTCCCACAGGCTGACGCAGACACAGCTGGCAGTTGTAGAGAGTTAGTTGGGTTTACTGAGACAAAAGGTGACAGGGAAAGGGTCGCTGATGGAAGCAGGGGCAGGCAGGCAGCCAGAGCAGAGGAATAAACAGCTGGGGCTGATGTTTCAAACACAAGATTGAGAATAATATTTGGGCAGAAAGTGTGTAGGTGGTACAGACGAGAGGCACCTTAATGAACAGGCACTCTTGTTCCCTCCACTGATAAAATAGGTGGACTGCACTTTCAAAAGTAAGCAGTAGTCGAATATTTCATTTTTGTCCTTGCAATCACGTTTCCACTTAGTGGATAATAGAGGAGGGCCTTGGTAAAAGAAAACAGAATCAAAGAAACAAAGAAAAAAAGGAGGAATTGTATGGCTAAAGTCTCTTAAACTCCACTGTCAGCATATCTGTCACACAGTCCAACTTAGAAATGATGGTGCCACAGTGGGGAACTTTATTTCACTGTCACTATTATCATTCCCATTATTTATGTATCCTTGATTCATGACAACTTGAGGGCAGATGTGAGACTTTTAAAAAATGCAAAAAATCTGTCAGTGCAGGCTCACACTGGGCTCTATCTCTGCAGGAATATTACAGTCACATCTTCATCAGTGGAATAAATTGTAGTAGAGAATCATTTTCTCTTTAATCAGACCACATTTTACTGACAGGATTTAATAGACGGTTCCGATCTTTCAGTTTCAAAAACACAGCAATTTAAAGCTGTTGAATGAGGCACCATGAGTGTGTTTCTCTGCTTCTTTGCCACTTTATCACAAGCCAAGGCTAAGCTGAAGGCTTGTTGGAAATGAACAGTAAAAACTCCTTTACTCATTTTCTGAAGCAATTGACTGGATTTCATAACCGTCATTGTGTGCAATTAGTAGAAGATGACATTCTTTTTCAAACAGAATTAACTAATAATATTTCAGGGTTTGTATGTTCAGTGTCGGAGCGCATCTCCTAAATAATGATTGCTCAGTTGCAAGCGGCTGATCCCAGGTTGTGTTAGCTAACCTCTGCTTGCTGTGTGCTCCCAGAGTTGTCACCAGATTAGCTCACGCTGTTCTACAACCCTGAATCAAACATTTTGTTGAGTTTGCTTTTGCTAATCATGCTGCTAGACTTTGTAACCAGAAGTGTGAGATTAGTAAACTCCACCATTTCCAACATTTGACACCACAAGTAGGACCTCTCTAACGTATTTTTCAGTTCTTAGTCTCTTATATCTGATTTTGGTGATCTTTTCTCTTTGACTCTGATGATGTTACTGCTCTACTTTATTTTAACACTTACACTAAGTTAGAAGTACAAAGTGAAAAAACAGCAATCATCAAAATCAAAGCAGCCGAGGGTGATGCATCCTGGCTGTGAGTCAAACTGGATGCTACATTTACCATGCCTATAGTTTGACTGTCAAATAATTGAGATCTTGGATGAATCTGAAAATATTGTGAGAGTTATTTTCTTAGACTTTAGACCAATCTCATCAGAGGACGCTACACACCTGTTTTATTTCTATTTGACTTTGTATGTGTACGATTGGGCCCCACCTTTATTTGCTTTTATTGTCTCTTGTAGTTGGATGCGTAGCAAGTATTGATTTTTACCTCTATTACCTTGACTGATGTCAGTGTCCCAGGTAGAATATTGACTTCAAGTCGTCCATGTTAATTTCCCCAAAGTTCTATTAATATACTAATGATATATTTTAGTTTGGCTTGACTCACAAGTATCAGGAGAACTAGCCTGAAGTTTTATCGAAGAAAAAAAAAAGTCCCATATCCTATTTGACTGAAGTTGCTCACCTCATCCAACAGTTATATGTGTTTTATGCATAAAGATGAGAAATCCTTGTGTCAACCTAGGTTAGTCACAACAGGAGCACTGACAGAAAAAGGAATACCTGCACAGATTTCACTAATCCCATATCAATCAATAAAAAATGAAGGGAGAATAGTTTGCGCCTCATTTTTTCATTCAGTGATCTCAGCTGCTGCATTCCTGTGCAGTTTGCATCCCTGAAACATGAACAGACTATACTGCTACAGCATGGCAGCTTTTATGTTATACATATCAGCTATCCTGCCATGATAAACATGATGAGCTACTGTTAACTTACTTCTGTGCTACCAGGCGAAACCCAGCAGTCTTGAAGGCTCACTGGCAGAAACACCAGAGACACTGCAATGTGTCAATCAACCCCACCCTGCCACCACTACTCATGTAAAGTCTTAAGATGCTTTGGCATAATTCCAGTGTGCTGGGCTACACACCCAGAGATGATAGCGTACGCATACACGCACACAACTGCCAGTCTTCATTTTATCACACAACTTGTCTCAGTTCCATGGCAGGGCTTTGTTGGGGGAGTTGACAGTGAGGGTTGCTTTGTAAACCCGGCACGTGTCCATCTCCATCTACCCTACTGCTTTAGGATGAAGGGAAGTGATGATCCGGTTATTTTTTGTTCTCTCTTCTCCATCAATTTCCGTGTCACCTTGACGATGTACCATACTGCCAGAGGTGACAGGCACACTGGCTGGAAACGGGGAATAATAATGCTCCAGGAGAACTTTTGGATTGGGCCATCTCCTAACAAATCTAATAACTATCAAGGCCTGAGCAAAGAGTAAGAGAAAAAATGTTAGAGATACAGTGTGGTCAAGGGTGTAGTGTTGACTGTTATCGAGGACATATAAGATTCAGTCTTTTTCATGTGGTGGCTTCTGCAAGTGTGTGAGAGCTTCTGAAAGACACGATTGTATATGAGTACAAGTGTGTGTAATGTGCAAGCAGCCAGGATGGGGAATGTGGAACATCGCTGTCCTGCCTCAACAGCAATGCAGCATAGCTTGGGGACTGCACATCACTATGTAAATGCAAATTGCAGTGTCATGCTGATCAATCCTGTAGGCTGCTGAGACAGGGTTATGTCGGGACCAGTCAGCAGCATTTGGCTCCAGTGCCCAGTCAGTCTGCCCTGTACTGTGCTCTCTTCATCTCTATGGAACTGTATGAGACATTTCTCATGCTAGAAAATGTTTGTTAAGCTGTCTTGCTGCCTCAGCCCCTGAATGGTCTCACTTTGCTTCTGTTTGACCAACAAGCATATAATTTTTTAAATATTTTATGAGTATTGGCACTACAGAGCTTTATGAAATATACTCAACTAATTCCTCTGCCTTTGTCTTTCCAACAGGATGCAGCTCTAATAAAAAAATCCAGTGGGACTGGAAGGAATCATCAAGACTGTGACGAACAGACGGGTCAACACAGAGCTGGGTGGAGGGGAGACGACACCAATCAGCCAACACAGACTTCTGAACGTAATAGCCATGCTTTAACACACACAGGAAAGGCCAGTTAAAACTCTGAAGAAACAGCTGCTGCCTTTTCTTAAAAACCTCCGAGCCACAAACGCTCTCTCATCTATCATTTACTGTACACCTATCCCTGCAAAGATGCCGATGCCAAAGTTGGCACTGTGGCACTTGTGGTGACGGGGCACAGAGCGTGTGCACACTTCCGGCAGGCAGGTCGGCAGGTCGGTGGGTGTAAGGGCACACCAAGAGGCATTTACGGGTGGGCGTGGTTGAACCATGCGGCCCTGGGCGGGTTCATGGCGTTGGATTACCCTGGTGCTGTTGGCCTGGGGCACGCTCCTCTTCTACATCGGCGGTCACTTGGTGAGGGACAGCGACCACCCAGAGCGTTCCAGTCGGGAGCTCTCCAAGATTCTGGCCAAGCTAGAGCGACTGAAGCAGCAGAATGAAGACCTGCGGCGCATGGCCGAATCGCTCAGGTAACAAGCTGTGACAGCAATGCTTCTCACACACTAATAATGTGGTCTACAAAGTGAAGCCAATGCAGAAGTCCCTGAAACCTGTATTCTATCAGGTTACACAGGATGCAAGCCTGATTGTACTGAAGTGTATGGAAAAACTGATTTATAAGCTCTGCTTTAATAGAGCATGATATTTGTTTTTTAAATTATGCTCCCATTCAGGGGAAAATATGATAAAGCTGAATATGCATTAGGATGTGCAATATTGACTGTCCCACATATGACGAACGAGTACAGAACAGGTCATATCTGCCCCTTGTTCCTCCTCAGCTCCACCTTCTCATCTGAATAATGTTTCCACTGATTTAAAATAAATTGCGCCTTTGCAAATATTGTAGGCAAATCCACCAGAGTGGTGATTGCAATAAGAAATATAATTTCAGTTTTGGTTTGTATTTGCTGCTTCTCTATGCATCAGGCAATGTTACAGCAACATTTTTTGTCTTGACTGCACAAAACACAGTTTGGCAAACAAAATTTAATTCACCACTTTTGCCCACCTGGGCAGTATACTGTTTTTTCAAAAAGTTAAAATGCTGTAGTGCAATGTATCATTACCATAATCCCCATAAGTCTATTCAGTACAGGATCAGGCTCCTTAGGTATTTTTATCAGAATTTTTTTTTTTTTTACAAGTGCTCAACTGTAGCAGGGAAATTTTTGTTTAAGTTTTTGTCAAGAAGTAGCATCCGGGTATAGCTGTAGCATCTGTGTGATGTGTATTTTAAAAAATGTTGCTGCAAAACTTCTTTAGAGGCTGATGAGTAATGTCAGAGACAGACTGATTAATGGACTGTTGTACACCTCACCAAATTTTATTATGTTATTTGGGCAGACAATGGCACATTGTATGAGCCCATTAACGACACAGCACCTTTTACACATTCATGCTAAGTGTAACAGAGAGGCAGATGGTTGTGCTCTTATCGCCACACGCCAACAGCATTCCTCTTTTCATGGAAGCACCGGGTCTGTACATGGGTGCATGTGCAGGGAATGCGGCTGTGTGACCCGGTGCCTGGCATATTAACTGGGAACTTGAGCTTCAGATGATGCCATCGCTGCTACTTCTGTGATCCCAATTCACTTTGATGCAGGGCCCTCGTCATTTCACACAAATGCAGACGCACACGTTGCTTCAGACAGCTGGTCCCTGATTAAATCCCTTGCTTTTCTAATTATTCAAAATTGGCTCAAAAACAAAGGTGGAATTCATTCTAAAAAAACAAGTGCAGCTTTCAGGCAACCAGTGTCCAGATGGGTCCCCAACACACTGCATGCTTGTTGCTTGTTATTGAGTACGGTTGTTTATCTGGGACAGAGGCCTCCGCAGTTGTTTACTTGGGCAACATTACTGTCTCTTCTCAAGTCCCTTTAAGCTTCAGCTAAGTATCCAGCACAACAAGCCAAAAGCAGGCAGCTGGATGCTGGGGTTAAGTTTGATGAGGTATCGACACAGACAGGTTTGTTTTCTGGTCAATTTTGTGGCTCTGTGTTCGTGTGTGTTGGTCAGATACAGTCCAGAGAGAGAAGCCTGCCACTGCTTCATCCCGCAGTGTCTCATGTCTTACACTGGACCCCTTAATAGAAGCAAAAAGGCTGCAAGTGAGCTGCCCATCATTCCCGCCCCAGTGCCTCCCTTTTCTGTTTATGCCTCCTCTTGTTCCCCATTTTGCTCCCTCTTCTTCCTCTGCCACACTACCAAACTGCTGACAGAGCCACGACACCGAGTCAGACTCCAGCCTACAAGTTGTCACAGACTGACTGACTTTGAAAAAACTCATTAACTCACTGACTAACTAACATGCATGTTGTGCAGACTCTGGACTGGAAGTTTTGAAGGAAGCAGGAAATACACCAAATACACCAATAATAATTTACTATTGCTATTCTTATCTTATTTCATTTTATTTTTACTGTCTTATATCTGATTTATTTCTTCTGTTTGTATTTTAATTATTACATTCAAAAACAGCCCATTTCACTGTATGTCCTGTGTCAAGGACATGTGGATGGCACTAAAGTTTGATTGATTGATTGACGTAAGATTTTATATAATGTACCACATTATTGCTTTTTTTTATGAGATGCCTTAGAGAGACCCATAAAACTGACATTATTACACCTGTGTGTGGAGTTGTTGACAAATAGCAAGCCACGGCATCCAGGCTGATTTATGCTTCAGAGTAGGATTTAACTTGGTTAGTGTCATAGCTTCAGAGCAGCACAAGTATGGCATTATTTGTGTTTCGTTCTGCATTCATTTTATATCTGAAAAGACCATGTTTACATTGTCTCGTCACTTTACAACAGTGATTGCCAAGCTGATGCATTTTGCACTGAATATGGATTTTCTTGATCGCACATTTCTCTAGCCATGCTTAAAGGATGAAGATATTTACACTTACTCACTGGATTATTCGCACATTGCTGATGATGCTTTTTGCTGTACATGCCACAATTTGCCAAATGGAATCATTACATGAAATTAATTCACCTATCAATCAATGACTTGAACTCAAATTGGCTATCAACAGGCCGGCCTGCAGATACGCTCCTGTAATTCAGTTATTCGAACTGTTTGTGAGGGTTTTGAGTGACGGGCAGCGTGCCAACCTACCAATCATCCAGCAGCATTAATGAAAGGTGAGCACGAGGCTGAGTTGCCACGGTCTGTTTGGCTCCGCCCTCTCCACAGCTGTCAGTCACCTCGGGCATGAAGCCATGACTGCTGTGGAGACAATGACACGCAACAGCCGGATGGTGTGACATTGGAGGGAGCAAGGGGTGATGGTGACAGCTGGCCTGAGCGATGAGGCCCTGATCGATCTTCCAACCTCACCTCACCCTGAGCCATGCCATCAGAGGGAGGGAGGGAGGGGAGGGCGATGCAGAGGATACGATGAGGAGGGGACCATGATGGATGGCATAAGGGCTGCACTAAGTAAAGAGCAACAAGGAGGAGATGGAAAAAGAGGGCTGAGGGGATGAGAGCGTAGCAGAGGCCACAGTGATTGCACTAATCTATTTTACATGTTATTTCAGCCCAGTTCAGAGCCAGCGTGATTAGGATGTTTGGCCTTGTACAAAACCATCAAAAGATAGGTGGTAAAAGCTATTGGAGCACTTTGTTCTTCGATCAATGAATTGCTTAGCACTGCTTCACCCAGTCAAACTGTCCTACAACTGTTATTTGCATGAACTGGACCATATAACCCTTGGACAGATAGAGAAAAGGGTAGAATTGATAGTACCTATCAATCTGCATGAAAATGCAAATGTGTAACAGTAAAAAGCGAACGTTTAGTTTGGATGTAATGAGGCCATTGTCCACTCATTTAGAAACTAAGCGTGAGAGAACTCATTTATCCTGTAATGCTTTTAGCCCAGTGCGACCCCACCAAACAGATGCTGCTGCCATTTCCAGACCTGAGCTCCCATCGACCTGGCCATCACCCAGGCTTTGCAAGGCAAGGTCTACTGCCACACACACAGTAGCCCCAGTGTGAGAGTTGTCTGTGTTTGACATCTCTGTCAAGTAGGGCTCAGAGCAGAGCTGGCTGGCTCTGGATTTACTGAGGCGTTGAGGCATGCAATGTGAAGAATGCACGATTTAGAATCAGTTTACTCCGAATTATGCTGTTGTAGTCAGTGGACATGTAACATGAATACATCAAAAGAAGACAAAGACACGAGGAGATGAACTTAATTCATACAATCCAGAGACACTGACCCAAATGCAACATATAGGTACATTTAGTACACACATGACCTCAATCAATACAGGGACCTCATTGTCCCTGTTTTTCTTCAGATTTACACTTGGTCACAAACATTTCAAGCCACTTGGGGCCCGATAAAAGGTTTTCATTGTCCATACCAGACTGTTCCACTCAAAAATACTGTTGACATGCCTTTTACCAGTGTCACATTAACGTGGTTTATTAGCTTGACTTATTGGAGTCAAGTGGTTTGATGTAGCACACGAGTTCCCAGGAAAGACTAGATAATGCCAGTCAAGTCATAGCCGCAACAAAATGCACTGATGCACAGATGCACACAGGGTACAGGAACAAATCCAAGTTCCATCTTAATATAAAGGCAAATTGCGATAATGTAGTCTCCTTTCATCTACACTTCCCAGAACAGAACACTTTCCATTTGCATTCATATGTTATGGCTTCCCGGCCCAGCCCAGGTTTCCTTTTGAAGTTGACTATATTATATTAAATCTTACCACAGAAATATGTATGTGCCACAGTACCACCTAGGCCCCCGCCATTCAATCTGTTCCACCCGACTCCAATCACCCTGTGAACTCCATGGTTACCAGGTGCAGGGGTGGTAGCTGGTGGAGCGACAGCTGGGGCAACATTTCAGAGGAAACTGGGTTGCATGCTGAACCTCACCTGCTTTCTGGCTCAGTGCTTCGTGCCAGTGGGGCTCATCACCCCTCGCTTTCACAGCTTGTCTTTCACTCCATAGTATCTCTACCCCCCCACCGCCACCGCCCTGCCTCCCCCCAAGTATTTCTCATCTGTTACCTCTCCTGTACCATTTGATTAAGATGCTGTTGAATCCAGCTGTCTTGTTTTGTCTCCACTTCATGTCCTCTAGAGATACCGTCAGGGATCAATCGTATATTTGTGCATGGTGTTTTCCGTCTTCCTGCGTATGTGTGTGTCTGTATGTTTTGCTACCGTAGAGTGTTTAGATATATTTTATATCTGCATCTTGGTGGGAGATGTTTGTGTTTTTCCTGCACTGGCACTGTGTCTCAGCAGTTTATGTCTCTTGGGAGCATGTTAGCTAACCTCTGTATCATGTCTCCTCTCATTAGCCTGTGCTGCTCAGGCCTATTTCTTCTTCCTTGTTCAAGGAAGATATCATGTTGCTTTATAATACAGTTTTAGCACAGAAATTCCCTCACTGAGGAAACCGTCCTACTTCCTGTACAATGGTGTAACAGGCAGGTTAAGGTGTGGCTTCTGGGGGATGTTTTTGAATATTGTTTGAACAGACTTAGCTATGAGAATAGAAAGTAGATCTGATACAAGGAGAGGAAATGCACATGGGTCTTGTTTCAAAAGATCTGTATCAGGTAGCTGAAATAGGAACACCGCTGATTTCTCAAAGGAAAAATTTAAGACATATGTATAGACACCTGTGACGATATCCTGAGATTTATCCTTGTCCATCTGATGGTTACATAATGCAGGGGAAAAGATATCCATCTGTTTCTTCTCATTTATTTCCATGGCTTTGAAGCACAATGCTCAGTTAGTACTCCGTGAAGTGAGAGGCCAGGGCTTCTCGCGAGCCTGGCCTTCGAACAGTGACGGGGGGCTGTGCATCAAGAAGGGCTGTTGCAACTTTAAAAGTCTCATCTTTATGCCTGCCAGCGAGTGATGTTCCTCACTCAGGGAGCAAATTGAGTTTGCATGCCTTGATGACTCATTAACATGGCCTTTGCAGCACTCCGCCAATGCCCCTGTGCATTCAAACATATTCCATTTTTAATAGTTTTATGTAAAGGAAGTGATGTGTCAAAGGCAGTGCTTTTTTTTTTTCTCCTTGGCTGATTTGAATGCAGTTCCGTGAGATTGCGCTTAACTGTCTTTATGCATTTAGTAGTTATTCATAGTTCATAATTAGACACGGAGAGCAGAAAATGCTTATTTATATCATTCATATCTATTTTTCATGGTATTGTAATCAACAAAAAAACAACGAAAATGCAGATTAGTTTATATTAGTAGATGCAATCGACTGGCGAGCTGTACATCATTTCAAGTATAATGCACAATTAAGCTTTTAGCCGTAGATTTGCAAAACCAAGGGCAGTGCTACACTTCTTAGCACAAATCTGTCACACATGTTAACATTTAATCAAGAAATAACAGCAAAAAGAATCACTGCAGAAACCCTAAAAATTTGTTGTTCTCCAGCTCAGTGACAAGGAGCTCATCAGCTGTCTGTGATTTGCATGTTTTGTCTTGTCCCATTTCACACATCTGATTGGAAGTAGGGGTCACGAGGGCCCTGCACCACTAATGCAGTGCACATCGTGTACAATAGTCAGCGGGAGTTTCCAGTGTAGCCGCTGATAAATGATCACAGTAGGTGCCACTTTCTATTTAATCCATTTGCTACACTTTTTTTTTTTTCAATCAATGACATGAAATAATGACATTTCAGTGCTATTCAGTATATGTTCTTGCAGATGTTGTTCAAAGATATAAAACCTGGATTTAGATAGGGTTGACTTGACAAACATGGAAAATTATGCAGTATTTTAATCTGTAGCTCAGAATAAATAAACCAGGACAGGGCTCCAGGAGTCAGCACTGTGGAGTCTCAGCAAATGAAATAGAATTTTTAGTGGTGAGGACTAAAAGATGCCAGACTTCACTGCTCCGTTCTCACTGCAACTTTTAAGTCTAGAAACATCCTGATGACGATCACGTCACCAGAGTCAAGATACATGTCGAACTAGTCAGTGAATGTTCAGATGATGAACACTTCTTCTCCAAACTCTTGCATCTTGTTAGCAACAATTTAAAATACGTAATGCCAATGTAAAATGAAGTGACACTCTCCAAACATGTGGCCTAAAGCAGTATATTGCTACAGATTTCAACAGCCTGGTTTTGGGTGATGGTGCAAAAAGTCTTTCACAGCAATCAAAGATTAATTCCTGCCAAGCAATTGGTGTGTATCCAGTCACCTGTTGGGCAGGTTGATCATGAAGTCTGTATTGTGTGGTGTGTTTTGAATGGTGTCTGTCTCTCATTCATACCTTGGCTATAGCAAACTCAATAAGGCCAAAAATGTGTTTTTCCTCTCGTGCAAGATTTGTTTTCTCATCTCATTTGTGCTGCATTGGTAAGATCATGTGGAATAACAGTTTTGTTTACAAGGGATCCACTTAGTGCTGGAGCAGTTGCTTACAGCAATTCCTTTTAAGCAGTTGAGCATGTCAGGCTGGCAAACAGCTGGTCAAATCTTAGCATTTTTTGCTTATGTCATTGAAAATCTCATGTTTGGGAGGTTTTAGTATTCATGGAGAATAAGCAATTTAAACATGTCAACTTGAGTTGGAATGCTACAATGTTCATACTTGATTGACTAATTTAAAAAAAAACTTTTGGGGGAAATAAGTATCTTGCTGCAACAAGTTGATCACATTCTATTTATTTATTCAGTGTTGTTGTTTACTGGGATGCAGTTTTACAATTTGTTTAAAAAAAGAATATTGCCTCTGTCGATGTGGACGTGCACCGATGCTCATCCATCACAACCTCTCCTTGTGTATCTCTCCCCCAGGATACCAGAGGGTCAGGCAGAGGCTGGGTCCCTGGCCGCAGGGAGGCTGCGCTCCCTGGAGGACCAGCTAACCAGAGCCAAACAGAAGATCCACAGCTTCCAGAAGCTCACTGGAGACGGTAAGCAGTGCAGGGTCTGCCCACCTAAAGAGGTTGTGGGAAAGGATTTGGCACAGCGCTTGGACTTTTTGAAGGTGGGGGAGTTGACTATATAAGGTATCAAATCAGTAAGTAGCTGTGTTGTCAGCTTTCGCCTGAAGCAGGAATCTCAGTCTAGCTCAATGTTAAACCTGCTGTAGATCAGCAGCAATGATGACAGAAGCATTGGATAGTCAGGGTTATGAGAGCGTTTGCCACTCTAAGCAGTGGTCAAGGGGCCGGAAAGCTGTTGGGTAAGTGGGGAACTGTGTGAATGAAGTGGAAGCAGAGTTAAAGCCCTAATGGCAGAAAGAGAGAGAGTTAAGAGAGAGAAAAGACACAGACAGAGAGAAAATAAAGAAGGACGTGAGCATGGAGGGCAGCACAGGGTCAGCCTTTCCATCTTGCCGCAGGGGAAGAAAAGGCTAAAAATATCCTCCAGCTTTTTTCCGCCAAGGGAGGGAGTGAGGACAGAAGAGTGTGTGCAAGATAGGGGGAAAAAAAGAAGGAATTTTTCCTCACCACCACCTCGCTCTCCTCCTGCTTGAGGCTGTCCTTTCCTTCCCTCAATTCTCTTTCTGCTTCTCTTTGCAGAAACCAGAGCAGGCAGCAGCGTAATTCATGTGGGTTACACCACATTGTTTTGCTCAAACCAGGTGTAGAGTTCCTTCCTGTTGTTAGGACTGTGTGAGTGAACACATGAGAGAGCCATGAGACATAAAAAAATTTGATCAACTGCTCCTTAAATAGGTCAAAACAACACCCAAGAAATTTCTTATGGTTAAACTGAAACCTTGCTTTGTGCCTTTAATCTCACAAAATCAACACACAAACAATTCTACTTTCCTGTCCTACCGGGTTTGTCAAAACATCATCAGTTCATTGTGTCTTTGCTATGTTTTGTTGAGCTGTTCTTTCTTGCCATGCTGCAGGCCCTGGGCCCACTCAGGAGGAACTGCGGAGAAGGGTAGAGAACGGTGTTAAGGAGTTCTGGTACTTTGTTCGAAGCGAGGTGAAGAAATTGGCCAACGCGGAGCCCAGCGAGAGGCAGAAGTACGCCGACACACTTCTGCAGGACCTGGGACACCAGGAGAGGTGGGCATATGTATTTGTTGGAAACCAGTGGCTTAGTGAACAACACTTTCATTTCACTGCAGGAAGTAAAAACAGACATGGCTAGTGGGGCCTTTGAATATGCTGTTAGCTTGTTGTGCAAAGGTCTCCTCCCACAGTCCACAGCCATTAATGTGACGTCTGTGTCTAACCTGTGATGACCTGTTCTTCTTTTTACAAAAGATGCTTTACGACAAATGTGATATTGAGCATGACCTTTAGCTGCAGCTTCTGTCTAAGAACTAGCTCAGGATCCTTGTTATGGAACTGTTAGACTAGTCAATCTGTCAATCTAATGTTTTTGTTGGTGCATTTGGTGTTGATTAGAGAGTTACATGCTTACATGTGTTTATTTGTGCTGTAAAGATCAAAAGTTGAAGCTCAACCATTTTCTTGAAAGCAACACTTGCAGTGTTTTCTAAGAAGCAAAGGTCGCAGACAGCTTCTGTGGCTTCTGGTGACAGACTTTTTCTCACAGCTGAATGAAAAAGGTCTTGTTGTCACTTCACTAAGTACTTCACTGTAATCCCGGTGAAGTGGCTTACATGGCCCATTGTCTTAGTTGCTGTCCAAGCAGCTTTCCAAAGACTGATTCCTCACCCTCTACACACAGACATGCATGTACGCACACGCGCACCATAGAGTCTCAGACTTCTACATGCATTCACTTTCATCCTTATCCGCCCTCAGAGTTCTCAGTAACCTCAGATGTGCTGCAGGCGAAGGCTGGGTGGTCCAGCACAGGTAGGGGCAGAGGTGGAAAGAGCAGTTAAATGTCTGACTCCAGTGAAAGAACTGCTCCATTATTCAAATTCTGCTCAAGGAGAAGGCAAGTTCCTTGTCTCCAAAATTTCCCAATATAAATCAAACTTGTAGCACATGAGAGCAGCAGCTTTTAGTTTCTTAAAGTTTTACTGACATGTGTAATGATGCAGTGTTCATGAAGTTTATGAAGATATGTCTGACTAAAAGGGTGTGCAACAAAAAAATTGAAATCTCTGTACCTACAAATGAATGAATCATGTAGCGCTATGAACGAGTGTGTCTTGATGCCATAATTCAGTAAAACACGGAAACTGAATTCATTTAGTTAAATTCAGTTTCAAGATTAAAGGTTTTCATAGCAAATGGAAATCTTGAACATTTACATAACCGTTACAACTCTGAGGTTGTTTTGTCTGCTACAATAATCCATTTGATCACCCCTAATCTGTATGTATATAATATAATCTGCTTCAGTAAAACTGAAGAAAATAAAGAATAAATTATTGGACCATGTCCAGAGAACATTGATAATCTTAATGAACATGATCATTTTTTGTGACGTAAATACTACATTTGCATTGTTAAGGTATTGTTAATTTGTATTAATCTGTACATACTGCAAACGTAATGTAAACCTGAAACCTCCCTCTGGTTCAGCATCTTCCCTCTGCTGCCGAGACCAGTGGCTGCAGTGTCAACATCTGCAATTTGAGACAATGAGGAGCAGCGGGGAAGCCGTCAGGACCACACATATTTTAGACTCAGACACACACACACAAGCACACAAGCACACCCACGATACATATGCAGGACGTCATGGACATGTGGTGTTTCCCTGTCTGGCTGCCAAATCCCTCAGCGCTTGTCTGTTGATTCCTCCTTGTTAAATCTTGCGGCCAGCTAGGTTTCCTTTTCCTTCCCGCTGAAGGTTGGAGATGATTCCCCTGTGTGGCACTGGAGGAGTGTTTGACATTCATCACACACTGTGGTTCCAGCTTCAAAATGGGTCAATGACTAATGATACTTTCTTAGTTATAGAGAAAGGCGCTATTCACCATGCTGCATTGTTGAAGTGGGACGTGGTACATTCGTCTGCTTTGTGCGTGTGTGTCTTTGCACGCACTACTGAATTTATGCATAAGAGCTCTAAGTCACACTGGATCTGACTGATTTGGGTCAAAGAAGTGAGTAATAAATTAAGCTTGCATAAGTGTGTGTGTGGATGTGAGCATGTGATGTGTGTGCATCTGCCCTTCACTGCATATATCAGAGGTCTTGGGCATGTTGTAAGTGGATGGTCACAAAATTTGGCAGTGTGTGACACATACACAAATTTGCTGTCAGAGGCTTGCAGATGGCAGACTTAATCAAAAAAATGGGATAAACAAGCAGAAAGTCGCTGTCATCAGTCAGTGTGACAGAAATGACACTTTTTCTATAAATATCCTGAAAGCATGTTGAGCCTTGGTAATGTTTAACAGGCAGCATACTGTTAGCGTATGCTGCTTGTCAGGAGGTTTTATAGGCTTGGGGGTTGGCTGCACGGCCTACCTGCTGGAGTGCACAAATCATCATTCTTAGCTTTCCTACAATGTAACAATAACTACTGGGCAGGTGAACTATTCTGCAGGAAGTCACAGAGGCTGAATTTCATTCATCCTGTGTCTGAAGATGAGGCTTCCTGTCTGGACAGAAATAGGGCCACAGACAAGAGCTGCAGATCCTTAATGCAAGATCTATAAAATATGCAAGCTCACTTAGTCAAGATCGTGTCAACATAACTTGTCTTCATGTTCGAGTAGGAGTGGACCAAATTGAAAAAAATCTGTTCAAAGCGTTCACTGACAAATCAAGGTATTTCATCACATTCATGCAAAATCCTTTAAATTCGGTGTTGCTGCACAGCAGTCCTGCGGCCTGATCTGCTCTGGTCCCGATGGTCTGGGGAAAAAAAATGACCCCTGGAATCTTATTTTCAGAATAAGAGACCTGCAATAAATCAAATTAAAAACAAATATATTTATTTATATAGTGCCAAATCACAACAAAGTTACATCAATGCACTTTACACATAAAGCAGGTCTAGACCAAACTCTCCTTGAGGACCAAAGCAGCAAACACATGCACTGGTTTAGGAGTCTCTCTGTCCTTCATTTCCCATCAAATCAAGCTTTTATTTGCATGTTGATCATTAACCTGCATCCATCTCAACAGCTGCTGTGGGAACAAAGTGCTTTCCTTTACAAGGTAAGGTTATGAATTATTCCTGAGAATGTACATGCATTACCTTACAGCTGTTTGAATATGAACCTTGTGTTTATAATTGGCAGTCTGGGTGATGGTGTTCACATCTGAAACAGTATTGGTGATAACGTCTGGAGATTTACACAAGCAGGACATGATACAGAGTGTATCATTCAGTGTCAGCTGGGTATTTGAATGTGCACATACGTGAAAATGAAGTTTTCAAATTCAAAGTTTGAAATGTGTGTATCTGCAGGTCCATCATGACAGACTTGTACTACCTCAGCCAGGCAGATGGAGTGGGCGAGTGGAGAATAAAGGAGGCTAAAGATCTGTCAGATCTGGTCCAGAACAGAATCACCTACCTACAGGTAACTACAAGCACACCAGCTGCTCAGCCAGTGGGCCTCGTTTTCACTCTCACTCAAACACAAATGCGGGCACAGCATTTATGTGCACGTTTCCCTCACGCATACAAATACGCATATGTGTTTCAGAGGACATGATTCACACTAGCTTGTCTCATTTCACTTGAACCATCCATAACTGTCTGTATCATTTTCCCTGAGGAGCAGGTGAGGGGTGTGATAGCAGACTGTTTCAGCAGTCGAATCTGACAAGTAGAATTCTTGTTGCTAGTCAGCGGTTTATTGACACACACACACACACACACAAAAACACAAATGCAGACTTGCAAAATGACAGATCGACAGACACACATATGCAGAAATGCTGAAATATCTGAGTTTAAAAAAAAAGATAAAAGCGCACACACAAACAGCCAACCAGGCACACAGGCTTCGATTTATGCATAGAGCCCAACAAACATACACAGCCTGAGACCCAGGGTTCCCCTCACCTCCAGCCACCCAATTCCCCCTTCCTCAGTTCTGGTGCTGCGGGGCCCTTGGGTGGGGCGGTGCAGCGCAGCACTGGGCCCTGCAGCATTGATGAGCCAGTGTGTTTGATGAAGAGGACCCAGTCAATCTGGCTAGGCGGAGACAGCACCACTAACAGCTGCTGTCACCACTGCTGAGAGATCACACCGCTCCACCAGCTGCCATCACTAATTCATCACACACACACACACACACACACACACACACACACACAGTTGTGCATAGATTCATCCACACCTCTGCAAGCAGTTGGTGGACACAGACATACACACTTGTGTCACAAGATTGATGCATATGCTCTTACACAAAGAAATACCCTGTGTGTGTGTGTGTGTGTGTGTGTGTGTGCCCCTTTCACACACAGTCACTCACATATCTACAGTAGTGGTCATGACACTCATCGCTCATCACGGGCATGAATGTCATATTAATTTTGTGCTTTTAATGATTTATTTGAACCGTTCTTTTTCCAGAGTGGAATGATTATACAATGTTAAACTTCAATGATTTCTAAAAACAAGAATTGGGTGCACAATTTTGAATTTATTTTGGTCCTCATCAATTTGTTTACAGCTGTGGTCATTGATGGTTATGGCAAGTCAGTTTTGATAACATAGTTTCACCTTTAGGTAGTAAATGCAGACTGGCTAATAGTCTCTGAAAATGCAGAAGACATAGCAACCGGTGTTTCTGTTCACACCACAGCTGGAAAATGTGGAGTGAGAGGCTTTTGTCTTCCACGTCTTGTCTTTTTTGTGAACACTTTGTGCACAGCTACTCGTACTTGAATCTTGTGGCAGCAAAGCATGGAGCAGTCAGTTGCAATGGGAGCTACTGTACATGGAGACAGAATGCAAAAGATTAAGTGGCTGCTACTGAGAAAATTTGCCAGTAATGGATAGATGGTGGAAATGGGGCTTGATGTAATAAAAGCAAAAAAACCTATTGAAATAATGACAACAAATCTGCTTGCTTGTAATTCCTGATGAGGATATTTGACTTCTCTCACAGTGGATTACTTTGATAGTTCAGTCATTGTGGATGTAAGCACTCATATTAACTTGAGTTTCTTTAAATGACATACTGTTGATTCTTTAAGTGGAAAATGTGTCACAGCTTGTGCATTTTAGGTGATTTTCCTCAAAAGGTGTCCATGAGGAAAATGAAAAAAACTAATGAGCTGAATATACAGTAAATTTTCAACCTAGGGTAGCAAAACAGACACTTACATTCACAGAATGTAATCATCCTTTAAAAACTGTCAAGTATGGACAGATTGCTTTTCTTATCCTTCTGCATTTGTTTGGGCAGCACAGTGGATAATTACCTGAGCATTGCATGCTGTTTTTTCATATCCAGTTGTCTTCAGCCAGCTATTCCCTACATAAACAATCTTACTGCCTTCTCTGAACTGAATCACATCATTCAGTCTTGATGTTGCACTGAAAAAGCACACAATTTAAACGGGCACTTAACTTATATCACAGAGTGGTACTCATACATCTGCCATCATTATCCTTGAACGGAGTCATTCTAGCGTCATTATCATCAACTGGGGTCCAATGGGGACCTCCGCGCCCCACGGCTCATGCAACACATGGATCCCATGGAAACATAGCGGATCAGATGCAGAGCTCTGTCAACAGAAAGCATGCTTTACACATGTCACTTTGTTGGAGCACAGTAGATTATTAGTACAGTACGTTAGATGGCACCTGTGGGGCTGGTAGTGACCCAGCAGCCTGGAACTCAGAGGAAATACCTGTGTGGTTTGTTTTGTCAGCTCAGTGGCTCCCGTACTCTGTTCATGTTGTTGAACAGAAAAGGTGAAAATCATTTTTCTGCACCTAAAGGAGCACCCACTTCTCCTCTCCTCTTCTCTCCTCGCTCATTTCTTTGCTTCATTTCCTCTCATTGCATCTCTCTTCATAGCCTACTGTTCTCTTTTTCATTTCCTCTCCTTTTTTTTTTTAAGTCCTCTCATTTGTCCCCATTTTCGCTTCCCTCTTCTTTCCTCATCCCTCTCTTCCTCTTCCTCTCCTGCTAGTGTGCGATAGGCAGCATTCAATGGTGGGTGCTGGGCGGCCTGATTACTGTGAACCATCCACAGCTGCAGCAGCCTAATGAGGAAAACACTCCCATCAGCCGGTAATTGCTGTTTAGGAAGCTAGTTGGCACAAGCATTACGGAGTTGCTCAGACTTGCTGCAGAGTGAATCACAACCTGCCCGGCTACTCATCGACAACAGCATGTGTCACTTTGCAGTTTTTTTTTGTTTTTTTTTGTTTGTTTGTTTGGTTGATTTTTTTTTTTTTATATACACACAAAAAAAAATCGAGAAATCCTTGTTTCGTCCCACAGTGTCTCTCATTTGGTATTCATTCCCTCAGACATTGTATGATTCTGAAGCTAATTCATGGGATGAGGAATGCTAGTGAGGTGCCTGCTGGAATGGAGAAATGGAGGGAGGAAGAAAGTGAGGAAAAATTATGAGAATGAGAACATGGATGGCTACCAAGAAAAGGGTCAGTAAAAAGTAAAAGAATGAGAGAATGCAATAGCAATAAAAATACTGAGGAGGTATTAAAAGATAAGGCTGAGGAGAATATGACTGTTGTTGCTTTTTACTTAAGACCTAAACTTTTAAAAACTGGTCAAAAGTATGTCATTTATTTTAAAAAAGGCTCAGTAATTCCCCAATTTTCATTAAATGAAACTCAAATGCAAGTACATTTTAAAAAATGTATTGTTTGGAGAATATATTCAGTCATATATTAATATGCAGTAGGGATGTACAAGATCACAGTGGTTTGTGTAGGTTGGACTCAAGTGAAGTGTTTATGTTCATTGAATTGTGAATGTCACCCAGTGGCTTATTTATTTGCCTTTGTAGAATCAGCACAACAATGTTGAAATGGCGTTATATCAGGTTTTGAATACATGTATAGTTGTGTTATTCTTTTAGAAGATGATAAAAAGGGTCGTCTGTAAATGAATCACAGAAGCAGATAAAAAGAATGTGACTGGTAAAAGAGAAACTGTGAAAAAGATTAAACTGTTAAAATTGAGCGGAGTAGAGTGTGAGACAGACAGACAAGCAAAGAGAACAAAGAAAACAATATCAGCCGTCTGCTATTACAAGTCAGAGAGCAGGGCTTTGAGAGGTACAAGATGAGGGTCAAACAATAAAAAATGTTGAAACATTCTTTCCTCTCCTCCACCCAGAACCCCCCAGATTGCAGTAAGGCAAGAAAGCTGGTGTGTAACATCAATAAAGGTTGTGGTTATGGCTGCCAGCTCCACCATGTCGTATACTGCTTCATGATCGCTTATGGCACCCAGCGCACACTCATCCTGGAGTCCCACAACTGGCGCTACGCCCCCGGTGGCTGGGAGACCGTCTTCCTGCCCGTCAGCAACACCTGCACCGACCGCTCTGGGGCCACCACTGGGCACTGGTCAGGTAGGTACACACACAGACACACACAGCAGCACTTTTGTCAACTAGACTTGGTGCTGTGTGCGACAAGAGTGACAAGAGTTGCCTAATAATCAAATAAGCCTTCGTCTCTCCTCGCAAAAAAAAAAAAAAAAGGGGGGGGGGGGGGGGGTTGGCCATACCTCTGCTTTCTGCTGCTACAGCAAAAACAAAGTGTGAATTCCCTGGCTAAGCACGACTATGCAATTCCTGTTAAAGCACTTTGGCAGCAGATATAGCAGCAGCAGGTTACCCCTCAAAGGTTTAATTGCTAAGAAAGCCTGTGACTGGATTTCAGTAAACACTCCTCTGACCCAGAACAAGTTTTTACTCATAGACTGATACAGACAGAGGTTGTTGGGAATATGAACAGAAGTGTTGGCTGCTATTTGTTAACTCAGCATCCAGCACTGTTGTGATTTGTCAATACCTATACATTGAAATATCGAAATAAACTTCAAGGATGATATGAAATCTTATTTGTGTAGAACTGCACATTTTTCTCTGCTTTAGGCACAGGTTGTGACACAGTTTGACTTAAGTATCACATGCTTTCACTTTAAATCTGGTGAAAACTTCCCTGCTAAAAAAACTCTTTCACATTGGTATGTAATTTAGTATTTTAAATATTAGTGGTGACTTCAAACGAATCCACTCTCCTTGAGGCAGATTTCGGAGGGCAGTTTGCAGGTGAGCGCCCGGCAGCTGAGTCTGTACCCCATGGGGCTAGGTCAGGGCCAACTTTAACAAGACTTCGGATTGCTGTCAAGTGTGCCCACTGCTGAAGGTTATGTGCAGGGTGTATTGACTCTTGGGGAAAAAAGCTTAAAATTTCTTCGATGTAGTGCCAAAGACGTCACACCAGGAGGAGCAGTAACAAGTAGAAATAGCTTTGGACCGAGAGGTCAAGGAGAACACTAGGTTTACCTCTGTGTCGTTGAAAGGAAGGCCATAACAGCGGCAGAGCCACATGGAGACTCTGGGTTGGAGCAGCCTACTAGACAAGGTATTGCCTTCGGACTGTAGTTCTGCTCAGGGATTTCAATACTTATAAGAGTAATGATTGAAAAATATAGCAGGTGATTGAAGGGAGAAGTCTGATCTGAACAAGAAGGGCATTTATTTTTTAGACATGCAGGCAACATGGCTCCAAGGATGGCAGTGTTGGTCTGATTGTTGATCAGTCAGTCAGTCAGTCCACCACTTTAGAAATATCCCAACAGCTATGAGACTGATTGCAAGGCAGCTTTATGCAGGCATTTATAGTCCTCTGAGGATGAATCCCACTGACTCTGACGATTTTGTGACTTTTCATCATATACAAAAACCAGGTCATAATTTAAAGCTGCCATTTGAAATAGCTCAGCATCCACTAGGTCAATCAGTATCCTCTTGAAAGAAGTTCTAAATCTTATTTCTTTACCTTCATGATTCACATATACAGTTGTAGTTTTGATTTTTATATCTCAGAAAACATTTTTAGTGAAATTCATAGAAACTGTCCTGTTCTTGTCTGACTGTAATTTGACTGTTTGTAATAAAGTAGTGTCAGCTGTTCTGTATGTCGAGTTCAAGGAAAACTATTTCCCTGCAAAACATTGCCATTTTCTCTTAGCATAGCTCACAGTGCAGCTGTGCCCAGATGCAACCTCACAGAGTAGTGTAACTCTAGACTTTTGGTATTTATGTGAATTCGTTATTAGAATTCTGCGCAGCTCCTGGATTGCTCGTAATGAGCACCATGTTCAAGCATGAGGCACTTCATATGTATAGTTGGTACCAGAGTGCAGTAGACCAAAGATCAATGTGTTTGCTTTGAGGAAAAGGATCCCCCTCCTGATGTCAGGGCAGCAGAATAATTTCTGATTGAGATTGCATTAAGATGTGAATTGAAACTGTGACTTTCATATGGTTCATCAATAGTCCTGCATTATAAGTAAGTTTGCCTCTGCTAATCTGACAAAACCAAAGCCTTTATAAAAGGAGAAAAGTGACAATTTGCAGATTTTTCTGCTGCAGTCCCTTTCTTGCTTCCTCATTATCACTTTCTTTCTCATTGCTTTCTTGTTCTCATGGCAGCATTCTTTCAGCTCTTCGTTTTTCTCCTATCGCTTCATTTGACTTGTGCTCTCCTGGGGTCTCGCCTCTTATCTCCTGCTCTCCCAGCGCTGTCCCTTTCTTATTTTGTGTGCTTTTTCACTATCTAACGTCTTCTTCTGGTGTCTTACAAATAGCTTCCTATATATCCATATATGCCATATCAACACCTCCTGCTCCCCTCCTGTAGTCTCATAGCATCCTGAATTTTTGTTCTGATACAGTACTGAAATTTTCTGAGAGAATATTTTGTGCTGACCAAGCCAGCTAACTAGCTCGACAGAGCTAAGTAAGCCTGTTGGGTACTTGGCTACGCCTGTGGTCATGCCTGTTTTGTTAACAGTGAAGGCAAAAACATTCCTTTGGGTACTGGACCACAAAGGGACGCTAAAGCCCTGGATTAATAAGTATATATACTTTGAGCATCTCACTCATTAAGTGGGGTGTTTGCCCATGCCTGTAGAATTACAGTGATTGACTCTAGTGAGTGCTGATTTTTTTTTATGTTTGACAAGTGTTTGGTGCTTGGTCTCTCCTTTTTCCTGTTCCCTTTCTCACTTTCTCTCCTGATTTTTCTTTTATCTCTCTCTCCCTTGCTCCCGAGTGCAGTTTTTACTCAAGGTTTCTGTCGCTAAGTACTTGCTTGTGTTGGGAATTGTTGAGTCTCTGTAAATAATATTATAAAGATAAGGTCTAGACCTGCTCTATTTGGAAAGTGCCATGAGATACCTTCTGTTGTGAATTGGCACGGTACAAATAAAAATTGACTTGACTTGGCCATCAATTTTTGTGAGCATTTTCACACAGAAATGTGCTTACTGCTATGGATGTTCCATATTGACCAATTCTTTTTATAGTTTCCCTGATTCATGTGTGTTCTTATGGGTAATTGATATTGTTTTCCCCCTCAGGATGCATGGTGTGTATGTATCACTAACAGAGTATTTCTGTCAGAAAAACATAGAGACTCGGAGGAAAATCAAAGATAGTGACATAGTCCTGAAGAGACCTGCTGATTTTCTTCCTGGAAATGGGGGAAATATAAAACACAACAAGAAAATCCACATCAAAAAATTCCTAACTTGACTGCTAGCCATTAATAATATGCTTTTGTCTGAAAAAGATGTATTTGCAGAAAGAAAAAAAATTTAATAAAATCATTAGTACATAGATGTAGAATAAAAATTTATGAGATTTTGCTTAAACCTGTGGTGTATCCTACCTCAAGGTTTGGATATCATTATATATGATGGCAACATTTATAAAGATTTTTTTCTCTTGGCTGTGAATACTAGTACGGATATAGTGTGCAAATCTTGCTTCTCACACCCAAAGATACTTGATAGCTGAAAATATTACCTTTTTTGAAAAAGAAGACATTTCTCACATTTATAGCATCTAAATGCAACCAAATTTAAGAGACCCTCAAACAGTGCTCTCAGTTAGAATATTTTTACAACCCACAATACTGAATCTATCGAATTGTGATCATGTAATGAAAATATAAAGTTTGTCTTCGCACCATTTCTAGTCTGACTGGATATGTTATTTATTTCTTCTGATTATTTGTCCAATATAGTATATAAACCAAGACTAAATAAGACAGAACAGCACCTTGTTTAGAGCATTACTCTACTGACTGAATATAAACATGTTTTTTTCTGTACCCAGAATCCAAAAGTTCCATATTAGGAAAAGCTAATTTTCTCTGAGTACAGTCACAGACAGTTGTACTAAAATTAAAACCCTCCATAGAGCAAATAAACAAACAAAACAAAACAAAAAACAACAAACACTTGGCAACATTTTGATTTTAATTAGGAACTACTAATACAAATCTGAGCAGACTGTTTTTGATTCTGGGTTCTATAGACACATTTCCGTCAGACATGAGTTTTGATACCCGACCACACTGTCTTGTTGGCCAACTGGCAGCCTTTATGTTCAGTGGGCAGCATTACTACCTCACAAGCCTGGTAAAATACTACATTTTGATCACACACAGGGGGGACACCAGTCTTCTTTTGGAACAATGGTTCGTTGATCAAAGGGCTAATTTGCCAAAGAGAGTGTATTCCTTTGAGCTCCTCTGTAGAGATATTACTGCCTTATGAGTGAGTCTGAGAGCAGCAGGAGAAACATAAAGTTCCCTGCCATTTAAAGGCTGGAACAGAATTTCTCTAAGTTCATAAACTCAGTCTCAATTGCATTATGAATAGAGAGGCTCCGTATTTTTTACCAGAATAGTGTCACTCTCATCTCTCCAGTTTCATAGCAAATGCTCATCTAAAAATTTTATTAGGCTCAGTATACATTGGGGCTTTAAAAACAGTATGGCCGTTGTGTGTCAGTGGGTGTGCAGATCCATATGCTTTAAGTCGCGATACATTCAGGACATGTATGCAGAGGTTGAGATGAAATTTAGAGCTTTGTGATTTAATTAAGTAGCTTGTGGGAGGGAGACATTCTGCATATCTGTACATTTGTGCCAAGAAGTGCAGGCCTCGAAATATGCCCATACCCCCTTATGTGAACCCTGCCAATATTGTTATATAAGCAAAGACAAGCCTGGGAATATTTTTTCAGTTCAATATTTAATGCTTCTACTTATTTATATTCAGTTCATGCTCCAGCATACACACACACACACAAAGTCAAGCCTCGGTTCCCGTCCTTGTTTTTTCATGTTTTTTGTTTTTTGTTTTTTTTCCCTTGCACCCTTTCTGTGAAAGGCCATTTTTAATGAGTCATTATGCCATTTATTTGGGTGTGTGTTGTGGAGACTGTGTTTGCAACTGTATTAGAGCTTGTCTGTGGCAGTTAAAGAAACCACTTTACAGAACACTGACTTACTAAACTTATTTTTACATATACACACAGACCACAAAAAAACCTCCTTGGGTTTTAAGACTAAAAAAGAGTGAAGGTTGTGTCTGCCAGGCATATCCCTTCTGGTGAGATGAAATTAGCTGGGCTTCTTTGTGTGTATGTGTGTACATTTCTCCTTATAGTTGTTATTTGGGTACCCCCGGACCACTTTCCCCCCTGATGCACATGTCCATGACCCCGTACATGGGCATCATGTTGAATGTGTGTAGTTTGGGGTTTTTTTTGGGGGGGGAGGATTATGTACATATTAGTAGGTGCATGTTGGTGAGAGTATGTTTTGTTTACATATGAGCATCATGCGCGTGTGTTTGTGTATAAATGGTTGTCGCCGATGTGTAGGTAGGTAGGTAGGTCTGGCAATGCATAGGTGCTACTGCCCAGAGAGTTGACCTTCGTATTCATCTTTTTTCAGCCTTCTGCCTGGGGCATCTGCTAAGCAGGCCTAAGCCTGAAGGGGCAAATGCCAGACCACCATCACCCAAGCCTCAAAAGTCCAGATCCCTGTCTCAGCCCCTGGCCTATACAGCCTTGATTGAAAGGAGCTTACCTTGGCCTTTAAGCAAGGACAAGCAAAGAGCAGCTGTCAGTCACACAAGATTGACTCTCTGGGGTTGGGGGATTTGAAGTTATGCTGGAAAAGAACTGCAATGAATATATCACAGCTGCGGAGTCACCCTGCATCACGGTGTAACATGTTTTTATTTTTGTCAATAATCAGTTATTTGGCTGATTATGCATCATGTCAGACCGGAGGTTGGGCAAAGCTACGCTGAGAAGTTCTTGATATCTCCTATAGGAATAAAAGAATCAGGTTGGCTTATTTAAACTGGCATATTGCCCAATAAACCATTCTCTCAGGCTTAAACCTCGGCTACTTCAGTGAAATCATCTTTTTGTGCCTTTAACTGGGACAAAAATGGAAACCTGCTGCCATTTTAAACATGAATTGTGCCAAAATGTTTAGTCAGTTGCAGAAAATAAGTCAATTCAGATGATCCATTAATCGTGTGTGTTCCATTTATGAATGACACATGGCCAACACTCCAACATGTGCCATACCGTAGTAATCTGAAGGAAACTGTATTGAGCATTCTTCATTTGTTTCTCACACAGCAATTGATGCTGTGCCTTAACCTGAGCTACACGGTCACAGATTTTCATGATGTTGAATCTTGAGTGTCTTATTCTCTCCCTGTTCTCCTGTAGGAGAGGCCCATGATAAGGACGTACAGGTTGTGGAATTGCCAATTGTGGATAGTCTCCACCCTCGGCCTCCCTACCTGCCTCTGGCCATTCCTGAGGACCTGGCCCCACGCCTGCAGCGTCTGCATGGTGACCCCTCTGTGTGGTGGGTGTCCCAGTTTGTCAAGTACCTGGTGCGCCCGCAGGCATGGCTGGAGAAGGAGATTCAGCAGACCACTGCCAAGCTGGGCTTCAAGCATCCCATCATTGGGTAAGAGCATTCGGTCACCACATTTTAAGCAAGTGTGGTTAGAAACGCTTTAGACGTAATGGCCTGGTTTCTATAGCATCCTCTACATTAAAGTGCTTCATAATCAAAGCAAACAGAAAGCATAAGAAGAAGAAAACAAAGACATAGCCTTAAGCACTGTGGAGGAATACAAGCACAGCTTTGGGTAAGGTTAATATGAGGTTAATCCAATAGCATTAAAAGTAACTTAATTTGATGGTTAGCATTTTATTTGGTTAATTTTCTACTTTTCTTTATGCTTGGGAGGCATTTGCCTTTTCATTACTTAACTGCTTTACGGTCATACAGCTCATATTCATGCAAATCAACTTGTTTAAAGAAACTTTATCGCTGTGTTTCCTTTTTTCTGATAGCAATGGCATGACACGGCTGAGTCTACCTTTTTTTTTTTTATATATATATGGATATTAATCTGCCCATGAGGATTTTTTTTTTCTCATGCAGTCTAAGCCATTTAATGTGCAAGATCTGTAGAGACCCAATACATACGCATCTGTTACATTTTTACAAAGCACTTACAAAGCTACATACTAAAAGCATCAGTGACTTATGCTTTTAAACTGCACAAGAAAAGAGAAGCTTACTAGACATTTATGACTAAATGAAAAATGAATTTTTTTTTTATTTATTTTTTTTGTCATCAGTAGTCTTTGTCAATTAAAGGATAAGGATGGCTTTACTCAATATTTTTTTTACTGTCAACAAATCCGATGAAAAGACCAAAAACAACAATGAATTTATCTGACTAAGAATTACTGTCTGTGTAGCCAAAGCTTGATACAGCTCTTTCCTATGTGCTGTAGGCCACCGGTGTTTTCACAAACTATTAAATTAAATTAAATATTTTCTCATTTCAGGGGAACAAAGATAGAGAGGCATTAACATGCATCTCAGGTCAGCCCATCACAAGTTGACAGCTCAGAGCACGACGGTTCACTCCTGGCATTACAATGCATGTCCACATGTGTCTCAAGTGATGAATTGTGATGGGATCTCACTTCTTTAAGCTAGTCTTAAGATTACAGACAGAGCTGTTGTCAATGTGTTAGACAAAGAGAGAGCGAGAGAGCAGGGTAAGGACGGGTTGTGTGCTCTACAATGAAAGAAGGTTTAAAACGTTTGAAATTTTAGTTGATTGGGAAACAGTGTTGGGACCAATTAGAAATGCAGAGTCAGCAGAGAAGATCAGTGTGCATTTGTGATATGCATTAGTGTACACACTGCTACAGGAATCTGGCCAGACGTGGCCCAGAGCTTCGAATTTGCCCTGACAGATCCCATCATGAAATAAGAAACAGGTACATAGTCTGAATACACAGATACTGACTAAATGTGCTTCCTTTTGTAAATTAAACTTTTTATGTTAGTGAACTTGTAAACATTTTCTATAAATACGTTTTGACAAACACTCTTGGCTACAGATGGGAGAAAGTTTAAAGGTACTGCATTAAAACATAGTTGACTTTGGTGTTTTCATATCATCTGTTATGTATAAGAACAAGTTAGATAGTCTACATTTCTGGTAAATCATGCTTGAATGTCAGCACTAAAGTTGTTGAGACAATTCATTCAAAGCTGCAACCTGCTGGTGGCACTACATGAATAATTAGGCAATGGCTAAAGCCTTTAGGTTTCATCTTCTGGACACCACAAGTGTTTGCCCTGAACTCCCCTCCGCATTTGTTGAGAGATTTCATTCTGCACTAAGGTGGACTGACTGAGCAACAAACCTTCCCACCCTGGAGCTACGCTGCTGCTATAGATGAAAATATAAAGTGATGCCAGCCTTATTGTTAAACAATCCACCCTGCACTCAGAGCAGTCTCCACTTTAAATGCAACGGACCTAGCTGTCCTAATATTGGAGTACACCTCATAGGTATTACTTTTCATGAAACCTGGCATAAATGGTGGAGATGAGATGATACCTGCCATTCCAAATATGCCATTATTAGATCTTATTTCACTCTTTGATTTCACGTCACCTGTTATCCTGAATGCTTAGTGCCAGAGATTCTTTTCTTACAGCTAGAAACTGACTTGGGACGTCTTGTGTCTAGGGCAGAATAATTGGAAATTGTCAGGTGCCCAGCCCCAGTGAGAGCCATTAGCCCCCCCATGTAATCACAATAGAATAAGCCACACATGGTAACCATAGGTCGGACATGTTTACTTTACTTTTCTCTGTATCCCTGTAGGCCCCTCTGTCATTCACGTTCATGTGATGGATTAATGTCTACCTGCCCTTGTTGACTCCGAAATAACTCTTCCCATCTTGTAGCAGTGGTTCCAGCCTGGATCAACAAAGGCTTTGCAAACAGACTCTGCAGATGCGGATGCAGAAATTTTAGGTCTGGTAGTTTGAGGAGATGTACCATATTAGGACAATACACAAAATGTCATATACTTCCCCAGACTTATTGGGAAAGTATGTGAAATGACTCTCAGGTATCTCACTGAAATTGAGTAAAATTTCTGCTTCATCCCTTGAGACAGACTCCATCTGCCTGCTGAAGAAGGTAGTTGGAAACAAGCTCTCAAAGTTATTTTCTTGTAGTTTGTGAAGAGAGTCTGGTTTAGTTCTGTCACCCACATGTACATGTTCATAGACTCTGTGTCAGCTTGTCTTTTTCTCACCTTTCTTCTCTACATTTCTTCAGTTCTTGCTGCCTGATGTTACGCTTCCTCTGTCCATCCTTTTTCTCTGATGTGCTTCTCTTTGGGTTTCACCTCTCTTCCTTTTCATCACCCAAGGGACTGTCATCTTTCTTTGCAGCCACTCTTTGACTCTCCTCCCCCTTTTATTCTCTTTTTTTATGTGTCTCATCCCAACTTTTTTCAATTTCCCTCAGTCCTCTCACATCCTCTCATTTGTGATCGTTCCTCTATCTTCATTTGTTCATACCGCTTCAAGATTTTTCAAAATTTTATATTTCACACTCACCTCTCCCTCATATTCCCCAGGCGTAAGTCTGTACCCACAATCCTCTTGCTCTCACAGTTTTCCACACATTTGTATCCCTGTTCTTAGTGTTTCACACACACACACTTCCGCTATATAACTGAGGAGAGGGTTGTTGAAATGAAGTGCTCCACAGTACAACAAAGTTTTTACCCCCTCTTTCTCTCTGCCTTCCTCGGCTCCTGATACATCCACTCCACTCTGCACTGATGTTTTCCAACAAAGTGCCTGGGTGCGGGGGCAGGGGGATTTGATTGAAAGAGCTCCACAGCTTTTGTGAAAGAAAAAGTTGGGAGGGGCAGTGGTAGGAGCTGCAGAGGTTGATGGAGAGAGTACCAGAATGGACAGAAAGGCAGTTTGTCCCCAGACTCAGTCACCACCATCACCAGCCCCCCCCCCCCCCCAAGACATGTGTGGCAGGATGGCTAGAAGCTCCTGACTTAAAATAACTATCAGCACAACACCTCCTCGCCATTGTTTAATGTTAGCAAAGCCTCAGAAAGAAAAAGGAAGTAGGGCTGCTCCGTCTACTTCTTCCTCTGCTGCTCATACCACAGCAGTATTATCGCCATGGCAATGCAATTAGCAAGAATCTAACTCACTGTATTGCTTATTACATCTCTTGTCAAATTTTTTCTTGATGAATGGGCTTTAAAAAGCACAGTGTTGTGTTAAACGGCTAAAAAGAAGCGGTAATATAAAAATCATAGGGAAAGTCTGCGTTTAAAAGTACAATTTGTAGGTGAAACTTTGAACAACTTCACTCTAACTCCCATTTAAAGAATTGCATTCACTTTATATTGGCATTATTGAGAAAAGATTTTCAGAGAGCCTGTTTTACAATAAACTATAGTAGCTGTAGTACAAAACAAAACAGTAAATGGTTAGTTTATAATTATCTGTGCATGTGGTATCTTAGTGGTAAAAGTAAAGATCGGTTGTATTGATCTGACAAGTGAAGTGTGCATTGATTGATTTTTTTTTTTTTTTTTTTACTTTGGGGGAAAGGAGAAGGCAGTGGGAATGTATTTATACATAAACAGCTATGGAGTTACATTAGATTTCATTTCAGCCATCTGATCAGTCTGAGCACAATATTTTAATACTCTGGAGTTTTTCAGCTTTTTTTTTTTTTTTTTTTGGGTGAAAACAAATGACACCATAAAATCAAAACAGTGAGATGAAAGTGATAAAAATGCTTTATAGATCTGAAAGGAATGGCAGAGCCAATGATAATTCTTCATTGCCACAAGTGACTCCTTTTACATACACTGTTCATCTAAAATACTGATTTGTGCATGATAACATATCACATCGCATCACATGTTGGCTGATTATTTTGCTCAAAGTAAAGCATTTGGTCATGAATCTACACAGATGAGTGATAATGTATAATATATATACTCCGCCCTCCATCACCATCATTAAAAATCTAAATGAAGGAAAAGGCTGTGGAAACATGGTTTCCATCGCTGTGGTGGAGCTTCACACACTTGTACAATCTATGCTGACTAAAAGCAAGGAAGATGCTATGGAGGCTCATTGAGGCCTAACATTTTATTAGAACTCTGACTGTTTAATTTTCCTTTCAAATGTAACCTATCTTTAGTTATGAATATTTGAGGTAAATCATGTTTTGATGTCAAAGTAGATATCACATGCACTGACACTACAGTGATCCTCCACTGCTAATGGCCAAAGTTGCTGTTGGCTGAGTTGCTACACAGGCATCTGATAACAGTCAGAACCCCAAAGTCGCCATCTAACATAGAATTTATTCTGTCTATATGGCACTGGCACAATCTGCCAGCATCAGCACTTGCTGTGTCCAGTGTGGGTGTGCTTGATGTTTTTAATGTATACTTTTATGCCCACCATGAGGATTGCCCCGTCTTGCCAGTGCTTTGTGAACAGAGAAAAATGAACTGAATTATTGTGACGGTAGTGTGGGAGTGTGCAGCAATGGGAGGATGAAGAAAGGCAGAGATCGCTAAGAGCTAAGCAGCGCCTCAGTGCGGGCTCTGCTGCTCTGATGACTAGTAGAGACAGGAGGCAAGACAAAGGGAGTTCACCGGTGGGGAAAAAAAAAACAGCAGGGCAGCAAGAGAAAAGCACCCAGACAAAGGACAGAAAAACCCGGAGTCAAGACCTCTGTCTGATCAGAGAGACAGGGACTAAATGTAACACTCCAATGCCCCCACCGCCACTCCATTCCTACTCTCACCTTCATTCTTTGGGTTTTATTTGTCACGTAAATAAAGCTTTTTTGCTTTTTTTCCATTGCAACAGCTCCCCAATAGTCAATGATTGCTCTCCAGCCAAGTGGGATATTATTGTGAAGAAATTAGATAAAGCTTTTTGTTTGTTTGTTTTCGTACTTGTTATTGCAGTCTCCCTAAGCAACTTGGAAATCCTAATGATGGGGGGTAAGACTGTTATTCTCCAAAATAGCTCCTGTACCTGGATGTCCCAGTAGCTGTACTGGATAGCTGTAATGTGGAACTATATGAACCTGGAGAGAGGAGAGGAGAGAACATGTCCATGTTCCTGAAATTTTTCAGGAACACGACTGAAAAAGGCCTTTTGATTTCTTTCTTTTCATTACACCATTAGATTATTGAAATGTCATTCTGTCCTCAATGCCAGACGTCACAATGCAGATGTGGATGGGTAATTTTGTAAGTGAATACTTCTGGATGGAATCAAATTGTGTTTCAGCATCCATCAGTTTGAGGGACGCGTCTGAGTGAGCGGAGGAAATGTGGCCGTTCTCACCCATCCTTTGTTCTGTGCTCTTTTTCTCATATGTATAGCCAGTGACAGCACTCTCTCTTTGTCCTCACTTCCTGGAAGCAATGACAAGGACACTGAAGAAAAATAGAGCTGCATTGGTTATTTCTCTTTCTGTCCATCTCTGCTGTCTCTACAGTTCTTAAGCTCCCTCTGTCTGTCACCTTTTTTCCTTTGTCTTTCATCCCATGATTTTTTTCCATGATTTAGTCTTCTGTCTTTAAGCCAATTCTTCAAAAATATCTCCCTGATTTTACTTTAGAAGGGAACGAAATAACATGCTGTTGTTGACAAGCATTACAAGTGTTATTCAAAAATGAATTTACTGTTATTGTCGAACCAATGTAGAAATCCAGCCATACTGTGTCAGTGAGAATAAGAAAGCATCACTGTCAGTCCTTTCAAACTTCGCTACTGTAGTTTTTACAGATATAAGGCCCTCCGGGTTGTTATTTATTTATCAACATGTTTCACTCAATTCTGTTTCATTTGTAATCATATATTTTCTCATGTATTGCTCTAGGACATCCAACTAAATGTGTACTGCTGTTGAGCAGCTGTCAGCAAGCATCTGCAAATCCTCCATCTGAGAGCAAGTTTTAGTTTTTAGTATTGGAAGACACGTATTTCAGAAATGAATAGGCCAAAGCAGAACAGTTTAGATTTGATTAGCATCATCTTTTAATTTCAGGGACACATTAGTTTACTGTGGGGCAGTATAACCAATTTAAACAATGCACAATGTAAGGTCATGATTTTTATGATAATCAAGATAACCTGAGCTATCCAAGTGTAAATGGATGAAACTTTAAGTTGGCAACAAAATTCTTGACATTTCTTAACTCCTTGTGTGGTCAATAATGGGGCAGCAGCTTATGTAAATCATGTCTTGTGTCTTTCTTGTCCAAACAATAGATTTTACTATCATTTACTATCATAAAGGCAAGTAAAAAAATCTGAACCCCTATTAGAGAACATGCAGCACACAATTTTTCATCCTTTCTGCTGAAAAATTACTTGAACATTAATCGATTATCAACATTTTTGCTGGTTCATTTTGTGTTGGTTGACGACTTGATGAATGAAATAACCTTAATGAATTTTTTGTCTTTGAATCCACCATTCAAACATACCTGTGGACTAGTGCGTTAAGCCTAGTAACAAAAAATGATTGAACACAATGAAAAGAGTCTCATTTACAGTTGTTCTTACATACAATAACAGTTTCTAATCTGTTTGTCCCTGCATCTGTGTTCCTGCAGAGTCCACGTGAGGAGGACAGATAAAGTGGGGACAGAGGCAGCTTTCCACCCCATAGAGGAGTACATGCTGCATGTGGAGGAGCAGTTCCAACATCTGGCCAGGCGTGTCCACGTTGACAAGAAACGAGTGTACCTGGCCACCGACGACCCCTCGCTGCTGCAAGAAGCTAAGACCAAGTCAGAGTCTTCAAGTGTTTTGTCAAAGTGTCCACATAAGGTCTGAATCTTACCATTTGTGCTGGTGTCTAACCATATTTGTGCTCCTGCTGTCCCCTCCAGGTATCCAGATTATGAATTCATCAGCGATAACTCCATCTCGTGGTCAGCAGGACTTCACAACCGCTACACCGAGAACTCACTGAGAGGAGTCATCCTTGACATCCATTTCCTTTCCCAGACCGACTTTCTGGTCTGCACTTTCTCCTCCCAGGTGAGTCCGAACGCCCCAGTGCATACTTTAAAAACAACATAATGATATTCTGGCATGTTCTTGCGTGAGACTGAAGGATTAAAGGTTGAAGTACAAGTGATGTTGGGATGAAAGCAGTCCAAGCTGAGCTGAACAGCTGGCTGAAGTTATGATACACAGTTGCCTATAGAAAAAAAACAAAACTGTAAAATGCGTATATATGAATATGTAGCAGATAAATCGGATTTATTAGAAGCCATATACTTTTAACTAGACTTTCGTTACAGTGTAAATTTTCTTATATGGCTATCATTATTTTACTCAACATGAACACATTACATGGTCTCTATCAGAAGATGACCAAACTACCATGCTTAGATGATGTGACAGCAATTTAACTATTAAACTGACAGTCTGCTGTTGAAGGCCACACAGTTTGTGGGGCAGGAATTTGATGTTGTCAGAGATTTAACGAATGAATGAATTAATGACAAAGTATCAGCAATACATCTTAATGAAATGTTCAAAGCTCTCGAAGAACCACACATAAAACTGGATAAAGTCAAAACAAAAAATAACATTCAAATTCTTTGTAGAGCTTTAGAAAACAAAATCAGGTCAAAGCCTTTGTGTTAAAATGGCTTGATGGAGCCACAGCAAAGACAATTATCAGCTGATGTTTACAATGTGTCACAAGTAGAACCAGAAATCCTCCAGTAATCACAGTCATGTGATTGTTAACAACCTCATTGTCCTATTTTCACATGTTCTGAATCATTAAAACAATCAGCTCATTTATCAAAGATTTGGCATTACAATGGCATTTGTCATCCATTTTTGTATTCATCTGAGCCTCTGAAGGGCTGTTTTCTATCGACTTATAACGAAGAGTGAATGGGCTTCCTGCCAACCCTAAAAATAATGTGTTAGCCACATAATTTCTGTTCACACTGTGGGCTTATTAGTGTACTTCAAGGATCTGACTAGAATGAGTCGCTGAGCAAGCCTTATCCCTCTTTAACTGGGCTCGAAATGAAATGTATGTGTCTTACAGTGAGAAGTCCTTTAGTCCGTCTATCACAATGCTCACTACATCTGCTGCATTGCCATCAGGATAAATTCCTCCACATTTATAGATCTGAAAATAAAAAAATTCCTGCTTCCTGTCTCTGTCTCAGGTCTGCCGTGTGGCCTATGAGATAATGCAGATGCTGCACCCGGACGCCTCCTCCTTCTTCTACTCTTTGGATGATATCTACTACTTCGGAGGTCAAAATGCCCACAACCAGATCGCTATCTACCCCCACCAGCCGAGGAACAGCGAGGATATTCCCCTGGAGCCTGGCGACGTGATTGGCGTGGCCGGCAACCACTGGGACGGATACTCCAAAGGCATCAACCGCAAACTGGGCCGCACTGGCCTCTACCCTTCTTACAAGGTCAAAGAGAAAATCGAGACTGTTAAGTACCCGACATACCCAGAGGCAGACAAACTGCTCAACTCTCAAAAGAAGTAAAAGAAAAAATGAGAAAAAATAAAAAATACATAAAGGAAGAGAAGGAGTGAGGAGAAATGCGCAGACTCCGATTCCAGGGAAGGAGGCTGCTTTTGTACAGAGAGAGACATACTTAGTGTGCTAAGCTGAGAATAAAAGAAGAAGCCTGTACCAAGGGGTGATAGGAATGAGAATGCACTCAGTGTTGATGCGTGAGAGCGTGTGTGTATGTATGTGCGCGTGAATGTGTGTGTGCACTTGTGTAAATGCTTGTGCATATGTTGGGTATTGGAAGACTTGCACCCTACCACCACTCCCCCACCTGACGCTCTGACGTCCGGTCTGTAGAGATGTAGACGTGAACAGTGATTTTAAATAACGCAAGAAAACTATTAAAATCTACACAACCAACTGACCAGGCTCGCTCTCCAGAGGCAACACTTGGACTCTTCTAAGACTGACACACCCCAGAGCAAGCTTTGAATCAAAGACTAAAAAAAAAAAATTATGAACTGGGAAAAAAGTGTTTTGATTTTTATTTAATTCTTTTCAGTGGTTTTGATTCTAATCTTGCCTTTCTTTTCTTTTTCTCCAGTTTTTTTTGGTTTGTTTGTTTGTTTGTTTACTGAATGTACTGTATCCTCTACTTGCCATGCTCACCGCTGCCCCTCATCCTCCACTCTCTGTGCTTCTTCCACCTCATCTATACATGTGCAATTAATTTTCTAATGCCATATTGTGCTTTTTATCTAGTGTTTTTAACGGTCTTAATTTAGTATGAATGGGGCTTGTGCATTGTATACTGTACAATGTGTGTGTGTGTGTGTGTGTGTGTGCACGCGTGAAGATGAATGTGTGCGTAGTGTGCCTGTTGTGTGTTGTCTGTTTTAAATCTAAAGGGGCCATGCCATGTCCTGGTGCCTGGTTGTTGGTTAGCAGTGTGTGTTTTTATTTCCCACTTTTCCTCCCAACTGAATTGTGTTTGTGTGGCCAGCGAGAGACTGCCGGTGACAGCGGGGAACTGACCTCACCCCCCCCCCAGCACTTAGAACAATGATGATCTCCAGTCACTGCGCTGGTGACCTCTAGTGAACAATGGTAAGATTATGTGGAGTATGGTGAACTCATGGTGCACGTACACACACAGACACAGGAGCCTCCCGAGGCTCACCAAAAGAAGCACTCCACTGATAATGTCCTTCTCAGCAACTGTCCTTGTCTTTTGTCCATCTGTTTGTTTGTTCAATTTTTTGTTAGTTTGATTTGTTTTTGTTTTTGTTTTGTTATGTTTTTTTTTACTTTTAACATTGCTGTTTTAAAATAAACGAGGAAAAATATGCCTATGTTTAGAAATGATAATGCTATGTCATATCAAACTCCCCATCATGAAGGCTTTTCATAACTTATGTTCTTGGGCATTGTCTTTGATAACCACAGATTGAATAAACTTGAGAAACCAATACGGCATTTTTAACTTCAGTCTGATTTTGTTCATCATCTGTTTCCTCATCTCTTAACAGGTGACACCTGCTTGTTCAATCACGCTGAAAATGCTTTAGAAACGTTGCACATTCCAAACTGAGAATGGATGTTTTTTTAAATATATATATATATATATATATATATATATATATATGAAGAGTTCATTTCCTGAAGGGCATCCATCTATTTTTGAAGAGTTAAAGTAATTACCTGAAGTTGATCTTTTGATATCTCCATAAAAAGGAATAGCCTGCTTCTAAAATTTATATCATTTTTGGCATCCAAGGATTAGAGTTACCTTCTGCCTTCAAAAAGCCACTATTTGTTTTATGAATCATTCAGTAAGAGTGTGAAATCCATTTTCAAGTCATTTCAGAGCAAAAAAACTCTTAAATCTGTCTTTGATTTACATTTCAAACTGAGGATGGAGATCAGTGCCGTCAATGGAGTCATTGCCATCCTTCATTGAAATATGCTTCATGACAGCTACATGACATTTCTGCCCCAAATACCAAATTTTTTCCCCCACGGAGTCACATCTCAGCTTCGTCATTAAATCACTAGTAGACTTCCTGCTTGTGTCTAATGTCCTACTTCCTACTTCCTGCATGTTTAAATCGTTTATGATCTCATTCTCTGTGTCTTATTTAAAGACTGTCTTGTTACTCTCTTACTCAGGGGGCTCAGGGAGCTTCATTACAGATTCCTCTTTAATTTCAATGCTGATCTTCACGCTTCATTGGACACCCATAAGGAAAGCTACAGCAGTGCTAGTGAAGATGAGCTTTTTGGCGTGTGTGAGGGAGAATAATAGTTTTATTGCTTTTTTTTTTCTCCTCTGCTCGACAACAATCCACAACTAATTTAGCCAACATTGGCAACACACTCACAATGCACATGCAGTGTTCAGCAGTTCATTGAACGTCTCTTTTCACTGAGAAAGGAGTCCCTTGCGGTGTTTATAAACTCAAACACTAACTGGAGGACACTTTAATTAAAATACAGTTGTTGCTGTCACAGCGGCCTGTAACAGTCGTTTAAGAGAGATGTTGGTTCAGTTAATTATTCTGTTAATTGGCCACCGCTTCTGATGCAGAGTACTCAGTCTTTTAGTTGCTGGGTGTCATTTTCTGCATTTGTGTCTTTGCAAGTGTTCCCACACGTTTTCAAATGTGTATCAACAGTTTAAAATAATTTCATGTAATATTCAAGGCAAAAGACCACCTGTTACCCGATAAACTTCAAAAACTATTCATGGAAAGGGATTTAAGCGGAAACTATAATTTCAAAATGTTAAGGGTACACACCACAAGGAGAGGTTTTTGTGTTTCTAATATGGGAGTGAGACTTTGGAACAACATGAATATGGAGTTAAAAGAGCATAAAACCATAAAACAATTTAAAAGAAAAAATATATGGAACTGATTTTTATTAAGATGGTGTTTAAATGTCACCAGGTGTTCATTGTTTATTCATTGACTTCAATGTCTACGGATTTTCCATGTTTGACTCTGTTTATATGGTGCGTGCATGTGTTTCTGTATGTATTTATGTTGGTATGCCTGTTGGTAGGAGTGTGTGTGTGATTATTGTGGGTGAAAGAAGTAGGAGAAAATAAGTTTTACACTTCTTCTTACTCCTTTTCAGACATGACATTTATTTTTGGTCTTTTCAGTATATTCAGTATAGTAATTAGCATTTTTTCCATGTTTTCTCTTATGCATGTGTCTGTTTGAAAATGTTCTTTTCTCTTCATTTCATCTTTTTTTTTCTTTTACATGTTTGAAATAATAATAAAAAAGCCCTTAATCGAAGTAAGGATGGCCAAACATAGCAGCATTTTAAATGTTATACATTTAATTAAATCACATTTGCTCCAGAGTTGAAAGGGTTACTATTTTAAAATCATCTAAATTGATTTATCCAATTAGTTTTTGATGTTGTTGTTGGGAGAAAAGATCAGATAAGCTCACACATTGGTTCTAAGATCACAGACAGATGCTCCGGCGTTAATTTAGAACGTGCCAGGTGAACCAACCAATCACATTTTGATTTACTGCAGGTGATGATTTTTTGATGGTTGGACCTTTGCAATAAATTTTAAGTGTAATGTATTCATCATTTTGTTGCATTATTTGCAGGGAGACCCTTATTTTAAGCTCTGTTGTGTATAGGGCTAAGTTTTTTTGGGGTTTTTTTTTTACAAATAAACTGTGAGCATTGTATTTACTATTCAACTGCATTTTTTCCAGGTATCTGTTCACAATAGGGCTGCCAATGTCCTGAAATGTAAGGACGGCCAAATGTTTTTGCATTGAAATCTTATATCTGATTAATTTAATTCATATTTAGTTGGAAGAATCAAATTTGATCTTTTCTTTCAGTTGGGCCTATTTTATTTATTTATTCTTTTAAATTAAATGTGCTTCAGAATTGAAACGGTAAATTTCCCAACATAATAAAAATCGAATTGGCCACTTTGTTTTGTTTTGTTTGTTTGTTTTTAGCTGTTTTTTTTTTCTAGGCGGAGAAAATGTCAGCCAACTCACTGATTGGTTTGCTTGGTTAGTTTGGAAAAAGGCAGGTGAACCAACCAATCACATTTTGATTTAGTGTGGGCGGGGCCAAAAGAACCCATTTCCGGGGGGCTGATGGAGGGCTGAAGGCCGGAGCAGGTGTCATGGCGGCGGGAGGCGTTAACCCGAACTCCCCTAATTTGAACTTGAAAAAGAAGAAGAAGTTGGCCCGCAGGCTTAAATGGAGTTCACACGGCAATATTCACATTTTGGAATATTTTATTCTTTTTGTTTCGGACCGTAATGGATTAAAGGAATATATATATATAATGGAGGGATAGACTTCAGTCGGACTTCATACTGCTTCAAAGGTAGGGAGACGCCATCTTGCTGCTTTAAGAAGCTGCTAAATTTATATAAGTGAAACTTTCTATGAGATAAAGTTGTGTATTGTCAGAATAAAATGTGTTATTTTATCTTGTGTGCATAGAATTGAAAAAAAAAAAAGCGGTCTGAACTCATCATTTAGTCTGAAGTTAAGGCCTGAATCTGTGTTGTAAACTCTAATGCATGTTTTCAGGCAAAGTTAAAGTATAAAATGTCATCATGAATGTCTGTGCACAACTGAATGGTGTCATGGTGATGAAGTGGTTGGGATAGTGATTCGTGCTGTTGCCTCGCAGTAAGAATGTACTTGGTTCGATTTCCGGGCTTGGTGCCCTGTTAAGGATGGACCCCGCCGCCACCTAATGTCAATGGGCATGGCTCTGATGTCCCTGTGCCAAGAGCCATGGAGAAAAACGGATGATTAACAATTTCATGAACATCAGCCATAAAACGGAGAGGCTAGTGTGGTTAGAGAGACCATATCCTCACAAGATATACTGTTGATTTGAGTAAAGCCGAGGTTGATGAAGCCTCATGTTGTCTTTGGCTTCCAGCACAGATTTAGGACTTTGGACACTTCCCCATCTCTTTCACTGGAATTATCCTTTGAAGGGATTTTTTTCAGGATGTGTACAGAGAGGAACCAGTGATAAATAACACATGAACAAGAGAGTATTGATCCAGCTAGTTTTGAAAAATTGTGATGCTATCCTTCTCCTAATACTCTGAGAACCCACACCAACATTTTATGTGGATTTGTGACTGTGAGGGAATTTATATTATGCAAAGATAAGTGGGTACGCCATTGCCTTGTGGAAATCCTAATTTTATAAAGGGCAGCTGAATTAATTCCGACTGACACATGAAAAAAGGGAGAGGAAATGGAAATGATTATTGTCGTCCTGACTGGCCCCAATCAGTGGTCTGTTGGTATCAAGTGAAGCCTGCCCTATGATGTGTGGCCGACATCAAAGCTGAGGGGAGGAACTCAAACAAGAATCTGGTTTTCACAGGGCAAAGAAGATTTTAGGGTGTCAATCTTTCTCCTCTACACTTTAAATCAACTCAGCAATCAGCTACGGTTTGACTTATATTAGCTTAGCATTTTTAATCCCACCTGTTATCTCCACTCTTTAAACTTGGTTCTATAAACCTGATTCTTGGCACAGAGCAGAGATAATGTAAGCCAGGGAGAAGTACATTATCACTCAGAGGAACAAAGGCGTTTTGTTTGGCACACGTACTGTACTTAAATGTGATCTCTGCTGTGAATCCAGTAAATCAATGTTTCTAATGGAGTGCTGATACACCGGAGGACTGTTATTTCCTTTGGAAAAACAGTACCTCTGCAAAAACATTTTGCTACCACATGATCTGTCCTTTTGGATAGAATAAGGGATTTGTTTTTTCTCATTTGCTGCGCACAGCACATTTAAACATAGCAGCTCAAACTGATTATTTTTGATCACTGGACCTTTGCAATGAATTTGGACACAATGATTTCATCAATTTGTTACATTTTTGGACCTGCAAACTGATGTGATAGCAGAGAGATAGTATTTTGAATTTCTGTCATGTATTGTATCAAGATTATTTTTAAAATGAGATCTCTACTGATTCTATGGATGCATTTATAGAACATAAAACTTTATAAAACTAGCAATCCATACTAATATCACCCTGCAATGTGTTAAGTGATAAAATGTAAAACAGATTTCAACGGATTTCATTGTGAGTAGTGTGTGATAACATCCTAACAACAATTTCATCAGTTCCATATACCAACAGTGGAGTCGTTGGCAGTCTCATGAAGAAAACAACTAGTCTGAAAGGTCAGTGATGTCGCACAGATAATGGAGCTGCAGTCATTCCACTCTCTGTAGCTTCCTTTGTTGTAAAACAGACAAAGCGTTTTGTGTCACTGTCAAGATGAAGCCTGAGTGTGTTATTATTACTGTGACTCTGATGTCATAATAATGGCATACTAATACATGGTAATGATTGTAGTGAATGTCGAATTGTGAAAGCATTCGATAACTATTTAAAGGGTAATTGTGTTTTATTAGAGAGCGTAGATTTCATTTTCATAGCTCTAGATATGGCCATTATACTGCTTTCAATTGAGATCTAAGAGTGGGCAAGAAACATGTGCAGTCAGGAAATTACCCTTGAAGCCTCTGAAATCTTGTATTTTGCAATGTATTTTTCTATAACAGTAAATCTTCATGCAGGCATTTTACTTCTTAACTTTTACTTTACTTTAATTAAACTGTTGCCCCAAAATAAGAAGGTCGTGGGTTCGGTTCCCGGCCTGGGGCCTTTCTGTGTGGAGTTTGCATGTTCTCCCCGTGCCTGCGTGGGTTTCTTCCGGGTACTCTGGGTTCCTCCCACCGTCCAAAGACCTCATGTTTGGGTTAACTGGTGACTCTAAATTGTCTGTAGGTCTGAATGCGAGCGTGGGTGGTTGTTTGTCTCTCTCTGTTTCTGTGTGTTGGCCCTGTGATGGACTGGTGACCTGTCCAGGGTGTACCCCACCCTTGCCCGGAACATTGGCTGGGATTGGCTCCAGCACCCCCTGTGACCCGGAAACAGAAAAGCGGTAGAAGATGGATGGATGGATGGATGGATGGATTTATATCTTTATTACTTTGCTGCTATATAACAATTTGAATACCCCTTGTTGTGTGTGTGTGTGTGTGCGTGTGTGTGTGTATGTATGTATGTATATATATATATATATATATATATGAGCAGAAATGTGTATACATTGCTCATATGGCTAATTGAATCCAGGTATATATCATGTGAAGTCTGACATCCACAAGTCAAACTAAATTCTCAGTGCTTAGTTATGTGATTTTAACTAGAATCTGTCTGCTAATGTGTAAACTCAGATACACACTCAAAACTGCCCTGTGGCAATACATCACCTGTGAAACACACCGGAGAGAAGACCAGCCTTTTTTCACATGCTACATGAACATCCTTTATAATGATTTACTTAGAGTTAAACAGTAAAAAAAAAAAAAAAAAAAAAAGCTAATCTGCTTCCACAGTATGTGTAGGTGTCCCTAATCCTTAATATGTCCATGAAAGAATATTAACCATTTCCAACCCCTGCTCCCTAAAGTTTTTCATGTGAAATAACCAGTGTTCATATGGCGGCTGAAAGGAGTATGTTCCTCCACTGCTGCAAGATTAAAAAGGTTTTCAGGGCCTTAAAACAAGCCCCCAGGAAAGTAAAGTTATTTGAAAGAGAAAATGAAGGCAAGCAGGTGCATTACTACCCCAAACTGTCTGATACAAGCACAATTCGCACTTGGCAAATAAACTATTTCAAGTTTTCTCTGCCACCAAATGGGGTTCCTTGCCTGAAGTGAATGGTGATGATGGTTGCCTGACAAGAGCTTCAGCCATTGTTCTTATAGTAAAAAGGGTCTAATTCACCCTGTGAGCAGCCATATGTCTTATAGCATATTGGAGGCTGCAGTGAGTCGATATTGGGTGGTGATGAGACAGGCCAGGGTATAGCTGGTTAGCAAAGAAAAAGACAGGTGATGGAGAAAAGGCATTACTTTCTACTTCTTTCCACTCCTGGAAATGGCTCTCTCTAAAACTGACGATGTAGAAATATGAAATCATACAAGTAGCTGACCTAACCTACTGTATTTGTAATAGTTGTAGATGCTCACTGACTTATTCACAATAAGCTCTTTTTTTTTTTTTTACTGTTATACAAAACAGTGTGACTTGGCCAAGATGGCTGAAACTTATAGGCTTCTTTCTGCAGTAGTCATCTTGACATTGGAGCTGTCTTTCTAGTTCCACATGGCCTCATCAACAATGAAACACTGCAAACAGACCAGTCTGTCATGAGCAATTATCCTGAGAGCTCTGTCAGTATTTTCTACAAGTAACCACAGTAAAAGAGAACAGTAGCTATATTTGTTTAGCATGTTTTACATTATGATATTCTTTATCATCTGAAAAACCTATTTGTGAACATGTACACTAACTGGCAAACTTATGAGACACCCTGTGTCTAACTTTTTTTTCCCCAGTGTGAATAATTATGCTCAGTAATTCGTTGCCACATCTGCTATTCCTGGTTTAGATAATGAGGTTAAACTCTTGGTGTGTTCACAACTTGTCTGAAAGCATCATATTTCTTACATTGGTGTATTTGAATGTTGTGTTGTTACAGCCATCAATGAAATTTGGGGAGTGCGGTGTTACTCCAACAGATTTAGTCATAATTTGTATTGGTTGGGATAAGACCCAAGTTAAAAAAAATACTCCTTTAAAATGCAGTTTTCACACTATTTTCAGCATGAATAGTGATGTCACATGTACAGTAACCTAATGGGCTGTATGTTGATGGGGTGTCTGTTGTACTGTACAACACAGTAAAAGACTAATGTCTCTGTTGCAACATCCACTATCACTGTATGTGCCCAATGTGACGTCTGCTAGAGAAGATGAGAGTCCACAGCTCCAGCCCCAGCCCAGCCTGCCCTTGCTGCTGCCTGCAGGGTTCAGCCCACTATGATGACCATTAGCGTCTGACTGAGGTTCTAGGAGATAACAGGTGATTTAAGGCCCTGTGACCCAACACAGCCAGAGAGAAATGGCTGGCTGCCGCTTATCTCCACCTCCACCATATTCCACACACTTTTACATTAGGCTCCCCTATTCAAAGCCATCCGTCTTCCCAGTCAGGCTTTGATAAAACCGCCTGTGTACATCACAAAGCAGGAGTAGCAGGGAGACTGACGAGACGCACACTACCACTTCGCCTGCATACTTATATACACACAGCAATACAGAGGATCATGGTGGAAGACGACAACACCATGCTGTCTGAATACTTTATCCACATTGACTTAGAACCTGGGGCGACACAGTAAGACTCAACAACAATAGCTGAGCGCAGCACACACAGAGGATATTGTACCTGGTTGTAAAGAAGAGACCTGGGTGTGTAACATCACCCCTGGACTAATTGCAATTCAACGGTCTTAGTAAGATGAATGAGGTGGGGATAATAATTGCCTATGGCTGCATTTCATCAACCATGCACAGTGCCAAGCACTAATCACAGCAGGTGCACCAATGAAAGCTCTGGAGATGTTATCATTTCTCAATAGAAAAAAAGCATTATGTGTTGTGCAGGGCTTTCTACCTCTGAGCAATTGAGCGACAATGACAGGAATATCATTCCCACTGATTGCTCAGAAGGCTTTGGCATTTCTATAGACTGGTGATTAAATCTTAATGCTTTAACATATTGGGAAGCCTCCAGCAGGAAAAGGGATTACTTCATTCCTCTTGGTTGTGCATATGTGAGGAAATATCCTCTCTCCTTAAGGGAGCCAGAGAAAAATGCTTGTTACCATAAGAAAAACAAACTAAAGATTGGATGTAAAGGCGGCGGCATGGAGCAGGAAATGTATAATTGACCTCGTGTTTGCTGCTTTTTCCCCACTGTGGAGGCCAAGTGGGCAGCAGCTGTCTTCTTTGGGTGTCTGCTTTGTAATTAGCGTTTCATTGTGTGACAGAAGAATAGCCTCATCAGCAGCTCATCAGTCGACTCTTTCAAACTGCCTCCTTCCCATCTCCCTTCATTCCCTTTGGCCTTTGACCTCTCAAAATCTGATGACCAAGCACAAGTGAAAAGTGCCTGTTGACTTAAAGGTTAATGCGTTCTCCTGGTGGCAGATTACAGTATGGTCCAAGTCTTGAGTGCTTGTCTTCCCTGACAGAGCTATGATGCTGTCATCTCTTTGGGGAGTAAATTAGGAGAGTTGAAGGACCTCGGTGACCGACACACCTGGGTGATCGGGCTGGACTGGTGCCATCATGGCCCAGTGATTTAGCTGTGAAGCTGCAGTTAGGCGCAGCCGTAGGCTTAGCTACAAGGTAACCTGCTGATTTTTAGCAGCTATGTATTCATCCCTTTCTCCAGCTTAAATAAAACAAGCATGTTAACATCTGCTGTTAAGCAGTGAAAGCCCTCTAACAAAAGAAAATCTTCGAATGGTGCTGCGATGCCTCAGCTCAAAGACATCAGAGCTCTACTGGAAACTTCTACTGTAAGGTGAAATGTTGTCATGAGTAGAGTTACATGTGCATGAGTAGACATTTTGAAAAACTCAAATATCAATGTTACAACTTTGAGCATATAAATAGTTATTGGGTCTCCTATGTGACACACTATTGATTACTGGATCTTAAGGCGCAATTACAGATGAATTTCAAGCGGATTACTTAAGTTGAATACTCTATTTTCCTTACTTGCACCTCGACAAAAGTGGTGTTTGGTTTGCTCCATCTGCTCTTAACCTATTATCCTGTGGGTTTTCCTAAATGGCTACCCATTCAATAGTACCTTAGATTTTTCATAAACAATAATACAAATGTTGACCTCATAGAAGTAACCAACATCAGAGAGGTCTCCCATGTGGGAATAATGAATATATGTAATACATTGAATAGCTGTAATAATTCAATGAGCCAAGTGACAGGTCGCCCGACTAAGTGGTGGTGCCTTCCCTAAGACCACACCCTGTAAGTGGCAACAACAATCCCAGAAGTCCCTGCTGTATCCAGGGTAGAGTGCCCGTCCCTGTCAGTGCTTATTTTGGCTGCCTATGTTTATATGTGCCATACATTTGTCTCTGTCTCAGGTGAATATTGCATGGCAGCAAAATTTAAATTGCACAGCATGGAGGATGAGAATTGAAGTGCTCTTTAGTGGTGTGTGTGTGTGTGTGTGGCATTTCAATGGAAAACTAGCAACTTTTGCCAGATGGCACCCAACCAGCAAGAGCCTTAGTCATACATTTCTTTTGCTTTGATAAATTCACTGCCAGGCTTTTTTTCTTCTTTTTTTTTAAATAAACCTCCAAAAAGTGTTAACTGGTCAGAATTCCAAAAAAGGTTCAGTGTCAGTTTGATTATGCATAGTTTAATCGTATGTTAAGCCAGGCACTTGTCTCTAACATCACCCAACAATTATCCAGTTTATGTTAGAGTAAGCAGGTGTTTAAGGAGCCTTGAATGAAAGGTATTACCTATAAGCCTTATTATGAATAAGCCCTAATGTTCCCATCCATGTTAGTCATCACAGTAATTCTACAGAGGATATTTTCTCCATCATTTAGTTTTGTTACTTTTTTTGGGCTGGATTAAAGCAAGCTGCTTTTAGCTATTTACAGAGTGTAACTATGATCTTTGCAGGTAACAAAAAAACCTTGTACCTGAATGTGTTATGTTTGAAAGCACAATATTCGGTCTTCAGCCTCTCCAGCTCTCTAAAGTGGGTTTGGAAGAATGTTCTCCTGTGAGACATGAGCATGTCGTTCTGGCTTTTGAAGCTTGGCCTAGTGAAGGTTTTGTAATAATAATAGTTATGGAGTCTGAAGCTTCGATTACACATGCTGTTAGATTACAGCCTCCAGCTCCAGTTTGCTGAGATGATGGCCTCGCCCTTGACCCAGCACTTACCTGCTTTGCTGTGATCTGAGCCACTGTCATCCTGGGTATAGTGAAGGCTTCTGGCTGCAATCTGTTTGTGTATATGTGGGTGTGCTTTAGTTTTTGTGAGGATGAACGTCTCTGCTGGGAAGCATGCAAGTGCACACATTAACACATGGTTGAGCTGTTGTACACATTCGTGGGTTATTTATTTATTTATTTATTTATTTAGAGGACCAGGCAGCACAGCAGCGTAGTGGTTAGTGCTGTCGCCCCACAATAAGAAGGTTGCGGGTTCGGTTCCCGGGCCTGGGGCCTTTCTGTGCGGAATTCGCATGTTCTCCCTGTCTGCGTGGGTTTCCTCCCAGCGTCCAAAGACATGCATGTTTAGGTTCATTGGTGACTCTAAATTGTCCGTAGTGTTGGTCTCTATTTGTCTTTGTGTGTTGGCCCTGGAATGGACTGGCGACCTGTCCAGGGTGTACCCCACCCTCACCCAGAGTGAGCTGGGATTGGCTCCAGCACCCCCCACCCGGAAACGGAAAAGTGGTAGAAGATGGATGGATTTACAGGACCTGGTAAAAGGTCACATTGCCATCTTTTACCCCTGTCTTTCGTCCCTCCTGCCTGATCTCTCTGCGTTGCCTGTGGTTGGTCCTATAGATTGTGCAATGGCACGTATGTCATAGTTACCTGGATGACCATTTTCAAGACTGATGCTCATTTTTGCTGTGCTCTTGAATCATATCAAAAGGACATCTAGCATTACACATTCAGATTTACTCTAATTGTGGTATATTTCACTCTTGACACACGTTATAGTAAGGTGTCAAATCACATTTTCATCCAATGTGTTTCCTCATAAATCAAAGCTTTCGAACCAAAATATTCAATCGATCAATTTGACATTAAAGGATATCACTGTTTTAAATGCAGTTAGCATTTTAAATTGAGATCATAGACAGTAAATTAACCCAACTGTCACATGTGGTGTTCATGGTGTTTTTATTCTCATGCCCCCATTCAAATGAGTGAGGCCTCTGCAGCCGCCCGTGTCGCCCTCTCTCAGCATGAGAGCAGGGTGAAATTATAAGCAAGTATTTATTAGGATGCCTGAGCACACTGCTCATCAGCCACTCTGCAGGGGTTATTTCATTTCCCAAGTTTAGTGGAAAATTCAGGTCATTCATATCATCCCAGATGTTTACCAATTTACTTAACATCCGTAACGTATTTCCAATACCCCAAAGCAAACAAGCTCTCCGTTTAATCACAGGTTACTCACTGATTCTGTTAGTTCCCATGCAATATGACATAATCCCAATGTCACCCAGCCAAAGGAGCACACAGCAGAGATTCAGCAATGAGTGCAAGAAAGTGAATGAACGGCACACCTTTTTATTGAAAATGACCAAATTACCAAAAGCATATTTTCTCACTTACCTTGAGTGATATCTAACCACTAAAGACTTAATGCCAAAACATCCCATCTTTATTTCTATCAATGTACAGCACTGCAATGACACAGCTTTTTATCCTCAAAGATATTACAACTAAACAGTACTGAAGTAGTTTGGACATATATTTGATTTTGTCCTGTTAGATATCAGATATCAGCATATCAAACTCTTTCTATGTTGATTGGATGATTGATTAATTAATGGATGATGGTTGATGCCAATTATCCATCCATCCATCAGAAAATACTGCCGGACAAAAGCTATTTTTCATGTTTTTAGGAACAAAATATATATAAATCTGACTATGAATGTTGTATTATTGAAGCTCTCTGTAAAATCCTACAGAATATAGATGGGAATTAAATTGGACAGTGTAGTGAAGTGGAGATTTGAGGAGAAAAAGTTATTTTGATAAAACTGCCTATAAAGATGGGCATTGTCAAACTGAATGCATTTTTATAGGAATCCACCTTTTACAGACATTATCATTACCTGATACAAAGGAACTGACAATTTCTGGATCCAATAATATTGTGTTGCTGACAGAGTTTCACTATGAAACCTGTTATGTGATGCTAACTGTTGTTGAATTTAGGAAAAATCTACAGCAAATAAAAATGTATATGTATATTCTAGAAAAATAATCAAAAATCTCATATTGTTTGCTGTTTGCCATGTCTCCACTCAAGTTGAGTGAGGTTTAATGTAAAATACTATATTTATCATATATATATATATCTCATATATCATATATATTACATATCATATGCTGGGATGTTTATTCTTTAATGCTTTGATAAAAATTTCATTAGTTTTTAAGGACTGTCCAACCTGCAGGTTTAATGACTCCCCATGAATTCCCATGAGTGTGTGAAAGTTTCTGCCTCTTGCATACTGTATTTGTTCAAAAACAGGACACTAGGTGTGGTAGGCAAGGCCTCACTTTGGCTTTTGCAGATCAACATATATATTCTGCAACCCTGGTGTTGACTGCAATGGGTACATATTGTTTCTGGCAGTTCAGCTTGAATAATGAGATGCAAAGCATTAATTTACAGTACTGTATCTTCATATTGTCACAGGAAGAATTTAGTTGAGGCTTTATCCATCCAGGGAATGTTTATTTCTGCTGAGCAGGCATGTTATTTTGCATACTTTTTCTTTTATAGCTGAGCTCTACTTCACAGTCCCAGATTCCTACTCTGGGATTTGCCCAGTGCAACCATAGTGCTCAAATGTCCGAAGCTGCGAAGCTTCACTTGGGCAATCCACTGTCAAATTTGTTGCTTGAAAGCACCTCAGCAGTGGTTAGTGCAGTGAAGTAGAGCCTTATTCATTCTGTGACAGGTTTCTCCCAGCTAGTCTACGGAAGCCAAGAATGGTTTGTCTAGCCTGTGGGACAGGACGAGACAGAAAGCAAGCCTCAGCCTCCTTTTAGATAAATAATGCAGTGGCACTATTCAGAGTCTTCACGACTAATCCAAGCCCCTGAGAGCCCCACAGTACGTTGGTGCCTTCATGTAAAGGCTTCGCCTGCTGTGCCTTATGGGCCACAGAGCTTGCCCAGACCTTCTAACGTGGCTCTAAAATCCCACTTTAGCCACCCCAAAAGATTTCTTGCTTTATACACCATGTGCTGTGGCTGCAGAGAAGCCCTGCCACACATAGACATGATCAATATTCCTGAGAGTTCTTGCCAAGGCCCCTCTGAGATGAGGTAAAGACAGATTTTATCTGCTGTGTATGTGTGTGTGTGCTTGAAAGAAAGTGTGGAGGGATGTTAGACAGAAGGAGTAAGCAAGAGAAAGACAGATGGAATAAGAGTTAAATGGAGAGAGTTCGACACCGACGGAACAGCCAGGCTCCACTGGAGATAAATGCAGGGAGATGCACTCTGAATAATTTATACATGCCAAAAATAAAATCAAAAACCTTGTTCTCGCTCCTTACAGAAAGATGAGTTCCTAGGGATCCCAGGAGACTTGCGGACAAAGTAACGAGGGTAGGAGACTGAGCCGGGACAAGTCATCATGCAGGTCTTACCTTTTATCCAGACACCATTAGCACTATATGATTCATAACTGGTTAATGAGCATTTATATTTCATCACTGAATAGTTTTTTTGTTTTTTTTTGGGGGGGGGGGGGTATTTAAATAATAACAACACTGAGGCAATCATGCATTAGCATAAATTACACTGCCTGCTCACATAGCCCTGAAAGGCCCTTGATCGCTTCTTCTGACAAGAGTGTGCTGGATGACACCAAGGTATTTATTTATTTTTTTATGTGTCAATGCGCAAACAGGCTCTTCATACTAATTGTTTTAAATATCAAAACAGTTTTCCTGGTAAAGTACATCGTTACTAAAATATCGATGATAAATACAATATTTCATCTTTATTTATCATTAGGATTATTTCTGATATTTTGCACAAATTTGTAATTTTAAGTGAGGCTATATTCAGTTATGAGAATTTAATTACATATTTTAAAAAAGTACAGAGCACAGGGAAATTAAATAATCTGAATCCAATATGAGGCATTTGGTGGAATTAATCCAATTTCTAAATGAATAATTGTATATCTCCTGAAACTAGACTGAAATTGTGTACCACCTTCATTCTACACGGATACAGATATGCATTGAGCTCAAAGCACAAAGAAGCCGATAGGCAACCGCAGGTCACTCACCACATATCATGTCTGTAGTAAATGTGATGTCATGTTGACCAATAACAATCTTGATATTCATGAATTGCTAACCATAAATTCTAAACAACGTATAGATCACAGTGCTATGATTTTCCCCAACACACCAAGAACCATATTAGTTTGACCTTGTTGAGACATGAAAAATCCTGTAACAAAAAAACTGTAACACTCTGCTTCCAAATGTGACATTTTGTTTATGTTCCTCAAAATGTGTCATCATTGATACATCGTAGAAAAAACTGATGCCATTGAATTAATTGTACAGTGTATAGTCTATGTATTAAAAACTGGTAAACTGTGTTTTTAACAGATACTTACTAAGGACAAAGGCTCTAAACACTGAAGTCATCCCTGGCGCCAACATGAAGCTACTGTTGTGCCAAAACCCAGTGAGAGGGGCAAGAGGTAAGAAAGGAAGAAGTCAAGCTTTGCTACAGGCTGAAGAAAATGCCAGACCTTTCCCTGATGCTTTACACACTTACAGAGAGCATTAAATCCAGGGATTGTCCCTTGGCAACATGGATGTCCTGTCATCCAGCCTCAGGATTTCTCATTGTGCCCTTTAGTCATTGTCCAAATTCTATGGTCACAAAAGGCCTGCACAAAACTGCCACAGGCAACAGTATCACAGCTTTTGGTGAGATTGCTCCAGGCGTCTCAATGCTTTCACTTACACATCAAGGAAAAATCCAGACAATCTGATGGATCATCTGTTATTGTGAATTTTACCTGCAGAGCTGAGCATCCAGTGGCGTCCATCCTCATTTCTTCGACATAATCTAAAGTGAATGGGCTTCCTCTTCCCTTCGCCTTTCTGTGCTTCCCTGACAGTAGTGGACAGCTAAACCATATTTCTCACAAGGTTTATGAGATCTAAGTTGGTAAAACTTACACTTGTATGTTTAGTATTTTATTTCTCCATTTTTCTTGTGCCATGAAGAGCAGCTTTTCCCTTTCATAAACTAGCATCAAACATAGTTCTCAGGCATGAACTATGTGTTATTAACACATTATGTGGCTTGCGCAGAGGCATTTTTATGCTATATTAATAGCGTCACTTCTTCTTTGACATGTAATTTGTAATTTCCAGAAGGAATCATCATGTTGGACCATTTCCTCTGAAATGCATGTTTGACACTGTCATTCATGGTCTGTTATACCATTTGCAAAGCCCTTTCATGATGTGTAATTTAAATATATTTCTAAATACATTTATTACATTTTTCAATTTTACATCTGTAAGAAAAATAAGGACACACTTAGCTCTTACAACTTGTGCAGCAAAACAAAAAAAACAACTATTCTTCTGGTAGAAATTATGAGTTCTTAAGCTTTAGCTTTGCCTAGAAATAAATTGAGGCAATATTCATGAGGCAAAGCAATATTTTAGTAATTTAGTAATTTCAGAATTTCAGTACAAAATCAATATTCATGCAGTGTTGGGACAATTTAGTTTCAAATAAAATGTCCTTTCTAATACCCCTACTATCATATTTTCACTGCCCATGGAATTCAAAGATAAAACTAAGTATATAGTGCAGTGTGTTAACTCTACTTCCTTCTTGCCAAACCAAGCTGGGATTTCGGCTTACTGAGAACATGCTTGGTTTGGTTTCATTGTATCTCTATAGGAGACTAGAAAAGTGCTCGTGGAACTTTGCAGGATAAATGATAAAAGTAAACAAAGAAGTTCAAATAACATATCCCTTATGATACCTTAACTTACCACACCTCCCACACACATACATAGATGCATGTAAACTAAGCTAAACAGACTGCAAATTGAGCCAACTAAAGCAGAAAGTAGTAAAAAACAAGAAGACCAACACTCCTTTTTCCCTGATAGTGGATGCAATGCTCATTTCACACCGTGGGAGTAAACTGTTGGTGGATCAAAGAATTAGGCTTTGATCTTGTTCATTCACTAAGAAGAAGGTCCACATGATGTTCCATAAATGAAAGAGTTTGTCCTTTGATCAGATTATTATAGCTTTCTGACTTGCATGCAGCTATCAGGCTCAGCTGTGCTTGGGCTCAGCTGTGCATGGACTTGAATACACAGAGGACACTTTGACAAATCTGTACCAAATGTTATGGCATCTCATTGAGTATAGGAAGTTATTGAGAGATCTCTCCAGACCAAATCAACTCACTACAAACTGGTTTAAACAGGATTCAGTTAACTGAATCAAAATGGTCAAATCTTTTGTCCTATGTGTTGAATTTATAGGGTTCATTGAAAACCATGTTGGATGAGCAAGATTACCAGGGGTGAAAAAGGAGAACATTTTTTTTTTATTGCATGAGCCATGGACAAATTGAGCTGTTCGCATGGCTCGGCTCACTTGGTACACATTTAATAAACCATTTTTATGGAGCAATGTCTGTATCTCTGGTCTTCAGATTTATTATAGTGTACTGCATGTTTCTGCTGCCTGAAGATAGGTTGCAATTTAGATGAGTGCTAGTCCAGGCGGAGTACAATAACTGGTAAGAGGATAAAATGGTAAAATATGGGAAAATTGTCTGTTTTGTAGTTAGGATGATACCATTTTCCAATTATTTAGCTTCAGCTGACATCAAAAACCCAAATACCCCAGAATGATATCATTATGATTACTTTCTGTTATCATAAAATCCAGGTACAATACGAGGAATGTTTCAGTTGGACATTATATATATTAGCCTTGTGTACATGTATCTTCTACTTGTGTCATTCTATGCAAGGCCACTGGTGACACTTTGACTTGCTGGGTCAGAGTTCAGATTGACTGAGTGCTGAAATGATGCAGAAATGCCTCCAGTTGCTTCTTTTAATGGCCACAGAAGGCTGGCTTCAGAAAGGTCAACAGAGAGATTAAAAGGGAACAGAAAGCAATAGACTGCCAGCGGTGAGATTTATATTCAGGGACCACAACCTTTTGAAAAATGTCCTAATAATAATGTTCAATATTGAGCAAAATCTATTCATATTGGAACTGATGCCTGAGTAATGTCAGATGCATAGCAAATGTACAAGTAGCACAATTAATGTCCTCAAAATAGTAATTTATCTTACACTTTACTGAAGCATATACAAGGTACATATCAAATTAGTTTTGCTATTTTGATTTGGCACATTCACCACAGAGATGGTGTGAAATTAAGATGAATTCAACAATATGAAAACCAGTTGGCACCACGACAAATTTCCTTCTTACAATTTGAGGTTTGAAGAAATTTCCTGTGGGCTACAAGACTACCCTGATTATTAAACAACGATGTGAACCTGGGCGATCTAGGATATTGAGTTACTCTGAACAATATGAATGCTTTAATTGAGCTTAATGCAGATATCCAGTGTTGGGGTGCAGATGTGTGAGATGCTGGATTTGCTGCCGCCCCCCCACTGTCACAGTATCTGTACCACATTAGATGGCATTTTCCCCCCTTTAGTCTTATGGGGTCACTGAGTCATTTAAATTTTCAGATTTTCAATATTGGATTTTTTTTTTTCCCTAAGGAAGAGGGCGAAATAATGATTTATTGCATTCAGGGTTTTAACTGCTGCCTCTACTGAAATTAGACCAGTGGCAGTGTCTCACTGAGTGTGGGAGGCAGGGGCTGCTCAGTCCTCTGCTTAAGACAAGAGTGTTCCAACAATACACACAATAGGGAAAGAATTAGTCTAAAAAGTCCTTCACATAGAATTAAGTCTCTTATAATAGCCCCTCCATCTGCTCACCCCCCTTACTCTTGCTGGGATCTGCTGAGTGTGGGGCTACATGTGTATTCTGCTGACAAATGGGAATCCAATTATTTGATGAGATATCTGAAGTGCTAAATCAGTTACAGACATAGAGAGACTGGCCGCCTGCTGGACCCTCAGGGCTAAGGGACGCAGGGAAGTCCGTCTACTGGTGTGTGTGTGTGTGTGTGTGTGTGTGTGTGTGTGTGTGTGTGTGTGTGTGTGTGTGTGTGTGTGTGTGTGTGTGTGTGTGTGTGTGTGTGTGTGTAAGAAGTGGTTCATGCAACATCTGGAAAATCAGCTCTTGTCTGATGATAAAAGCTGTTGTATTCTGTTTACACTTTGCTCAGATGCCGTGTCATATCATGGTGTTGAGCTTTTGGTCGTACTCGCTGCTGGATGAATATAAAATGTTGTCATTCTGTCCCCTTACAGCAGCCACTATCAGTTTCTTTCGCTGCCTTTTTATCTATATTCACTGTCTCATTAAATTCATATGGTGGACACAGATAGTAGTTACCTATACACACAGACATGGAGGAGCATTAGTTTTTTTCACTTTCAAATACCTGTGGTAAAAGCAACATGAGGAGCGAGTTAGTCCTACTGCCCTTATTGTCTTTGCTAGAAGTTGGTGTTTTGCATGTTAGGGCTGCTACTACCTTTCTGTTCCTTGCTTTTTGGCAACTGAGTACAACTGAGAGTAGATATAAAGGTTCCTGTTTACACTGATACTACTCCGTATCCTTTTTGATTTCTGATATAATTTCTAATACGGAGCAGTAACATGGACGTTGTCTCACTTTAGAGACGTAGCCATGAGTGATGTCCTGCTACAAACAGGTTCAACCACAAAAATACATTTTAGCCTGGTGAAATGTAGGCTACAATCCATTTTTAAGAGGTTATTACTTTATCTTGCCATATAACAGACCTATCACTAGGAATTAGTTTTTTTCCCCAACAACTGAAGTGCCATATTCCTTTTTACAAAAATAGCTGATCACCAGAGTTATGCAATGAACATGATTGTGTTCCTCACACAACTCCAATAACCTGAACTATAACTATAGTAAAGTATATCAGGAAATTAATGTAGGGGAATAATGTTCTTGCAAGGCAAACATGCACATATGTAAATATTTAAGTCCTGCATACTTGTAAGTATTAGGTAATCAGTGTGTTGAAATAAAAAAATTTATTCCCTTGAGCATATTTTTTAGCTCCTACTGCCACAGTAAGGTTATTATTGCAAAATAAGGACCATTGCTGCCATTTACAGGGGAATGTTTGCTTGACTGACTGAAGGTTAAAGGACTGTAGTATCCTCACATATACAATAATACTGCAGGGGTTTATTTCTGTGTGAAGGTCTGCATCTTTTTAGGGGGGTCACAATGCCTGTGATGTAGGGCTGGTGCAGTTCATTAAATTAAACTTACAGAAGTCAACACTAAAGTAATGGGCCTTGAATGGGCCTTGAGGAACAGGTGTGATAACACACAGTGGTGCTGTATGAATCATAGATCATCTTGAAGGTTACTGTACAGGTTATGGAATTACCAACTATCCGCCTGTTAATAGCTTCCCATGTAAGTGGTTGGCTATTACATTTATGGGGGAGGTAAAATGCTCTTAAAGAAGATTTAATGAAAAGTTATTTTGCTGAATGTATTATTAATAGTAATCTGCCAATGTGAAACAAATTTTCTCTCCATTGCTTTGGTCCCTGTGATATACCTGTCCTATCAGTTTTCATGTTCCTAACTTCACCCTGCATCGTCAGCATTTCCTTGCTCAAGCTCTTAAAGCCTTTCCCCTTCATGCTGTGTAAGTGTTTGACGTTGTCAGACCACATGTCAAAGAGAGATAAGATGAGTGCAAGCCAGAGAGGAACCTTCAATCCACTTACAGGACGTTCATGGCAAATCTGATGTGCATGAAAACTGAAGTTAATTAAGTGTCTACTGTTCAAGCTCATTAAACTCCAAGGAGAATAGGATGCCACATTGTTATGTCATCCTTTGAAAACTCTATCCACATAAGCATTATCATGTGTTGTGTCGGATTAGACCTCTAAGACCTGACTCTAGGGACATTTTAAAACTGTGGTAGAATAGCATTTCCCTCACACTATGTTAGCTACTGTATCTTCTGTCAGGGCTGGACAACTTGCACCTATTTGTTCCACGATAACACTGGATTGCTCTGCATTTAGCTTTGTGTTCACTGCCTATTGGTTTTTAGAAAGCTTGCTGCCTTGCAGAAGACAAGAGTGGCAGAAATGGAAAAACTAGTTTCGACTATGTAATTAAGGAACTCATTCCTTTCCAATATATCTCATTAGTTACCTGTTAGTTTTGTTTAATAATCCTTTCTTTAGGTGGCAGATCAAAGCACTTATCAGCTATCGGCTGATGTTCCTGTTTTGTTCATCTGTAATTATCAGGTAACTGCTTGGTATTATGTATACCTGTCTAGTTAAGATACTGATCTGGATATAGTTGGCTTGATTGCATTTGAATATTGTTTGCAGCACCATTTTGTTTTCAGCTTGGGTTCTGTATTTTTCAAATTTCCAAATTGTGAATGGTGGCTTCTTCTTTGTAGTATTTTCAGCCCATGTACAACAGCTGGAATTATCCTCTTTTAAAACTTCTACATTCACACAGTGGTTCACACTTTAGTTGTCAGTGGACCTAGTGCTTCTCCTGTGTAGAAACGTGGTGTATGGATGATGGCAGAACAATGGCAAAAGCCAAAGACAGACAGAAGGGTTGTGTGAGCCTTTGATGGCTCCTAATGATGGATGGGTTAGATGTGGAGGGTGTGGGGCAACATGGGGTTTGGGGTTTCCAACTACTTAATTGATAACATAAACAGAAAGGGGAAAAAACTATACTAAGTTGGATTTTTTGTGAAACATTGTTAGTTTTTCCTGTTTCTTCTAAATATACAAATGGACCAAGCTTCAAATTGATATGTTCACACCCAGAACCTTCTGAGTCACAATTTCTACTTTAAAAGGTTTACATGTAAAACCTTTATGAATGACTGCTCTAAGTCGCTAAATCTGACCTCTGACACATTGTTTAATTATGATTTTTCTCTCATTTTCTTTCATTTTGTGAAACATTAAATAGCTTTTCAAGTTTCTAAAAACTATTGAAATGAAAAAAACAGGTGAGGGAATGGCAGTCTGGTCTGGAAATGTGCAAAAGCTAACTGATGGCTACCGAACAGTATGTTGGCAGTTTGGGGCCAATTAACAAAGTCTGGCTGTCAATTTCATCAATGATGTAAGGAAAGCCATGCTGTAATGTCATGAGGCAAATGGTTTATCCTTTAAGACTCTTTATCATGTTTCCAAGGCTTGGGAATGAACACAACAGTGATGTAAGGGTTGAGGCCAGGTTATAGTACATAACAGAATTACATTGTCTTGCTGCTGCCTCTTCTTGCTAGGCCTGCAACAGATATGTGTTTTAGTTTATTTGTCTGTGCCGGGAGGCTCAGTACACTTTCCAGTCATGTATAGCTATGATCTCAGAAGCCAAACAGTGAGTGGATTCATAAAAATAGATTGGATATAGATTGGATAATAGTGTGTGTGTGTATGTATAGATGGTTAGATGAATTAATACATATATTTGTATCCATTTTAGTGTTGTGGATGTTTAGAAGTGGGGGGCTCAGAGGACTTGGAGTAGAGTCTCATTGCAGTAAATGTATGTTATCGCAAGAATTGAAGGATGCGTTGGTTCAATGTGAGAGAGCCTGGGAAATCCTTCTGCTTTTATTTCTGATAAGGCTTCTTATGTCTGCATTCTCGCCCTCACGATAACTTTTCATTAATGTATTGAAGGTTATTATTTTTTTCCACCATAGAACCATATCACCTTTTGGGATGACATTGACACTGTTTATGAGATGAAGGGCTTTACACATGAAATTTACTGACGTTATTTGGGCTTGCATTGCCACATTAACGGGCGCCGTTGAAAAAAGCACTGCAGTGGGCCTCCATACGTTCTCTTACAGTTTGAAAAACAAGTCTCTCATAGTCAAGTGAATAAAATAAATCAGGAAGCCTTGTATTTGGCTTGGCCAATGTTGCAGCGTCCACACACTGTGTGTTCATAGCAGTACGCACATTAGCTTTTGCCTTTTACTGTCACTCACCTGAAACTCACAGGAAGGGATGGAAACCTGCACCAGGAAATAATCCCTCATAAACATATTGGCTTACAAACCTGGCCACACCCATAATTTTGTATTTGGGCCATGTTTGTACCTGGGCAAGAGTTAAATTCAAGAAATATTAGACAGCGTAAAGTTTGTATTTTGAAAAGCAAGAAATATAAATGCCAAAAATTGTAACTCATTGGAAATTGACACGGGAAATGTAACCTCCTGTATTCAGATAATGTCAGAAAAGCAGGTGGAGCTAAGCAGTCCAGACTCTGATTTGCTTTTGGTCCATTGCTGTATTAAAATGTTGATCAGCTTCTGACAGTTGTGTTTTGAAGTTTGGTTCCCCATTCAAAATCTGAAATCTTTTTTTTTTTTTTTTTTTTAAAACATGGTTCTGACAGTTGGAGAGTTGTAAAGGATGATACGAAATATCTAGAGTCTTTCCACGACAGATCCCCAAGAACTGTTTGCTGTGTGTTCTGGCTCGGCAAGATATGCAACCAGGAGCTGTGTGCTCAGGCCCAAAGCAATAATATCCTGAGTGAGATCACACTGCTCAATGAACACTGTGCTGGCCGGGAGACATCCTGAGCTCAGATGAGAACCAGGCTCAGGAAGTACAGCAACAAAAAGGCCAGATGAATTTGACACTAGCACAACATGAAGCTAGTGAACGTAATTGAGGGCATTTAACCGAACATGTGATTTCTGTTTTCAGGAGCTTCATTATGCATTATTTCAATTTTACTGTTTATTTTGCAGAGAAAGGTTTGATGAGAAACACATGATAAACTTATACATTTCATTTATTACAGAGAATAAATCACCCCAAAGGACAAAAAGCAGCCGCAAACTTGAGCATAAAAACTCATTCTTGACTGAAATCTAAGATCAAGCTCCACTTTTTCCACAGCTTTCAGCTGCATGTCATGATTTTTCATATTGATCAAAAAATTGAAAAGTTACAGTGTAGCACCAGAACATAACAAGACATGGTGCTTTGATAAACCAGACTTTATATACAAATGAATTGAGCCTCCAGGTCTGCATTCTACCTAATGATCAAGTGGTGACTTACTCATTTCAAAAATAACTTAGATAGTTTTTAAGTCTATGGGAAACTGGCATTGCTTCTCACTTGATTTGTTACTTAAGTAGATAGTTTCAAAAATAGTTAATGGCTTCAATCACTGTTCCAAGACCCATAACAGGAAAATAGATCAACCGTAAAGCTTGGAATGGATTTGCTGTTTGGTAGCACCAGCGAAACCAATTAGTCTGTAACCATGTACTCAAAACAAAAAGGAAAAGCACAAATAGATATCTCTCTTGGAAAATGACCTGTTTAAACAGGCTTTTAGGGCCTTTAACTTTGGCTCCACATGGACCAGCTTCAAAATTTAAGCCACTGTTTATGCATTAAGGCATCAATTTACAATACCTTTCTTCATGAGGAATGTGTTAAATACCTTTACAAATCCTGTTGAAAATACTGTTATGGTAAAAAAAGAAATTTGAGGCATTTACTTTGATTTCTAGAAGTCAAAATAATTGTTTCATGCTTTCCCAAAACTAAGGATTGGATTACTTCCTAAATACACAGATAGGGAGATGAACTCACTGCATGCCATTCTTTCCCTGTGGAGGTGGAAGGGAATAGGCTCCAGCTGCAGCAGCAAAACGTGGGAGAGAACTATTTACTCCCACACTTATCAGGAGCTGAAAGGCTGCAATGTTCACTTCTCAGGTACACACACAGGTATTTCCACTTGGCTGCTTTCTGTGGTGTGTGACAGGTGCTCAGACACTTGCTTATAATGACCTTGTTGCAGGGCCCATGCAGGTGATGGAGAACATCAGCCCATCTATTGTTTTTCTGCACCCCCCCCCCCCCCACTCATACACACAAAACCGCTTATATGCGTCCTCTTCAATGTTTTCTTCACCCGATCATCTGAAGTACACCATGCTCAGATTTGTTCCCGGCCCTCCTCCACCTTCTTATCCTGTCACCACCAAAGTAGTTGCTGTGAATGCTCATGATTTTGCCTCATGGCAAAAAAAAATCAGGGAAAATATTAAATTAAAATTTGTAAGTTAAGTAATTTCTCATCAGTGAGTTATAACCCAGTGGCTGATTGAGACAGATACCTGGAGGTTGCAGCAGAGGGTGTACTCTTGTGCAGCTCACAGAGGTTATAAAAATAGAGTAGTAAAATGGGAAGAAGTCACCTGTCCCAGAAGTATCTTACCCAGGACGTTATTATGCATACAGCTCATCCTTACATACAGATCCAATAACTGGGAAATTTTGTGAGCTTTATAAACGTGGAAATTTAGTTACATGCAGGTTAGCTATGACAGGCTAAAGTGATCACCTCCTGGATTTAGCTTCCAGTTGACATAACAGTGACGTCAGTCCTCTTATCAAACTTCTCACCAGGACAGCATATTAGAGGAACAGCTTGACATTTTAGGAAAGACACCATTTATTTTTGTTGTCTTGACATTGACATTGGAGAATAATATATTTTTGTTCATCCATTTTTACAATGATTCGGCCATGAAAACCAGCTGCCTCTCACCACCCATTATCTATAGGAAAAATGAACATGACTTTTTCCTCCAGCAGCTTGGATGTCCAAAATAACTTCACTCGCTTTCTTTTGTCTGATCATATTTCTTGTCAATACACATTTTTTTTTCTTCTTTCGAAAACTTGTAATTCTGCAAGAAATAATTCTCTTTAGATATAAATATAATATTTGGTATACGTGTGTGAATTCATGGATGCTTGTGGATGTGATGTTATCAGTCCAAGGCAGCAGCCCTCCACTTCAGAGGAACTGCCTGTGCTGATAATCTTTCACGGCCTGAGAATAAATCCTGGATGAAGTGTGCTCTAACCCCCAGCCTACATTAACCAAAGGTACAGACAAAGACAAACTACTCAGCCAGATTTGATATGATGCTGATGTGTTTAGCACATTGCAATGAGATTATGAACACAGAACTTCCACATTTTACATTTTAAACAGAGACAGTCCAGAAGCCAGCATGAAAAACATTGTTTGCTGTCAAACTTTGCTGAGATATGACTATGGAGGGAATAAAAGCCCAGCGATTGCTGATAGTTGGGTAAATAGAGGTTTCCTGCATTTTACCCAGAGTAATGCAAATTAGGCCCCTCAACACAGAAATGACCCCAAAAATGAGACAACCCTTTATCTTCCTTCTTCATCCAACAAGGATTATTGATTCATGACTGTAAATGATCATTTAGGATTTGATGTGCCCTTGAAGGTAGTCTCGCTTTCTCTCATGCTCTCTCTCCATTCTTTGAATCTTTTATCAATCTACGTTAGTTGTAGTTGGCTAAAAGTACGAATGAAGCTGAGATTTGAGGGGGAGGTGGGGTGGCGATCTTCACATCCTGCAATAGTCATACCTTCCTGTGTTATTTTAGCTTTTTTTTTCCCTTCCTCAGTCGGAACTACACATTTGTTTTAAATGACAGCAGGAGCTGGTGCCTCCCTTTCAGCTCTGCTGTGTTGATAGACATCATTGAATCGGATTATAATTATGTATTTCTTTTGTCCAGCCATGGACTAATCTCCTAATAATGAGGCCCATCTGTGGCAGTGACAATAAGTACCAATACCTTCAATTGTTACTCAATCTTGTTTGACACGGATGGCATCGGATTGCTGGACTAATCCACTGTCCGATGTCACGGCATCTGAAATCTAATTTACCATTCCTTTTGAGGCCCAGATATTGCTGTTGCCAGTGCACCTGTTGATTACAAACACAGCTCTCCTCATGCACTTGCCTGATGGCGCGCACACACGCACACATACATATATATATATGTGTGTGTGTGTGTGTGTGTGTGTGTGTGTGTGTGTGTATATATATATATATATACACACACACACACACACACACACACACACACACGCTCATACCACTGCCGCCTGCTCAAACTAAAATGGCTTCTCCCACATTGTTTCCATAGCAACAGTCCAGTTTTAGAGTTCTTTTGTTTTTCATAGATGAAGAGTGGCTAATTTTTCAGAATGGGGGTCTTTGATGATAAAGAAAGCTAGGTTGCGAGATTTACATAATGAATGGACGCTATGCTAGATCAGACACCACCTAGAACTGATGATTGGTTTTTTGATTAATTTATTTTCTCCATGTCCTAAGGTACCCCAGCTGCAGCAGCCCATTGTGTCCAAAAAGAGCTATGCTCACATTAATCTATTTAGGTCAGTCTTTGTCTCTTTGTGGCACAATGGCCTTAAAATTGTAGTCAAATTGCACATAGCCTGAGGGCAAATGTCAGTGTGTCACTTGAAGCCCTTCACAAGACAAAATGCCCCCCGCTAATTTCTGTTTTGAAGTGAAGTTGTGCTTTTTGAGGTCAAATAAGCAGACTTTGCACCTTGGGGTAAACGTAACACTTCATGCTAACCTTTTTCTCAGGCCTTGAACTCCATCTCACATTTCCTTTTCTCATCTGCCTCCTGCCAAGCGCAAAGAGTGTGTATTAGTGCATTTCTATTTGTATGAATACACGTGTATATTCATATGTTTGTGAGTACAGGCTGGATGCTGTCCAGAGAATGGGGGACTTTAATCACTCTCTGACAGATGTGTGCAGTATTGATTTGTGGCTGTTTTGTGAGCACTGCTTCAGGCCCTTTGGGACAGACATAAACCCTTCTATCAAAATTCCCACAGGGTTTGCACTGCACAAACACACTACATGCCATTTGTGTGTGAGGGAGCATATGTGTGTATGTTTCCTTTTTGGAAGGGTGGGGTACAAAAGTGAAACCGAACGACTCATTAAACCACTCTGGCACTCACAGGGGATATGTATAGTTCTTCAAAGATGAAAATGGTCGATTCCTCCCCTGGAGAAAGCAAACTTTATAAATAAACTAAATTGGGATGAGGTTCATGTTTCACCATACAACACAGTGCAGCACTAGCTAGGTTGCACTGAAGGACACAGCCAGGCATTGCGTTTGCTCACAGGCAAGAATCTGGAGTATTTTGGCCTGTTGAGTTCATGCTCTTAAGAGATTTTTCCTTGCTCCAGTCAGATGGCTGAAATTACATGACCTCTTTTATGAACTGGTGCCAGTGTGAGCTGTCCCTTCTCTGTGGCACTGTGTCTTCTGTCTTTGTCTTTTCCAGCTCACCACCCTTTCACAAAAACCCAGACACACTTGCACACACTTTTGGTTAGTCTCAAGCCAGGGGGGGAGAAATGAGAGCAAAAAATAAGACCTGTCTTCCTTTCACCCAACCACCCCCCACCCATGCACCAAATGCACGAGAGAAAGAGATGGTGTTTACTGTCATAGCTAATATCCTCTTTAACACTAATCTGTGGGGAGTGTAGCAAACAGCTAAGGAGGGAGACTGCTTGACTGCTTGAGAGAGAAAGGGGAGGTATGGCTGAGGAGTGAAAGGGATTTGGAAAAAGGAAAAAAGTGAATCACCCACAGTGAATGACCAGTGGACATTTTTACACCCTTGATGGCTTCTATGATGGACTGTGATTGGATCAGTAATCTCTCCACTTGAGACTGGCTATACTCTACACTCCTCTGCTGTATATTAAACACTCTTACACAAACGCACACACAAACCACGATGCAAATTCCCACATACATGCAAAAGAAATGTGCTCATTGACAAACCAATGAAGCAGGCAAGCATCCGCATATAATCTATTTCATCATTAGACACACAGCCAGTGATATTACACTAAGTACGCTCTCTGACAGGCCTGAACGTTGAACAACAACCATCCCTGAGCAGTACAGTGCCATACAAAGTTCAGATTTCCGTGTTTTGGTCCAAAAATACAGCCTCTAGGCGTAGTTTTGTGGCCAGAAATAAAAGAAAGCTTTCTTGTTCTAAAGAGAGTAAAGTTGCATCTGACAGTTAGGTTTAATAGGGCAGAGTAAAACAAGACCTTAATGTGGCTGAGGTTTGTTTTGATTTTGGAAATAGTTCTATTTATAAAATGCCTCAGTTAATCTGATATTTTTGTTCACAATTCAAAGATGTAAAAAAGCGCCTAATTCTGCATATTCAATGGCCACAACTTTTATATTGAAAAATATTACAAGGGCTGGAATTGTTTTGCAGCAAGTGTGTTATTTGGGTTATGCTCAAAGGGTTCCCTTCTCATTGTGTGATGCCAAATTTTCACTCAGCTGTTCTTAAGCTGCAGCAAAACAGATTCTCACTCATGGCTCATTACTCAGTTAAAATAATAAAGGACATAAACTAAAATCATGAATACTTCAAAACTACTCCAAACACAAATGGATCTGCACAGGCCCAAGCTTCTCATTTCATGATACTCTGCAGTGCTCATACAGTACCTACAGTAAAAGTCAGACTGTAAATCAACATTGAGGCAATGCGTCAGAGCGGATGGGAGCAGTTTTGGCTGTCAACTTGACTTGACCTCTGTTGTCAGCCATTTCTCAAAAATGTTCAACCATTTTGTTTTCATTGTCTCCCCTTCTTCATTGCACCACTCCTGTCAAAGCACATAACTATTTTTCTTTCAGCTATCACCCCCTCACATCCATCCGTCACAATTTCAAAAAATAAATTGAAGATTTGAACAGAAAATGTCCCCATCCCAGTATGTTAGCATCCTAAGCCATGCTAACATACTGGCTCCAACAGCAGAAACTTGAACTTTGACAACATGTTCACTTGTCACACATCATTGCCATAAACTCATTTGATTTGTCATGTTGCTATTGTTGTTAATATTTCTGAGTGGCAGCGGTGTAATGACTTGGAGGTTGTAAACACTGAACTCTGTTTGCGTTCTACGGTTGCAATGATTTCAGATTAATATTGTTCCACACTTAAAGTAATATGTGATATAACGCATAGGACAAGAGATTTATGTGATTGTCAGGTTGTAAAATACTCAACATCATGCTTTTGTCTACAGATTTTTGCTCATCAGGTTCTTGATGGAGTCTCACGTAGAGGGCAGGGGATGCAGCATCAACAGAATGTTTACTAAATAAGATGGGTGCTGTGACATTTGATTTTTAGCTAATTTTTTTTTTTATTAATCTTGTTTCATTTACTCATTTAATCAGCACATCTATATTAGTGAGTTATTCAATAAATCTCTTGCTGTGTATTCAAATTTCACTGTGCCATCCAGCCCATCTATACCTGATTTATTTAATGAACATCATTGATTCGTGGTCATCAAATCTTAATTATCACAATAGACTGTCTCAGTGTGTGGTCATCATGGTTTCTCCACTAAAAAGTGGTCATTTTAGGAAAGTTGGGAGAAAAGGTATTTAAATATAACCTTTTGGCACATCCATTATTGGCCATTTATGCTTTTTTGCTCTGGTCTCAATTGAGGGGTTTGAAATATAGCCATGTGCAGCTGTGCTGTGCACCTGCATGGTCTACATATGAGCCCATTTGTATGATGGAATATTTCTCATTTTAAAAAAGCCAGCAAGCCACAAGGCTTTTTGGCTCTTAACAGTGTTTCTCATGCAGCTTCTTTGGGGTGAGAGGCGCTGGCAGAATGTGCATTAAGATCCATTTCTTATGCTCGAGCATGGGGAGAGCATCAGTGCCAGGACTCTGAGTCAATATTAATCTGCCAATATGAAAGACTGGATTATCGCTGAGGTCGATTGCTTAGGCCTGATGTTAGAGAAGCGTATAATGGGAGGGAGAGTTGGACTGAGGGAAAACGAGATGGACGCAGCTGGAGGAAGGCAGGGAGAGAGATGGAAAACGTCCACCTCTTCTGCATGGTAAACCATGTCACATATCTTGCAAATGAAGAGCCTGAAATTGATTTGAATCAAGAGGAGTTACAGAAGAGGGCTGAATTGTAGGAAGGGTAGAGGGGGAAATATGAGGAATAATCCAAGTACACTATAAAGTTGGCTGTCATGGCATGAGCCCATCTGCTGGGTATCTGTGTGTATGCATTACTTATGTACTCTGTGTATGTATGTTTGTGTGTTTGTCATTGGGAAAGGTTGAGGAGGACAAAACATAATGTTGGCCTCAAGGCTTGAAGAAAACATTGTGAGTTTTTTTTTCTCAGAAGAAAAACTTGGAGGTTAAATCAAACTTTTTTTTATTGTTTTTCAAGCGCAGTGAACAAGAAACAGTGCTGGTTTTTTCCAGGTTAAATTACAACCCTAACATGGAGGGCTTCAGGGCAGGGACAAAATATACATGTGCAGTAATAAAATTTTGCTTTTGATACATAGCCTGTGTCAGCAGTAATAGTTGTATACTTACCAGTCTTGCCAGTTGCTTCAGCCATTGTTGCATTTACGAGATAGTATACCGTCTGTACAGTACAGCGACTTGTACAGGGTACATGTGTGATCAGGCTTGGGCTACCTGGCTATGAAGCTCACTTAAGTAGAAGAAATGAAATAGTAAAATTCTTTCTGAGTTAATTCTGAACTCAACTTTGGACTGGACTGTTAAGTGTTAACACAAATGCTGGCTATGTAGCACTAACTAAACTTAGCTTCTCTAAATTGCTTTAACTGCTTTGCGCATTGTTTCAAATAAACTTACAAAAGATTAAATTGCAGTTTTTTAGTATTTAACCTAAAGTGGCGAATTTGTAATAAAAATGGATCATGTGCATATGTGAAAGATGCCACTTATCGAACAGAATTTCCCCTTCAGACTGAACTTCCCCTCAGCTCTATGTGGCTTTACAGCATCTTTCAGCTCATCATTTTGGTATATAGAGTATGGTTATCGAGAGCTGGTACTTCCCAGCTGTGTGAAAGCATATCTCAGTCCGTTTTCCTTTCCTCCCTGTGTGTGTTGATGGGTCTGAAGTGCAGTAAAACATTCAGCAGCGCAGCCCAGATTGCGACCTCCTCCCAGGCCTTTATGCCTTCTCATCTCCTTCCCTGCTGCGATCACTTCTAACTCTTTGTCCTCCTTGACCTACTGCTGAACTGTCCCTCCATTATCCTCATCCTAACCCCCCCCCCACACACACACACATGCCCACACTCCACCAGGCAGCCTGTCGTTCCCCTGTCCCATCCCTCTCCACCTCCCCTCCTACCACCTCTTCTGGGCCAGAGATCTGGCTCCAGCTCCTCGACAGCCATCACTGCACTGCGACACTTAGTTCCCGTCCGTTGCCTGCTGCCCGCCTGCTAATCGGGATTGGTGGGGAAGAACGGATCGCTGTGAGACATGGCTGTCCTCTGGAGCCCACATAACCAGGCCAAGGTCACTCAAATCACTCTTGCACTACCGCTGCCCACAGCAGATATGGTAGAAAGAGAGCAAGGGATGCTGGACTTAAAGGAAAAAGGAATAACACTGCTACTGAGCAGCGCTTAGCAAATTAGGTCTCCTGAATTGAAGAAAGTACAAGTCAACAGCAAAGCTGGAGTTAATTTTATTTGTCAAATTAGCTATTTGAAGGAAAGCATTGGAATATTATCATACCACATGCCTTTTTACCTCTTTTGATGAAATATTGAGGCATGTCACTGTGTTTGTGTGTGAGTCTATAGGTAACCTATTTTCTGCTCTCTCCTTGATCAACACTCATCAATAATTCACTCTTGGCCCATTACTTTTTTGTGAGAAATGCCGGGGAGCAGGTTTTATACATCAGGAATTCATTATTGAGTGCAGAAGTATATGGCACAAGAGCAGCTCTCATTCAGGATGGTTGCACTGCACACTTAAAGCAAACAGTTTGCAGTTAACCTTGAGATAATATTTACATCAATCTCAGCCCAATGCCACATCAGATTGTTTAGAGTGAATAACAGAGAACTCCCAATGCTTTTTACCCATTTACAAGACACACTTACAAGAGATATGTCCTCAGATCTTGGTTAGGAATTGATATGGTATAGTGTCATTCAGCAGCCCATTTCCTTCTAGAGCTGATGATGTGTTTTATGGAATAAGTTGAGAGATGGATACTAAAGTGGGGGCCTCTGTCAGAAAAGCACACTGTGTTGTCATCAACAAGGCTGTTCTTTTTTCCAGCCCATTGCTTTTGCTGTAATTTGCACTCTGTACCATTCTCCCCTCCCTCTGCCACGATTATTTCAGACAATGTTTTAGAAATCGCAGCCGGTTTCTCAGCCAGTGTTCACACATTTGTCATTACATGTCAGCAGGTCCTGGGGATTTTGCTGCTTCACTTGGCAAAAAGCAATTGTGTGCGTCAAGCTGCAGCTCTGTCAAAGAAGCTGACACACACCTGGAATAAAATGGGCTTCCGGGTAAAAGATGCTTCTGATGTTATTAGGTTGCATCATTGGTTGTAGAGTCCATCCTGTTCTAAATGTGCCACCTGTGAGTGTGCCTCTTCTTGTTCGGCTGTGATCCATATGCTTGTCTCTAAGCCCTCTCGAGGCCTGAGCATCCCTTCTTCCTCCTCAGTTAAAGCTCAAAGCTTAACATGCTCTGGCTCTTTTCCAAGTGCTCAGTGCTGTTTCAGAACCCAGCTTCCAGGTCCCGTAATCTCCCTCTGGCCATACATACTGGAGTGTCACAATGATTTTCTGATTAGATGCTTGAAATAATTGTATTTTGCTGGTGGAAGAGTATATAGAGTTACATAATTTAGTGTTAGTGGATGGGGCCAAGGCACTGAAATCTGTTGACAGTATAATCCAAGTTTTAAAGGTAAACATTTTTTTTAAACTTGTGATTTATTTTGCATGGTTTCATCTTTATATTGGTTATACAAACATAGGGAAAAGAAATAGTGGAGACATGATGATGACATGTCCAACAAAGCAAGAAGCCAAAATGATCAGGCAATTTAGCTGTTTCTTTACAATCACTTGGTTTGCAAACAAACAGCTTGAAGATGCAGCCACTTAAAATTGATGTACCACCAAAAGTAAATGCACCAAAAATGCTAGTCAGCATCAATGTAGGAAGACGTGCACATATTGCTCTACTTAGACAAAGGAAGCAATATAGCACAAACTGAAAATGTTAGCAGGAAAATATTATAAAAGTATCCCTTCTAACCTGTAATTTGACAGGATGGTGCAGACGTGTGGGGAGTGCAGTTTTGTCTGGGCCAGACCTAAACATATCAGTATTAAAGGAGTGTGATCATTATTGGTTATTGTTTTTATATAAAGAATTGTTAACGTAATGTGCCATGTGGCAACAGTGCTAAGTCTTCCAAACTGAATATCTTCATAGAGGAGCATGTTAGTTCCTCTATGTAGCTGAAGTGGAACCTAAGGTGCAGGACTTCATGGGGTTGAAGACCTATCTAAGAGAGAACAAGGACAAACTTTGTGTGGAGGTGTGAGAGTCACAGTGTCCAAAATATCTTTAGGTATTCTTCATGGTTTGTTTGTTGGCTCCAGGAGTGGTAGTTTATTTTGTGTATACATGTCTTGTTGTTTGGCTGAGTGATACCTATTACATGGTTTATTTATTAGGAAGTAGCAGGTTATTTTATTTTATGTAGATAAAAACTGCATGTAATAGCTGCTGCTGTTTCCATTTTGTCTACTTTTTGTGTTTTGTCAGATGTTTTTGTTTAATCACTTTTTTGTTTCCCTGGATAATTTTAGTAAGACCAGACTGAGAATAGGCGGCTGTATATTCAACGAGTCAACGAGGCCAAAGCAACACCGTGGCCCAAAATGTCAACACTGCTAAATAGCTGGGTGCTGATGTTGGGAAAAGGAGTGAGAGCTGCTCTATCATCAGTGAGGCTGGCTCAGCCTGTGAGAAGGCGGTGAGCAGCTTAAAGAGTCCCCACAGGGTGGGATTTCACGGGAGCCTCCCCCCTTGCTATTTTTCAAACAATACAGCTGTCATGCGGGCTGGGTGAAGCCTCTGTAGATCACATGGAGGGCCACAATCTCTCCCACTTTGCTATGGTACACAGTTCCAATCCATTACTGCCACTGGAAAAAATACCGGAGTAATCTGATCACAACTGGAGGTGATTATTTGTGGGAGTTACTCATAGCACATTTAATGTCGGAAGAAAAATTGTATTTTTGATTGTGATGGACTAGACAGGAACATAATCTTATACATCTTGAAACAATTGCTGTAGATAAGACTAATGAAGTCGCAGCTTGAAAACTGAAATAAATTGCTTTTCTGCTTGTGTCTGAGGGAGAGGAACACCTGACACGAGTGAAAATAACCACACTTTACACCGATTACAATTTACACCAGATAGCATCAGTCATGGTCTTACTTGAATCCAGAAAGAGCAGGACCATGATCCAGGATCTGAGATATGCCAGAGCTTCAGAGTTAATTACTGGCACAGATCTTACATCCACAGTGGACATCTACATCTACTCCACCCACTTGTGGCTAAAGCACCACATTAATTGGGTCAGTAAAGGACTATGTGGTGCTAGGGTGCCACAGCCAATGTTTTCGTGTCTATCAAAGATCCGGCTCTGAAAATAGTCTTTTATCACAGCTGGCACCACACATTCACTTCAACGTAGCTCAGACTCTTTGGGTTGTTACCCACAGGTTTTAACCTACACTTCATCTGTGGCCACTGACTGACAGTGTTCAGTCCACTTTACATATCGATGACAAGCAATGAACATTTGATTGAAGAGGTTTGTTTAATTTTGTGCTGTTAAACTGGAGGAATATTAGTTATTTCACACAGGTCTGCACAAAAATGTGCATGGGCTTACTCTACATATAAATGTGCACCACCCTTGGCACGATCAGCAGCTGATGGCATTAATATTCCCTCTGATTTCCATGCGCACAGGCATTAAAATACTACCATTACCATCATTACTGCCATGGAAATATATCAACAAGTCATGTTGAATTAGTGTTAATGTGCCCGCTGACAGGGCGTGGGTGCCCCTCTGCCCGGCTGAAATGCCAGCATGCTGTTTTCTGCTAAGCCTGGCAGGAGGCCTGCTCAGACTGCCCACTCATGACCCTCAAACACTTGCTGTTGTCAGTGAAATAGATCTGTCTTTCTGGTGTGCTAAGTTCTTCTTTTTTAAAAAAAAATTTGGATTAATTGGAGTAATAGGAGGTTGTCTTACCCTCCCTGCCATGCTTTTTATCTCTCACTAATTGCTCTTGCCTTCCCTGCCTCCCTCTGTCTCTCTAACGCCAGACAATATTTGTGCTTGGTGTCTTTCTCCCTTTCTTCCACTCCCCCTCTCAACCTTTTACACGAGCAATCTCCGATCCCCCCCCCCCCCCCCCCTTGTTTCATTAAGCCATTATTTGCTACTGAATGATTGCTCATTTTGGAAATTATACTTTTCACAAATAAGTTGCTTATCTCGATTCATGGGCAGAACGCTGGCTCATAATGCTTCTCCTACTCTAGCCACAGTGATTTTTCATAGATCCACATTGACATGGTCCCGAATAAAATGTGGAAATGCAGAATAGGACAAAAGGAACAAACTCACATTGCTTTATAAAATTTACAGAACACACAAACCACACAGCCCGGATTCATACATGGGAGAAACCTGTTGCCATGGTGAATGCATGGTCTTGTCAATAAGTGTTTGAAGTGGGGTTTTTCTTGGCACCAGTTGAAATAAGCAGCTGTTGTCCATGGTCCATAGGTTTTAGTGTAGTTATGACCAGAGTGCGAATAGTACAATGACATGATAACAGTTGAGGGGGTCAACTTTCTCTCTAGGGTGAAAGGGAAGCTAGTAGAGCTCAGGTGCCTCAGTGAAGTGTTCCAGTTCTTACTGTATCCTGCTTGTTGAACCAAAGCTGTCAAATAAAGTGGAGTACAATTGAGAGTACAATTTTTTTTTTTCCTTCTGAAATGTGGTGGAGTGGAAGTCTAAAGAATCATAAAATGGAAATGCTCAAGTGCAAGTACCTCAAGACTGTACTTTACTGAGAGAAGTCTTTAATTACTTTCAGCCATTTCAATTATTTAGTCTTCAGTATTTTTATATTGTTCAATTACCCTACCAAGTAAAACAAAGGGGGTACATATTATAGAAGCTAATTTCACAGATATAAAAAACTAAACCAACAGACACACACAAAACACTTAAAATGAAATGATGAGCCATATTTTGATGTTAAAATGCACAACAAATCCTCCATTGTCTCACTGCTCATAACTGAGCCTCGGTGTTTGCTAAAATTAGATAATGCCAATACTATGTCAACCCTGTGAGTGAAGTTAACCAACAGGAGCTATTTGAACTTGATTGAAGGAATTAAAGTACATTAAACTAAATGGATAGTTACTCTTTCCTATACGTAACTACAGTGCTTTAGCTGACTGACAAGACAAGTCATTAAACTAACACCGAAGTTGAGAATAATCAGGGAGATTATCAGGGCTGAACTACATATTCTACTATGCTACATTGCCTTGATATACAATTTAACACACTGGTTCATGGATTAAATTTTACTACTTTTAACATGTTAATTAGTTGTGAGTTTTACAGATGTTAGACAGATGTTTTTACCTTTGAACATAACCAAGCTACCTGTTTTGAGTTTCCTCTTTCTATTCTAAACTAAACCATTTGGCTGCTAGCTGTGCTTCATCATGAACCAAATTACTCAGGTAATCTGTTCAACAAAGTAGTTCTCTCTGTGTGTAGCCACCAAAGACAAAAGATGGGTCCACACAGGACCAGTTAAATATTTCCATGTGCAGTAAAACCACAGGAAGAGACAGAAGCTTAACATAATATTAAAAGGGTATCAGTGGGATGAACCAAAGTGTCACTATAGCTGTCTTACTGCTTGGCCCTGTCTGCACTGCATATCTGCATTGGCTCTCTCACGTCTGGAGATGGGGCAGGCGAATTGTTTTATGGCTAAGTTCAAACAGGCCTTTCTGTCCCCTTCACACACACATTCACACAGACCTCCTCATTCACCTGTAACTGAATGTGGGACAAATTTATGTTCTGAGTATCCGACACTTGCTTATGGTTAAAAATGAGTTATACTCAATGAGTTATAAGATGCCTGCGGGCCAGAGGCTACATAAATCCTGGACTACACCCTGTCACAGTGCCCAGCCAAGCCTGCTCTTGCTTATTAATAGCAATTTACCCACCTTGTGTTTGATGCACTGCGGCTCTGGCTGGCCAGTCCACTGCAGGCCACTCCCCTTTGTACTCCACTCCAGGTTCAACCCCCATTCCAACTTGCTCCAGCCACGGGCGAGGGCTACACTGACACCTGCTGGTCACTGGTGGGAACTTTGGAGCAAAACAGCCTCTGTTTCTATTAACACACCCAGTGATCCCCACACAGGAGTGGTGCACACCAGAGGAGCTCCATTCATATGGTGATTTGACCATTAGCCTATGACTCTGGACAAATGGCAGCCCATTATTAATGTGTGATGGGGGGGGGGGCTAAGGCTTTAAAAGTGGCTTAAAATCTCCCTTAAGAGATTTAATCATGGCCTAATTTCTCTTTATTTCTTAAAAAAATAAAAAAAAGCCATAGTTTCCTTTAATGAATTACAAGACTGAGACTGTCCACAGAGAGTTGCCCTACTCTGGTTATATTACAGATTGTTTGCTGTCTTGAATTTTTTTAAACAGGGGCTGGGCACTCGTATAACTATATGTTTTTGATATAAATAGCCTGCTATCCGTTTGATTCCCCTGACTTGTAATGTGAGTAACCAGGTAATATAGCTAAGTAAAGCCATCCCGTCACCCCCCCCAAACCACCACAACCATGTCAGCTCTCTGAGCTCTCATTTTCTCTGTCTTGTACTCACACTCACACACATGTACTATCACTCTCTGTCCCACCAGGTAAATTAAAGTTATTGGCTCTGAAACAAAATATTCATATCAACATGTCATCATGGGTGTTTTAAATAATGTCAACAGGATTATATTGACATAGAGGATTAAATTGTTTTACACGGAAGATTATAAATCCTTGGAGCGGATGGAGCATTGTAAATTGCTATTAACACTTCATACAATGCCATCTACTTAATGCACATCACTGTCTCCTCAGAACAAATTACCATACTTTATAAGCAAGTGGTTGGAGAAATCCACTCTTACCACCATTTCAGTAGTATGCCACTTAATAAACATGCTTTATGTATCTTTCCATCAGGCCATAGAGAGTCACACTTGCGGGTTCAGAAATATGAGCTAAAGTTCAGGCCTTATGCAAGAATTCAGATTACTTTTTCTGTTGTATTCTTGTACTTGTATTAATGGTAAATGTTCATCTTCCAGTCTCAGTGTCCTATTGGTATATTTAGTACTGCAGAAATGTCATTGTGATCCTTATGTCGACCTTCTCAATTTTACTGCAGAATATTTATTTTAACCAGTGATTAATGTACTGCTGTTTTTCAAAAAGAGTTAACCGTTCATCTATTTCATGAAAACAACTGCAATATAATGATATAACCCGAAGGGCAATTTTTCAGATTTGCTGTACGGAAGATTTTAATAGATCCCATACCAGATTAAATGGATTTCCAAGGAAGACTTAATTTTTTCCCAGAGAGCTTTGCTACTGTTTGTGCAGATGCAGCTCTTCTAATTTGAGGTTTACAGAGACATGGGAAGACAATTCATTTCCACTTAATTGTTAGTGCAAGGAAGTTGTCTAGTCAGTTGTCCTCATCCATCTGTACAAGATGAACTGGCAGCGTGTGATCAGAATGCAAGTTGAGGGAAAGTCTGGTGACTGAAATAATAACACAAGGTGGTGCTCTTGTCTTCTGGAAAAAGCCATCGACAACCTGATGCTGGTATTGCATGTATGGAAACTGCATGTTTTCTCTCTGAGGTTGATTATTACTTACTGTTTGATGTTGACAAAGGCATAGAAATAAAACAGCAGCAAGGCAATAATAATAAAGTAAATCATGTTGGGTAATTTAGTGAGCAATGTGTTATTATCTTAGTTGCAATAACATTGTCTGTAAGGTGCTTCTCATAGCTTTTGGTAATTAAAATATTGTACATTCATTGGGTCAGGAAAAAATGAATAGAATTACATTTGATTCTTAAATAATACTGTGTGGCAAATATGTTACCGCAAGTCATACAAATATTGTAGTCTGATTCAATCTTGTGCATTATTAGAAATGTCATAAAATGACCTCACAAGACCAACTTCACTGTCAGCATTTGACAAACATGACACCAGGTTTAATATTTAGAGCATTATGAAGCAAAAATGAATAATGAATCCACGACTGAATGAGCAACAGTTAAATTAAACTTTAGGGACACATCGTTTGGGATGCCCAGTGGCATTCACAGTGCAAAACTTGGCCTATCTAATGTATGGATATGTTTTGATCAGTTGTGATGGACAGCAGAGTCTTCCAAATTGCTCAAAGTGGTTTATCGTGAATTCCTGTTTGTTTGGTTTGATTTTTTTTTTCGTGTTTGTTTTACACAAACTTATGAGAATTTATGTAGGACTACACTGTTCATTGTTCATAAGAAGAAGCTGTTAAGTATGAAATACGTTCAGTTTGTTTTTGTACTGCTGATAACAATCTACTTTCTTTTGCTGAAATGGTGTCAAACCAAAGAAATTATGATATTTTTTTTGTTGTTGTTGCTTTGATGGACTTGAAAATGTAACCTTTCCAAACACACGTCAGTATTGCTTCTGATCAAGTCATCACAAAACCGAATCTGAATGCAAAGGCAATGACTAAGGCAGATCATCAATATATCTTGAAGGCTCAAAGAAGAAAAGGATTGAATAATGTCATATAGTTAGTTAAACAGTACAGTGCCGATATTGCGTAAGGAAAAAGAAAGAGCTTGTTTTCTCTTCCATTAAGTGGAGTAGGACTCAATATTAGGACAGTGTGTGATCCGTCTCAGTCGGCACAGCCCTCGTTAAATCGTTTAGAAAATTGCACAGGGCCGTTTTAATGTGATTAAGACACAAATTTAGCGCACTATCCACCTCCTCCTCATAACTCCTGTGTCTCTGGATGATGCAAATGTCAGGCATGTGTAGTATGAAAATGGGGTGGGGGGTAGATGCTGATAGATGCTGCGCAGCGCTCCTGCATCCTTGACCCCAATCAGGGTGGGGACTCAGGATACAGCGAAACAACATCACATCAGGCTTGGTGTGGTGTGGTGTGTGTGTGTGGGTTTATTTTTTTATTTATTTATTTATTTTTTGTTTGTTTGTTTTTTTAGGGTAGGGTAGGCAAAGCTGGACCATCCCATAGAAGTGAATGACCTAACCCCCCTCCTCATCCTACTCGTCTTGCCAGTGTCTTCTTTTCTGTGGCCCACTGTGGTCTCCTGTCCTTCCCTAAGTCATTTCAATCTAAATGTAAATTTCATCAAATTCCTACTAAAAAGACTGATATTAGTATCAAAGCGAATGTGTTGCGGCTGTGTCGTGTGGACGCAGCACTCTCAGTAGCATCTCCAGTGCAGAAAGCTGCCAATCTCCTTCCACTACTGAGAATGGATCGCAGCTTAGCCTTATTTTTCAGTTTTTCCCCTTTCCCTGTGTTTATGCTTAATTTTTTCTCACCTTTCTTTTACATCCTCACTCAGTACACTGGCTCACAGCTTCCCTTTCTGGCTACTTTGATTTCTCTGTTTTCCCTTAACTACGCTCTCTCCCCTTATATTTGGCCTTGTCTAACCTTTCTTTGAAGAACCCTAGAACATTATCAGTTCTCCATATGTTGTGTGTCGCCTCCCTGAGGCTTCCTGCCCCTGCTCTGTACCAAGCAGCTCAATGGGACTCTGCACATGCTTACAGACCAAGAGGGAAACACAACAGAAATACCCTCAGCTCCCTTCTGCAGTCACACACCCCTCTCTCTCCCCCTGCCCCCATCTCTGAAAATGTCCATCCTCCATTTTCCTCTCCTTTTCTGTCCTCTCTCTGTGTTTGCAGTGAGGTGAGATGAGGTGGAGGTTCGGGATAGAAGGATGGGTGGAGGGGAGAGGGGCTGAAAGAGGAGGCAGAGCGCCCCAGGGAGGCTGCGCTCCAGGGGTTGTTAACATGCAGGTTGCATATTTCTGAATTGCAGAGCAGCCTTATCGCGCCGTGCTGGGTCACTGAAGCACTTCCTTTCTCACTGTGTGCGTGCCTGAGTGTGCACTGTTTGTGTATTCCTGTGCAAGTACGCTCTCACATGTACGTCTACTTTTGAGAGTGCACGTGAGTCTACGTGCATGTGCCTGCATGATAATATGTGCCTATGTGTATGCAACTGTGCTGGCAACAACATGAAATGTGAAGCTGAGATGGGGTGGGATTCTCTGCCTCTCTCTCTCTTTCTTTCTCGCACTGCAGCAAGAAACACTCATCAAGCTGCAACACACATCTCGCAGAAGCCCTCAGATACAGGAGCAGCAGCAACAGCAGCAGTAGAGCCTAGGCCTCCTGTTAACACACAGACATGACACAGTGACAGCCAACAGCTTAACACTCTGCTCCCCAGCTTGTTCTGCTCTCAGGTGGGCCAATAAGGTCTGCTGGATAAAAGCTTGCACTGCAGGGTGTTAGACGTTCTAGTCGCCACCAGTGAACCCACCCTTCCTTTCATATGTGTCCGTCCCTACCTGGTCGAAGTTGAGGATCCTGGTTTATGTGTGTCCTTGGGAGGTCAGACTCCGCTTAAGGCCGTGTTGCATGCCGAGCCCATACATCGTCAACATGAACCAAACTCTAAATGAGCCCCTCTCCTTAACATCTTTGTCACGATTCCATTTGTCACGGCACAGCAGCAATGCTATTTTCATACACGTCATCATTATCCAATAATGTGGTGCTGTGCAGAGGTCAGAGTTTAGAGTACATGGGGTGTATGTGTGCGTGAGTGTCTGCGTATGTGTGTGTCAAATGAGGATCGCGTAATTGTTATGGTGGAGATTGCGTGGCTTCTACTAAATGTTTAAGTGGGTCTCTTTCTGTTTTGACCTCAGTAAAGTGTTTTTGAGTGCCACAGAGAGAAGGGAGAAGCATGCTTCTAGTGAATCCTTTGTATTTGCATTTTGCATATCCTCAGTAGTTGCAGGAACAAAGAGAACTCTGAACCTGTAGATTGTTAGATTTTTTTAAATTTTGAATAAAGTATCCAAAAAATCAATTCAGCAGAAGCAGAATTATTTATTATACTATATCAGTGTTTGTAGTTGTACTCCCCAAGATCTGTAATATAAAAAAAAAGAAGAAAGAGAAAAAAAGGTTTTAATACGTAAACTACTTTCGAAATACTTTTGAACCCTTGGAAAAATTACATCATCCTTTGGGGGAGAGTTCCCCCATTGACAGACATAATACTACTCTATAGGGAGTAAAGCTGCTGTGTCCTCCAAAAATGCAGCATTTTACTAATGAATCATTATTTCATTTTCAAATGTGTCTCCCTGTTCATGTGCTCCTGCGTGTTTGCTAATTGTGTGTGTGTTTGTTTGACCGTGGCTGCCGAAGCATTTAATGTATTTGCATGAGAGGAAGAGAAACCAGATCAGGAGGAGGACTGGGACCCGTCCCTGGGGTCTCTCTTCATGACTGAGTGGACTTGCACTTTGCACATTCAGGTTCAAAACCACTGCTTATAAAAGACACACTTTAGATCTTACCAATGAACATTGCCTGTGATGCAGCTCAAGGTTGAATGAAGCATTTGCTTGTTGAGATTATAACATCTCTTTGCTCAGCCTACATCATGGGCATCCTGGGTCCTTGAGGAGCACTCTACCAAAGGCAAAGCTCTCTGCCTCAGCTGGCTCCATTGTTGATCTGTGGCCCCTGCAAATGCATTACAGCAATATATTTGCCACATCCAGGCCAGTGAATTTTCTCAGAGGAGTCCTTTTCAGCTGCTGATATGGCTTAGCTTAAATCCCCTGGCCCTGTGACGACACACCAACGCAAATGGGCCACACAGAGGAGAGTTCAGGGTTTAGAAAGCAGAGGATGAGCGAGTCTGCTAATTATTCTTGCCTCCTCTCTTTCTTGTCAAATCAAAAATAGCTTGATTTTGAAATAACAGGCTTGAAATGATTTGATTTGCATTTTTATAAAAGTCAAAATGGTTTTAGCTTGTGTGTGTTTGTTTGTGTGTGTGTTCATTCACTTTTATAGATAGTATACACTTTGTATGTGAAAACTGACCCTTGTAGGATTAAACATTTGAAGAGATGATGGTGTCCAGCTGTCATGTCTAATTTTTGACACTCAATATCTCATTACACAGATTAACAAAATTTTAATATAGAAGTGCATAAGAGGTGGTTTAAAGAACACACGTGTATTTATATAAATATAGGTATTTGTGTGTGTGTGTGTGTGTGTCATTCTCTTAATGTAGCATATAGGATTTCACAATCTGTGGCACCAAAATTTTAACTAATTCCAAAATAATTTCAGGTCAAATCTAGGAACACTTTACAATTTTTTCATGTTGTAAAAATTGTATTAAATCAGTTCAGATTTTCCATTTGATTTATTCAAATAAGAGTAAACATTGGGTGAGGCATATGTTGAAGCTATCCATGCCCAGCCATGAATACAATAAATTTCCTGCTGTTCTTTTCACCTCTCATATCATCAGACATTTTCTACCACCTCCCTTTTTCCTCTTTATCACATTACTTTGAATTATGTGTTTTTATCAGACGTGTGCATTCCCCTCCCAGCATCTTATCTCTTCTGCATGGCTGGCTCATTTTTCTGACTGGCCAGGGTGTGAGTCAGGGCTCCTCGGGTGAAATGGGAGACCAAGCGGGGGGCACCAGGGGTGACGGGGACGAGGTTCCACAGAAGAGCTGGACAGCAAGAGCAGATGGATGTAGAGCAGACCCTGAGGTTGTTCTGGCAGTGTAGTTGTAGGAGCAGAGGATAAAAGGTGCAGAGTGTGGATGGGGTTTACCTTGGTTGGCAGAGAGGGCTAACTGCAAGACTGCTTCAGTGACTGACAGACTGGTTGGCTGATTGACAGGCTAACTGGCAGAACAGAATGTGGGTTCACAGCCCCACACCACTGCCAGCAGGCATCAATGGAGCTCTGAGGTCCACCAAAGGCCTGGATGAGTAATAAGTCATGCAGCGCTGGCTGCTATGGACATCTTCCGATCCCTGCAGCACCTTCACGAAGGATAGTGAGAGGAAGCGGAGGAGGAGGAGGAAAGTGAGGATCACGGTTGGAAAAGGGAGGAAATTTAAGACTCATTCATTTCACTTATTTTATCATCACCAGCATGCCAGAAAATTATTTCTGGTACTCTTTAGAATCAACAGCATAATGCTAGAAAAAAACAAAATAAATTTCGAGTTAAGTGAGACATGGATGATAGAGGATCTGCAGTCTTCATATTTGGTACATGTATACCTTTATTTTTGCACTTAAATGTCTACATTTACATGTTTGGATGTTTGCGTGCGTGCGTGCGTGCGTGCGTGTGTGTGTGTGTGTGTGTTTTTTGATATTTGGGCTTCAGGAGAGAGCTCTGCAGGAAGATGTCTGATCTAGTCAACCCATACAACTGATCCCAGGCCACGGACTCTGCTCACAGGCCCTGTCAGGTCAAGCTCACTTTCTCTTTATCTTTCTCTCTATCTATCTATCTCTCTCCTCTCTTCCTCTTCTCCAACTTTCTTACCACCACCACTCCCTCACCTCACACCCCTAACTCTGCCACAGAGCTGACAGCTAACCACATTACCTGAACTCACCACAGTCATTATCCTGTACTGGATCCACTGGAGCTTGAAAGTCAGTCCAACTTGTCTGCTGGTAGAGGTTAATAGGCGTGTGGATGTGAGATTACATCCCAAAGGCTTCACAGCGTCCGGCAAATCCCCAAAATTCAATTCTTTCCTGGGAACAACTAAGAAGGACAGGTGCCAGAGGGTGTTGTTTTTCTCTTTCTTTTTTATCCAGTTCATGCTCCCTGACTTGCATGTCAGATTTGATGACAAGAGACAGCCACAAGTGTGAGGAACATTTCTGTGCATCTGAAGGCATCAAAAGTGTACCTCCACTGCTGAAACAGATGAGATGCAAATTTATGGAGTGAACCTCAAATTACCTTAAAATGGCTTTTACCTCTATTTGAAAATAGATTATTGGTTCCATACAAAACCAGTAAACATGACATTTGACTACATTGCAATTTTATTCTGTGTTTATTTAGCTTTATACAGATAAAAGCCATTTATGAAGTAACTAGTGGCTGCTATTTTGTCCAGATCAATATGTTTAACAACTCTAATTTTCAGTAATTATTCAGTTACTACAGAAATTGATGGACAGTTGTGTTAAATATGTGTACATGTAGATCTGAGAACAATGACAATTTATAGCAGTTTTTGTGTAGTTTTGGTTAGGCTGAATCCATCCATAAAGGGGTAGAGAACAACATAACTGGCGAATATCCAGCCTAAATCAGTATAGATGTGATAAAATGGCAAAGCAATATGTTATTTGGGTCTTATTAGCAAGTTCATAATTTCAATCTGTAGGGAGATTGGACTGGCATAGTTTATTCTAAAAAACTAAATCAGGCAATTCAGGTAGATTTTAAAAAAAGCAACCGTGGTTAAAAAAATTTAATAAAGTCAGTGAAAGACATTGAATGGTTTTATTAATAAATGAAACCATTTATGGTTCAGTGAAGAGACTCACTAACAGGTGTTACGCTGTGTGTTCACCTTCACCACTGTGCCTTGGTGATGCCTCAAATAAAGTTTCAACCTATACGCTGTCAATTTGCTTGACATTGCATGTAGCTGTCAGATGGGATATGTTAAGGGCATGGCGTCTGCGTGATTTGCAAAACCAGCTATGTAGCCACAGAGACTGTGGCACTTACACAAACATTACATCAGATGTGTCACTACCAATGGGCAGAGAGGCTGAGATGGATGGACGTGTTACCTTCACTTTACTTTGCATTTCAGAAAAAATGAAGGCCGGGCTTGCCACAGGCATTGCACAAAATGAAGGCACTTTTTAACAACCTAATTTACAACTAAGAGAACAAAATCAGAGGGAAAGCTTTAGATTTGATGGATTTAAAGGTAGAAATGCATTTTCCTTCCTAAACTTCCCCAAAGTCCAAGCTGACTGATAATCACCAGCAGGAATCTGGAAGCGCTGAAGCCATTAACAAGAAGTTGTTTTTTTTTGGGGGGGGGGTGTTTTTTTTTTTTTGCTTTAAGAGCAGAAAATCTCTATGTTTAACTCCTCTGTATAAGAAGCCAATTACATGGCTAGGAAAAAAAAAAATGACCCGGGGTAGTTTGACATTTGAAAAGCAGAATGTCAGCACGAACAACCTTGGACACCAGTCTGTTAATTATGCTACAAGGGGCTACAAATGGGCTACAAGGCCCTTCTATAAACATATATGAAGGCCCCTTTACATGTACACAATGCCATACATCCTGTGAGTTATTAGAGACAACCAGCCCTTGTTTCAATATTAGAAAAAAAAATTGAAATATGAAATGACCCCTCCAGCTGCAGCGAGCCTCCTTCTCCAGCATCCCTCTCAGACTCTCTGGCCCTCACTCTCCTCCTCCCCTGTCCTCTTTTTTTCTTGTGGTGCAGCTCTTTGCGCAGCGATGCTATGCGACACTGGCCAGCTTTAGAGAAGGCGAGTCCACATTGCATTAATTCTGAGCAGAGAGAAATCCAGTATCAGATGTAATGGGTTTGATTCCAAAGCCCTGGGGCGATGTTCTGCGCTGCTGTAATAGTGGTGGGAGTCGGCAGAGATCCTGCACTCATCAGAATGCTGCCTAACACACACACACTCCCTCCCTTCTCATGTCTGCTCTCTCATTCTTCCCTTCTTGTCTACTCTCTCTTGTTCTCTATGCCTCCATTTCTTTCTCTCCTTGGATGACCAGAGGTGTACTCTTCACTCCTCCCCTCCTCTCACTCTTCCCAACCGTCCTCGCCATGTTGTTGCTTAATTACTGTGACCAAACTAGGAACTTTGTCCCCAGCAGTCCTGAATTAAGTGTCTGCTGCTCATTCGCAGATGGATAATTGTTGGGGTTTTTTTGGGGGGTTTGTTTGTTTGTTTGTTTTCTTCCTTGCTGACTTCTCCTCTTCAGCTGAGGCCAGATTTAGTCAGGTATTCTGGAGAAGGCATCATGTGATGATGTGGTATATGCCCCAGGGTAAGTTTTTCTAACTTTAATTGAAGAGCAGCGTTCATGAGCAGGACACCTTTCCAAGACAACATATGATTGGTTGAAGGACTGACGAGGCTAATTGTTGCCTCTGATCATTGTCTTCACATTGTAAAAGACATCTAACAATTCTTTCTTAAAAGAAAAAAATTATATATTGCTTGAATAATCAGACACACATAAGGCGCAGTTGATATTCAATTAAATCTTTGACACATAAAATGATGAGGTACAATGTTGGAGCCATAAAGAAGTATTTAACTTAGTGGAACTCATGCTTTATCATGCATTTAACAACTTTAGTCCGGTGTTTTCTTTTTAGGAAATGGGCCAGCTTGGGCTTGCTGGGGTGGAAGTAAAGTTTTATGGCTCTTTGGCGGCCATGTCTTGCATGCTTTATGACAATGGATGGATTTGCACCTCTTCACAAGTCAAAAAACATCAGGGGAAAAAATCATGAGACAGAAGTAATAAAAACAGCATCCAAAAATATCTCCTGTAATCTTTAGTGATGAATAAGTCATCCTCTGTGTGGTGTGGTGTGGTGTGGCCACTGCCTGGCCCTGTTTCCATATAGTTTCAGCGAAAGTTCTTCCCCGTGCTGCGTGTCCCAGCAGCTGAAAGATGAGGTTTAAGCACCTCTAATGTTGCATAACGCACACACCCAGAACAAACTGCTGTCCTCTGCTCGCTCCACCCCTTCCCCCATTGCATCTGCAGCCTTTTGGGAAAAAACAGGGGCTTCCCTGAGATCACCACAAAGATGAGGAAGCATACGTTTACAGCTCCCTCCGTCTGCTGGGGCTCCCCTTATTATTGTGATGGATGGTGAGGGAAAAGGAGGGAGCGATGGCCCTGGCCTCATCACCTAGCCATGAACAGTGAGAGGCTCGAGCAATGGTGGGGTAATTATACCGCCATTATAATGCACACTTGTGTACAAGCATACACACTCTCGCCCGACATAAACACAGTGCTCTGCACACCAGATGGGGTCCACAAAGTCTTCAGCCTGATGGCTCTCTCCCTCCCTTCCTCAACACATCTCTGCTCTTCTATCTTCTCAGCTCGCTCTCTTACACCAACAAGGGAATTCCAGTCTTCCAGGAAAGCTTGCCAGCTTTGGATCATGGGCTCTGTGTCTGTGTCTGTGTCTGTCTGTGTCTGTGTCTGTCTGTGTCTGTGTGTGTCTGTGTGTGTGTGTGTGTGTGTGTGTGTGAGTGTGAGAGAGTGTGAGTGTGAGTGAGCGCGAGCTTCTGTTTCTCTGTATGACGCGTACTCTGCATGCTGGCACTCAGCATTAACAGAGCCTGTTTATCACAGGCTCTCTCCATCATTGACAGGCTGGCCGATGTGGATACTGTCATGATGCCAAAGGAGCAAGATCTCCTCACATGTTGGAGGCCAGCAAATTAGTTCTCCTCTGCAGACATGACAAGGATGGGTCAACTTAGAAGAACAGCAGTTATTTTGACTGTAGATATTTTATACTAATAACATAATTTAAGAAAATCTGATGTGTTGACCTCCAGTAGTTTAACTACGCTGAGCTGCACCTGTGCTTCGTGACACTACTACTGGATTTGGCTACAGGTTTGATTACACCCAACCCCTTCCAGCCTTAGACCACGTGTTCCATACATATCCAGTAAATCATTGTCTGCCTAATCCATGTATATGCGCTATATGTCATATCCATATAGGGACACATATGCAAGAACAATCACAACACATTCGGTCTCCTCTTTCTTTCTTCTTAAATAAGGGTAGTGGATGAACCTCCTCACACAGCTTCCCTTCACAGTTGGTATATGTCTATCTGCGGATGATGAAATTTGCATCACAGAAAGTAAACACTTCAGACCAATCTAATATCTCTATGATAAATATGAAGCTACAATTCACTTAGCAAAGCTTAACACAAAGAGTGAAACAGGGAAAACAGCTAGACTGGCTTTTTCTAAAGCCTAACAACACCTCTAAAAATGACAATTGGGTGTTTTACCTGGAGTAATATTTTGTACTGTAATATCCTGTGTGAACTTTGTTTTGTCATCACAAAACAGTTACAGCTCATTCCTCCATACACAAAGCTCAGTTTTTCGCTTTATATTACTTGTGTGCTGCATAAACAAGTTAAATGTCATAAAAGTCTTAGTAGGCATATTTTTGAAGCTTGCAGGAAGGTTGTTCTCCGTTTTAATACTCAGAAAATCTTCTCCCAATACTTAAAACGAACACACGTACACACACTGCTGTCAATCTCCTCATCTGACATTTGACAAGAAAGTGAATAGCCGTCTTCCTCATAATGTGGAAAATCTCTTTCCTTTTCTAACCCTAACCATTGCCATTCTGTTTATCCTGTCATGCATTACTGAAGCTATGTGGCATGCTTAATGTGTCATCTGTGAAGATAGTTGGGAAAATACAGGTGTAAATTATTTGCATGATAGGGATTTTGTTTGAGTTCTTCCTCAAGTTAAGGTTAAGTAATAAAATAAATTGTGCTCAAAACAGTTCTCTTTGACTGTGTCCATGTGTAGGCAAAAATTTTAGCTGGGGCTTATTCCAATAACACAAAAAGATGACTTGCACTTCCACTTGTATGAGTCATGAGAGCAAGAACAACTGCAAGCCCTTCATTGCGGGTTTAGGTATATTACGCTGTGGCAATCCCGTTTACAAGAGTTGGATTTTACATTGTGGCATGAATGCAAAAACTCAACCTCTCAATGAAAATCTGCTTGTGAATTTTAGCCATGAATTTACAGAAAGATAAGTCCTCATGCACCCCCTATAAATAACACCCCGTGTCAAATCAAATCAAATCAGATTTATTTGTATAGCGCCAAATTATAACAAAGTTACATCAAGGCACTTTACATATAGAGCAGGTCTAGACCAAACTCTTTATAAAATTATTTGTCAAAAAGCAGATCTGGTTAAGACATCAGATAAGCTTTGAGGTGCATTTCCTTGTATGTCCTTGGCAGACACACTTGTTGCTAATTGTAATACGATGGAAGAGGGAATTGGCTACTATATAAACTGTGGAAATTGTGCCAGTTCTTTTGGTTTGGTCACTGGCCACAGACATGGCAAAGCTGTTGAAGCGAACCAGTCAAGCTGGCAGAGTTGCCCCATTTCTTGCCACAATTACTGGCTCATTCATGTACATGAATTATGCATATTGACAGATTCCCATCTGAAGTTGGAGGATGGGCATTTTTTTTTTCATGAGAATAAACAAGAGAAATTATACACCATGGAAGTGTGCAACCAGTCTATAAATAGTAGCTGTGCTTTTTTTTTTTTTTTTTTTTTTTGCCTGAGGATGTAGTTGCATTTGTACAGGTCAGACTGTGATCTTGAAGCCTCTGCATCAAGACATAACCGACACATTCCCAGGGTCCTGTCGCTGGCTCATAGAGGGGGTCCCTTTAATCTCTTAAAGCATCTAGGAGACATCAGTGGGTGGGTGGTGTGGATGGGACTTTCATGGGGCCCTCAGATGGTGCTCTTCAGATTGGAGAATTGATACTGTTATTCTAACGAGTCAATTTTGAGGCCTCTCATCAGAGGAGGATCTAAAAATCTCCTATTTCATCTTTAAAAAATGGCACCAGATGAATGACAGGAGAGAAATGAGTGGCATCAGCAGACGGACTGCTAGTCTGTCTCCCCTAAAAGCCTTCACAGGAAATCAATAGTGGTCTCCATAAGAATTAATCTGGGATCCACACTACTACCGTGGCAGGCGGCCAGCTGAGTGATGTGTGCGGTTTAAACGGCCCCCGCATCCTGCCCGCTTATCTGTAGGTGTCCCGATGATCGCTCGGCTTTCTACTCATCTCGTCTGGCTGTTTTATTTCTTTCTTTCTTTATCGCCCCTCCAGTATCCCAACCCTCCTCCATCTCTTCCTCCTCTTCCTCCCCCTCCTCCTCTTCCTCCTCCTCCCCTCCCTCTCCCCGCTAAGTTCGATGCGATCGGCTCTGGGCCCTGCCGTGAGTTCTCGGTGCGGGCGACAGCGCTGCTGAACATGGCGTCAGACGGGATGATTTTAACGAACCACGATCACCAAATCCGCGTCGGAGTCTTGACAGGTAAAGGCGAGGAACTCCCATCCCTTAAATTTTCCCACATTTCGCTCACATTTCCGCGAATTCATCTCCGCCGGCTGTCCGCCCGGATCTCCGTACATGTCGGCTGGTTTTGCTTGGTGGCGGCGGCTCTCGGTCTCTCTGTCTCGGGCTTTTGCAGCCTCTTGACGGCGACGCTGATGTTGAAGCCTGGCTGTTATTTTTCCTCTCGATCCTTCCATCTCTCTGTTCCCGGTATGCATAAATATAGCCTACATGCTACATTACATCCAGCGCCTTATGCGGTGGCAGCGGATCTGCATTGGTTTCTGTCCGCTCATGTAGCCTAGATTTCTTGCCGAGCCATTTTTCCCCGCTGAGGCAGAAGAGCTCAGTTTATGTGTATTGAATAATTCATGTCCCTCATCTGCGTGTCAGAGCTGAAAATTACAGCTGATCGTGTGTTGTGTCGCTGCTAAAGATGCCCGGGATATAGATTGCATTATTGACACCCAGCTGACCACAGCAATTTTTGAAGTGTTGCTCACGACAGTTGCAGCTGAAGGTGGATGTGGTGGTGTCGGTGGTGTTGGTGAGGAGGATGATGATGAGCGCATCCTTGGCCTATTAAGAGCGCTGGATGATGTGAGAAAATCGTTGGAAATGAGTGTAAGACGTCGGATGTGGTTTATTTTGTGAATGACAGTGCGGACAGAGGAGTTTACATGATCGCGGCTCTGGCTCAGTTTGGCGGGGCTTGGGTAAATCCTCTTGACATTCCTCTAAATGCAACGCGATGACGGCGCGTCTCTCACTTACTGGGAACGTGATGCGCTTGTATGCGATGTGCGGCTATGAGACGACGGATGGTGTTAGATCTCCTGCCTTCATTTTTTTTTCTTCTAAGTGTGTGTGTATGCGCGCGCACGCGCAGCCTACTGCTTTGTCATGTTTCTGATCGTCAACCATCACGACAAGCAAATCCAGCGGTGATTGTCATGACCAGAAAGTAAATGAAAGAAGGTGTGTTTTTTTTTTTTTTTTTTTTCGAGAGTGTGGAAGCAGGCTGGTGGTGGTGAGGTGCATGCATGTCCAAAGGATACCCCCCCCCACCCCCCCAGTCCATCCTGTGTGAGGCTTGGTCGATCAATATTTTATGAAAGCCGTGATCTCACACATACGGTGTCCCTGCGTATGGAAATCCAGCACGGAGGTGGTTGGTAGGCGATGTGTAGTGATGGAGGGATGACTGTGTAGACCCCCCCACCCCCCGAAATCTGCCAGGGAAACCCCCACCACCAAACACAACACCAACACCACAACTATCCGTCCTCTCCTTCCTCCACCTCGCGCTTGAAGAGAGGGAGAGAGTGCTGTCCGTGGTGCTGAAATCCAGCGTCACTCACAAATCAGTGCGGTACTGACCTTAGCACGGGAAATACTGCATCAGATAGATACACCCCGGCATGTAGAGAAGGATTCACTGCCTCTACATCACCATATTTCAAGCTGAAATTACTGCATGAAACTTAGGAGAGTATGTGAAAGAACCAAGCAAGTGATGAGGGAATAAACATGGTAGCCCATTTGCTTTTGTGTAATGTTTTCCGAGTAATGAGAGGAGGCGGCGAGTGAAAATAGCAACAGGCTTATTTTTCTTTCAATGTATTTGTGTATATAGAATAGGAGGGCTCACACGGTCAGGGGAACAAAGCATCAGAGAGGTGGGCTGAGGGGAGTGCAAGGTGGCGTTAAGTTTCTATATTTTACATGACCTTTAGCCTTTTAAGAATCTAATCACTGCAGGATTACTCAAGGCTTAACATCACTAAAGATGTGCTGTGTGATTCCCTCATTAGAGGGAAAAGGCGATGGGGGCTGTTGTGATATGATGTATTTTGACAGCACAAACTCTCCTGCTGAGCTGCCAAGAAGAAGCAAAGCTCCAAATATTCAGGTTGACTGCATCTTTGATACAACGCAGAACCTCATCGCCACACCTCAGTCTTGTGCATCCACAGTGTTCAAGCCGTTAGTCTGCTGTGGTATGGGGTTTGTGTGAGCAGAATGCTAATGGAGTCCGAAGCAGTGCTCAATCTCCATCCCGGCCAGAGGTCAAAGGTCAGTCCTTCACTCCCTACATTCAGTCACTAGGGAACAGATGAGACCTTGGCTCACCCTCTCTCCATCACTTAGCCCCACATCCCTCTAGACAGGTGACAGATCCCAGGGGACAGCTCTGTTTAGACTCTGGACACACAGTGCAAGGGAGGTGTGGTTGCTGTTTCCAAGTGTGTGTGTGTGTGTGTGTGTGTGTGAGATAATGTTTGAGTGGAATGTGTGAATTAAGAGATGCAGTTTATTTACATAATTGGGGTGAACAAACTGTCACTTGTCAAAGATGTCACCCTGAAAATGTGAGCTTTGGAGTAGATGAAAGCTTCTCATGCTGTGCTCAGCCTTTTGTGATTTTTGTTTTTGCAATTATTTGTTTTTTCCATCTACCTGTGTATGTTCGTGTGTGCGTGTGTGTGTGCGTGTGCTTTGATGCATGAGTGCTAAGTGCCTGGTTCCTAGCTGTCAGTGTTTCTTCTGTTTAGCATGAGTTTTAATTGTCCTATGTCTCTCCCTGTGTCACCTCAGGGCCTCAGTACTTGGCTATGCACTCACTCACTTGGGCTAATCATGCATGTCTTCAATGCTTGATACTTGTTTGTGTGTGGCGAAATGATTATGATTTCAGGTAATCATGAATTATGGCCTCAAAAGTGTCATAGACAAACTTTAGCATACAAACACATCAAAGACAAACTCCATTTTCAAACACTGCAAAATCACCTTTAGGGCTTTTTAAAGGTGACTAAAAAGCATTTTGGATATCATTTTGATATGCTTTTCAGAACTAGATTTTTCTAGGAAATTGTCGACCTAAATGAGGAATGTGCCAGGTTATACCACAGAATGGAAATATCTGTGCACCAATGAGTACATACACGTCGCAGCAATGTACATTCATGTGCAATATTTGTGTTTGTGTGGGAGCCTTTTTCAAGTGCGGTATGTATATATACATGTGACTCTGCTTTGCTCTTTGTCTTTGGGCACAAATACTGAGCTCTGGCTGAAAAACACAGCTTAGCAACTCCCCCTAGCCCCAAATATAGCTACTGTATGTATACCTCCCATGATCATACACCGAGTCAGTGAGGGAGACTGGCAAAGGGAGAGACAGAGAGCTAGAGAGCTGTGCAAAATGCATTCAGTCGCTTTTAATCTGTAAAAAGCCAGTTGCAGCTTTCTGTGTGGGACTGTACGGTTTTATTACGCACACTGCTCCATGCATGGGACGTGGATGCTTTTGGATGTGTGGCTTGATTCACTGCCCATAGAAAGCCCCATTGATGCTGGCTGCTGAGCATGTGTGGGGGTTAACTCCAACCCTTCCTCAAAGAGATGTGGACACAAACTCTGAGCACAGAGCTTCCAATGAGGAGTAGGAAAGCTACATTCTGCGACAGAGAGCACAGATTTTCCCCTCTCTCCTCTGGTTCACTGTCTCTCTTCCCCTATCTGTGCATCTCTCTTCTCCTTTTTTTCCCCCTTTTTTTTTCTATCTCCCCTGGTTGTAACAATTGAGAGAGGCTCGGGGATGTGTGGGCGGCTCTCCAAACTTACATGTCTATCTGAAAGACACGAATCGGCAGCAGACAGGCTTCCCAAAACAACCACATTTAGATCGGTCTCTCAAGCTCTCTGTTGGGTAGAACTAATTCTGTGACTCCCTACAGAATGGGTAGAAGCCTTTATTTTGGCATTGTGGTGGTCCATTTCTTAGTCATATGTGGTCTACATTTTGTTGGCGTGTTAAAGACATGAAGTGTTGTCCTAGAAAGCAGCCAGAGAAAAAGGTTTCTGGAGGAGAAAAGCTACATTTTGGAACAATAAACTTATTGCAATTGCTTTTAAACACATTATGTGTCGATAATGGCTCATATTGAAAGAATAAAGTTGAACAGTAGCTCAAAACTAAATATGTGTGTTCGAAATAGTTTATCCTTTAGTGTAGATCAGATGTGTATCTCCCCATTTGTTTGTGTGTGTGTGTGTGTGTGTGTGTGTGTGTTGTGAACATTTATGCGTGCTTGCTCATGTTTGCGCTTGTCTGGCTGTAGATAGGATAATAACTATTTAATCTGCTTTTCCACATGATTTAATCTCTGGAGTTGGTCCCAAACTCACCTTAACAGCTCAGGCGCTAAAAAGGCTCCCTCAAAAGACAGGAATCAAGTCAGCCAAAGGCAGGCTGGCATGCCAGAGCACCTTGACCAAAAACTAGGAGACGGCATCATCAATGTGCAATCATCAGCCTCTCCATCTGAGTGACTCGATCTATAAATTCAAGTGATTTATAGTTGAAAGAGTCAACGATAACAATGTGACATCACATGTTGCTGAAGACATTGAAGTGTCATTTTTTGTTTTGGTGTCTCTCATTTTCCCACATCCTGCATTCTATTCTCAGTAAGGAAGTTACCACATTTCCCAGAATACCTTTGTTGCACTAGTGTTCACTGACTGTATTTTAGCTTTGGAATTTACATTTTGGTAAGTCTTCTGAGAGCAGAACTTAAAATGGAACCAGACCTCCATTCAGTAAAAGAAACAAATCTCTTAGTGCAACACAGTGTGCAGCATCTCCAATGCTTGCAGTCCATTTTAATCAATAAGGCCTTTGTCAGAGAGATGACATATCATTGTTTCACTGAAGTGAAGCTAACTGTAGATTTTCTATCTAATAGAAATACAAATAATGCCTCCACCTTGGCAGATACATTGCAATAAATACTACTATTTTTGCTTGTGGGAAACCGGTGAGGGATTATACAGGATTATAGATTATAGATTATAGAATTTAAATTAATTACTGAAGATCTTGGTTTAAGGACAAAAAAATATTTGTGACACAGATTCAGGTTATTCTATTCATCATCAAGCATATGTTTTAATGCCACCATGTTGTGATACGTATCAATACAGGAAAAAACCACAAATATCTCAGAAACATTATCCACTTAAACTCAGTGGCAGCATTTCATTTCACATGACAACATATTTAGATGTTTAATATTCTTACTCAGAGATCTGATCTTGAACCATACAGATTGCGAGATTAGACAGGAGTTTCTTGTTTAAAGACACATTCCCACCTGCATATTTGTGAGGGAAGAGCCAGCTCCCTGATGGCCACCAGTCTGTCTGAGCTCCCATTAGCATCATAACGCTATTATTCCTACACATTTTCCACTCCACTGACGCTGAGACAGGCAAACGTAATATCCTGACACAGTTGACATCATGACTGGATAACTAAAACACAAAATAGATGTTAACATTCGGTTCACTGGCAATATAGAGATACGTGGTTTGGATGGGAATCAGAGAGCCCCCAGGCGTGTGTCTACCCACTAGCATGATTTTATTCCTCTTTTTTTCCTGCTTTGACCCGACTCTCAGTGTCTGTCTATGGTGGAATCATCTCTAAGCTGCTAGTGGGGTGTTCCCTTGCAACGATATGCGGGCATCTGTTCAACAATGTGCTTGTTTAAGAGGGATACATTTGGAAGTGAAACTTTAAATAGGGGGAAAGCACTTGCAAATTAGACATACACTTATTTCTGATCCCCATAAATTTTTTAAAATAATTTAGAAGCCAAATTTGGCATTTACTTTTGCTCTTTTGCAGGCCTTAATGATTTTTACCTGCATCAACAATGTCAGCTTTTAACAGGCTGTAAAATTGAAAATGTTAATAGTATTGTAATCCTGAGGCCCAAAAAAGAGAAATCGTTGACATTGTTAGAGAATACACAAAAGCCTGCGTGGTTTGTGCACCATTATTTTGACTCTCGAAATATCTGAATTCTGTGTTCACATGTGATCCGACAAGGATTTATCTTTTGTATGGGTGAGGCTCCCACTGTTTGAGCTAAAACACAGACTGACTCTTCTCCCACTGGTTCTCTCTCTTTCTCTTTGTATCACACACACTTGCACACGTGCACACACACACACACACACACACACACACACAAAGCTGTCACAGTGGACAGCAGTAAGGCAGGCAGACCATATGACCAGAATAGACAATACGGGATCAGGGACACGCACACAGAATGAGAATTAAGTCTTCACTGCAAAGGAATTATTTTCAGCATTGAGTAGTGGGGAGTAAAGACTGTGCTGGGAGGGGGGGTTGACTCTCCTCCTTTGCACACACCCCTCACTCTCACTCTCTCTGTCTCTGCTTTCATAGCCCATGGAAATAATCCTCCCTCACTGTAAATAGTCTTTAATTTGGATGAAAGTTGGAACAAGAGGCAGACAGTATTTGGCGAACAAGGAGCAGAGTCTCCTCCGCTCTTGTACATTCTTGTCAAACCTCCAGAGAAAAGCTCCATTGGGGCTGCCTGGAAAGCTATTCCCAGTCTGGATGCGTAGGTGGAGGAGAGTTGGTCGGTTCACACTCCCTCCTGGCCTAAAGCAGTGTTACAGTCTGTCATTCATTTGAGGTGATAATCACAGGACACTAGCGTAGCCCCCCCCTCAAAAGGGAAGATTGCGCTCAATATTTTTTAGAATAAGCAAAAGAGCAAGAGCAATGCCGCTGCTTTTTAGTGTCAGCAGTTGTCTTATTTTGACAGAAAAACTGGCATTGGACATGCAGAGCTTGAAGCTATTGTTTTCTATTTTTGTATCAGTGATAAACAGGAAAGACTGTTTTGAAATGAGTTGTAACCCCCTGTGGCAAGCTGCTGATGGGTGGAGAGGTAGTTAGGTCCAACCTGTTTATAAATGATTTATATGTACAACTTTTTTCTACAGCTGAAAAGCTATTGAGAAGTCAAATATGTGTGACTGTGGATTTACCTGCTTCATAATGAGGAGTCTCTATTTTTCTCTTTTGCAAGTAATAGTAATCCTAAAATATCTAAAGGACCTTGGAATGCAGGTTTCAGGCTCCTGTGCCATTTGCTCTGTGATTTACACATATCAACTACTGCATGTAGTTAGTCTGCAACTACATGAACGATGAAATCAAAAGCCTCTCTGCATTCTATCCAGACAGCTGTAGTGTTAAAAAAAAAAAAGGTGCATCTTTTCCATCAGACACTCACCAGAAAAATGCTGCTGAAATGACTGTCTCCCCTTGTCCATGGGACGCTGTCAGGTATCGATTACGGTGAGCGTGTCAGGCTGTGTCAGACTCCCCTGAAAGAGTGTCCCTGGTGAAGTCAGAAAAGTCAGTTTTTTATAAAAATGTTGATTGTGTTTTTAAGCTTTGTAAAGGAGAACATCACTTTTATTTCTAGAACTATGCTTTCTTCCACAGTGTCATTTTTTAATGTGAGCGCCGAGGGTTGACAAAGACGAAAATTTTTAAATTCTCCTCAGAGTAGCACTAAATGTACTTCTTTAGAAAAGTAACTACAGCTAATATGCGCACTGCGTGGTAATTAGGCTGCCTCGTAGTTTTCCAGAAGTTTCTGATGCTTTCTGGTTGGTAGACAGTAACAGAAACACAGCTTCTTCTTCCATAGTGCTAAAAAGATTGTCGTTTTGTGTTCTAGCAAAGCCATTACCTGTGTGAACTTTTCCTCCATGTGCATTCAGTAAATAGTTTGGGTTTAAATCGTGGCTGTTCTCCAGGAAAAGGACGCATAAAATTCTACATTGACATAAAGCTTCTTTTCTTCTGCTGCAAGGTTTGCGGAGATAGTTTGTGGTTTTCCAAATCTTTAATTCTCTTTGTTGTACAGCATCTATTCAGTGTTAAAATGAAATCACATTATTTATGGTTCTAAACAGAATTGATTCTTTCATTGGGAAACTGAAAGTCTTAATTACACAGCACCAACGGAAACATTTCAAGAATCTTTTACTTTCAAGACAAGATGTTTCCTGGTTAGTTTTTACTCTGGAGAGACAGCATTGGGGTCTTCCATCGCTCCTTCACTCAGGTCGCTCTGTTGCGATAACCTGTGCAAAGAGAGAATCGGTTGAGTGATGGCGATAGAGATGGAGATAAAAGATACAGTGGTTGATTTTAACTGATGAGACACTCTTGTGGTCTGCTGCCGTTGGATGCCGTGTTCTGGCTTGAGGTGTTAATTAGGGATCGGAGGGACAGAATGAGCAAAGAATGCAGGAGGATAACACAGCGGAAAAAAAAGAAGTAAAAGGGTAATTGATTCATCAGTGGCCTCGTGTGCTGCTGTGCTGCCTCACGTCTTTATCAGTCCTCATGTAATGTGAGGTGTCTGAAACGTACACCTCTTTCATGTTTCACTCAGGAGGAGTCCAGCATCCATCACTGGCCAGCATGGTTCTGATGTCACAGGGGGGCTCTCACTCAGAGCAAGTGGCTACACCAGTTATGTAAACAGTCTCAGGATTAACTTCCCCCTGTACCACATTAAAGCATTTTAACCATTTACAGGCCATAAAGTGTCCTGTGAGCAAGTGCTTTTTGCCCATTTTTCCAGAACACTTAGAACCTTCGATATCCAGCAGCTTACTGTATGTCAAAAGAATGTATTAACAGTTAACAGCGAGGGAACAGATTTGGCAATTTTTGGCAACAGAATGAGTGGAATTACCGTAATGACGCTATATTGGCTGTGAAGCGTAACTCAGCTTTCAGAAACCGCTGGCATGTCTCCGATAGAGCAAACATTTGCGAACTTAGAGTAATTCGAAGTGGGGTGGCCACCAGTGACACACTCTGTTTAGAAGGCTTAAAATGTTTCACCTGGTTACTGTTACAGTGGACATAAAGGATTTCTATAGGAATTAATCAGATCATGAAACTTGAGCAGAATGTTCTTGGAGATGGGATTTAGAATAATAAAGCAATCAGAATTTGTTTTAAAGGATACATCCTGTCGGTTAACATCTTGCTTATTGCAGATCCACTTATTTGTTGTTTGCTGCCAACCACCTGTTTGATGAACACGTTTCATGGTTAGATTGCTACACAGAATTATTAAGATTGTTTCCAAATTCACTGTCTGTTTACTATATAGTGCATTACATTAATTGAAATACTGAAAAAAATTAAGTTTCTAAATGCAATGAGCCACAAGTTACAGGTGGGAAAAATATGGTTGTATGATTCTACAGCTGTTAGTGATGATGTAAAATGGTGATTAATGTCTGAAATCTCCCTTTACTGCTCACTATTATAGAGTATTGAGTGACCGTTATATATATTGAGTTGTGGTTATGAGCAGAGGGTGTCTTCTGATGCTTTATGCTTTATGCTGAATCTACCTTATTAGAGCACTTTCAAACATTAAAGGACCTATCTGTAAGGTTTGCTCATGCTACTTCACTAACAACAGGCCTGAGAACCTAACATTTGTAAAAGGTCCTCTATGTTTCTGAAAGTCAAGTCTGAGGAAAATTACTAAAATGGCACCACTTGGGTTGATGTTTTAAAGATGTGGGGCCTTTACCAGGCAGGATGAGTTAATCAAAGGAAGGAATGGCGATGCTAATCACTGAAGTACTCTTTATACATATTTACAGTATTTTGACATTTTGTTGTTGTTTGCCAAACAGAGAAACAGAGGGGTGTAGTTTGAAAAGGGTCAAAGTGGAATACAAAAGACAGAACATGCAGCAACCTATGACAAGTAAACACAACACAACACAAAAAGTGTGTGTGTATGTTGGCAAAACATGGGCTCTTTAATATCCATACATACATTCATATAACAGCCAATAGGAAAGCTGGAGGTTTGTAAGCTTCACTCCACAGAAGTTAACGTAATCAGCTGTTTATCAAATCAAAGATAAGCAGCTCCACTAAGAAGGTGGAAAATGCTCTGTTTGAAAAGAGGCGTAGCTCTGTGTGACTCCTGGCTGTTACCATTGGCAACGACCCTTTTCCTTGACACGCTGCCAACGTATCCACTGCTTGTCACTTGAAACCTCCTCCCACCATCCATTACTCCCTTCTGCCTGAGGTTACAGGACCAGTGATGTGGAGGTGCGACGCATTGATTGATGTGCCCAGTGCATGCTTCTGGGATCCATCATTATCTGAATTGGGGAGAATTGCTTCTATTTCTGAGCCAGCAGATGCAAAAGTGACAAACTGAGACGAAAAGGGGGGAGGAGTGGCCAAAGTTGACGTAGCTGTTTGATGGTTCTCAATTAGAAAGGCTTTTCCCTGCAGTGTTTACAGTTATGATGGAGCGGACTCTGTGATGGCATTCATATTTGACAGTAATTATATCAGTCATTGGTTTCCATCATATCTCCATCAGTTTTATTAATCAATTCCATAGTAATGAAAACTGGAATTGAATTTGTCACAGCACTTGGAACTTAAGGGATAGATATAACACATTCATATCACTTTTTTTTTTATCTCAGGCCATCTTCCTTTTTTCCCTAGCTATTTTTGTCAGTGTCTCCTCATCTTTTCCTCTTTTTCTCAGTCCACCTTTCTCACTTTTTTTTGATATACTTCTACTGGCTTTCTGCACTGAACTCACTCCATCTCTCTGGCAAAGCGAGGGAGTGAGCCGTATGAGGGGGACATGTACGTGTGAATAATAGAGGAGGCCAGATTCTCCCTAACAAGGTGTGTTTGATGGCTGACCCCAGCTGGTGGGTGTGTCACGTGTCGTGAGTGTGTGTGTGGTCAATGTGTTTCCCCATTCTCCTCCATTATTGAGTGTCATGCTTTTTCTATTTCTACCACAAAACCCTTTCAGATTATAACACTTGGGAATCAAATGTTAATAGACACCTGTCCACACACACATATACACACAACACAGCCACAATGCTCAACACATACACACAAGAACCAGTTTGACTGACATGAGTTGGCATGACTTGACAGCTTTGCTGCCCTTATGCATCATTTATGGCCTTACAACAGGCATGACTGGTGGTTTTTCAATCTCAGCACAAGGCTGTTTACATTTGAAAGAGTGAGTCAGGGAGTTTCTCTGTTCTGCTTCATTGCCACACCTGCTCTTTTTCCACCCTCTCTTATTGTGGCAGCAGATTTATGGAAAGAATTTAGTCTCAATACTAGTGACCCACTTGGAGATTCACAGAAAAAGCTAAACGTCCAAATGGGGCTATCAGCACCTAAATGCAACAAGAAAAATTATAAATGCCAGCTATTACTAGCTGCACATATATCAGGATTGGTGCTGTTCTTTGTTATATTGTAAACTGAATAGAAGCAATTAGAAAGAATCATGTTGATGTCGGGGAAATCATAATTCAAAGATTTTAACAATAATTTTTAAGTATTGGGAACTTTTATGCCTTTGTTATATACTTAACAATGGAGAGATTACTTTGAAAGGAGCGAGAAACAGAGTGGGAATGATACGAAACAAAAATCATCAGATGGACACAAACCTGGGGATTTTGCAGTATTTCATATAAACCCCTACAGGTTTCCCCAAACGAGTTAGTGACAATAACCAAAATAAAAATAAACATGTTCCAACCTAGTGGGTTGGATGATGTATTTATGATCCCCATATTTTTCTATTCACAATGATTGTTTCCAGTTGAAAAGCTATTTAACAAATTTAATCAATAATTAAATTTAATTTTTACAAATCTAGTCATAGGCTTCAATTCCAACACCACAACATGACTGTCAATCGGATCACTGAAATACTCCTTGAATGCTCTGACACCTCCAGGGGCTTCCCTCTTGGTTGCCCTTGCACTGACATGTACATGTATGTGTGTCTCAGGGGGGTAAGTGATGAGATGTGTGAAATATGGCAAGTGGAGCACTCTATTAGCTCCCCCCTATCTCCAGGCTTTCCTTCCACCCTGTAGTACACAAAGGCTGAGATACACAGAGATATCGCAGATTCGTTGCTGGGATTAACTTAAATGTATTGAGGGGTTTAGACTTTAAACAGCCGAACTGGAGCCAAACACCCACCATGAAGAAGAGGAGGAGCTGAAACTCCTGCAATAACCTCAACTAGCATTAGTCTTGAGAAGAAGGACAAGTTTCCTACTGACTCTGTGTCGGTGTGTGTACGTGTTTGTGTGCTTGTGTGCATGTTTGTGTGTGTACATGTGTGAGCTCTGACAGTGGGAAGCTGCAATATAATTGCAGACACTGTCCAGAGGATTGAATGTAATGAAGGTAGCTGCTTACAGGCTGCTTCATTAGTACAGCTGGTCCTGGGGCACTCCCTGACTATGTGTGTGTGTGTGTGTGTGTGGGCATGTTAAACTATGCATCCTGGGAAATAAGGAGAGTCGAATGGGTCGCACGAACACACATACACACACACACACACACACACACACACACACACACACACGTTATTACCACCCACCCACGCACACATTAACAAATACATCAACAAGCCGTGGCAGTGTGCGAAACGTGTTGATTGTAACTTTAATCCATAGGCGTTCATTTCCTTTGTGCGTTTGCTACGTACTTAAGGTATGTCTCTCTCAACAAAATCCCACTTCAAAAAATATTACTGTGCTGTAACATAGTAATATTCTACGTCGGGCTTTGTCCACATTTACACAATACTGGATTTCTGAGGTCATGCAGGTTGTATTGAGATGTAATGAGATTAAGAAGGAAGGGCTGAAAGTAACAATCACTTTTATTATTCAGTTGATTATTTCTAAAATGGGCTGATTAATTGGTTTGTCTATGTAAATGCTCATCACATTTCTTCAGAGCCAAAGGTGACAACTTCAAATTTCTTGCTATTCTGTTCAACCAACAGTTCATAACCCACAGATATTCATATATATATTATTTACAATTATTATTATTTTATTATTTACATATTTACAATCGCATAAAACTGAGAGCAGCAACTGGTTCAGATTTTAGAAGCTGTAACTAACTTGTTTTCCATTTTGTGTTGATTTAAAAAAAAAACAAAAAAAAAAACTAGTGTTAAATTTATACATTTAGTAAATTATCACTTGTGGGATATGCAACAAATGTTATATAGAGATCTACTCCACAACATTGAATGGATGGGATGTCGATAGATGCAGTTTGGCATCCATGGGGGAATGTGTTTGCTTGCCCATTCAGTCTCTACCTGTCAGTTGATAAATTGTGTATCACACATTGCTTTTACCAAAAAGTTCATCTGAGAATGTACTCCCAGAAGGAACGGTAGCATTAGTCATTTCTGCCAGTGTCACGACGACACATTTATTTACTTTCAAGGGATACAGTCATCGAGCAGCTGGAATAATTCTGACGGAAGCAAAGGAGGATATGACATATCAGCCACAAAGTCAGCATAGAGAGATGATGATGACTGTTAACTATTTATTTATTATTGTCACCTTGATGAAGATCCCCGACTATTTTAGATTTAACCAAAAACATAGTTCTAACTAAGTTGTTTTTGCACTTAAAACCCAAACAAATGTGCATGGCCAAACAACTCATTGTTCATTTTGGAGGATTTTTAGCACAGAGAATCACATTTGAATTAGCTGACTGGTTACAGCTTCCTTCATGCTTTCCATTCACTGGCTCATTTGTCAGCTATTTGCCAACCTGACATTTCTCTGCTGGTACGTTTGTGCCAGTGCTTGCGCTCACCACTCCAGTCACCGCTCTGAACTTGTCTTTTCCTGCTGTTTGGAGTTGTCATTTAGACTAAGAGTTAATGTTCAGGTAAGTGTTTTTAAGGAGGGATTAGTTATCCCACCAGAATCCTCATTGCTGCCTGGATTCTTTGTGAGCTCTCCTAATGGTTACCTCTTTGACAAAAGTGTTTTCAACCATATATGACAGGGTTTAATTTTGGATGAGGCACTGTAAGGCATTCAACTTTTCATTTTTGACAAATGCCTCTCTTACTGATTAGGGTGTCGTTGTCGACCTTCAGGTGACAGCAGCAGGAAGTTCCCTCTACTCTTAAGAAGAGTTGGACAAATCTTTAGCTCAATGCTGCCTCGTGCACCGTCGCACAGTTTTGGGTGATGCAGAGTTCCACTTTGCTTTGTTCCATTGATTTCATAATGATTGTTGGCACAATATGCTAAAGCTGCCGCTGTGCTGATCAGGCTTTTGTTTTGCCTTTTCAGAAGCGTGGCTGGCATGAAATGGGATTTGTTGGCAGAAAACTGTGGCTGGTCATGGGGAGGTCAGTCGGTAGACCAGACGTTGCGGAGGCTGCCATCTTTGCCACATGGGGACCCTGTGGAGATGCAGTTTATATTAACTTTCCACTTAGTGAACAATGTGTCACTTACAATATGGTCATGTGTCCTGCTCCAGAAATCAGCTTGACAGCTGTACCTCTTAAGACATATTGGTCCCAGTCAGGGTTGATGCTGTAGATGTGCATTTGCCTTGTCCATCAAATCGTTCTCATGGTCAGCTTTAATGTGGTTCTTAACTTTGATCAAAAACCTGACATTGATTCAGTACGGCCACATGCCAGCCTTAGCTTGGCCCGTAAGTGTGTCTGCAGTCGCAACATAAACATTGACCTCAGTCTATCACTTTCTCTGCCTCTGGTCCTCCCTCCCACTCTTCCCACAAGAGGAAGATCACAGAGGATTGGGGAGAATATTAAGAGTCCTCTATAAAGTCTGATCAATGCCTGATCTGATTAGGGCTCAGAACAAATGTTCTACTACAAACCCAAAAAGCCAACATACAGAGAACCGCTTTTCTAATGTTAGCCAACAACTTTCTGTTTCAGAGCTGTAGTCTTATCGAGTGTCATGAAGTGAATGAGCTGAGTGTTTTCCATGCAGATTCACACAGTTTCCCCAAGCATGCATACACTCTAATGTGCAGCTAAGCTGTGCACTGGTGCAGCACTGGGTTTCCCTGCATCAGCAGCTTGAGGTGGAAGGAAGAGGTGGGGAAGCAGGATGAAGGGATATGGGAGAGGAGGGGAAGCCTCTAATAGGACGTATCAGAAATGTGCAGCTACATTGATGCCAGCGTAAGCACATTTCTATTGAAATCAATACAACTGCTCTCAAGCTCATTTTGGCTTTGACAAGACCTAGTTAACTAATGGAGCAGCCATAGATAACACACAGCCACCCACCAAAAGTTGGGGGAGTCTGCCAGTCAGGTATGAATTCATTCATTTATTTGTATCACTGTCAGCCTATAATGATACTACCCTATACTATGTAGGCATGTAAGAAGTGTAGTCTCCTTCCACCCTGCAGTACAGGTTACATTCAACAATCCAGATTCACACCCCATTTGATTTCAATCTACACCATTGAAATGTAAGTTTTTAACAACTGGTTTCATTTTCACATTTAACTATGGTATTTGCAAATCTCTCACCAGTAATAAACAATGAGCAATGTGGAAAGCATCAATACAGCAGCCTTCTCTTTTTCAAATAATAGATGTTGCCAGTACTACAGTACATTAAATATGATATAACTAATTAATGTTAATTGTGTAGCAGCTAAAATGAAACTCTCTTCTGTTGTCTGAAAGCCAGTAGAATATCTTTACTCAGCCAACGAGAGTAAAGACCTATTACTCTGTAACAGCTGCACAGTGTTCTTAGCTCAACAGGACCTTCTGAATTGTGACTCCTCTCTATAATCATGATGCTCTCACACCAAGTCAGAAGAATCTAAAATCCAAACTTTCTTTTTGCCTATAATGTCAATATTTTAAACCTGCTGTTTTCAGGTTATGAGCATTAAAAAGGCTGCAAGTAATGTTGATAGGTGAATAAGGTGCGATTGGCTCAGGATAAAAAATGTTCATGTTTTAGGTTTGCAAATCCTTATCCAAAATGATTAGGATTTTTTCAAACACTGTGGAAAGACAAAAACATAATTATTAAAATGTTAATTTTAATGCTACTTACTGCACTTGGCAAACAAGAAGGCAAATCCCAGCATGACTAGATCCTTTAATCATTTTGCAATTCCTAGCAAATTATATCCAATATCTATGTACTCAGGTGGCTCATGTGCATCCATACAGAGATCCACTGTAGCATCATCATCACCTATCTGCTTCTTCTTCTCCTACATCATCTTCTTATTCTAAAATCTTTTTCTTTTCACTTTCACCACCTGGTGCCTGTTTAGTTATATGCTATTAGTCAAGTGGCACCTCTATCTCAAATGGCATCCACTATGGCTTTCATAGTAAACTGCACTCATGCATTGCATACACAGTACAAGTAGTCATGTGCTCAGAAAACACACAGCACACATTTAGTTTGTGTGCATGTATGTGTAAACAGCTGTGGGAAATGCCACGGAGAGCTGGCTTTGCCTTGGGCCTTCTGCCAATGAAATGTCATGCAACATGGGGAGAAAAGCTGTGATACCTCATCCACCCATAACTGCACAGCCGCTTCAACCTTCGCATGCTGCCTGCACACACTTCTGAATGGCTATATGATAATGTCGCGCTGAGCCACAGACACATTCATCACACCCGTTGTCATTAGAAACAAGCCTCATTATACTCGGAGTCTGTGATTTATGATAAATATTCACAAGTGGTGTGGCGCATCGTCAGACCCCTCCAACACATTGATTCCATTGAACGTGAATAGCGGTGAAGGGGAAGAAGACAGGGCGGGGGGGCTGTTGAGGGGAAAATCTGTGATTGGGGGTGGTGTTGGAGCTGCAGGAGCATTTTGGTCATGGCGTGGGAAATGAGATGTAGGGTGCCACGTTCAAGGGCCCTGTTTTGCCTTGTGTTGTAAATTGTCTCTGGAACTTCTTGCCATGGCTTCATTAGTAAGTGTCTTTTCAATATTTATGACAGTGTTAATAAAACATCAATACACAAGGCCTTGGTGGGGAGCTGGAGGCTGTAGGGTGCTTCAGTCTCAGGCTTTTCACTGATATTTGGATGATAAAGAGAGGTTCAGGTGACTACTATGCTATGTATGAGATGTGACTAAGAGTAGGCTGACTAGGGAAGAACACTAAAAGCAGATGGAGGATTGTTTTTGGACGTGCAGCACATTATGGAAGGAAGCTTATGTCACACCCAGAGCGGGGGAAAACACTGTTTGCAAATGGTGACTTGTGACACTGATTGTGTGTGTGATGATGCTGGTTTTTGTGTGTATCATTAGGTCTTGTGCCAGGATCTACTGTAAGTACACTGGTATTGGAGTTCAGCCTTTCACGTTTCATTTATTCTAGTGGAAAGTGACAATAAGGGCAGACCTCTGGAGTTCGGGCGAATCCTCAGGGTCAGCAAAACCTTTCACCCTGTTCCTACGTTTTATGTCATATGCAGGACTCAAACTTTTCATTGTCATCGTTATCATGAATTCACTTACATTTTGAGTCAAAACTGGTTTCCAGAGCCAAATGTGATAGATTTCTTCAATTTCTTATTTTGTGCAGTGAGCAGGCCAAAGCCCAAAGATATTCCATTTATCACCATTCAAAACTGAGAAATGCAGAAGCAACCCAGTCTCACTGGCACTACTGAGGTGCCCTTGAGCACTCCAAACTGCTCCAGCAGCTGCTCTGTACCCAGAAGACTAGATTGTGATCGTACTGGGCAGCTTCCAAGTGCAAATTTGTGTAATTATGTGAGTGTGAGCTGGGTGTTGCTGATACACAGCGTTGTGTTGCAGTCAGTGAATTCAAACAGGAACTGGTGAGTGCTCGACATTTGTGCATAATGATTTTGTAAAAGTTATTGTCAGTCAGCTTTCTTTTGATTGACGGATTGATTAAGTGACTAATTATTTGAGCATTGCTCCTACACACACTGTGACGTCCCTGCATTTCCCATATATACTTTCAAAGGCCTGATAAAGCCTGTGCATGTACATACATGGTATCAATCACATGCAGTCTGTGCTTGTATGTTGTCTGGATAAAGAAAAATTGTAATGCATGTTTAAATCTACAGAGAATATATTGCATTTACAGTGTAAGTCGATCTGAAAAACTGTATCTGTAGCTCCCTATGGAAATGTAATCTGTGCACTTCAGCCACAATTCTTAATAACAGAAAAAAAATCTAATCCATGAAGTTCGTAGGTCACCTAACTGAACGTCTTCCTTCTATCTCAAGCTGTTCATCAAAAAGCTCCACATAAGCCATTTGCCAGCACAGGAAATGTGCAGCAGCAGCCCTTTCCTCAGCCAGTTTTTCACTAGTCTGCCAACTAGGTCTACCTGTTTTGCATTTTGAGATCAGATCACTATCTGGACAGAGGATTGGAGAACACTCATTAGGTGTTAATGCAGACACCCGTGAGCATGTCATTATTCAGATAATGTGTCCAGATGAAGATTGCATGTTAATACCAGGTGTAAATGGGTTATTAATGATTCTGTCTTTTTACTTTTCATATCTTAATTTCTGACCTTTATTCCTCTGCTTTCTGTGATAAATTTCCCTTCAAGTATTACCCCAATGGGTACAAACTAGAGAAGAATCAATAATGCTACTACAGAGACTGAAACTGTTTCTATCAGAGCTCTCTTTTTACATTCTTCCACCACTAATTTCCACATCTTCCCATTTTACCTAACTACTCTGGTCCCCATCCTGCTCTGTTTCTCTTTCTCTCCCCGTCTTTCTGCCCTCCCTTTGCCTTCAGAGTGTTTTCACCACAGCTCCCTCTCCCTTCATCTCCTTGCTCCCTCTTCTCTCATGCAGTGTGAATTGCTTTCTTAATCCTGTCAGGGTTAGGCTCCAGCTCACACTCCCTCAACTCCTCATGTCCTACCACCTCTCATCCTCCTCCTATACTCAGCCAAGGATGGTGCTGCCTTTTGGGGGGGTTAGGTGGGGTGTCTGTCTGCCTGCCTGACTGGGACACAGCTGTGAAGATTGGAGCTGTCTCGCTGTCTTTCTTTCTTTGCACATCTGGTGTGTGTGGGGAGGGGTGGAGGGGGTTGGCCGGGCTGTGCCATGTTGTGCTGTGTTGTTTTGTCCTTGGCTCAGTATGGTTGCCAGATTTTGGACTGGCTACGCTGGAGTAGGTTTGGATTTGACATGTGGATTGGCCAACTGCTATACCCACAGAGATGAGCTTGGCTCCTCTGGCTTAGTAAGCAATGGTTATTAAGCCGATAGAGTCATTATTAGCTGCAGTATTAGTATACGCCCATTGCATTATATATATTTTTTGGGCTGTTTCCCCTCCATAGTGTTCTTCAATGGCTGGCTTGGCTGTAGCAGGTGGAGTGTCGCACTCCCTGCATTATGTAACTTCACCCCAATTTAGATTCAACTTAAAAAAATGAAAATCAAGCTGCTGGTTGGGTCCTTTCCCCGTGGATATAAATAGCATTTTCAAATCTTATCTAGAAAAGTGTTGTACAGGGGAGATGCTTTGAAATGCAGCCCGACGATTAGGATCCCATTGTTCCGCTCCACACCCCCTCCATTCTCCCAGCTGCTTACAGTAAGCCTGAGGATCTGTGTGTATGTGCCTGAGTGTGTGGCTCAGCACATGTGCATGCATTCATCTGCATCACAGTGTGATTGAGATAGTGGCTAATGGTAATATAGCAACTGCATATGCATGGTGTTGAGAGTTTGGGACTAACTTGAGCATATTTGTGCGTGTGTTCGCGTGTTGCTGCTGGGTGTGTCTTTGATGATGGATGTTGTGCTTCCTCTGCTTACCCCGGTGCTCCTCTCAGAATTAACAAGGTTGCTAAGATACAGTGGGTTTATATTAGATTAGGTTATCCGCTGTTATTTCTGTTACTATAATTTACCCAGCACTGTGAAGCCTTTATTAATTTGGAAATTTACCCTGCCATGGAATGAAGATGCTGGTATTTGTGAACCACTGCTCATCTCATCTCCTCTACTCTCTGGCTAGGATGGGATTGTAGTACCAAAAGCCCCCTAGTCAGATGTCTACCCTACCCCATTACAATCTGGAGGCGGATCCATACCTCTATTCATCATTAAACCCATTTAATCCGAGGCCTCAGGCCCAGTGTTTCCATTTAACACAGAACAAGCCAGTAAAATAAGAGACAGGAGGCAATGATATCACTTTGGTAGAGGCTTATTGGTGTGCAGAGGTGTTGTCCCTCCCACCAGCAGATGTTAGCCCAATCCAGTGTTTGACCTCCATACTAGCTTCTCCAGGGCTGGAGGTCCATTGGCACTGCTGTTAGCTGATAAAGAACAACAAACAATAAAGATGCCAAGAGGGCTGCTCAGACGAAGAAGCAGATCCTTTACTAACCCTCCACTGGAACATCTGCAAATGTTCCCTTACATGCATAGATGCAGTCATATTAACTGAATTGAGTATTTCAGTCAAGAGTTACATTTAAACTGGCAAAGCACACTGCAATATGTTAATGCTTACTTCTAGTAAAATATTCTAGTGAAACAGAGATTCATTTGTGCATTTCTCAGCATGGTATAGTGCCACAATGATAGATATGCTACTGCATGGCAAGGTCTCTGAGGCTCTGTGTGTGTGTGTGAGTGAGTGAGTGTGTGAAAGAGAGAGAAAGTGTGTGCATTTGTGTACCTGCAGAGTGCACGACTGTCTGTGTTTGTTGTGGGACAGTTTTTCTATACAAGTGTGTAGATGTATGCGCAGCCGTGTATGTGAGTGGTGTGTGAGATTGGGTGTGAGGACCTGCTATAAGGGAAAACCCCATCAGCGTGGGATCCCAGGAAGATAATGACTGCTGACTGCTTTATGTCCTGGAAATGATTGAGTAGAACATAGTAGCAGTTTATGAATCCCCTCTCCTAGTGGCTGACAGAGTGACAGCACATAACTTGCTAGCGGGCCAAGCTACTGTTGTACAGATGGGTATCTGTAGGCTGCTCGCTAACTTAGAATACCTTTATCAGAAATAGACAGTTCAACTATTCTAAGTTACTTCCCACTTGTTGACCTGTTTCAATGCACTTTGCCTGTATTACAGACTGCATCTGTCCTACTTGTTAGATGGACTGTAGCCGTGTCCCAATTCCTTATCACACACTAATTTCACCAAGTTGTAAGTACATGTCATAACACTAGAAAGTGACAAGTCTACTGGAAAGGCAACATTTTTTAGTGCTGTTAATGGACAGTGTGGACAGTGGTCAAACAGCTGCAAGACAAACATATAGCTTCCTCTTTGTTAGATCCATTTGGCAGTGTCACTCCACAGTCTTAGTTTGACTGACATCAGTTAACACACATATTAAGACATTTCCAGTTTGTACTGGTAAATGATAAATTACATTTATTTCTTGCAAATTGCACAAAAGGTTGGCCTATAAAGTAGTTACTAATCTGGACAGCTACAGCCAAATTACCTGTGTCACCTTGACTTCTGATTAATCCAACTACTTTGTTTAAAGTTGAATTAATGACACTTTTTTGGCTATCTGGGGAAGTAGAAAGAAGCTGTGATGACACAACATCCAACATCAAAGAGAACGATTATAACCCAAGGTGGTTGGAAGGCTTTGGGGTGGATCCCTGGACCTGGGTCCTTTCTATGGGAAGTTTGCATGCTTTCTCCTCTAGCTAGGTTAATTTTTCATGGGCCTGTACAGTTCTTAGTCACTACATCTGTATAGACTCCAATAGACCCAGCCACCTGTGTAGGGTGTACCCTGCCCTTGCCCAATGTCATGGGATTGGCTCCAGCCCCCTTGTAATCCTGGATTATCATCCAGTTGGAGTTTGGCCTTTTGGTTCAGGTTTTTGTTTTTGTTTGTTTGTTTGTTTTTGATTTTTTTGCGGGGTCTTTTTGATAACAACTTCCTGAAGTCAATATGTGGCTGTTTATCAGCTAACTGCTCCACTTTGTCATTAACCATGTGGTTTTGTGCAGGTAGTGTACAGTTAGTGTACAGCTGCCTGCTGTGGGCAAAATATGTGAATGAATGAGTGAACCCAAAAAAGAGTGAATTTGTGTCAGACAGCTAAACAAGGAATAGGGACTCACCAAATCTCCATAAAGCTGAGGGAAGCTGCAAATTGCATCTATTATATATTCTTAGGATTTTAGTAAAGGAAGAACCACCTCATACATATGGTCATATGAAACAGAACTTAAAGTAATTGTGCAAACATGGCTGCTGTTTTAACATGGTGTTCCCTCCAGGACAGCCTAGGCATACACAGGCTTTTATTCTCCCTATTTGCCAATATTTTCCTTGGTGATTTTTCATTTTTGTTCTGTATTGACAGTTTTTGCTCCCTGATCACTCCTCCTCTCTTTGGTCTTTTGATGTCTTCCCCCATATCCTGATCTCCTCCTGCTCTTCCATGACTTAGTGATTAACCCTTTAATGGTGTGTGTGAGCATGTGTTTGAGTTATAGGGGGTGTTTTTCCAGATCCCATATGTGAATGGTGTTGCTCTGTGTAAGGCTTCTGAAGCAAAGGGTTCCCGCTCTCCTCTCACTGCTATAGCCTGGGGCTAAACACACACAGGTGGAGGCAAATATAAGGTGACAGAGTCAATAGGGGCATAGGCACCAGAAAATAGATTCTAAATTGACAAATTATCACACTTACAGAGACACTGGTAACCGTATGAGATGGTTACATCTCAGGCAGGTGAAGTCAATCTTCAAAATATAATTTTGTATTCTTGTTTTTAATTACTTTTCTTTGTTTTTATGTTTGATTTCTATGATGGAGCAAGGAATAGGATTTGCCTGATAAAGCGATATTAAGCTTATTTTTGACCTGGGAAACTGGAGTATAAAAAAAGCAAAAAAACTACACCACTTATTGGTTTATTAAAATTATTAATTAGCCCAGACAGGGAGAAGCTAATGGAAAGACGGTAAATTCGACTAAAATTAAGGGGGAGGGGGTTCCCTAGAACCAAAAGAAGGCACATTGAAGAAAGACAGCTGTTACAATTTTTGGTTGCTAATATCTGCATTATCGGATATGAAAATCAGATGCACTGGCCTTGACCAAAATTAGATTCACAAGATGTGAGCAACACAATATAAGGTGTTTCTGAGCTCAGAATGGAAGTATGATGTACTGGTGGTCCAGAGTCTCAGCTCAACAACAGTCTGTCCGTCTCCCAACGATTGTCCAACCAAGTGGAAGAATTGACCTTTCAGCTTGCTGTGGACGGGGGAAATAGCGCCCTCTGGGGCGGTACAGGGTCACTGCATTGCGCCTTGACTCTCCGTAGTGGCGTCGAAAGCACTTTCCTGTTGCTCTTCTCCCATTCTAATCTGTTGGAACGGCTAGGAGGCAAAAGTCGACCTCCGCTGTGATGAGGAAATCCCAGGTTGCTCTTACATCGTGGCTTGTAGGGACACCAGAGATGGTGCAGTGCACAGCAGCATTTGAGGAAGGAGGGTGGCGGGTTAGTGGAGATCAAAGCTAAGCTGCTGACTACCTGGAGAAAGGTGCAAAGAGCTTTGGAGATGGGAGGGAGCAGCATCATGAATTTTTGCGCACCTTTTTTCTCTCCTCTCTCACTTTTTCTCTTCCATCCTCCCTTCATCTTCCCCCTTCACCTCCCCTGTCTTCAGTTCTTGCACAGGATCACATTAATATTCCTTTGAAGCCTGTTTCAACTGCACCCAGCACTCCTTCTCCCACTCTCCTCCACTCTCACTCCTTTTCTCCCTCTTATTTGTCCCCCTCTTTCTTTTGTCTCTCGATATCTTGCTTTCTGTTTCTCTTCTGTGCTATTGTTTTCTGGAGGGGCTCGCTTTCCCACCATTTCTACCAACCAGTGCAGCAGGGAGGGGCATTTTTATTACCTTCAGTCAGGAGTTCCCCTTGTTGCACACATGTACACACACATAGAGGTGGTGGGTACCGATGCCTTTGACAGAGCGTGTTGATTGGTTCAGAATGGTTGCTGCCTCTTGTAGGAGAGTGGAACAGCTATTTTTAGATCAAGGAGTAGCTGGGAGAGAAAGACTGGGGAGGACTCGGTGTGTGTGTGTGAGAGAGAGAGAGAGAGAGAGTGTGTGTAAGGGATAATGCAGTCTTGAAGGAAGTTCCTTCAAGACTGCATTATCCCTTATTATCTCTCTCTCACACACACAAACATTTACTTTTGCAGGAGTGCCCGTCTAAAGCCATGGTGGTGTGTATTCCATGTGCTTGCTCCTTATCTCTTCTCCCCCCTCAACCTTTTTTTGCGTGGTACCCGCTGCACTCTCCTTCTCTTGTAGTCTTTTGGTCCCTCTCCTGTTTCTCCCTCTCTTTCTGAGCTGGCTCAGTGTGCAAATGTCAGCACTCTCCCATTTATTTACCAGAGCCCAGAGCAACGTCCTGCACCCTCTATTTACCTGCCCCATCGCTGCTCATTGCTCTCCTCGTCAGCCTTTACGCTTTCTCTCCACCTCCACTATTCTCCTTACTCTCATCCTCCCATCCTTCCCCCATCCCTTTCTTTCAGCTCTGTTGCAATCCTAACCTTCCTTTTGCCACCCCCCCCCCCCCCTTTTTTTTTGAACACCATTCTTGCTTCACCCATCCACTCATCCTATCCCTTCGCCCCTCCTCTCTTTCATGGATCATAGCACTTCATCATGACATTTCTAGCCTTGTCTACAACTAGCGCATCAAGTTTTTTGGATTAGATCCACTGCACCACAACCACCACCACCATTACCTCCTCTCGCCTCCTCTCTTCTCCCCATGCCCCCTTCTTCAGTGTTTTGTTTTGAAGCTATTTTAAGACACAAGCTTGTCCGTTCACGTTTGGGCCCGTGAGATCACAAAACACCTTGTTCTTCTCTTCACCCTCCTTGTCTGTCTCTTTCTGTCTCCCCTAACCTTGTTTTTTTTCCCACTTTCCATTTTCCTTTCCCCGTGTTTTTTTTTCTTTCTCCCTGTCTCAATCTACTCATCACTCTGTCTGTGATCACCAAAATCACGATGACTCATGTGGCTCAAACCTGCTCTGCAGTCGAGAGGCCGCGTTGGGTTTTTTGGGGGGTTTTTTTTCCCTGTTTAACAAGACGTTGGAGATGATGAAGGTGTGGCTTCTCACAGGCTCAGAAAGTGTGCAGGGTGAGGGGGATATCAGTTTATTTACATTACTGCAATATTTCATTTGCAATGTTTGCAGTATCGAATACATGATATGGAAGTTGCTGTAACAGTTACACCAGGCATCATTTTTAGTTGTTGTAAGACACACCTCTCTTGCAACATCTCACAAGTGGAGCTCATACAAATCAGATCCTTCTGTTCTCGCTTATTTTAGAAGTAATGGACAAGACTTGTATGTGTTGTTTTGTTTTCATCAAGTGTAACCAAAGTGTAAGAATGAATTCAGAGATGTTCCCAGAGAAGCATGGATCCATTCAGGGACATGCGCAGAGTCGAGCCTGTTGGATCTTATTCCCTCTAGTTTTCATCATCACTTCACACAAGGATCAGATTGATACAATTTGTATTGCTCTTCATTCAAAGATCAGATCATGTAACTGACACAATATAGAGATTCAAAAAATAGCACTTCCTGTTCTTATCAAATGATTTCTGTTTACATGATACTGTTTCTCTTGCTGCTACATGCATTCAGGGTTAGAAAGTATCATTTATGTTTTTTAAAAATGCCATCAATCTGTGTTAAAACCCTTCATGTATTTCATTTTAGACTGCTTATGAATTTGTGCACTAACTTAATTATTTTTTCCCCTCTCTGTCTCTATCCAGTGAGTGACAGCTGTTTTCGAAACCTTGCAGAGGACCGCAGTGGCGTCAACCTTAAAGATCTTGTACACGATCCCTCCCTGTGAGTAATTCAACCTTCCGAACAGAAATTAAAACATTCAGCAACACCGTAGATGTATGCTTGTTAAATCCAGAGCAATGTTCTTTAACTTACCTTCAACCTCCTGCACAAAAATTATGCACAGGGTTTCTGCATCTGTGTGTCTCTGTGTGGAAGCCGTCTTCTTTGTTGTGCTAGAGCGTAACTAAGAAACTAAAAATATCTCTTCAACACAACATGTCAGGGCTCTGTGTTGCCCTATGGAGAGAAATTCCCAGCATGCATGGCAACAACAATAGAGTTGCGGCAACCTTCTGTTGAGGGATGACTCTTGGTTGCTGCAAGAAGTCATTATTTGCTGTAAGAAGTTAAAAGAGGTGAAATCAACCATTGTTTTTATTAAAAGGGATTAGATCAGGGACAAAGGAGCACGAAAAGCAAACAGGAAAACAATACTCTGCATCACAAGTGATTGTTAAGAATGTGTCCAAACAGCGCAGTGAAACATTGCTTGTGTTTCTTTTCATTGGCTTTAAAAATTATGATTTCTGTCAGTGTCAGTCACGAAATGTCAGTCTCATAAGAACTCTGAAGGTCACAAAAACCGGCAGGTTGGACAGCGCGGGTGTTTCATTGGTGCATATGCCGTGTTATCACAGCCCCCTGGGCTCGGCCCTGGCTCTGGACACTCTTGGAATATGGCTGCAAAGATTTCCTCCCATTTATCCTCAAAGCCTCAGGTCAATCTTCTGCACAGGCCATTCAAGGTCTTCCACACCAAATACAGAAAACCATTTGCAAAGGAAGAAACTTTCCCAAACTCAGCATTATTATCTGTTGTAGCATCGTGACTTCCTTTGTTTGGTACTGAAGTGCCAAAACCTCCTGAGGGCTATATTTAGACTTGTCCATATAAAAATTCACCTATAAAACACCACAGCAGAAAAGAGGTTTTCTTTCTTGTCACATTTGTTGCCATTAATATTTATAAGTTGAATTCTCATGCTGATCAATTACTATCTTCATATCATTCATCACATTTCAAAGTGCCACCTCAGCTGAAACACTGCAAACTGTGACCCCAACATACAACCTCAGACACGCTCCTTTAGACATCCAAAGCATTTTCCATGCAGTCATTGATTTGCCAGAGCTCCCCCTGCTCCCCCATCATAATATTACGCTAGTCAATATCACTGGAGCATCACCAGTCCCCTGCTGCAGGACCCCAGACTGAGCCACACTGGTCATGTCCTTTACGGTGTTATTTTTTTTTGTCTTTTTGGTTTTTGTTTTGTTTTTTTTTCAGCTTGATGTGTAATGTGTGTGTCAGATCTTTGTGTGACACAGAGAGTGATTGTGAGGGGGTTTGCTACTATGTCATGGGCGCCACGTACAATGAGGTACATTGGAGAAATTTTTGATATGTACTGTCTTGCTTATCTATCTCTTCATGTCTCTGTGTGTTTTTGACAGCTTTTATACGCATTTCATTTAATTTAGTGTCAGTCAATGGCAATTGATTGGCAGTGGACATATTTACTTTACTTTTGAGTGATGATTACTCTGATTAGCCTAATTTTGCACCATGCAGTGTCTTGTTTTACTGTCTGGTTGGCCTTTTGACTCTTTAGGGTGTAAAAGCCTCCTTAACCTTAATTTTACCAGGTAAATCTTAAGAATGGACATACAGTAAATGTTGAAACCAAGTAGGAGAATAGAACCCCATCCTAACTGCATTCATTGAGTAGATGTGAAGCCGAAAATCTGTAGACATGAAACAGACTAGGTCCTTCTTTTTATTTTGTGCATTTTCATGTTGCTCCTCTGAGGAAAATCAAAGACATCTGATCTTCATCCTCATTAAGCTGTATGGGTTGACTCCAAAAATATAACAGGTTTATTTATATTATTGAATATTTGAATACAAGTCAAACAAAACCATAGGGGCTTGGATTTGCATTTAAATGTTACTACTATAAAAGTAATTGGGAAACTCTTGGCGTTTCCAATAGAAGTCAAGTGACCATCAAACTTCCACTTTTGAGATGAACTAATATTCATGGAATAAAGGTAAAGTTGACAGTTGATGTGAAAAGGATCAGTTATTGTCATGCTTATAGGCTTCATTGTTGCTGAGCTGCACAGGAGATAAATGGCCTCAGTGTGCTCAGTGTGAATGCAGGGTTACAGGATCTGTGGTCTACTCATTCCACTGAAAATGCAGTTGGGATGAATGTGTTGTGTCTCAGTGAACTGATAGGGTTGAGCATGGATTAAACACAGAGCTGTTAAACATTAAAGTTGGACACCAGGACAAGCTGTCAGTGTTTGCGTCCCTGTCTGCTCTGCTGTGCTGCAGTGATGCTAGCTGATGTAGATGGGCTCTGGCTGACCTCCTCTGGCCTAGAGATCCTCCATGCCACGTTAATCCACGCCACACCACGATTCAGCAGCTCCATCAGGTTGACCAGCTGGAACGCTGTGCCCTCAATGTGCCACTGCTGCTGTGACAGAAACACAAAGACAGTGACAGAGAGAGAGAAGAAGAGAGAGCGGGGGAGGGACTGTGAGGCCACAGCAGGACATGTAACATAAACTATAATCATAGCATCTCTCAGGCACACAAACACGTATACACAAATTGGCACATGCAATCAATCAGCCTGTCGAGTTTGGTATTCAGGAGCATCCAGAGGTGTTTCAGGTGGTGAGAAAAATTATATGTGGCAAAAAGGGAGAGAGAGTAACAGAGGGGGGGTTAAACAAATGATACTAGACTCAAGGACACACAGATGAGGCAGAGATGACTTTCTGTGTGTAAATATATATTAGCATCTTTACCTTTACTTTTCCCTATTTATTTCTTAAATTCTATATTTTGTGTGCATATATGTGTGTTTGTGTTTGTGTTGAAGGTTGACTGAGCCTCTCCAGTGGCCTGTAGAGTCAGCTCCAAGTCTCTGCCCTCCAGCAATTTGTGCTCCAACAACCTTTCCATTTTAGAAATTATCATGGCAAACAATAGTTAGAAGTCAATCAGATCAGTGACAGTAGGACTAATGTCAATCTGAGGGGACAAGTTGGGGAACAAAGACGCATACAAAAGCCTGTAATGTCTGATTGATTGATAAGCACTACATTCCACAACTTCTATCAACTGTCTTTACATTATTTGTACAGTGTTTCATGCAAAGACGAGCAAGCTCATGATCTAAAGGCACATAAGTGCTTACAGCTGCATTCTTAAAACTGCTGTGATCAAATTTTCTATTGTAATAAATGGAACAAACAGCTACATGTCATGTGTAAATAACAGAGAGAATCATACCCCGACTCTGCACTTCTCTTCAGCTCTATGGACCATTGTAGCACTTTCCAGCTCATTGTTTTGGGTCTATGGCCTCCAACTTGACTGTTATATCTTGTTTTGGGGTTTGTTTGTTTTTTTCTTTATTTGCTTACTTTCACTTCTCATCACTTCGCAGTAGTCATCTGGCAGCCCTGCATGCAGCTGCACATGGACAAAGTTAGCAGTTTAAAGGTGAACATAGCAGAACATTAAACAGGATTACGTAGAAGACACAATGTCAGTGATGGACTTACGTTTATCAGGTGGAGATAGCTATGACTCCACATGAGTGCTAATGCTTCTGTGCATGTTTTGGGTCTGTGGGCTGTTAACTGACTGATTCTGTTGCCTACAAGTGGCCAAAACTTCTGCAAACACATACGGAGCACTGTCTGCGACTGCCTTTATGTTATGTGGCAAGTTTATTTTACAACTGACTAATGGATGTCATTCAGTACAGATTAAAAGAAATTAAAAGTTTGTTATCGCTTTTTAGAAAATTAATGGTTCATCCACCATCAATCACTCATTAGATCATAATCCAGTGTAGCCTGTTCCCTAACTTTATTGTCTGTTTTCCACTAAATGGCACAATCCTTTAAAAATCAACATCATGCTTGACTGAAGAAGAACTGAAACCAAAGACCATAAACTCAAACTCAAAATGTCTAGTGAGGTAATAACTCAAGTAACTCAAAGGTTTGGTTCATTTATACTGAGGGAACATGCAGGTGAGAATGACTGATAGACGATACGAATTTAAAGTCCAAGAAAAGACTGGGTTTTTGTGTTTAACTCCACCTTTTCTTACTGCAAATAAAAACCCATGTATTTTGTGTGACATTAAAGTATCGGTGTAGTTTACATTGCAAGTAAATGAAACACACATTTGAGTTGGGCCTGTTTTGCCACAGTTGAATTTGTTCAAATAAATGAAGCCTGTTGTATGTGAAGCGTAAATGGGATGGTTTAGAAAATGAAATGAAGTGATAGGAGATCTGAACCAGGATGACATTTATTCTGTAAATAACGCTTGTGGGGTGGAGTGGTCTGCAGAATATTTTATGGCGTGGGTGTGTGTTTCTGAGGCTTTGTGTGTGTTCAGTGAGTGGAATCATGGGAGTGGACCTGAGCACTCAGAGCTCTCATCACGATAGGGGTTGTGTAGAGGTGGGCTAGACCGGTCCTTCCCCTCCATCTCTCCATCCATCCTTCAACTTGCTAACATGTTGAGAGGTGACCCCTTGAGAGCTTTCCTACATACGCATGAAGCAACAACTCAGCTGTAATGGGCTTAACTCCATGCTACTACTGGAAGTATGGAGATGGCCAAGGCTGTCGTCTCCTCCTGGATGGAGAGTGTGTGTAAGACGGCAGGAGAAAGAGGCAGCGAGTGAGATTGAGTGCCCTGTACAAAGAGCTTGTATTATTAATGAAATCACCCTGGCAGATGGGTCTCATCTTGGAAGTGTCCCACAACCACTGAGATTTGCAGCTGGCTCACATGTGCACACACTCACATTTTCCCTCTTGTTAAGTGTGCCTCTGACAGTTTATCCCTCCTTTTCCTCGCTCCTTTCACCCTCTCCCTCTCATTCTGCCTTCCTCTCTTTATCCTCCTCCCTGTGCTCGTCTTTTATTCATAGAAAGATTTGGCTGTGGCGTCTGGGCTTTCAGTCCAAAACCACTGTCACCTCCCCACCACCACCAACACACTCACACACCCCACTCTCTTTCCTTCCATTCCTTCCTCTGCTCACTTCAGGATTTGTCCACACCTTGAGGAAAAAGCCTTTATTCCAGGCTATGCTCGGCCTGCAGTTTGAAGAAGAGCTTTATATGTCAATACTCCACCCTTTTTCCTCTTAGAAAGAGACACAGATGGGAGTTTGAGATTAAAGTATTATATACTCATATATATACACGTGTGTGTGTGTGTGTGTATATATATATATATATATATATGCATATATAAACATGCATATATGTACATTCTGTATGTATACAAACTGATCCATTAATAATCAGGCTGAGCTGCGATTTCATTACATTCACTCAAGATGACATGGTGTTTGGGAAATGGGATTACCATGTTCTCTGTGGCATATCCATCACAGCGACGTCATTTTCAGCAGTCAGCAGTGAACTTGCATTACCAAGTGCTCACTGAAGTTTCTAGGAAACACATCAATTTTATTTTACTTTTTTCAGGATTTCTGGTCAATTTTTTAAACGTATTTTCATCCTTTTGTTCCATAGATGACAGTCAAATATGGAAATATGTATAGGAGATGGTATCATTGTTTGTTGCAATTTTTAAGGCCATTTGACTGTAAACACTGATAAACACAATAATCACAGACAGCATATAGACATTCATGTGCTAACCTAAACCTAATACACAAACACACCCACACACCTCCTTCATGAGGGATATAATATTCAGTTTTTGTTGAAACTGTTGGCAAGAGGTGTTGATACAGTTGTACAGTCATTTTGGAGACTGCAGGTTGCGTTGCCGTGCCACGTTCTACTATGTTTCTGTGATTTTTCTATCCCTTGTGTATTGATGAGCATCAGCATAATAGCAAACACACAACAGAAACACCTTTTTGCTCTGAAGCTAAACATAAAATACATGTGTGAACACCGACTGTATACGCACATATGTATATCGGCCAGAGACAACCACACATTCAGTATACATACATAAACACGCACACATTTACAAATGTGTACGTGCGCGTGCCTGTGCGTGCCTATGTTGGTGTGTGTGTGAACATACATATAGAAATGCTCACCTGTAGTGTCATGTGAAACATACAGTATACCAGTTGGAGCCCCATATGTAAAACTATTTGACATAGATATTTCAGTATTATGCTACTACGTTTATCCTACACACACTCTGAAATGTCCAGTCAACAGCATATTGCTGCTTTCGCACGGAAATGGCATCCCCAGAAAAAAAAAAGGAAAAACACAAACATTTGCTGGCACACACAAACTCTCACACACTCTTTCACGATGAACAACACAGCAACTAGAGGCTTCAGACAGGAGGGGTTGCCTAGGAAACGGTGGGAAGGAACCCTAGTTATTTGTGTTGAGCATATTTTCATTTCGGCTGAAGCAGATAGGCATAAAAACCCCAGGAGAGAGAGAGAGGTGATTTGTCCTGACAGCTTCTTTACTCTCCCGAGGTGTAGCACAGACAAACACACACCATAAACAGATGAATGCAAATGCATGAACACACACTTACATACACACAGACACATAGAAGAATGCCAAAACTTCCTTTCCTCCCCTCCCTTCCCTCCCGAGCACATCAAGAGGGTAAATCACTCGTGCCATCACAGTTAGCTGGGGTGTGTGTGTGTGTATGTGTGTGTGTGTGTGTATTGAGTATTGTGTGAAGGTTGTGTTTACGGATGCACGTGTTAGTGGATGCTCCAAGTAGCCATGCATGTGCAGTGTTTTGTGAAAAAAGCGCCTCTTAAATGATTCTTTCTGACTTCTCTGCCTCTTTTGTCAGTAGCGGACAGTTTCTCTCTGAGTCCCAAGCGCCATCTCTGTGCATGCTTGCTGCAGTATTTTGGTGTTGTCTTGCTTGGCGCGTCTCTCTGCTGCTGTTCCCTCGCTCAGTTTGGAAAACGGAGCAGAGCCAATGGATTATTTATTTATTTATTTATTTATTTCAGTGAATGATTTTTCCAGTGTGCAGAAGTTACTCTTTGCAACTCAGCATGCAAAGAGTTATCATCTCTGGGGTGGGGGGCATGTGAAAGGCAGAAAACAGTGAATCCTTTAATGTTCATGGAGTTCATGGGTATGCCGGTGTGGAGGGGAAACATGATGCAGTAGTCTCCCAAAAATAGCGGTCCTTTAAAAAAAAAAAAAACACGGGAAAGGGTTACATAAGGGGTGTCTGTGCAGAGCCTTCACCTTGAGCCTCGGGTTGTTGTTTTTGGGATGTTGTACCCAGACTGGCCACAGGAGGTCACCGTGGCTCTCTGTTCAGCAGCAGCAGCTCTGTCCTTCTTCAGTGGGCCATCCTGTGGAAAATCCTTTCAGGAGGGGATATTCAAGGGCATTCTTTCTCTCCACCATTCTTTCTTGTTGAATATCTGCATCTCTCCATCCTGCCACTTGGTTTGACTACCTTTATTTGCTGCCTTGTTATGTTCTCTATTCTCACCATTACCATCTTCACAGGACTGCATCTTCTTACATATGTAAAAATGGCATGTGTCTTCTTGGTTGCAAGGCCTGAGAGGATGGATGGCACAATGTTTAAGTTAAAAATTTAACTCCATGTGAACTAGCTTTGGAGTATATGTCTGCTGCAGTCTCTTTTTAAAGGCCTGTTTTCTGCTTTATTACTCTTGAGAAAGAGAAGGGCCCCAATAGTCTGCACCTTAACCTGCTGATTAGCTTTGACATTCCACTGTATAGAAAAGTGAGATTGTCCTGGTCTCCTTGTGTTTAGGGCTGTTAAAGAGCACACCAACTTCTGGTGAGGTCTTCTTCTCTTTAGCTAATCATTTTAACCCCCCCAATACACGGATGGCTATATGTGTGATCTAGTAACTTCCTGTCTTTCACAGGTTGGGGGGTATGATCGCAGCCTACAAGATAGTGCCAGATGAGATAGATGAAATCAAGGTATGTGTTGTATCAATGGATCTATCTATTGTTACACAGTCTCTGTTTGTCTTTTTGTCTTTGTGTCCACATTGATGATTTTCAAAATTAGACCCAACAAGGTATCTGCGTGCGTGTGTGTATGAATGCATGAACCAACAGGAGACTCTGGTGGATTGGTGTGATGAAAAGGAACTTAACCTCATCCTGACCACTGGAGGCACAGGCTTCGCCCCGAGAGATGTCACACCAGAGGTAGGTCTTTTTTCCAATAAAAGACAACAAACCAGCTAAAATGCGACACTAGACACTTTTGGAATGTTCTTTTTAGTATACAGTGTATTGCTCCAATGCATAGAGTACCTATAGTGCAAAATCGCTATCTCATGAAAAAGTTCCGAAAGATGTTTAAATTAGTTTTGAGAGTTGTATTTAAAATAATAGCCAGAAATAGGTTGCATAAAAATAAAGGAGGAAAACTTGGGGTGAATTTTGGACACATATGAGGGAAATTGTGAGCTTTATTCACATTACACACATTGTCACAGCTCATATTAACATAAATTGTAATTAGCCCTGTGGTCACATTAGAAATAAAGAAGTTCAATCCCTCTTAAGTAAGTTTTCTTTGTTTTGTTTAGTGTGAAAAACTTACTTATGCAGTACTGGACAAAAAAGCGTACAGCCATGGCAACCATTTTATTTGACAGTTATGTGAAACAAATGATTTGTCACCACAGACTTCACAAAGTGGTGTATTGTAGTTGTGTTGTGTTTGTCATTGCTAGTTACCACAACAGATGCAACTTGTTTCGTGTCAAAAAAAAAAACAGAAGTGTGTGAGGAGGATCTAGATCCATTTCTTTCATGCATATACAAAGTCATCACATACCACTGTTGACTGTATAACATATTAGAGCAAAGACTAAAAGCTTTATGGGATTACCACTGCTTCACTTCTATTACATGCACTGAACCAGCCTCTATCACACACAAACACGCATGTGCACGCGCGCACACACACACACACACACACACACACACACACATACACATACATGCACATGCAATTTGGCAAGGGATTAGCTCTGCCTCTCGGCAGTATCGTTTGCCCTCATCAATCACGGTATACAGCAGCAACCTTCCTGGAAGGGGGAAGACGTGAACACGCTGTAGTCACTGATAATAGCTGCTATCTGATCCAACCCTGTGTGCTGGAGACAGCGATATCTCTCTGTCTGTCTCTGTGTGTTTGAAGGCTGTACAGGACACTGATGATTGTATTGTGTAGCGATGAAGGCAGGACAGCAGCAACAGATTACACTCAACGCCTTGTCTCGTAATTGAAGATTTGCATTTTAATTTCATCACTCATTCTATCACATAAAATTATGAATGCTACTTTTTTTAAGCCAAAAAGCACAACATGTTGCTGTATTTTACACTGCACCCCATCCACTAGAAGAATTAAACACCATATCTGCCTGCATGGCCTGAACAACCCTTATCCGATCGGGAAGCAACCTATGTACCCCCCTTCAAAAAAAAGAATCAAAATTGAGTTCCTCTCTGCAATCAATATAGGAATTTACCTTCTTGTCAGTATTGTTTTGTTTAAAATCAAAATCTTCTTCCTTCTTCCTGCTTTGATAATATATATATATATATCCTATTTTGGTTGCACATTTTCTCAGTTATCAATCATTTGCTTTCGTCATGCATGTTTATTGATTTTTGGTTGGCAGCACAAGAAAGATCATGTGTGAGCGTAAAGGAATTTTAAATGTCAACGTTTAATCAATGATCTGATCTCAGGCTACTTTTAAAGCCTCTTTATGATCTCATTTGGTCAGATTTTATCACATACCCTCAGTCTGAGTGCTCCTCCTGCCTTTATGAAACAACCCCCCCCCCACTCTTAGTATACACTTGTAATTTAGGTTAAACCTCCCACATTTTTCCAAAAGATATTTCCCAAATCATACATTTTCTGCACTCTTTCTGAACAAACTCATCTCCATCCTCTTCCACTCAGGCTGTGGATGATATATGATGAGGTATAAATCCAGCCTCACCCCTCCCTCTTCTTTCCCTCCTTGCTTCTGTCTCACCCCTTCCTGGTTCCACCCACACGCTTTCCCTTCTCCTCATCCCTCCCTCCCAGTCTCCCTCTCTTGAGTCCAAGCCCACGATGCTCATCAGTGGCTCCTCTCCTTTGAAGTCTTTTCTCTCCCCCCTTCCTTGCTAATGGGGCGTTTGAAGTGTCACTCAACTCAAGGGCACCCAACACACACAGCTGGGGGAGAAGGCACTATCTACTCCGCTATCTCTGCCAGGAACATGCCACATCAACTGCAGCCACACAAACCTAGCCACACTCACACATAAACAAATACATGTATTGCACTTATCTCTGCAAAGATAGTGAAACTAACAACATCCCTGTCTCTGGAAAGCACTAGTTTCCCTGCACTAGTTTGTGTGTAATGCAGTTCCTAATCCAAAACATGTAAGGACAAACTTTATATATGATAAACACCTGGCTGGCCATAAATACCCCAGCTGTAGGACAAACTCATTCCTCATTTACATGTTTAATTACACAGAGTGACCAGGAAAAAGACATATCCCTGCATTGATTTCAAAGATTAAAGCAACTGATTGCTAATGTGGGGGAGTAAAGAGGGCGGAAACAGGCCAGATAAGGATTTTTCAGCCTTCAGACAGCTGATGACATGAATAGTGCAAGAGAGATTGTAAATCAATATTTGAAGGGCAGTCCTGGTGTTTGGAATGAGGATGTTTTTGTATGAAGCTAATATCTCTTAATATGTATATAAATATATATATATTATTTTTCTTGCCATTTTTTTTTTTTTTTTGTTGGTTTGGGGTTTTTTTTTTTGAGGATTTGGTGAAAGTGTTTGTGTGTTTATTTGTTTGTTTCTTGTTCTTCTGGATGGTAATCCAGGTATTACCATTTTTCTTTTTAATGACGCTCATATTTCACCCACTTTGGTTCAGAAAGAGTTTGATTTTAGTTTCTAAATTTCTCTGATTTCATTAAAAAAACAAAACAAAAAAAAAAAAAAACACTCAGATATTTTGAAGAATTTCCACCCATGTGCTCAACCTTTGCAAAGGAATAACCTTTCCAGTCAGATCGAAATTGGTATTTATCACCCAGAATTGGTTTCCTTTGACCCAAATAATAGCATAAAAGTTTATTGTTTTCACCAGGTTTTTTTGTTGTTTTGGTTTTGGGTTTTTTTCATGATGAAGGAATAATTGGTAGAAAGTTGTTGTATAGGCCAGAGAAGAATACATTCAATTTTGCTGTCAATCCAGATAATAATTAGAATTTTGTGCTCTAAGTTTGGTTAATGTTGTTGACCATGGCCTTGGTGGAGGTCTGCCTTCACTAAGTGGCCTTGTAGTTGGAACATTCACTTGGAATCGGGCTGCTTTGGTACCAGTGGACCGGATTTTCAGCCAGGATGATTATTTCTGTATTTCATTTTGGTTTTCTGTGATTGACTAACAAATGTCAACATCCATCTATTTATAAAAATCTTCTTGTAGTTTGAATTCCATTATACTCTCAGCTCTAATGAACACCACGCTGCTTTTCTTGGAGGGGGAACAGCGCAGGCATTTTTAGCTCAGATGGCACGCCTCAACTTCCCAAATAAACTGAGCTGAAGGCGTAAACTCTCCAGTGTTTGAATAGACCCATCCAAAGATGAAACATGTACTTAGTTAGACTATGATCAAACTCACAACTCACTTCACTCCTTTTTTACCATCTCTCCAGGCCACTAAGGAGGTGATAGAGCGGGAGGCTCCAGGAATGTCTCTGGCAATGCTGATGGGATCCCTCAATGTCACACCGCTAGGCATGCTCTCCAGGTCGGGCACACAGTACACTACCAAATGCTTAAATATCAATGCATTTATTTCTTCAATCAAATAGCATAAAGGCTTAGTTCTAATTATCACCAGTTATCATGTGGAGTATGGGGTACAAATATAAGAGGGGGGAAGAATGTGTTTCAATAATATAATTGGAATAGAGTATACATATGTTGCACAGATACACCTTCCTTTCCTTCTGTATTCATTTGAACTTTCCCCCGTGCTTTGTGTCGTAGACCTGTGTGTGGTATCCGAGGGAAGACACTCATCATTAACTTACCAGGAAGCAAGAAAGGCTCCCAGGTAGGAAACACGGCAAACTGCTTTAACAACAGCTTTCTCCTGTGGCTGTTAATGAGAGGTGTAGTTAACCCTGCAGAGCAAACTGAAGTAAAAAGAGATTCCCCTGACTGCCACTGTGCTTAGCTGGTTGGGGGTTCCATCCCTGTCCCCATGCCTAAGTGTCCTTGAGCACGAAGCTAAACTGTGAAAGCTGTGAGAATCTTACAAGGTACCTTTCTCTGCTGTTGGTATGTGATAGAACAGCAGATTATAACATCTAGCACATAACATAACACATATAGCCCTGGATAAAAGCTCTGCACAATTGCAGTCTGATGGAGAAAAAAAAATGCCACTTTTGGTTTAATGTGCGCAACACCATGTGCATTTGTATACATACCAGCCAGTGAGTATTTCGTGAATTCTACAGCCAGCTTCCTATGACCTGCTCAACTGTTAAGGTGACCTTGACTTTCAACTCTTACCTGCACTTTGTTAGGGATCTGTAAATGTGGATATGTATGTTGTTAAATGTCTGTGCATGTGGAAGTGCTGTATGGATTTGTGTAGGCAATATACCTAGTTGTGTGCTCAGTTTGAGTAGGGAAGTGTAAACCTGTGTGTATGCGTGTGTGTGTGTGTGTGTGTCTGTGTGTCCACCCACTGCTGTCTCTGTGTCCCTCTCCATCTGTCTCCCTCTCTGCTGTGCTGACCTGCACATCTGTCTCTGTCTCGTTACGCGTCCACTTCTCCTGATCGATTTTAGTATTTCTTTTAATCAATTACGCCACCATTCCCCCCATCTGCTGCCATATTAGTGTCTCCCTCATCAACGCCCAGTTAAAGTTAACGGCACAAGCAGCCCATTGCAGGCTTTTATTACAATGATCTCCTGCCATAAAGATAACAGGGAAGTCCAGCTGAGCGAGCCAGATGAAGCCCTGTATGTCAGTGTGTCAGCCACACATCCTTTAGTTGTGGTTTTTGTCCCTTTGGCCTCTGATAAAACACAAAGTTGATCTGGATATTGAATTTGGCTAGTTAGTTCAATCACACCCTTGAATATACAATAACTAAAATATCAAACAGTGTGTTGTTGTTTTGTGAGGTGATTGTTAAAAATGATGACAGTGATGTCTACAATTTTAGCTATCTATCAACATCCTCACTTTGAATAAAAGTTTCAGTGCTCCTCCACAACTCTGTAAATTTTTTTATGAATAAATGTAAGCATGTAAGACTGAAGACTTTGAGTTTATAGTTTGTTTTGACATGACAAACATATTTAAAGGGTTTCTTTGGCATCTTAGCATTGTGCTTTTATTTAAGTATCAGGACTCAGGAGAGACAGCTTCTCACAGGGATAAGACTCTGACATGGAAACGTCTTCTACAGGGAATGTTAGGGCATGACGGTGTCAGCTTGCTTGTCATACTAATAATCAGAACAGCAGGAACAATAATACCAGTGGTGATGAGGAGGAGGAGGAGGAGGAGGATGATTATAATAATAATAATAATAATAATAATAATAACAATACAACACCTGCCAGTGCTCCAGCTCATCCTCCGCCCTCCTCGTGTACTGCATGTGGTGTGGTGATGACTTCAGAGGTGATTTTATTTCCAATTACTCTTCTACATCTCTCTGTTATATTAATAAATTTATCATGTGATGATGACTTTATCATAAAATATTTCAGCTTTTGGTGATGATGCTTGCACCTGCACCTGTGTTGATATTTGCCGGGAGGGAGGACATTTATACCCACTGTAGTGACATTTCAACACACTGCAGTGACATTTCTGTCAAGTAGGACACTTTTTTTTCCCAGAGCAACAAAACCACAACACTGATTGTAGTTTCACCTTGTTGACTCTTATTGACATTATTGACAGTATTGTCTTGTATGTACACATTGATATATACTCTTCATTTTTTTCATATCCTTGTTTCATTGTCCAGGACAGTATCTGTCAGTGCCTGAGAACTCTTAATACTCTCTCAATGTATTTATGTTCCTTGGTATGTTGTACATGCAGCCTTCGGGGATCTATGCATTTCTTTACTCTTAAGATATTTCTATGTTACCATGGCGTGAACAATTTGCACACTGTGGGAACAACTCTCCCCTTTGGGGATAAAAACTAAATGTACAAAAAAGCTCAGTATATCTTGGGCCACCGTGACCAATATATGCTTCTTCTAAGTGTGCTGTTATCACACTCCTTCAGTTTAAAAATGTGCTCCTTTTGTCACAGGATTAATGAAAGTTACTGGTTACCTGTCACTGAGCTGCACACCAGTACCAGATCATTTCGTACGAGGCACTGGGGAAGAATATAATGTGATAAAAATAAAATAAGTAAATGTGAAACTGAACAGTGTGGTGTAATACCCTAAACATTGTTTGAGCTGCACATACACACCATCATCTAGTCCACAAGTTCATATTCAGTATTTCAAATAAAAAACAAAAAAGTCAAAATGTCCCCCTGATGGACTTTTGCACTTGATATTTCATTTTTTGCAAGTGATTTGGTGAGCTAGAAACTGAAGCTTGTCCTCCCATTGTACTGGACAACTGTGTAAGACATAAATGTTTCTCGCTGTCTTTTTCACAGTCTCCATCTTTCTTTTTGTCCTTTTTTGTCTCCTTGCCTCTCTCTCTCTTCTGTCTTTGCGTCTGTCATCATCTCCCAACCTCTCCCATCTCACCACAGCAGTGTCTTCCCCTCTCCCTGCTTCCCTCTCTCCTGCTTGTGTTTCTCATCCTCTGGCAGTATATCCAGGGATTCTGCTCTTTAGTGTTCTTGACAGTTACTCTCCTCCAGGACAAAACACAGAATAAAAACAGAAAAAGAAAAAAAAAGAAAAAAAAACACACTCCTGACGTACCTTAAAAAATTTCCCCAGCATGCAATCAAAGCAGAAAGATGGGAAAGAAGGAATGTCTCGAGGCTCCTTGACACTATCCTCACTCACTCCACTTATTTTGCCCAATCCCTCCCCACTCCAGCCTGACACACCCATACCACCTTTCTATGTCTCACAAAAAAATGTTCAGTTGTGGGCCTCAAACACTGCAGCGAGAAGCTTAAACAGTCAACTGTGTGCTGAGGGGTTTCAGCTGTGTGTTTCTGTGTCTGTGAAGGAATGAGGGGGTACTGGGGGGGAAGGATAGGCTTGTGGTTGACTGTTGAGACTAACCCATTCAGCCTCTTTCATCTGCTGCTCTGATGAAAGAGTCATTCTTATCTCCATCTTCTTGCATGGTGATGGAAGATGCTGTTCCAGTAAGGCATGCATCCTCCTGTGGGTCCATCGGCTGTAAATTCCATCAAATCAGGGTTAACATGGTCACATTTAATCCAGCCTGTGGTGTGTACACTTAAAAAAAAAAAGGGGGGGGGGGGGGGGGGGGTGGAAAGGGGGACTATGGAATGGAAAGGTTGCAACGAATGCCTGTTCACAGCCAGAGAAGATACTGTCAGACGTGGGGGTGATTATTAATAATGTATATTCTCAATGCTTAAAATATACAGGAAGATAAATAATTTCACAGATTAGCTCTTGTCTTGGGAGTGAGGAAAACAGCAAGTTTAGCATCGCCGAGGAGCCCACAGGCACACTGACACAAAGAGATGGAGGGAGGAGGCTGCTATAAGTGTGGCCAGAGGGAGGCACTGTGACCTGCAGAGGTTGAGAGGGAAAGCTTTTCCTTTCATTGTCCCATCTCAACCAGGGACACACACTGGATTAGTTACAAAGATATGAATAGACTGCAGTTTTCTTGGTTGCAATGGTGTATCATGATATCCTGATCTCACTTTTTATTTTGATGCAGAAGCTGTTTGTTGTTAATGTGCACTCTTCTTTAATGGTTACTTGTGGCCTTCATGATTTCAGGATACTCTGTATTTCTGCAGCAGTAACTCAGCCCATATTTGTGTCACACTCAACAATCTGTTGCTTGTCCCCTTTTTCTCTTTGAGCAAATTCAGTTTTTGCTCACTAATTATTTCTAGTTCTTCAGTTATACTTTACCTTTTTTTGTATGGGTTGTTCACATTAAAAGACTTTCAGAAACTCATAGAGATAATCACTCCCTTTCCTCTGAGGCATCTAATGTGATGCTTTCCAACTTTAAGAATGCGCAACTCCTCTCTAGTTCACCATGTTTTAAGATCGTTGGTGAATAAAGCATGGTGCACTCAAAGGGTTGTGTGGCTGTGAAACAATTGCAAGTATTGAGTTTCAATAACAGTAGTTTGACTGATTTAAAAAAATTGGCAGAGTAGGAGAGATTAGAGTGATTTTTTTTTTTTTAAGCAGGGTGGTGATTATGCTATAACTCTTTTGTTACACTGATGTAGTTAGTGCTATCAAAATGTATGTTGTGCTTAAATTAACACCACTAGAATATTTTACTGGCCCTCATTTGGGATCTTATTTATTAATGCTGGCCACAGCCCCAGCTATCATTTCAGACTCTGCCATTATTTGGATATTGGTGTAATTTCTACAATTTATAGTATTTATGATTCACTGCTATTAAGTTACATCAGTTCCACTTCTGGAGAAAATCTTCTTGGTTGCAAGGCAACTGTCCTTGTCAACCACAGTGTATCGCCATCACTGATTTTCTCTCCCACTTTGCACACCTCACTGTGCTCCATCCTTTCTCCCAGGAATGCTTCCAGTTCATCCTGCCAGCATTGCCGCACGCAATTGACCTCCTGCGGGACGCAGTGGTGAAGGTAAAGGAGGCGGCAGATGAGCTGGAGGATTTGCCATCGCCACCGCCACCCCTCTCGCCGCCACCCAACAGTTCGCCACGGCGCCAGACAGAGGACAAAGGCGTGCAGTGTGAGGAAGAGGATGAGGAAAAGAAAGACAGCGGCGTCGCATCCACTGAGGACAGTTCCTCCTCCCACATCACAGCTGCATCTATCGCCGCCAAGGTATCAGTACAGAGGAGAGGGGAGTTCAGAGATCAGATCTGAGATTTCCTGTTATCTGTACATGTTCACGTTTCATTCACACACTACAAGGATGTGCGAAGGTGCTGCATGCCCTGTCTTCACATCAGTGAGCCTCTTCTAAAATAATTAAAAAGATAATTGGTGTTAATCCATTCTAATTCATTTCTTGAGGTAACAAACAATGGAGTTTATGGGAAGTGTGTTCAAAGGTCAGAAGATTGGTCATCCAGTGAAATTAGCTGGAATTACTTTTCATATCAGCTCCCAAGAAAAACAGTCTTATTATAAGAGCTTATTGTGCCGAAGTTTTTGCTGTCAATATATACAAACACAGAGCACTTTAGGTTGAAGTACTCTTTGAAATTCATCCTTTTTAAAATTTCATGGGTATCAATTTGTTCCTTTGTTACATTTGTGGTTACGGTTTGAAGAAGCTTTTATTCTTCAGCAGAGACAGTCTTTCATTTACAGTTACTTTGATCATGATATCGTGATGTTTAAAAACAGGTACAGGTAATACCCTGAAACAATCAAGTCACTATTTTTCAACCCTTGCCTTAAAATAACGTCTGTACTTTCCTTTGTTTAACTACTGTCCCACAGATTAATAACTAGTACCTTCAAAATCTATAATTAGTCTCTTTTCCAGTAACAGGAAGTGCACCGTCAAACATTTTTATTGCTATGTCTCACCTCAGAGAGACCAGAAGGATTGAGGCGCTCTACTTTAGCGTTTATCATACTCAAATAGCTATAAAAGTCTTAAAAAAAACAATGAGAAACTTGGTCAAGTCCTGTGATATTCAAGTAGGCACCAGGTTTTCCTTCAGATTTTGTCTTGCATCTGCATCTTTGCCAGAAGGAGGAAGATGTGTAAATATATTTCATGAAACTAAGCTTTATATCATTATCAGTGATATATAAAAGCACATTCACAACAAGACTTCCTGTAATTTAAAAAATAAATCATGGTATTTAAAAATGTAGAAAATCTTGAGTTGAAAAGACATAACCTATCATTGGACACACGTCATTATATGTCCCTGGATATGAGAAAGCATTACGATATGCTTGTACATACATCTGTGTGTCTGCTCTGTCGATTCACATGCAACCTCATCCCCATCATCTCCATCATCCATCCTGTCCCGGTCTGCAGCCTGGAACTGCTTCAAGGCTCTGTTGTCAGGGTAACATCCCATCTCATTGTCCAGCCACAGATGGATGTTGGTAAGATGCATCAGCCCAAAATAAAAACACTTTTATTTGTCATCATCATGTCCTAATTTGGAATTCATCTGTCTTCCATTTGCATCAACATCATTCAAATTTGTTGTATCTAGACAGTGTACTGTGTGTATTTTTTTGTGTCTGTCTTTCTGGATCTTCAATATCAGAATATGTGTGCGTGCCTGCATATGGATATATGGTGTTTATGGTGTTTATGTGCATGTGTGACTGCTTATGTGTGTCGATCTCAGATCCCAGACTCCATTATCTCGCGGGGTGTGCAGGTGTTGCCCAGGGATACAGCCTCTCTCAGCACCACGCCTTCGGAGTCGCCCCGCGCACAGGCCACCTCCCGCCTCTCTACAGCTTCCTGTCCCACACCCAAAGTGAGTTTGTATACCCTCATTTACACAAATATTTTCCTCCTTACAAGCTGGACTGAAGCATTTTACATCATTGGCTACACTCGTAGCTTAAAAAAGTATTGGAATCTAGCATACAAGGAGTTTGACCATGTCAACTGTACTGAAGCTTTTTCTGGATGTTTTAATCATACTGTATCACTCAGTGAGTGCATCAAATGTTGTAATGTCCAGTTCCCATGGAGATGATTGTTTAAGAAATATATTTCTCATTCTGCAACTTATACTGTTCTCACTAAGACAAGAGTTCAAGAACGTGTCCCCTTTGCTTGCACATATAGAACATGCAGACATGCAGACTCTGTCAGACTGTTGTTGAATCTACATAATGTTCTATTTTGGGCACAAACATAGTTTAATTCTTGATAGTTTCTTGCTTTTAAAAATCCAAAGATCAAATATTTCTGTTTGTGATTCATGTACTTCAGTTATATTTTGGGTGGAACGGTTTTGCTATTTTTCTTTTTCCATCGACTTTAGTTTATTGTATTATACCAACTGAAATCAATTTTTCTTTCTATTTTTAGTCTTAATTTTCATTTAAATGGTGTAATATGATTTTTTTTTTAACAACGTCCCATACATGTTCACTCACACCAACACACACATCACACAAGTCACACACTGTCCTGCTCTCTTTCAGTGTCTCAACTTGGCAGAGTTGTATCTTTTGTGTTTGTTTCAATGTGTTTTATATGTGAAACCCCTCGTTGTTTGTGTGCAAGTGTGTGTTTTTGTGTGTTTACTGAGACAGCAGGTTGTAGGTCTTATGCTTGGATGCATATGCTCACAGTTGAATTCCCTGGGGTTTCATCTAACACATTGCAATGTTTGTAATTATACACCCTTAGTCTGCTTTGTCTGCACCAGCTTCAATGGGATATTTAAACATTTTGTCCACTTGTGTCCCTCTGTCTTCCCTAAAACTGTCTTAATACTCAGTTTTGTAACCAAAATCCATCCCGTCGAGACCTCTGTGGTTACTTTCGGGTTGACGGTGCCATTTGGTTATAATGAGGAGTGTTAACTAAGACACATAGTACACCGTTCTTAATGCCAAATACAACAAACTGTGATATGAAATGTCCAAGTATCCTTCTCTGTTTTAACCAATCTCTCCTACAGGTTTTTAAAATGCAGAATGGCGTCAACTTCATCTCTGCCTTTCTCTCTCTCTGTCTCCCTTTCCTCTCTCTTTCACCTCATCTGTAAGTGTCACGTCTCTATGTGTCTCCCGGACAGCAGGCAGGTGCCATGGGAATATCTGAGGGGGGTTGCCATGGGAACAGAGGAATGGGATGTTAGTGGAAGAGGGAGGGCAGGTGCATGGGCGAGTCATGCAATAGGAGGAAGCAGCCAGAGGAGAGCTTTCCCTTTCTGTCCAACAGTGTTTGGGTGTTTGTAGAGCAGTGAAAGCTCAGTCAAACTCTGGCAGCACATTTTTAAACATGTAGCAGAAATATAGTTATGAGAATGTGTACAGAAGTTCAGCCAGATGTAGAACAACATGGATGTAGGGAACTTAGCTGCATGTGATACAGTGGCACAGTGAGTTTGAACGAAATGGTTGGTGATTTGGTAGTTTATACTGTGTTACAAAATACACCCTGATGATGATGATGACAATTTGTCTCCCAAAAATAAAACTGGCAAAGGGAAGGTTGTCACATGTTGCAGCAATTGCTACTTTGAGTGTCATATGCAACGTTTGATGTTGTAGAAATAAATGTTACTATTTGCCTCTGTGCCACACATAATGACAGCCCAACTTCGAAATGACTGCAGTACATTCAAACTGGTGGTGGTTAGAGAACAACTGAGGCATTCTTGACCCCAGCTGAGCTACGGAGTGTGTAGCTGTAAATAATTGGACAGTGGGGAGCTGTAATACTGCTGCTGGGTCCGCTGATGCACCCACCCTTCCTGCTCTGACATGCAAAGACACACGAACACCTGTCTCTCCACTGGAGCCTTCCTCTTGTCAATGACCCAGTTTGAGCACTGCTAGCCTGTCAAGATCACATGCCACCCACATTAGCCAGCATTTGTGTGTGACACACTCGTCTGGACATGTGTGTCTTTGTACATGTGCAGATAACAGACAGTTAATGGCTTTTCTAGGTATAGCTATTACCTTCTTTAAAATCTGACACAGGCTGTTTCCCAGCGACAAGCTGCCATATGTTCTTTGAAATTCCCACGTTGCAAGCGGATGCTGACAGTATGTACACAATGTCCCCGGAGCCAGAGCCAGGATGGCTCTCTTCACTGATGCATTTCATGTTCCACTGTGGGCTGTGTTAGTTTGTTAGCTGTGTCTTGTTGGCAACGATGCGTGGAGTCTTTGAGAGGAAAAGGTATGGAGTAGGTCTTAATCTTGTCTCCGCTGAGGCTGCTGCTGCTGCAGCTCCCATACAAGCAGGCCCAACATACATATATGTACACAGGTCATGTATTAGCATTTCCAGCTGAAGAAGCATTTGTCAAGTTATGGGGTCAAATGCGTGTGTGGTTTCAGATGAATGGAATGTGTATGAAAGGGGAAGAACCAGCTAAATGTCAGTGTTTACATTTGTGCAGCTGCACAAATGTTGAGTGTGTACATGTAGGTGAGCATGTGTCAAAGGAGCTCGCTAGCTCTCAGGTTTTGCCTGTATGCAACACAGAGGATTGCATATTCAGAACTCATGTTCGAATCTGTCTGTCTGCAGCGCAACTATACACACATAGAGTAAATTTGGACCGACAAAATCATCCCCGAGGGAGAAAGTGTCTGTCTCACCCAATTCCCAACACACACACACACACACACACACAGACTACAAATGCATGCAGATACAGAAGGATTACAAAGTGAGCCGCTCTGCAACCATGAATGTAACCAGATTTTCTTTCTCTGTCATACTGTCTCTCACTTGTGTAGACATAAGAAAGCACACACAGACCAACACATATGTACACACACAAGATACTGAGAGGATAGTTGTACCCTTCCACTCTTGTGAGCATTTAGCACAGTTATGTAATGGTGACTTTGGATTAATGAAGCATATGGGAGAAGGGGGTTTGACTCAGAGGATGGCTGACGGTGTGTGTGTGTGTGTGTGTGTGTGTGTGTGTGTGTGTGTGTGTGTGTGTGTGTGAGTGTGTGAGTGTGTGAGTGTGTGAGTGTGTGAGTGTGTGAGTGTGTGAGTGAGTGAGGGAGTGAGGGAGTGAGATTGTGTCTACTATTCTTATTCTCACTTGAGCAATATTTGTTAGGATTTTTGTGTGCTTCATCTTTAGGGTTAGCATGCCTGTTGGAAATAATGAAATAGATTTATGTAATGTAGTTTTAGTGTTACTCTTATATTTTTGTCCTTCGATTGTTAGTTATATAAACAAGTTTCCAGGAAACTGCCTTCTGCCTTTAGTTTCAGTGTAAAAAGTAAAAAATATATTTCAAATATTTTTTTTGAAGGGCTGACATGTTTTTCCCAAACAACCAAAGCTCACACTTTTACTATAAGTTGTTTTTGGTACTTTCATTAGTTGGTTAGTACAAATTTAAATACAAAGTATTTGATCTCAAAGCCTTGTTGATACCATGATTTAATGGTCCAGATACCAAATTAAGTCGCGAGTCTCAGAGTTTTCCACATCCCTTATAGAGGTTATGATTACAGTGTTATGACCAATCTTCAGGGACATCAGGTACTCTCTCAGTGGCATCTTTTAGGTGCAGACTTCAAATCACAGTTATTTATTGGTGGATATTATTTTGAACTGCCACAAAGCCTAATTTATTGATCATCAATTATGAGTCTTTACTTGGCCACCATGTGCCAGTGTGACTGATCAGAAAAATCCTAGCCAGTGCTTAAATCACACTACAGTAAGTCATTATGAAATAGTTTTCCTATTTATGTTTTTACAAGAAAAAAAAAACAATAAGGTCTGCAAGATAATAAAAAATTATTATTGGTTATCAGGATTTCTTTTATATACATAAAAGGATGCTGGATACTTTCCATCAGTTTGTAATCAGTCAATATTAGCCTCTAAATCAAGTGTCGCCTCGTTTTAAATGTGACTTCAGTCCATGAAATGATGATGTTCCTGAATCCGGTCTGCCGCCCTTTCATCTCTCCCCTCTCCGTCAGAGTTTTCACCTTGATGTGTCAAGAAGTGCTCAGATTATTTATGATCTGTGTGTTGTATACTGTTCCAAACATCCCGTCAACTTGACGGATATTGGCATTTATTTTGATTAAAGTATTCATTGCCTTCTCTCTTCTGGTACCTTTGCACAACTCTCTTAGGCAATAGCTGTGTACCTAAAGGACACTGCCTCACTTTGCAGTTATTTGGTCCTATAGCTTTTTTTTCTTTTGATTAATGGCTTGATATATGGCTGTGTAGCCAAGGCCTATGGAAATCAAGTCCTTTTCTTCACTGAAATGGAGGAAAGCAGGCCTTATACCTTAGAGAAGATCACAACCACATCATTGTGAGCTGTGACCTTGACTGCTTCCTCTGCCACATAAGTCACAGGAGAGAACAAGGGAACAAATACCATATTTACATACCATATGTAAATATGCTCATTGACTTTGCTGTCAGTTACTCCTGTGCTCGCAGCCACTAATCTTTACCAGCAGAAGCAAGTGCTTTTCAGATTTTCTTTGCCCTTTATTTCACCTCTCAGGTTATACACAGGCTACTGCCCCTGCACTCTAAATGGTGGATGCTTGAACCTGCAAACCTGAGCAGAAAACTCCAGGCAAGATGCAGGGTTGGAAAAGAAAATAATTCTCACATTCTTCTGCACTCATATTTTCATATTTTGGTTTATGGTGAATAATTTCAAAAACAGATCCCAGAACCCATCATTCAGAGATAAGGCAGTTAAGGATATTATGATTTTCTGCACCAAAGATAGAACCTGAAAGTCTCTGTTGAAAAAATAACAATTTCTATTACGGTGCATTAATAATACCCAAATGAAGTTACCATGATTAGAAATGGCATTCTAATTATGTTTCTGCATTAGTTTGCAAAGACCAATAACCAGTTTAATACTGTTTATTAATGATTAATTTACTAGATGAATGCAGGGGAAAGCATTGAAACCTGCCAAATCAAACCTGAATCTTTGCAGAGTGGGTTGTTAATGCTGCTGTTCACAAATCCACTGAGTCTGATTAAGGTGAAAATCATGTGAATTAAGAGCGTCTGATGTCATTGTGGAAATACCAGATGAGAGGATAGTGGTATTTATCCATCTGGTTATCCCCCAGTGGATACTGCACTGAAGCTGTTTGTCAGTGGACCCTGCCAAGAAACTTTATATTTCCTTCAGTTTGTCAGCTGGTCAACAGCTTTGGCTGTCACTCCCATCACATCAGACTGTGTTATGTGCACAGGCACAGGTCTTTGTTGAGTGATTGTGTTTCGGTTGGCCAGCTTAGTTGAGGGCATGGAGGCCTGGCGCACTGTGACACTCCAGCACTGTTCTACAGCCTGTGTCATCACTCCTTAAATGTTTATTCCCCTGTGGAAGTGATAGATAGGACTTATTATATGCTTTGGTGATCTACTGAAGTTGTTCAAGCTTGGTTTTACCTGACGCTATTGAACACTTGTGTGTCTGTCAGTGTGCAAGTACAACTAGATATGTGTTATTGTCCTCCTCGGGAGCAGTAAAGCTCGTAAAAGTGACTCTTCATCTCCTAGCCTGCTAGAGGTGAGGAGGATTTATGATGGAGTGACTGAGAAAGAAAGGCAAGAAGAAAGAGGGAGAGAGCGAAGACAGACTAGAGAGTGGGAGGGAGTGAAAGAGAGATAGGGCCGAAGAGCTAATGAGTTAGAGAGGACGGACTGAAAGGAAGGTGGAGATGATATAAATGAAAATGAAGAAAGTGCACAGAGGACATTTTGGCTAACTGGGCCCGTTCTGCACTTTCTCTCTCTGTTTATCTGCATTCCCTTGTCCATCTCAGAGGGAAAGTCCAGTATAGCCCACCTCACATCAGCCCCCTTCCCCCAAGCTCAATCATCTTAAATGAGTGTAAAAATGACAGAAACAGAGAGAAGCAGAATGAAAAGAGAGAAAGAGCAAGGGCAGTGAGGGCAAAAGAGTCGCATCCATCTCGTTGCTCGAAAACACACACATGGGAAAGGCACACACACTTGATCTCACACAGGCATGCGCACTCATGGACCTCGGTCATGCGTGTATTATTTAGTGCAGCACTCAACACTGTATGTGCGACTCCTCCTCATTCTCCTCCTCCTTATTGTCTCTTTGACTGTTGCATCTCTTCGCTCTTCTTTCGCTGTCTGTGCGTCCTTCTCACTCCAGCCTTCCCTCCTTATCTCTCTCTCGCTCTCTCACTCACCCTACTCCACTCAACCTCTCCCAGTTAGTGAGTGTGTAAAAGTGTGTGTGTGTGTGTGTGTGTGTTCTTGTGTGCATGTGCTGGGGAGCTCATTCTGTTCTGACTCCAGGCAGAAGATGGTAAGTAATGTCTTTCCTTCTGCATTTCTGAGAGACTGTTTACAGGTTTTTGAGTGTACAGGTGTGTGTGTGTGTGTGTGTGTGTGTGTGTGTGTATGTGCGTGCTTGCACAGAAGTGACTTGTGTGCCTGTTCAATAAGTAAAAGATTTTGTATTATTAGCTGAGTGGGCATGGGGGGGGGGGGTTTGCAAGTGCTGTGTGTATTTTTTAAACATAATTTGTTCTCTTGCATACATATGTGTGCAAGTGTGAGCACTGATGTTGCTGATGATGCCTGAATGAGGTGTGCTGTCAGGCCATGGATGAGTTAAGGGTTACCCCTTAATAAGGAATAGAGAGCTGAGCGTGCTGACTAAATTAAACTAGCAGAGTTTGGGTCCATGATGAGGAAGAAGGGCATGACAATGAAGGGGCTCATGCATCTGATGCTGTGGCTGTGGTGTTTCTGTAGTGTTAGGATGTGTTGGACATGCTTACATAAAAAGAAAAAGAAAATAGGATGAGCGGGAGCGAGCGAGACACTGTTGCAATCTCACAGGACTCCATGCTCCCTCGATGTTTAAATCTTGTAATCCAGCAGCTACATTTTGAGAAACAGAAGCCACTCCATCCACATTTCCCTTCCTCATTTAGTTCCTGCTTCTATACAAAGCTCTTGCATTTTGCATACACAAAATGTATGCAAAAGCAAAATAAGCAACCCCTTGATCCCGATGCCTGTGCTGTTATTCCTCGTCCCTGGAGTTATCATGCGCTTCCCTCCAGTCACCAACATAGCAGCTTAGCTGGAAGACTACTGTAAATGGAAATAGGGCAATGTGGATGAAGAAGTGTGGAAGCAGCACCTTCAAAATCCATGACGGCTTTAAACAGCTGACAGGGAGGAGCAGCAGGGTATTGATGTTACTGTGCAGAACGACTTCGCTGATAGATAAATGTCAGGTACAGCAATAGATCTGCACCTTTATTAATGCTGTGTTACAGATACTAGAAGAATAGATCCAGAAAGGATCCGGTTAATGCCTTTTGTGCCTATTCTGTCCAAACTGTAACTGATAATTGTGACTGTATATTGTCGAGTTAGTTTATGTCAACCCAAATCAAAATTATATTTGGATTCATGTTACCAAAAAAAAGTTAGAAGTTAGCTTAAGTCTGGAAACGAGGAAACAGCAGCCTGACACGGTGCAAAGGTATAAAATCCACTCACCAACACCAAAATCTCACTAGTAATTGTTTGTTTGAATTGTCATAAAAAATTTGTAAAACAGCAATTAGCCATATTCCTGATGAACTTGTGCCACACTCTGAGTCTCTGCAGGTTGTCTAGTAGGCAGATTAATTTGCGGTGTGCATACTTAAAACAAAACATCATTTGGCTGCTGCTTTAGAATGAAAGAAAATGTGAAACTGGTCTTAGAAAATACATGCAACAAGTTTTGTGGCATTAGAGCCTCTAAAATGTTCTGACAGATTTTACTTTTGCTTCTTTTAAGAAATTGAGATTCAACAACAGAGTTATTTCATAAAGAGTTGGCAGGTTTTTTTGTTTGTTTTGTTTTTTTGGCAGAGCACCATTCTTTCTCCCTTTAAAAAAAATCTGCTTTGCCCAATCTTTATGTGGCCTGAGGAGAAATTGAAACATGCATGTCAAAGCTGGAGCATTTACCCTCCTCTCTGTTGACAAGAGAGACAACAGCTTTCAATAACTGTATGGAGGAGACAGAGTGATATTAATTTAGCTGTGAATAATGATTCTAGCCTGTTAAATGTCAAGTGTAGGGGGAGGCGGTGATGGAGAAACATGAGTCATATAGAAAAGGGATGTGGGATAATATGTGTGATATATTGTTGCAGAGACCAGGTGAAAGTAACTCCGGCCAAAGGGAAAGTGCTCTTTTGTCTGATTAATGTACACACATTGAGCCCCCTCCTTTTCCTTATTTGGCTCACAGTACTCATAGACCATTTGGGTCAAATTGCTTTAGGCTTTAAGTCAAAATCACTTCTGCTCAGTCCAGTGTGTTTGTACATGTGTGCACAGAACACTTGCACTTAGATGGCATTTTTATTTTTCGTTAAAAAGACTAATGCATGTTTGGAGTTATAAATACTTGAGTGACAAACAGTGTTTAAATGTGTGCTCGCTTCAACACACATTTCAATATAGACCTGCATCTGTATGTGTGAAGTCTGCATGTATTGCATTCTATATTATATTTGTTTTGAGTTACTCACGCCCACTGACTCTGAGAGTTTGACTTGAGGGCGATGGAAAGAGTACGAGAGCTTTGAACCGCATAGAGAAAGAAAGAGAGAAACAAACCGTCAGACAGAAAGAGGGAGGGAGGCTGACGGGTGAAGAGTAACAAGAAATAAAAGGCATTAAGAGGAATGGACGACACCATCTGATCTGAGCGTGCTCAGTCACTATGTGATAAGAAGCTGGGCAGACTGGTGAGCCACATAACATGGCCCTGTTAAATCAGCTGTTTTAGCTCTCAGTCTCCACCACACTGCCAACTCACTCAATAGCTCATTAATTTCTAATACAATATAGATGGCCATGGGAGGGCATGATGGATGACCACATCTCGACGAGGGAGCCCGTGGCACATGCTCCCGGTCAGCTGTGGTTGTTTGGCCTGTGCGCTGTAGAGTCTTCCTCACCTTTTATTTATTCCAGGGGGAGCCATATGAGAGTGAATTTTGTTTTCAATAAGCCAGTGTTTTCAAAGCGTAAGCACAAAACTTAAAATAAGTTGAAAGCACTGACAGCACTCACATTTAATTTGACAAGTAAAGATGGTAATTCATCAGAATCCTGCACAGTCATGGTCTGTGACATTATTCAAAAGATGTTTACATTGATCACAGTTAAATTCAGTTTAATTACAAGAAATAAAATCTCACAAGGTCATTTCACGTGTTAGATAACAGATCTGCCTCTGTTGGACCGATGGAAAAAATAACATATAACAAGGAAACCTTTCCAAATTAATTAATTACATTTTCCTTCAATCATTTCAAATGCATGCTCATAGTTTACTCGTTTTCATTGTTTCAAATCATTTCAAATAAACAGACCCTACAGCTATTGATGGTCCACATGTAACATGATGTCGCCACTTTGTGGTTTGAAGTTGTTTTAACATTGGTGAGGTAGTGGTGAACAAAACAGAATGTATTACTTCCACATTCTGCATCACATTACAAAACACAGTACAGCCCTTCATGGTGTTTTGACAGGAAGCTGCTGCCCATTGTACAATATTTATAATACCCCCCTGAGGCAGAATCAGAAAACTCACTGTGGCAAATAGTGATGGAAGTGAACAGGACAAAAAGGTACATTCAATGTTATTGAACTAAGTGTTTTCTTGCTGCTGCAGTATTTAGAAGAACCTTTTGTAGTTCCCTCCTGAGTTTCAATTTGTCACCGCCTGTGGTTTCCTGACAGTGTCCATTATCTGAGCAGTGCGTTTGATGAGGGCAACTACTGTGAGTCTGCAGTATTTCAATTAGTAGGGATGGGATACTCATCTCTTTGACACTCCCCCTTTAAGAAGTCAATTTATTATATCATCTAAAATGTTACTGTTTCATGAGGAAAGGTCGGGAATCATCCTCCCTCAGTAGTAATTCACAGTGAGCTGTTTTTTTGCCAACCATATATTTGTCTGGAATAGATGTGATGTTTTTAAAAAGATTTCCAACTGATATGTTTTGTCTGGTTTTTTTTTTGGTGGGGGGGGCTAGAAGGCTTCCAGAGCAGCAGATAATTTCTGTCAATGCAGATGGCTGTGTGTGTGTTGTTTTCTTTTTTCTGAAATCTTAACCACAGTGCGTGGATGTCATGTTGTAATCTGGCTAGGATGTAACACATGAACAGCATAATGGCTGTAATTACAGAAGGAAATTTTAAATTCTGACCTCTAAAATTCAATCTAACCACATCAAAATGTCAGGGAAGTCTATGGGCAACAAGAGGCAGAAGCATAACCTCCTACTAGCCTCATTAGTGGTGTTAATAAAAGTCTTCATGTGCCTTTTGGTGGAGACTTTGTTATTAAAAGTGTCTTACCACAGCATGAATGAAAATAGTCCAATCATGGGGGACCCCAGTAGAGCAGTAATAGGTGATAGAAATGAATTATGTTGCATTTTCCTGGATCATTTTATTTCCCGTGTGATTTGGGTTTTACGGTGTACCTCTTCTGTGTTCGACATGATGGGAGGAAGGGAAATAAAGTTGCAAACATTTTGGATCAATGACTGGTGCTTGCACTGATTTCAGGGCTCACTTATAGAATTGTGTGTGGTGGGTTTGCATAGCAACTACAATCGATCGCCAGATGTCCATATTTGACAGGTACTTGGGGCACAATTTAGCTCAGTGCTCATCTTCATTTGTTCTACATTATGCACCCAAAAGCCTATTAGTAAACATTGTCCATTTGTCTTCCATACCAAGACATTTGTGTTTATACCCAGTACTTACAATTGGGATTAAGAGACATGCATGCAAAGGAATGGAATATACTAGCATTGCAGTTAGTCATTCAGAACTCAGAGAGGATTTAACAAAAAGATACTCCTCCCACTATGAGCTGGACTTATTTTTAAAATGGTGACATGTTTAAAAAGAGGACATGTGTATTCTCTTTAGCTCTCTTGAACATCAACACTGGCACTCTGCAAACACACATCAATTTAAGCTGACAACAAAATGACACAATGTTCAAAATGTGGTTTTATCCTATGATACCTGTTCTCCTCTTGTTCTGATGGGGAGTAAATACCCCACGCAACTCCTACCTGCTGTCCTGACCTGTCCTGTCCTGACCTGTCCTGTCCTGACCTAATCTGTCCTGTCCTGTCCTGTCCTGACCTCATCTGTCCTGTCCTGTCCTGTTCTGTCCTGACCTGATCTGTCCTGTCCTGTCCTGTCCTGTCCTGTCCTGTCCTGTCCTGACCTGACCTGTCCTGTCCTGACCTGACCTGGCCTGACCTGTCCTGTCCTGACCTGTCCTGTCCTGACCTCTCCTGTCCTGTCCTGTCCTGTCCCGACCTGACCTGACCTGACCTGACCTGACCTGACCTGACCTGACCTGACCTGTCCTGTCCTGATCTGTCCTGTCCTGACCTGACCTGTTCTGTCCTGTCCTGACCTGTCCTGTCCTGACCTGACCTGACCTGTCCTGTCCTGACCTGTCCTGTCCTGTCCTGTCCTGTCTTGACCTGTCCTGACCTGTCCTGTCCTGTCCTGACCTGTCCTGTCTTGTCCTGACCTGTCCTGTCCTGACCTGACCTGTACTGACCTGACCTGTCCTATCCTGTCCTGTCCTGTCCCGACCTGACCTGACCTGACCTGACCTGTCCTGTCCCGACCTGACCTGACCTGACCTGACCTGTCCTGTCCTGATCTGTCCTGTCCTGATCTGTCCTGTCCTGTCCTGTCCAGTGCTGTCCTCTCCTTTCCCTCATGCCCTTGGCTGCCATGGCCCATCCGAGATAGTCACACAGAGACCTGATGTCCACCTGAAAGACAGAGGGCGCTGTCTCCTCCACCCGTCAGTCTCTGTGTGCCTCTGTCGCCCCTGCTCCCCTCTGCTGAACCTGGCTTTGGCGCTGTTAACCTTTTTCTCTTTTTCTCTCCTCTGTCTCTTTCTCTATCTCTCTATCTCTCTCGCTCGCTCTTTCGCTCTCTCTGTCTCTCTTTATCTCTGTTGTGGCACCAGGCGCGACTCCCTTCCTGTTCATCCACCCTAAGCATTGCTGAGGTACTCCTGCATGTGTTCTAATGCATCCTTATAGCCATCATCATGGCACTGGCCCCCTCCTTCTCCAAAAGCACCTTTGACTTCCTGCCTGGCATGATTGCTTCCCCTCACTAAACTTCCTGTCCCTTCTCTCCTGTGTGTGCTGTTCTGCCTGATGCACACCTGCTGTCTCTCTGTGGGTTGTTTCCTTTTTTTCCCCCAATCCTTTCTGTTCCTCTTATATTTTGTGTGTATTTGTTCTTGTTATGTTTTTAGTCTGATTTTGTCTTGCAGTTAAATGTCACTTTGCCCTCATCCTGATATATGTTCTGTCTCTAACCCTTGCCTTGTTTCCATACTCACACACCCTCCAAAATTAAACTCCCCTCCATCACTTGGCATTCTCCTCAACTGCATTTCAACCTCAGAGCTGAAGTTGAAAGATGCTTGAATTATGTATTTGAATGAAAGTGATATTGCTTGCACAAACAACACAAAGTGTGTTTCTCTCCCTCTGTCTGCACACCTCAGTTCCTTTTAAAGGGGCAGTTCGCATAGACACACACACAGCATCTTGTAAAAAGAATAGACAATGTTTATGTACAGGAGGCCTGTACACCACTCCTGTGCTTGTTACTCTGGTCATTGTTCAATGGCTATGATCTGTGAGTGATCAAGACGTGCAAGGGCATAGAATAGTCCTGACACTTGTCCACTTTGATATTGAAATCTATTGATTATCTGTGAATGTCCTGTAATGTAATGTGTAAAAGTTTTGGGAGCAGTCATGTTTGACAATTTAAAGATAAATTCAGCTTTATTCACCTTTTTTAAAATGCAAAATACAGCAAAAGAATCCGGCAGTTACCTCTTTTCCTCAGAGTAATTGTAGTATAATTTTTATTTTCTTAGCAGTCAAGTTACAGTTCAAAATTTGCTAGTAACCAAATCCCCATAAATGGATTACTATATTTTTATTATCTGTAATTTGTTTAGAGTCTCATAGATGGACCAATATTTCCAGCCAATATTATTCTTATCTTAGATATATAGCTAAGATGTATCACTTATAAGGAACATTATTGAGTTCGTTTAGAAAAAAAAATGTATGTATACAATGCAAGTTTAGCTGGTTTGGGATTATTTCAAAGTTTATATGTTTCATTTTCATATTTATGCATTATTATTTTTGTCAATCAAGTTTGATATATTTTATGTAGTACTTGCTTTGTGTTTATTAATGATAAATAATTTACCAGTGCGATTTATTTTTCAGTTATTTCACTTAGTATGATACTTGGCACAAATATTTTTCTTTGCAAGATTTGGCTCAAAAAATCTGCATTGATTTACTGCTATGATTTACCTTTAATTACATACATTTCAATATGAATTAAATCATTTTTATTTTCTTGTTAATATGATTAAAATGTGAAACCCAAGCATCAGCTCCTTTCCTGAAAGTAATTGTAATCCAGATACTGTGCTCCTAGTAGTATTTAATTTCAGTACAAAACAGGTCATGGTAACTGGATTGCTGTGTTGCCATTGCTTGTAATCTGTTGCTCCCATGTAGCCAGGTCTTGGGTATGATAGGGTCAAGCACTCACTTACATTAACTTGCATTTAGCTTCCACTTGCACATAGACAAACTAAGATATGTGTCCACAGCAGCAGCACCCAACTGGAACTATCGTAAAATCCACAAACCCCTTCTCTTCTTCATCCATCTTTGGTTCTGTTTTGTTGGTGGTGGTTAGTGTTTTCAGGTGACTCGTTTACCATGTCTTTTTATTTTTCAATTTCCTTTTTATTCAATTGTGCAGAGTGTATGTCAGGTTAGTACTGGCTTAGTTCTGAGATCTGTGTTGTGTGTATGTCTGTGCTTTATGTGTGTTGTGAGTGCATCTGGGTGCAAAATGAGGAGACTCTGTGCAAATGTGTTTTGCAACTAACTGATATGTTGTGTTGATCGGGGTGAGTGTGCATGCTTTGTTGCTGCACATGTGAGTATGTGTGTAGCATGAAGGTGAGTGACTATCCTGTGGCTTCCCTCAGGCCTCACGGAGAGAATTCAGGGCTCACCTGGATGAGGTCATCACGCTCAAGTCAAGGTACTCTACCTTGGACCAGGTAAACCTGCTATCTTTCTACCAACCTCTATCTACTAGCATGCAGTCCACTGCCATCCCACAAAGCACCTCACCACACTAGTGACAAACACCAACACACAAGCAGAGAGGCAGCTGAGGGAGAGCGCACCCTGTTATTAGCATGTACTGGGGCTGGTTAGTCCATTATCTTTGCCGATAGTTCAAGAACAACAATGGCCACATACACTTGCAAAGAAGTAGCAAGAGGTATGAGAGAAAAATCCAGAAAGGTGTAGATGGCACAGTGCGATACATTTTTAGGAGGTTAATATTGTTAGCCCATTGACCCATGCATTTACCCCTGCATTCTAAATCTGTGTATTTTATCTGGATTAGAAGGAACCCATGGTGATGGCAGACAGCATAATAATACATTTATGTTGAGATCTCAGCCAGGTGTAATGCCACTTGTTTGACCACAAAAATGTGCCCATTCGCTTTGCAAGGTTTGCATAACTGTTCTCATGTAATTTAAAGAAAACTAAGAACAAACCCTCGCTCAGCAAAGGAAAATGAGATCAGGATTATGAAGCAGCAGTCATTTTCTTGACTCTGGACTCACTAGATCACCAAAGTGCCCCAATCCAATTTGCATGTCGAAATCTGATCACAACACCTATCAGCTCTAAATGCAAAGGCCTGTGATCTGATATTGATATCCAGATAACTTCAGCAGACCAATCACATATTAAGACTTGGCATCAATAGATATCCTAGTCTCCAAAAAAAAGCACATTCTACACTTAATCATTGCAATTTCTACAGGTGGGAGATGTGTTTTGCAAAGTCAATTTAGAAGTCATGTGGTGACACACATGACAACACAGTGGGCAAAAAAGCAGTGAAGCATGTAATTTGGACTTTGTTGCCCCTCAGAGCTAGCCCTGAGTCACCATGTTTAGTAGTCAGCAACAATTCTCCACATTGCCTGTCTCTTGAGATCTCCCCCAGCACTCATTCTCTCATCTGTCACCCACCAGGTCATTTGATGTGATTTGTGTCTCAGTGGCTGGTAATGTTATATAGTTTTTCTGCAGATGATGTGAGTATGTATGTGTGTCTGTACTTGAAATGGATTTGTGTGTGTGTGTGTGTGTGTGTGCGTGCGCACGCACGCGTTGTTGGTTTAACAGATGATATATTAGGCTGCAATTGGAAAGCTCAAGAGAAGTCATGAGTGCTCCACTGTCAGTGGAGAGAGCAGAGGCCCGCTCCCCTCTCCTTGTGTCTTCACTATCAAGGAAGGAGGAGTTGGCTCAGGATATGTCTAAATAGCATTGTGTCCTTCCCTCTACCATTCAGTCCCTTCCTTTGCGCTGTCCCACGACCTGAGGCAGTTGAAGCCAGTTGAAACAAGCCTCCCTCCCCTGTCATGACCCTCTCATTCTCAACGCAAACAGACAAATCTTTCTCTCTATGCATAATTTGTCCAAAATCTCCTTTTGTTTTGTGCTGAGCTCAGCACTGCAGAGGTTGCATCCCATAATTTCCTGGAGCATCTCCTCAGCTAGCCAGTTATTGGGCCCATTGATTTCCCCCCCTCCCTCTGGTGGTTAGCAGCCCTTGGGCCATGTGCCTTGCTGACCTGGCCGCACTCACTATTCTGTGTACGTACACACTGCTGCCACCCGCTACCCAATCCATCGATCTCCATGACAACCTGTCATCAGGCTGTTTCCGCAGCGACAATGGAGTTCACTTGCAGAGTGATTAGATTTCCTGGCATGGAGGCTGATGATTTTGGATTTTGGTGCGTGTATGTCTGTGTGTCTGTCTGTATTCCTAGTATACTGTAACATGCCATTAAGACCAATGAAGGATTGTCAGGCCCAAATCCTCAGATACACATACTGACACACACATGTCAAGAATGACTTTTTGTCACTTGATTTCATTTAATAATTTTTATTTATGTTTTGTTCACTGAATGACTTTGTGAACTGTTAAACCTGCTATCTATCTGATGTGATGTGTGCGTGTTAACATCTGCATCCCTCATATGAGCCCATCCTCCTTCTCACTTGGTTGGTCTCTCACCAGTAACGGGGATTGTAGCAGAGGGTAGATTAGAAATGAGTGTGAATGTTTGACAGTTTGCTTTTTTGCACCCCAACTCCCCCACTCATCCCTCTCTTTATGCGTATACAATACCCCATTCTACTCCTGAACCCATTCTACACATATTCTCCTCACTTCCTAACACCCCCCCGCCCACCCCTGTATATTTTCCACAGCGTTCATCTCCATATACAAACTGTCTCCCCTCATGATTCTCTGATGATACGAGTTGTTCTACTGAGCTATTTTTGTCATACTAAGGTCCTGTTTTCCACCCGTGTCAGTCTTAGTGTCATCAATCCACACTGCATCAAGATGTTGAGCTGTGTCTTGCAGTACCTTTATATTTACTGCATTAATCCCAGCTGCACGAGAGATTAAAGACACATTTAACTAAGAAGGTGTATGTGAAACAGGATTCAGAAGTGAAAAACTTCTTGTGGTTTGTCTGTGTGTTTAAAGAGACCAGTTAGGGAGTGAGATTTTGATGTAATTGTCCTGCGTTAATCGTCACATAAAAAAAACAAAAAAAAACAAAACATTTTTAGTTTAGTCCTCTGCAGTTCTTTTTTAGCAAGGTACACCCTGTACAAAAATGTCCTAGCTGTCGATTGTTAGTTTTTATATGTGCTTTTCAATGTCTGCAAGTTTGAACTGTCTTGCTGTAGCTGTATTTAGCTTCCTTAATCCCCACCTTCGTCTTTTTTTTTTTTTTTTTTTGTCCTATCTCTTGCTCTTTTTTATAAATTGAGGCTCTGCATTTGTGGCAAATATCTCTTAGCAACTATAGTTGGCGGCATCATGAAGGTCCACTGGAAAAAAGATTGTACAAAGAACAGCTGGGCTAGAGAAACAGATAACACTATCAAAATTACAAAGCACCAATAAGTAAACGCAGGTCTGAAAACGTCTCTGCTCTAATGTGTGAAAGGTTTGGGAAGAAGAAGTTCAGTTGAATGAACAGATAGCGACTTTTTAGAATTGCTAGCAAGGTCAAAACAGCTAGATGTTTCACTGAAAATGATGACTGTGTCAATATTTACTTTTTCCGCAGTGCAACATATAGATGGGGCATATCAGTTAAATACTGTGTTAGACTAACTTTTGCAGAAGCAAGAGTAGGAGTTCAGTTGCAACAAAAAAGATCCTTTTGTCAAAAAACATGGCAAAAAGACACAATACATTTGCAATACAACTGCTAACTTGTTATATCCAGCCTATTTAGACTGTTAAAATTTGTTACGATTATAACGTCATGACTCTAGAGAGTCCGTTTTTAAGCATGAAGTTTAGAAAAAGACACTAATCGACATGAGCAGTGAGACACAGGACAGAAGTTAAACCTTCATTTTGTGCTGGCTGAGCAGCTTCAGTTGGAATGAATAGGCATCATCATAGAGTCTGGTATCTGGTTCTTACAATCCACCCATGGCGGTAACATAAGGTGGAGGAGTACCTTCGATAATTAATCAAACCACGCTCAATTAGGAAAAAGAAAATAGAAGGAATTGTTCTATTAACAACCGACACAAAAGTATGATGAAAATAAGTTTGATGTTCAGAATTAAAAGTAATAATTAGCTGATTAAATTGTTACATAACATGATAACATAAACTCAACCTAAAATAGCTGCAGCAGCCATTTAGAATACAACAGAAGACATGCCGTATGGAAATACAGACACACACACAAAATATGAGAAAATAAATAAACCAGACCCAGAGGCAGGATACACAATAATAAGATGAACAATTAGCTTGCAAAGGTAGAAATATACTGGTAAAAACTTACAGTATTAAAGTAATAGTGAAGTTTGACATTACATCAAAGTCAGAACTTGCAGAGAACCTTAAATGTGTAGCTGTACAATCTGAAATGGGAGTATAAGTCAAAATTGTGATCAGCCGTTCATCACAATTGCCTGAGACCTCCAGTCGGCTGCCACAGGTAGGATTCAGCCACCCGGAAGCCCTCAACTCTTTCTCTTTTTCTATCTGTTTGTTCTCTCCTCGCTGCTCCACTCTCTTCTCCTGCTAGGGCTGCTTGTTGCAGTGGATGTCTGTCTGTCTGTCCCACCATCTGTCTTGTCTGTCCGTCTTCTCCGTCTTGTCCATCTTGTCTGTCTGTCTGTCTGTCTGTAGTTTTGTGGTTGCCGGGACAGATGCACTGATGCCTGTGATTCGATGCTTTATCTCCACTAGCTCCAGTGTAGGTTGGAGGGGCTTAAAGATGATCGCAGGAGGACCTTCAGCTCTCGAGTAACTATCCCACCCCCCCTTCCCTTCCCCCAACTCCCCCTCTACCCTTCCCTCACCCTCCTCAGAGGAGCGCGCAAAACAAACGCCCCACTCTGTGCCCCTCCCTTTCCCTCCCCCTCTCCACTCCTGTCTCCCTCCTCGCTTGCTAAGCTTTCTCTCTAACTGTTGCTCTCTCTCTCTCTCTCTCTCTCTCTCTCTCTGTCTCTGTATATCTCTCTCTCCCTATCTGTCTGTTGCCACTGGTTCTTAAACTGTCTGTCATTTACTCTCGTCACTCTCTGTCCAGTCTGTTAGATTCTTCCTCTCTCCGTCTCCTGCAAACCTCTCTGTCCCTCGTTGCTCACTTTCTTTGTCCATCTCTTTCTCCATCTTTTTGTCTATCTCTTTCTGTCTCTCCGGTTAACATGCTCTGCTTTTCAGTAGCTATGTCTGGTGTGCTGGATGTCTGTTATGTAGATGCCATCAGGCCACTCTAGTGGTCTTTATTGTTTTTGTTCTTTTCTTCCTGTTTTCCCTCCTTTCTGCTATGTCTCGGCTCTGTAGTTTAGTGAAGTCTGTCTAGTCCGTGCTTCCTATTTTTGTTTCTTTTCTTTCTGGGCTGTGGGACCACATCATGCTGATCCTCATCCTTCCACCCCTGGTCTCTCTATCTGTCTAACTCCCTGTCTTTTTCTATCTCTCTATCTCTCCATCCCTTCTCTCCCACCATACCAAACACCCAGCCCACCCGCCCGCTCCACCTCCCATCTCCCACCCTCTCACCTTGGCTGTTTGGTGCCTAGTGGTGTCGCAGTATTAGCCTAGCTAATGGCGGTGAGGGAGGGGAGGAGAGAGATAGGGGTGGGTGGGCGGGCGGGTGGGTAGAGAGACCTTCACCTTCACCACGGGTGCTTTGGTTCTCCGTACACCACACACTGCCCACACCCAACTTAGATGTCTACTTCCACTTCACAGAAGTCAATGAGATGCAGCAGTTACAACAAAGGAAAGGAGGACTACCAGAGCTCACAGAGAATGAAAGTGATGTCAGCACAGACAGTTAATGTCTGAAAGACAACAAGCAAAGCAGTTATATCATTCAACACATCTGAATATAAAGATGGAGTACAGCCAGGCCAGAGAACCAGCACCAAGACAAACAGAGAGCTTAACACCCCCCAAGAAATGTGAAAGTCATCCCCGACTGACAGTTGACCAATAGATGTACTGACTGTAGCTTTTTTAAAATCTAGGATTTTAAGTAAATTCTAAGAACTGCCCTTAATTTTTACACAGACAGTAAAATTCTCACATTGAAATTCATTTGGGTTAAATTTATATACTTTCATTTTACCCAGCTCATCCAACTGGGCCTATATTTGTGTAGGTGTAAAAAGGATAATGATCTTTTATTTCTGTGCCAAACTTACGGACTGATACACTGCAGCCTGTGATTCTCTTTTAGTTATTTAGTCTCTCCCTAAGGCTGAGTTTCCCTAAAGCATGTTCATACCATAACACAGCATCTCCGCAGCATAGACTTTTGTTGAGCATCTTAACCTCAACATTCACCAATGTCACGTAAATACGTTGATTATAACAGGAGATTGGCAGCTTGTCTGTGTACAGTTTTCTACCCGGCAGTTGCCACCTACTGTGTAGACTCTTGCTTTCATTTGGCTTTAACTTTTTGCACTTGAAGAGTAACTTAACACAATGCTGGAGAGAGAGTCTTCCACTGCTTTCCAACCACCCAGCATCACCGATGAGGGCGGTTGGGTGCGGTCAAAGGTGATAACACACCTGCACATTGCTACAGGAAGCTGAGGGTTGAAGCGCTGTTAAGTTACTCTCTAAAGAGTGCAGACACTTAAAAGAAACCTTGCCTGGTCAAATCTTACATTTTAAATAGAGGCACTTGCTCTTTCAGCACATTTAAAACTAAAACATTAATGTAGCTGTGTCTAAAATCCTTACCATTTCTTTAAAAAATCAGGTTTTGAGTATGTAGTATGTTCTCATTGGCAAAATGAAGTGTACTGATATATTGCACACTAAAAGTGGAGAACTGAAAATGGATGTGAAATAAGTTTTAGGAACTTTCCAGAAAGGGAACTATTTCTCTTTCTTTTTGTAAAGTTTGATTAATAGTGATGCTCCAAAATTCCAGTTTGACAACAGAGAGATGACAAGAAACACTCAGAATAAAGATCCCCAGCCAGACATAAAACAGTGTGGTTCATGACAAGAACCCAGGTCCCACATCAGCCATCAGCAAGCCCTGAGTCTCTGTACACTAACTGCAAAAAACAAAATACCGTGACAAGTTATACTGTGTAGGGTTACTAAATATTATGGGACAGGGGCACAGCAGCCGTGGCAACTGTCTGACTGGCTCAACCACTTCCCCCTTAACAGAAAGAAAGAGCATCTACGGGTCCTAATTTTGAGAAACAATTAATGTGAGATCACTACAAATTGTCTACATTATATTTTTCATTTGTTTTCATAATGAATAGCAGTTCAATTGGCAATTTATTACTGGTGCTACTTGTATTTTTGATCACTGGCTCACTGTGGATGCCGACGAGCTATGGTCTTAAGATGGTTTTGGGAAACTCCATCCAATTTTAACCCACTCTGCTCTCCTCCCCTCCTTGCCATAGATTATACATAGTTAAGCGCTAATGCAGCTACCATGCGGCATCAGCGATTTCCACAGAAACCTCACCGTTCTGCACCACATCTGAACAGCCACTATCTATACTCAACACTACATTTCCACTACATTTGATGTTACACTGTAGCACAGTTAATACATCCGTTATGACATCATGATACAATATTGTCACTCTGTATGTTGTTGCCTTTGTCCGTATTATTTAAGTGCCTTAATCTAACAGTAGAGTGACCTGTCAGTGCATTTTATCATTGTGAATATCACTTGTGATACGATGATGTAGTGTATAGTAAGTGATGATAATGGCAATGCAGGAGATGCAGCCATCTCCCAACAGCAGGACAAAGTGCACAGTGTAGTGTGACACGGCTCTTGCCAATGCTTCTGACTTGTTGTATAAACAGCTTCTCATCTCAAGCATGTCAAAAGAGCAGCCTGGTTATCTCAAATTACCACCACCTCTGCTCTCTCTCTCTCTCTCTGTCTTTTTGTCTTTGCCCTTCGTCTTTCACTCCCAATCGTTCCCATCATCTCTAGGTGCAGTCACGATGCAGCAGCAAAGAAAATATCCTAAGATCAAGTGAGTACTGAGCTCACCATTCAAAAACACTCCCTTTTCTGTGTGTTATATCTGTATGTCACCAAGTGTGCTCTCAAACACAAAAATAGATTTTAAATGAGCATGTGATGTGACAATGTGAACATGGTTTATGTGTTCAGCTGTGTGCGTGTGGCTGCTATTTCATGTTTGTACGTCTGTGTGTGTGTGTGTGTGTATGTGATGTTTTGCCAGAGTTTGTTAAGCCTCATGTTAAGCATCAGAATATGCTGTTGAAGCGTAAGTGTATGTTTAAAGGAAAGAAATTGGGTCAAGGGAAATCAAAGCACAGCACCCATTCTTCGCTGTGAGGCAAAGAGGCAGAGGCAGAGCGAGGCAGAGGGAGATAAAGAGAGAGGGAGAGAGAGAGCAGATTACACATTAGTTACACCTTTGTTCCTTTTATCTTTGGAATTATTAGAGAGGTATTATTAGACCAACATTGCTGCTATCGAGCACCTCTATCATCCAGCTGGGTTCCAGAGCTTCTGCAAACAAACAGCACTATTTCCTGCCAGTCCCTCTTCACAGCATTCAAATTGTGTTATTGCACATATATATATACATATATGCACCAAAGACCTAAATCATGTTAATCCAGTTGTCTTGGTGATATTAGTGCGGAAACACATTAGATTACATATGTTTATTTGTTGTGCTATTTGAGCAGATCATCTCCTGGGCTTGGGAATTTGCCATTTACAGCTACAGCCACAAACCCAGTATGCTCGGATCAGTTTGAATGCCTTAGCAGCTTTTTCTTTTTAAGTTTTCAAGTGGTTCTTAGGCAAAAAGATTTATTTTTTAAATAGAGCTTTTGGTCTCCAGAGATAGTTGAGTGGTTTAGTTCCCTTCCATCGCAGCCACATTTATGTCTCCACTGTCTCGGGATTGAGTCCCAGCAGGTTTCTTTTTCCTATCTCTCTCGTTTTTGTATATCTAATATTTAAATCAAGAATTAAAATGCTTAAAAAACAGTTGAGTAGCTTGCCTAAACTCTTGCGGGAGGGAAAAAAGGACCGGTTTAGAAATTTCAAATTACATGCGTGCTTGTTTTCTTTTTATTAAACTCAGTCAAGATTTTCTGATTGGAAAGCATCTGAAATAATTACACTCTTATCAACTAAGTGCACTATGTCATATGTTTTTCACTTTCGTAGTAACACTTAGGGGTTGCAGTTCAATTGGTGCTAGTTGGATTTCTGATCACTCGCTCACTGTGGACCCCACAGAGCTGTGGTATTAAGCTGGTTCTTTACTGAACTAGGTTTTTTTAACATATTGGTCAGAAACTTTTATAAATGATGGTCCTCTACCGTATGTAAAAATTCTAGTCTTGGTTTAATCAATGTCAGTGTTACCTTTGGACTATATTATGTGGTTGGAGGTAGAAAATAGTGAATGACTCACAGAGGATGGGATATTAGACCTGACATTGGTGATATGTCACTATTCTGGAATATGATTTGATTTTATGACGACCATTTCATGACTGTGTATGTAATGTCGGATGTTTTCTTAGGTCACAGTGCAGTGGACATCACCAAGGTGGCCCGGAGGCACCGCATGTCGCCCTTCCCCCTCACCTCCATGGACAAGGCCTTCATCACTGTGCTGGAGATGACTGCTGTCCTGGGCACTGAGATCATCAACTACAGAGGTAAGGAGGACAGATGTTTGGTTTCTCTGGATCTGTCATGTCATCTGAGCAAAAAAAACTACCCTAAAGAAAGATTTTTCTGCATACAAACTCTCTTCACAGCAACACAAATGCCCCAGATTTTTTTTATCTTGTCTCTTGATATCTCCAATTTACTTTCCCATTACATCTGTTTACATTAGTGACGGAGCCAGATAGGAGGTTGAGGTATCACACCTTTCAGATCAATGCAGCCAAATAATTCGCTAAGTTCATATGACAGGATTTAAGCCCTCCCTGTCCACGACTGGACAGCTTACTGAATCAGCAGACTCTGTCTTCAGGCCATCATGGCCACACACAATCAAATGCACTCACACACACACACACACACATAACTAACAAACTTTTCCTAGTGACCCAAATGTCCTGTGCAAGCTACCCATGCATGCATCTAGTTCACAACAACACAAATCTTTATGTACTCAAACATATATTGTTGCATAGCCATCCACAGTCTGTTCTAGTAGTAAAGACAATGTCTGATATGGCAACAGCAAACATTTGGATTCTTTATTCAGGTGTTCACCTGTAGCAATAACCAGCTTAAGTATATATTTGGGTGTTGTGTTGCTGGTTTAGTTAAAAAAAAGACCTGTATATTAGATGCATATTAGATAAAGCATTTTTTAAATGATTTTTATCTTTTCCCACAAGAGAGATTTTAATTTCAATTAGTGTCAGTGTGTGTTTAAATAATTAGCCATCACCAAATGAGGTAACACAATAGAAATGACCAATGAACTACTTGCATTTTGACCATATCATGAACTGGGTGTCTGGTAAGACTCACTAACATAAACAGGAACACAAGTCACTTAATATCACCAAAGATAGCCAATCAAAGATCATTGAAGTTGTTACTAAAGCATCCATGATAAGTTGTTTTATGTTTACAATATGTAATGTGGTTTTTCTGGTCAGAATGATGACCCAACAGAATTAAGGACCCATCGGGTTTTTGGAGCATTTCACAGCCTTTGAGCTCATTGTTGTACTTCTTAGCCTGTTATTGTTTACTCTCACTGCTTTTATCAGTATCATTTTCAGCAATGGCAGGCAGCTGTTCCTAATGAAAATATCTTCCCAGCACCAAACTGCAGTAAAACAAAGTTAGCAACAAGAAAGTGAACGTAGTGCAAAGTGGAATAAAGTAAATATTGGATATAAATTCTTTGCATGGCCAAAAACAAGAATCTCATTGAATGGTAATGCCTCTTATCGGCAGGAGGGGTAATTCACATTCACAATAATTTTTGGTCCGTGAAGTCACACTCTTAAGTAGCAGGTTATTCCATTCTCTTCTGTAAAAAATCTTCTTGATTTAGTAAAATGTGTTTCAAAGCATCTCAGATATTTATTCATTTATTATAATATTTAGCTGTTGGTCTGAAAAGATATCCACATAAAGGTCAGTTTAGCACCTGAGGGGCCTGTCATCCTGATGGTAGAGTGGCCTCAGCAACAGAGGAGGATGACACACCACCAGGCTTTGAGCCAGAGGGGAAAACTCGCACTCTTTAATTCACCTCTGAAGCCAAAGTAGCAAGGACTTGGGGGGAAAATGGCCTGTGGCTAGATCAATGATGGTAGAGGGAACAATCTGTCTTTTCCCAAGTGTAAAGTGATGTTTTATGTTCTTGGAGAAGTCGGAGGGGTAAGGACGAGAGGGAGAAAGGATTTAAGAGATGAAATATTTAGAGAGACAAGAGCTGGAGCTCCCCTTTTGGATTAAGAGGGGTTTGCATGTGTATGTGTGTGTGTGTGTGTGTACTGTGTCATAGTGTGTTCATCAATGTATATGCTGAATGTTTTGCATATATTGAAACATTAAAGGATGTTTTTTTAGGTATATTGTATGTATAATTATATAGTTCTTATTATAAAGTTCTTGACCATTGCAAAGCAGGCACGAAAGAATAAAACATATTTACTTAAATGTTGAACAATTCCTTCAAATCTTTTCTATCTTTATCCAGGATAACAAACATGGGCTGTATGTTTGGTGTCAATGTGCAGTTGCATATGCATGTATATGTTTACATGACACCTCTACTGTCTGATTCCACTCTACCCTGTCTTTTTCTGTCTATTTTTCCACCCTTCACTTTCTCTGAGCCATTGTTTCTGTACAGGATCGCTTTAAGTGTTTAGTTTTTTTATGGATTATGATTTGGTTGATTAATTACACCATGCCTTGTGCTTCAATGATGTTTCTGTAACCTTTTTAAAACCTGGGCATAATGTAAGTGATGCTCAGCAAAGCATCTGTTCAAATACGCACTTTGCTTTTGCAACAAGACATCACCTCTGTTTTATTTTTGTGCACAACTCAGCTCGAGCACATGGTTTTAACAAGCTGTTCAAGTAGCAGCTTGGAAGGAGTAAAATACATCTCAGATGAAATGCTGTTGACTTCAAAAAGAAAAAAGAAGATGCAAGGATTGAACAAGAGCACGTGCGTCTTCCTCTGCAACTGAAATGCATTATTTACAGCAGCTCATTACGTCTGGCATTTAGTAAGCTGATGTGTGTGGCGTCTGTGTGTGTACATGCATCTTTCTTTCCCTTCAACTCATTGATATCAAAGTTCTGATCTTCATATTAACACCCACATAACCATAGCATAAAAGCTCAGAGAAATGCTATATTTAGCCACACAGCAGCTTAAGGTATTTTAGCGCCAGGATTTTTCTCCTCCACCCACTCTAACCCTGTCTTTCTCTGTCTTTCTTTCCTTCGCTCATTTTCTCTGGGTTATTGTTTCTGTAAAGAATCTGCATAAGAGTTTCCTCTGTTTTTAAGTTGTCTGGCAGCAGGAAGTGGTGAAGAAATTTAGGTATGGACACTTGAAAGCCTCCATTTACTGTATATGAATCAGGAAAGCTAAAATAGAAAAGAAGACAGAGCGTGCGTGTGGGCGTGCGCGTGCTTCATGTGTACTGGACAGGTGGTGAGTCATGCAGAGGGATCCTAATGCATGGTGTCACAATCAATCTCTTAATAAAGCGCACACACATATACATGCACATACCTTGGGCACATATGTCTCTCTGTATTTTAATCTGAATCTGATGCGTTGTCTCCCTGAACTCTCTCTGCTTCTGTCCTTCTTTCTCTCTCCAGCTGCGGCTCTCTCTCCCTCTGCCACCTTTCACCCAGCTTCTCGTCCTCTCCTCATACCCATGTTCTTCCTCTTCTCCCACAGATGGGATGGGTCGAGTCCTGGCTCAGGACGTTTATGCCAAAGACAACCTGCCACCCTTCCCTGCTTCTGTCAAGGATGGCTATGCTGTGAGAGGTAAGTACCAAAGATTATGGCAGGTAATGTAAAACATGTTCCTCTCCCTTTCTTCGTCACGCTCAAGCTCTTGATTTCTGTCAGTCCCAGTTTATTTTTTGGGGTGTTGTGAGTTTATATGTATTTTGCTGCTGCCAAAAGTCTTAATTTCCCTGGAGATCAATAAAGTTTGTATCTATCTATCTATCTATCCACCCTACGTACCTGTTCAAGTGTTTATGTGTAACCAATATTCATGTGGTTTCTGTGTTACAGTTTTTCTCAAAACAGTTCGTACAAATAGCAAAACTGCATGGATTACCTGCTAAATGCAGTCTCCTGTGCAAAATCCTTAGTTCATCACTCAAAACTAAATATTTGTGTCAATGAACATGCCAGTGACATCAGAAGGTCAAGTCCTTGTGTCATTGTGTACGGACAAGACAGTCAAAATGTTTAGTCATGTTGTCAATAGAACAGTGTACTCTGGAGGGATGTTTTGATGAAAACTATGGCTAAAGTTTTGATGAGAATTACATTGTAAATTGTAGGTTACACCCTGGTGGATGTGGGAGATTGATTGCAAGAGGCTGGACAAGATACACATTTACAATTTTACAATTTTTACTGTAATTTGTTGACAATGTCAATGCAACACAGAAAACAAAGAGCCACCACTCCGTAGTACCAAAAAAAGTAGATATATGAACATAGGACAATCTCCTCAGGGAAAACTGTACAGGTAGTGCTGTAGGAATTACAGCAGTCTTCCTACACCTCCTGACGTTCCTGTATGTTGGGCCACAAATTTTCATCCACATCACAACGGACATCTTCTCTTGCGATGTTGCGTGGAAAGAACCTTTTGGAGTGTCTTATCCAGCCTCTGCAGGCATCAGCTGTGATGTCATCACAAGCTGCATCCATGGCAGCAAGAAGGGTCATCTGTGTATGCGGCTGGCGATCATAAACTTTCCATCTCCATGCTGAGAAGAATTCTTCAATGGGGTTAAGGAATGGGGAGTAGGGTGGTACTTGCCAGTTGATGGGTCATGAGATCCACCGTTGAGCTATTTCCGAAATCTGGTTAATCATTGGTTGGCTGACAAATTTCCCTTCGTTACACAAAGTCAAGATTCAGCTGGGAGCAATTTACCAATTCTGGACATATTTATTGAAAAAAGTCTGATGGAAATGTATAGAAATGCTTGACATATTATGACAACTTGCTCAACCATTCTGTATGTAACGACATATACAATGAACTAATGCCTAAATGTTGTGAGGGGTGAGACTAATCAACAGACACCCATATTATACATTTTGCTGAACATGACATTAGCAAATGATAATGTAGGAAAAAGGAGAGAATTGTACATAATCATTTGCATGGACGTACCAATACATTTGCAACTTGTTCAAAGAAATGAGAAACAGTTTTTTTGATGTGAACAAGTGACACAATGATATGACGACTGAGCAAATAGTTCAGAGAAATTTCATTCTGATCTGAGAAATACACCAAAGCGACTGAGAAAAACTGTAATATTGTGCGTTTGATGTTAAATGCTGCACCAGCTAAAAACGTAGGAGTTAGCTAAGTAAACATGTGCACATCATTATATTAAAATGAGTTTGAGCTTGGCACAAACCAGGTCTGATGCAGATATAAATTACTATGCCATATTCCCACACATTAACTGTCAGGAAAAAACTCGTACTTAGCTGATAGAGCTAATTTGCCAATACATGTATAACTTCTTTGGATTAGATGGCTGATGGTTAAAGGTTGGGCATGGGCATCAAATAAAGGTGAGTATTGCAAAAGTTCTTTAAAGCCGATTTCTATTTACTTGCAGCTTCAAAAAGAAACCCAATTGTTTTCTAACTTATCACTCACTTCACAACTTTTTTTGCATGAATTTATTGCCTCAACCGCCAGTTTAAAGTCTTCTTTAATAGTCTTTTTTTTATTATGACCCCATTTAGAGGAAAATAGACCATGAAGCAAGGGAAGCCTTAGGGCGTGGTTACCTATGATGGACAGACTGTACCAGAAATGACAGCCTGCTTGACAATCAGGATGGAGTATAGAGCAGATCAGATCCACCCCTCACTCCTCCACGGTTCCACCTTCCATCCAAATATATTTATAAATAACACAGTCTCCCTGGAGTTATGAAATGTCATGCCTATGCTAACATGTATTTTTCCACATTTGAAAACAAAAATTAAAAACCTTGGACTGGATGAATACTGTATGGATGTAACTGCACACACTGCACATGGAGTCACTGTTGTGATTTCTTAGGAGGAAGTTGCCAAGCATATGGTTGCAAGTGAGGGACTACCGAGGCCAGTATGTCTTTCTTGCCACTTAAATGACCTGACTGTCCCAGTTTCACATGAACAGGACACCAGGGTAGTGGAGGACTGCCTCGGGAGCAATGTGAGGGTTTCTTCTGCCATGGTGGACTGGATAAAGCCTGAGTCTTTAGCCTGTTGGAAATAGAGGGGATTTCGGCTACATAGCTGCCAGGTGGAGATGAGTGACCACAGGTAGCTTTCAAACTGCTTGGGTTTTACCTTTTGTCATTGAGATGGGCCTCATTCTAGTGTCTCTGCTAACTCCTCTGGATGCTTTTCTAGGCGGGTTCCATGGGGACATTGGTTGTCTTCTCTTGGTCAGTAATGCTGTGACTGGGAGTCCTGGAGAACAGGGTGGCAGCTTGTTGCTTCAGGCAGCTAAAAACACTTGCATATAACATCTGCTGTTGGTTCTCACTGATGGAATAGGAGGAGTAGAACACCACAGGTCTCTCTGGATTTTATACATCTGTCCTGGGGGCCTGATGCCTGCAGAGGCATATATGTGCAGATTTTTTGAGATTTTAGGGCCTAGCCTGTGGGTGTGGAAGGAGCCAATAACCTACTGCTCTCTACAGAATCAAATCAGATTTTGTGCCCTTTCACCAAGCTACCACAGCCACATTTCACTGTCTCTGGGATGTAGAAAAAAACCTTAAACACTGAATGAACTAACTTTGATTAGACTACTAAATGAGTAAAGTGAAGCCCTGAGTTGATAGTTGGAGGCCTGGGGGCAATGAGAGAGTGTTTTGGCTCCCCTCCACTGAGAGCAATGCCAGAAATAAAGGAGTTAACAGTAAAAAAGAAAACTGATGTCTTCTTGTGATCTGAACATGGTGGATTTTGGGCAGGTATTAAACACACTGAGGGTTTGAAAATGTCATATTTCTATTGTACTTTTAAAAACAAGGAAAGAAAGTCATATCTGTCAACTTGACACTTGATAATTGTCATTAATGAGATTTTTTAGTAATTTGGCAGGAAATGAGAGGCAATTTTTTTAAGAAAGCATTTAATACTTCATTTAATATTATATGTTAAACCATGAATTAAAAGTCACATTTTTTCAACCAACAAGGCCACTTTACAGTTTTATATTTTATGTGTTAGGATGAGCTTAATTTTTAGTCCATAAAAAAGCAAGAGTTTCTGATTTCCCATTAGCCATTTGGGAGTAGCAAAACTAAAAGTATGGCCTCAGTGCCCTTTATGGGTGGAACACGTGATTAAAAAATGCATACACAAGAAAAAAAGATTTAACAGGTTAGACTGACAATTAAACCTGTGCCTGTTTTTGAGACATTTCATTTAATGCACAGTTTCTTGTTCTCATTCCTTCTCTTATTTGGTCGTTCTTTAGCCCACTGTAATAAAATGACTCAACAAAATGAGTCATTTACACATGCACACACATGCACACACACACACACACACACACACACACACACACATTTTCAGCTGCACACGTGTAATGTTAATAAATCTTTCTTTTATTCTAGCGGCTGATGGCCCAGGTGACCGCTTCATCATTGGAGAGTCCCAAGCTGGAGAGCAGGTGTGCACCCATGTTGACACTTAGATACATATGTTTCTCACACACACATTAGCATGCAAAACACCCACACAACCTGTGTATGAAAATAAAGTGTCTCACTTCTGTCCTTCACCTTGTGCCTTGACCAGCTCTAATTGCACACCTGTGTGTTCTTTTAGAAGGCGATGAAAAGCTCTTTGCCCCAAAGCAAGGCTGGAAAGTTAAAAGTGCTGCCCAACTATAAAACAGATTAGGCCTCTGAGACGAGAGCACGCTACAGAGATATATCAACTGTCTTGTCCTCTCCTCTTAAACATAAGCAGCAAACATGCACTTGACACATTGTAGGCCAAATCTTTTAAATGCACATTAATCATTCTGCCTTAATTTATCCCCACAAAAATATGAAAGATTACTAGTATATCATGATTCACCCTTAATTTAACATCTCAGTTCAATTTCAATTACAGATCAGTCATATAATTTGTCCTCTCTATGCCCTGGTACAGCCCACCCACACGGTGATGCCTGGCCAGGTCATGAGAGTGACGACAGGTGCCCCTATCCCATGCGGGGCCGATGCTGTGGTCCAGGTGGAAGACACGGAGCTCCTCCGTGAGTCCGAAGATGTAAGTCCAACATTATTGAACCTGTATTAGGTACAGTAAAGTTTACCTTATGTTGGCCTGCATGTACATAGCTTCAATATTAACATCATAGCAACTGAGTTATCTTTATTTTGAATTACACAGGGAGATAATGCCAGAGATGGACAAAATGCATTAATACATCCAGTTTAGCCTGGTGGTGAAACTTTGTCTGCTCACAACTGGTTTGTCTTTCAGGGCACAGAGGAGTTAGAGGTACGAATCCTCGTACAAGCTCGTCCAGGGCAAGACATCAGGTCAGTGTGTTCTTGTTGTCTAAGTTATTAAGTCTTTTTTTTTATTTTATTTTTTTTATAAATACTGTAGATTTGGAAACAAAGTCAACTGCCCACCCTCCTTTTAGTTTGTTAGTCCATCTCTCGTAGTACATATCTCATAGTAAGTACTGTCAAACAGACAAAATGTGTATTGTGTCTATTAAATGTAAAAGATTACTGTTTATACAAGTTTTAATTCCACAATGTTGATGTCTCCATAGGCCAATTGGTCATGACATCAAGCGTGGGGAGTGTGTGTTGGCAAAGGGAACCCATATGGGCCCATCTGAAATTGGTCTCCTGGCCACTGTTGGAGTCACAGAGGTGGAGGTCCAGAAATTCCCTGTGGTTGCAGTCATGTCCACGGGAAATGAGGTAATGGTTAAGAAGAAGCGTTACATTCATTTGGGAAATTATGTCTTTCAACCCAATAAAGCACACTATTATTTCTGTATTTGCCATAAACCTCAGCTGCAAAGGGACAGCAGTGTGCCATCTTTTCAGACAGTGTACCTTGTTGACAAATAGGTCTTAATGCTGCATGGATGTAATTAAAGTATACAAATCAGTTATGAGTCACTTAGTCCGTGGCCACATGCCAAACCTATGAAGTGGAAATTAGCAGGGTTCATGCTTTTATTGAGACAGTGCATGGGAGAAAGGCCGACTGGAAGCAGGGAGAGCAAGAGGGGAATGACATACAGCATAGTTCCGGAGGGTCCCAAAGTTGGACCCAGAATACTGCTTGCACACTAACCACTCGACTACCCATGCTGCAACCAATTATTATTTTTTAGGATTGATTGTGGACTGATCAGCATGTGCATCTAAAATGTAGAGGTAGAGAGCGTAGAGAAGGATGGTTATTGTTTCTCAGAGGTTCAAGGTTTAAAATCACTCCTTTGTTTTTAACAGAAGTTCAAAATCCAGTTATTTAGTTGATAACAACATAGAACAGAGCAAATTCTCACATCTGTCAAAGTCAATAATTTTCTGTTAATGGGCTAATCGTATGTGATGCCAATTTGAAACTTCAGACAGTGTTTACTTAGTCCAAAGTGTTGTATGATTTTTTTAAACTGAGTCACACTTTTGGCAGTCAGTGCATTGGCCTATTTTTCAGAATCATTTTGTTCCAAGAGCAGGCTAAATACAATAATAATATGATAATAAATTATGTATGATTTAGTCAACAAGTATCTTGGCCCAATATCTTGATGCTGAACAATTATTTTGTAACCCATCAGACCTCCCTTCCATCCAAAGAGATATTACGAATATTTTAAGAATAATGTCTAATTGAGGTTTGTCAACTTTGAAAGGGAATCTTACATTTGTATTCTAACATTTGTATCGCTCCACTTGTGTTGTGGTAGCTGCTGAACCCAGAGGACGACCTCCATCCTGGGAAGATCAGGGACAGCAATCGCTCCACTCTGCTGGCCACTATCCAGGAACACGGCTACCCCACTATCAATCTGGGCATCGTGGGAGACAAGTAAGCCTTCACAATAACGCAATTATCCCCTAACAGAAATACCTGTAGCCATAAACATTCCCACACTTCAGGATGATGTTTTTTATCTCTCTGTACTTCCTCTTATCCAAACACAAATCTCTATTATTTGACCTTCTGTTATTTCCTCTTTCACAAGTTGGTGGTTAACATCTGTCTGTCTGTCCGTCTGTCTGTCCGTCTGTCTGTCCGTCTGTCTGTCCGTCTGTCCGTGTGTGTGTGTGTGTGTGTGTGTTTGCCCGCCCCACAGCCCCGATGACCTTCTCAACGCTCTGAATGAAGGCATCAGCCGTGCTGATGTCATCATCACCTCAGGAGGAGTGTCCATGGGAGAGAAGGTATTTGACCAAACAAAGTGCACAGACTAGGTCATGGTATTGTGTTTTACTGATACCTTTACCTAGGGGCAGAGAATGGGACAACAGTCTCTATTTAACCTATTGATGGGATTTTTCAGAAATGTACAGCATTGTAATTAAACTTTTCATGCTGGAATTTCTTTTTTTTTTATGTATTATAATTTTCTGTTTGTTTATTGATGATTATTACAGTCACTTGTGTCAGTATTTCACCAGGGTTTGTAATTTTATCTTTTTCAGGACTACCTGAAGCAGGTGCTGGATATTGATCTTCATGCTCAGATCCATTTTGGTCGAGTTTTCATGAAACCAGGGTAAGAAAAGGAGTCAGCGTGATTCTAATGCAGCTTTTCTAACACATCATATTTACAGACAACTGGACAAGAAACACTGTCCCATGTACATTTTAAACCACAACTACAATTAATAAGACAGATTTAAACTATAATTTATGTATGAAATATGAAATAAATCAATATATGTTTTCTTTTTTTTTTTTTTTTTCAGTCTCCCAACAACATTTGCCACCTTGGACATAGACGGTGCTCGCAAACTAATCTTTGCCCTCCCAGGTAGTGTGTGAAGTTGAGAGAAAGAGTGATTCACTCCGCTGGTCCTGAAGAGATGTTACTCATATATTTTTCCCCTCTTGCTCTCCCCTCTCTGTCTGACCGTCTGTCCTAGGAAACCCCGTGTCCGCTGTTGTCACCTGTAATCTTTTTGTCATCCCTGCCTTAAGGAAGATGCAGGGCATTCTGGACCCTAGGCCAACCATCATCAAAGCGAGGGTAGGATGCACAGGGACAACAAAGGCTTCCTGACTTACTGGCCAAGACACAAAGAGTCAAAGTTCACCACGTGTTGAAGTACTTCACAAACACACATTTTTTCCTGTTTAATGATCAAGTACAAGAGTTAGCTCATGATTCACAGTGATTATTTATGTGACAAAAAAGAAGTCAGCCTTTCCAAGAAAACAAAACCAGCCAAGTAGATCAGAGCTCAAAAAAGGGTGCCACGCTGATGCCATTTTTATCAGAGACGAGTCTCCATTTGCAAAAAGATCCCTTCTCTTCCAATATGTGAACTGTAGCAAAGAGGAAATACAAAACATTTGAATATTTACAATTATACTTGTACATCAGTTTCAAATTGGAACATTGCAGCCCATTTCATCTTAACATATGATTTTATACTATTTTCATCATCTGCTTAATACATATTTATGACCACCGTGTTTTGCTCTGACTTGGCAGAGAAGGCAATCACAGCCCACATTGACCTGAAGGCCTGCTCCCTGGTCATGAATATTCATAATAGTTGAGCAAGACAAATCATAATAATATCATACGTACTGAGCAGACGTAGCCTGTGTCCCCAAGTAGTATCATCAAATAAGAGGTCTGGTCCCCTGCCATCATGGGTGCTATCCAGAGTGCCACGCTACAGCTCGCTGTTATAAAGCAGTTAGAAATCAACTTGAACACTTTACTACCCCTTAGTGGAAGAACTGATGGCTTTAAAGTGCAGATGAAGCCAGATAATTTCTCTCAGAAGAGGCATCAGATCCAGGTCAAATAGTATTCTGGAAAAAACCGTGATGGCTGCCAGCTACGTTGGAAGAGCTTTCCACTGCTTTTTACTTACCTTTTGGCCAATTAACAAATATGTAAAATTTTAAAATGTAATGGTACTGAATTTTTTTTGTCAGCAACAATATTCTGATGATGGCGCAGTTCTCAATGATTTCCATTAGAAGTATTACAATTTTTGTCTTTTGGCATGTTTTTTTGTTTGTTTGTTTGTTTGGAAAACTTCAGTTGAAAAGCAATCCTTGTTGCTGAAGAAAAATAAAATGTTACCAAGTCCAATGCTTTGTAGGGCTTGGTGACACAACAGCACTTACATCCAGGAAAAACTCTGTGAAGAAGCTGGGACGCTGATTAACCAAGAGAGTAACTACTGTTACTTTAGCCTTTGTTGGTGCCAGAACTTTGGGGTTTGCCGCACAGAACTTTTTAACATTCATCATTATCATTCATGTTGTATGTTTTCTTTTTCCCCCAGTTGTCTTGTGATGTGAAGTTGGACCCTCGCCCTGAGTACCACCGCTGTATTCTGACATGGCATCACCAGGAACCTCTGCCATGGGCACAGAGCACAGGTACCAAAATCATAGCCACCAAACCACATGCTGCTTCTTTAAATGTATTTATTTTATCTTTATTTTACTAACAAAAGCTACCAAATTACTGTAGCTAAATGGGAAAATTTAGAGAGACACATTTATAAGTCAATAAAATCTATTTTCTGAATATTGTAAAACTTAATCAATTTAAGTTTCATTACCATGGCATGAAATACAAAAATTCCCAAATTTGTGGCATGGTTCAAAGCTCTCATTCAAAGTGTTTCATCCACTCTGTCTCCCTGTCCTCTGTGCTGCAGGGAACCAGGTGAGCAGCAGGCTGATGAGTATGCGCAGCGCTAACGGGCTCCTTATGCTACCTCCAAAAACAGAGCAATACGTGGAGCTGCACAAAGGCGAGGTGGTTGATGTCATGGTTATTGGCCGGCTATGATGTCATCACGGAGGGATGGAGAGTTGGCGTCATATAGCGAGGGTTGGAATGGGTGGTTCACGGTGCATGTCCACATATCATTGACTATTCTGTAATATGCAACGGCACAGCTAGTTTTTATTGATTTGGATAACGTTGAGGTATAGTCAACATCTTGATCACAACCTAGATACATATGAAAAAATTAATTTAAAAAGATTATAGTATTTCAAACAAAGAAAATATAACTTTTAATGAAAAAATCAAATTATAAAAAGAGATTTATTCTGTAATATATTATTATGATTATTCTTATTATTATTATCATTATTCTTCTTATTATCATTATTATATTAAGGCAACTCTGTTCCTTTCATTGCAATTGCTTTGTGTGTTCAATGCTAGACCTTATCTATAGCAGTAGCATTTTAATAGACAGCTGTAGGTGCCTGCCAGGACAAAAAAAAAAGAAAATTATTATTTTCTCATCTTTAGTGGAAAAAAAATTATCTGTTTTTTGAAAATGAAGAAAACATTGAGGAAGACTCCAGATTTCCCATGGTGCTCAGTTAAGAGGAAGAGGAGGCACATCAAGGCCACTTCCTCTTTTGAGTGCCCATTAAGGTGACACTTCTGTTTTTCTCTCATTAGTATGCATCATAATGGCTTCACAAAGAGCTTTGCTTGTTGTTTATCTTGTGAGTCTTGTTTATGTGCGCAGTGCCAAATGCCTGGGCAGGGAAGAGGTTATGTTTGGAGGGGGAGGTGTGTGTGGGGGGGTACGCCCCAGTCTGCCCAGACCCTGAAGCTTCCTTATATTCACGATGACCGAGTGTAAACTCTGCCCCAAACCCCCCCGGGGCGAGCTGAACCTGGGGAAAATAATCTTTTATTTGATCAACTATTTAAGAAAAAAAAAGAAAAGAAACAGCTTCTTTAAGTGCTGACAGCCTTTTTAACCAACTTCACAAAAAATGTACAGAAAAAATAACCATATTGTACAGATATATGTGACCAGCACTCCTAAGGAAATTATTAAGCAATGAGGAGACATTGAACAACGCTGTACTATAACATTTTCTGTAATGATATGAAACTGATGAAAGAGACTAAGATAATAAAAATCCTTGATGATTATGTAAAAAAAAAGTTCTTGTTGGGTTTCCTTTTTTAATAAAATATATATAAAGAAAAAGCCGTGATTTCCTTTTTTGGCACTAAAACTTAGTAAGTGGTCCTGTAGCTCTGCAGTTAGAGTAGTGTGTGGAGTTTTGAATAAATGATGGTTGTATGCACATTACCAACCACTGTCGAAGTATATGGCCAAAGCACCCAGTTCCCGAATGTGAATGTGTTTAACTGTATCAAAATGAAAGATTTCATCAAGCGGTAGAAGTGAAAACATTCAAGTCCTGTATTAAGTACCGTTTCAGGGAAATTCCATTTCATGAACTTGACATCTGCATTGTACAACAATACAACAGTAAAATACACTGTTAGTGTTTAACACTGTTTACTTACCTGTCCACAAAAAATGTTTTAGATCAACCTTCAATCCTTGCTCACTAAGAGCTGTCTTCGATGGTGGAAATTACGTCAGTGTCAATTCTCATCTCTAATCCATCTTTTCTTCCAATCAAGTCAGATCCAGTTTCTCTTCACTTTCTGATAGCAACTCACTGTTGCCTCCAACATGCCCGGAAGACATAGTGCCGCTCAGTTGGCTTATTATAACCTCTTGTAAACACAACATTGGCAGAAGCAGTTGTCAAGCAACAATCACTATCGCCTGCTCCGAGAAACCATGTTGTGTGCCAAAGAAGGCTAAGAAAGAACCCCTTTAGACTATTGATCCACAGTTTTTTGGCTTGCACCTTGCACATAAAGCACTTTTTAGCACTAATCTTTTCTCGTGTTTCAGATTTTTACAAATTTCGGTTACACCGTAGGGGCGTTGCCATGTAAAATTGTCATATTCTTGTATTTATTCTCTACTGAAAAGACTAGCAGGTCCAAAAACAAAGCTAAATCTGTAATGGAGAGCAGTGAGTCACAGAAGCCATTTTTTTTTAATCAAACAAGTACTTCTGGTTTTGGTATTTTAGGTGTATTGATCCAGTGGTGCAAGGATTAGCACTATCGCTTCACAGCTAGTTCTGGGTTCGAACCCTGGGGCCTTGCTGTCTGGAGTTTGAATGTTTCTACCTGTGTGCCTGGATCCCCTCCAGGTTCTCTGGCCTCACATAAGGTAAATTTGTGACTAAATCATCTGTATTTTTGAGTGTGAGCATGATTGGTTGTTTGGATCTATATGTCATCCTTAGACTGGCAACTTGTCAAGTGTGTTTCCAGCCCTGCCTAATGTCAGCAGGAATTTCCCCATGCCATCATGACCCTGCATTGTTAAGCAGTATAGATAATTGATGGATGATGCTGAGAGGTGTGTTATTTAATTTTTTAATTTTTCTTATTATATTTAACATAAAAGTATCTGAGCACTTCCTCCTCTACCGCCACTTAACTCTAAAAGGAAAAAGCTGTTTCATTGGAATGAATCACTGTAAAGTAAAGAGAGTTTTGCCGTCTCTCTTTCCAGGAAGGTAAGTATTTAAGAACCAGGAACTGGCAGGAGAGAGCCTAATGAAGGAAAGAGGTTAAGCGCAGAGGTGTCTGAAAGGATTAACCTAATAGAAAATGCAGCAGTAAAAAGGCAGCTTCAGGCTTTGGTGAAGATATTTCTGAGGCAGTATGAGATTAGACAGTTTCTGTTCTGGTCTGCAAGGTGAAATGACAGTCGATCCCATTAGCTGGTGATAATTATTAGCGCTGTGACAAGAACTTAGTTAAATTCATTCATGTGAATGTGTATAAAATGTGTGGAATGTAAGGGGATCAGTGTAAAGATGACTGTAGAAAATAACAGCTAATTTTTCATACCCTCAAGTGCAATAAGTGCATGTTTATTAAAAGATACACTGACAAAGTGCAAGTGCTTTACTAAGCATTTTTATTTATTTATACATGAGTTAATCCACGAGTGTATAATTTCCTGAGAGATGGACCCGCTTAAACTTGTTAAGGCCATTGGAATAAAAACATTATGATGATTAGTTATTAGGTGCATCCAAGGAAATCATTGCAGAAACGTTTTTTTTAAATGTACACTGGTTTAGTATAAATTACAGGTAGACAAAAAGGCTGCATTTTTTTGTGATAATTTGCCATTAAAAACAACAGCAAGTCTGTTACCCAACACTGGAAACAAACTTACTACATTTACTTATGTTCTCTATATTTGGGGTACTTGTAATCTTCTTATATCTCTCAATATTTTTATGCATTTTAGTACTTTTTATGAATTTAATGTCAATATTACACATTACTTGGATTGTTAATTAATATAAAAATTAGTTTATAGATTAAAATAGTTACATCAAAATAATGGTTATACAGTAATTCGTAAAGTTGAAAAATATCCAGTTCATTTCACACTTCATTGGGTTGTAGTTTTGACTTTCAAATGGACCATTTTGCCCATAAATCTATACTCAGTAACCTTAACCCAAAACAACAAACAAACAAGATTTCTCCTCCTACTTAATATTTATACTTGTATATTTTACTCTACCACATAAATCGACTGCCGTAATTTCGTGTTACTCTGCAGATTCATATTATTTTAAACTAGTTACCCAGCAGTATCAGCTACAACATGAGAGTGATTCTTTCCACATATGATAGAATAAATAAGAAAACATCCAGTTATTTAATATAGACCAATTTGAAATGAATACTTTTACTTTTGATATCTTTTGAACACTTATTTAATATGACCTCAATAGAAATCTGGATTGATCTATTGATATATTGAATGTTGGGACAGAAGGTAGTTCCCCGTCTGGCGGAGGGAGAAGGAGGGGGGCGCTGTGGAGCCGCGGTGTTGCCAGGGTGACGGCTCAAAACACCGGGCTCAGTTTCTTCATGGCCACAAGTGTCCCGACTCCGCCAGGCCAAAACTGGCTGCGGCGGCTCAACGTGGTCCCGTGAAGACCCGAAGGCGCCTTTCACGGCCGGCCGTGTGTGAACAAACCTCCACGTTTCCAGGGCGTCGGATTATGGAGGCATAACCGCTCCTGGTGGAGTCCGTGGCCGTCTTTGAAGCGGTGAGTTCAGCCTGCTGTGGGTCAGCAGCCGTTAAGCTACGCACTTAGCGGCAGCAGGCTGCTAAGCTAGGCTCTTTGTTTTTGGTAGGTGGATAAAAGTCCGACAGAGTTTTTAGAGCTCCATATAACATTATTAGCTCGACAGGTTAGTTTAGATAAAATATATATTCATCACACAAAATATAACGTTGGTGTTGTTGACTCAATGAACTGCGCCTGCTAGAAGTCCATTTAGTTCTATTGAAGCCCGGACAGGAGTTTGATGTTGTGACTAATGAAGCTAATCAGAGCCAGAGATCTGACTAAACTAAAAGTACCCATCATCTGACCGAGAGGTTTTCAGTGACTCGTTAAAATCAAGTCTGGACATTTCACATATGTGAGAGAACAATAGTAGAAAAAGGTGGTTTAATTGGGAAACAATAATAAAACGGCAGCAACATTGGTTTAATAGTCAGAATTAAGATGATTTAAGTATGCCAGGGCAGGCCGTACAGTAGATTATCTAGTGTAGCATTCAGACAAGGTTTTTTTTTTGTCTACTGGAATATCTGTGATGAAATGTTCTTAAATTAAGGTTCACTTTTCTTAAGCTCTCCTGCTAATCTCACCACCTTCCCCAGCAAAAGAACCCGAATCGAGTGGGTTTTAACACACATCATGCAAACATAACTTCTGCTGAAGCATTGATTTGCATGGAAGTAAAATAACAACTGCTATAAAAGGACAATTTTGTAAAGGTATTTTCACTCAAATGCTGTGTTCACACACCACAGTGAATAGCATTAAAGGTGATGTAGTTGATGAATGACAGGTGAAAGGGATACTTTTCATTTCCCTGACTTTACATCGGTGTATCTCAACCCTCTATTTTTCTTAGGAATTGATATTTTTGACCTTCTGTATTGTCGGCTTGCTGAAATGAGCATGGTTATTACTCTCTACTTTGCCATCACGTGTCTCAATAATCATCCACTGGCCTTAAACTGGTTCCACATAGCTGACTGAGACTGACAAACTTTTCACTTTGCCTTGTGTGTTTATGTCTAGCTGGCTAGGTGACCTCCAGTCATTCTCATTCATCTACCCACGTCCCTGCATCCCCAAAAATCCTTCAAGTGCTGTTGTGGCCGCTGAGCCAGAGTAGAGCATGAGATCCCAAGCTTAATTAAGCCCACAGGAACAGATGGCCTGTTGGCAGTCTCTGCTGTTTGTCAGCCATACATCGCCACTCTAAACACAGCTAAATGCTTCTGCAGGGGAGGGGTTTGGAAGCTTGGACCAACAGCCAAGGGGATAGACCTGCCAGACATAATTAGCTGTGGGAAGTAGGTGGACAAGAGGGAAGGCTGCCATGTGGTGGTAGGTGACATGAGTCATATATGACATGAGCTGCAAAGGTGACTGTAGTTGACAAAGCTCTGTTTATTATTATGCTACTCGAGGGGATTTCCCTATGTGTACTAAAAGATGTCTTTAACCGATATGTAGTACTAATGAGAACTGTTAATGTTCACATTTCTGGTTCCAGGACATGTGCGAACAGGCATGTGGAAAGCCTGTAATGTATCTAAGACCTAACAAATTAGCAAACAGAACCTTGGCATCTGCATCATATTTAAACACAGCTAATGTCATTTTGTAAAAGATGAAAACAAGATTATGACTCTCTAGATATATATGCTTTTGGTTGCAATAGTCACTTTGACTCTTCACTCTGAGACAATTTTTTCTCTGTGCTGTGAAATATCGCTATTAAATACAGATAGTTTGGGTTTTTTCACAAACTGAACAAATGCAAACTCCAAGTCATACTACAAATTTGCTAATCCAGATCAATACACATAGCGCCCTTTAAATAGATTCTAATCCTCACCACTAGCAACATTGGTAGGTCAGGTAGTTGTCATGTATCAGATTCCAAACCACTATCTTTATCTGGCCATCCATGCACAGTCTACAGATGAATAGTTTGATCAAGGTGTTCAATTAAAGGGGTGATTTGGCGGCATGTGAACCTAAGCAAAATGCTGGATGAGGGTGAACTGATGGGATTTCAGGTGACTGAGGTCAGAGAGCTCTCCATGCTAGGAGTAAGATTAGTGTTGTATTAGAACAAAGGAGGAAGGAGCAAATATTGGCCCAGATCAACACTACAAGGAGGAAAAACAATAATATTGGCATTTATAATAAAACAAGTGGTAATTGTGAAAATTAGTTTATAAAATACATTAATTTGTAATGCTTAACTCTTAACTGAAGATGACCCAGTGAGTATCAGAATACAAAAAGGTTACTTTTTCTGAACTTAAAGTGAGATTGTATTTATCCACAGAACAAAACAACATAATATAACTATTGAAATAAATGAAAATTTATTCACTTGACATTCAAACATAAAATATATACATTAAGGTGCCACTAAGACTTAGTTGAGTTAATTTGGTGAATATTTTCTACAAGTTTATAAAACTTGAGACCATTAGAAAATAAGATCAAATAAAAAAGTTCAAAACAAGATTTTAAGGAAAATGTGCAGGTCTACATATTTATAATTTGTTTCAAGGTAATGTGTTGCGTCTTTGTAGAAAAGTTTATAACTGTAGGCTATGGATTCTTTGAATATTTGTGCAAATAAAAAGTACATGTGGAAAAAAATATTAAAAACTAATAAATATAAGTAAGTATCCATTTGCGGGGAAAAAACATCAGATCAGCTTCCAAAGACAAACGCAGACTGTGAATGTGACGACAACCAAGGCGAGGCTCCAGAGTTTTTATTAAGCCCTATAAATCACTCTGTCAGAGGAGCAGGCAAACTGATGTGTATCTAATCTGAAAATAAAACCCTTTAACCTCTGTCTATAACTTCTGGCTAAGCATGCCATAAACGTGATGGGTAATTGTTTTTTTGTTTTTTTTTTATATTTATTTTTCACGCATTATACTTTTTCCTGTGTCATTTTAAAAAGGCTGCACTATTTTTAAACACACTTTACATTCAAGTAAAAATAAAAATGATCAATTTTTACGACTTTTTTTTTTTTTAGGATGACAGATCATAGAAAGAACCCGAAGGTCTACATCCTCGGCTGGAGAGCTATGGCTCCTGAGTTGAGCAGTCTCAGCACCAGTGTCTCGTAACACTCGAGCAGATCACAGTAAACACAGTGGCTGTTTCAGCCGTGTGCTGCTGCAGCGGGGATGATCACATCCCATATGAACGGCTATGTGCAAGAAGCCTCTGGTCAGGCCAAGAGCCACAGGGAGAGGGCCGTGGACTGTCCAGGGGAGGAAATGAGCCTTCTCAAATCTCCATACTGCAGTTCCCACATGGACAGGATTCAGCACTACCAGGAGGAGCTGAGGAAGAGGAGAGAGGAAGACAACAGGGGGAAGCATGACATTGACCCCAACGCTTCACTGAGGCTGAAGAAGCTGTCACAGAACCCCAAGGTGGGGATTGACAATCCAACTTTTGAAGCAAAAGAGAAGGCGACCAAAGACACCTGCTACCAGGATCCTTTAGCAGGTGAGTTGAAAGGAGGGAGGGGGTTAGGGTTGAGGTTTTTATGTGGTCAAGAGGGATGGAAAGAGGAAAGGAGGTGACAAAGAAGAGGAGAAATGCAGATGACAGAGGAAAATGGGGAATCGTAAGGTTTCAGATAATTCAGTTAAAACAAAAGGAGTTAAAACAATGACTTTTGGTGAGGCAGAGCAGAGGTTAGCAGAGGAGGAGGGTAATGTGTTAAAAGGGTTGTCTACCATTCCCACTGATGAGTGTCCCAAATGTAGAGCAAGGAGCAAGAACACAAAGAAACACAATAACTCCATCCAAACCAGTGCATAAAATGGGTCCAAATACTTTTGATCAGTGTGCTGGTTTGTGTGCACCAGATATTGTCATTTTGTCTACAGAATAAAAGTTTGATAATGTTATTCAATGTTGTAATCATATACAGGCTGGTATAGCAACACACTCAAGTGAAAAGAGGAGTCAGACTTTATTGTCACGGTGAGCTGGCCCTGCTAATTTCTGATTCAGAAAAATTCCATCAAATTATTTGCTGCAACTCCAGAGTGAGCAAAAGCAGTAATATTCCTGGTAAAATCCATATGAAACTTTTATGAAACATGACACTTTGCTTTGTTCTTGAAGGAAACGGTAAACCTCCATTTCTATATGATTACTGTATAGTTATTATCTACAGATGTGTATATTTAATTACAGTAGGTACTGATGTCAAGTCAAGTTTGAAATCTGCAGTCCAGAATGTAATAGATAAAGAATGTGACTGTGGATTAATCTGCAGAGTAAATAGTTGTATTAACTTAATGCAAAACATACTAAATAAAGACAATGCATTTTTGATTTATATTTATTCAGATTAATCTCCAGCAACCTTTGAAGTGACATTCAGCTGTACATGGGTATTGATTGATTTACTTGGTATTGAGGTTACTTGCAGTCTGTGGTTTAGCAGCAGGATTATCATCTGAAAGCAGTGGAGCAAAATCTGAGTGACTCAAGAGCCTATGTCCAGTACCTAGTCAAGGTAATGAGAGAGTGGTCTCAGACTTGTGGGTGTCTTTCGTATACAAGTAAAGGACTACAGATCTAGATGTCACTGTATTCACAAGCTATGCTGTCAGGAAAATAAACCTGGTTGGCTAACAATAAACATTTAAATTTTAAAGGAATAAAAACTTCCTGACCTCCGTTATTTTGTCCCAATGTTGTCCAGCATTGTGTCTTTAGCTCTCTCCTCACAATTTGCACGTCTTTGTCAGAACTGGAGGAGTTACTGCAGGCCCTGAAGAGTATGCAGCACTGCCTGACTGATGCGCAGAGCCAGCAGGATCTTGAGCTGATAGTGCAGCTGCTTGCCAAGGAGGACTTCAGGAATGCCTATACCATCTACAGCACTGTTTCCCAGCAGATGAGCAGAGTCGGCCCCACCTCCCCCCTCACAGCACAAGCTCAGGATCTCTGCCAGGAGGTACGCATAATGGCTATTTTGAAGCAACCTTTGGAAGCAGGTTGTTAACACTGAAAATAAAAATTGTGACTGTGTCCACAGCAAGACTAGAAACTGCATCAGAAAAAACAGGCTGGCATTTTCTGAGAATGATAAATAACTGACTTTAATATTTTAGACATTTATCACCATGCCACAAAGCCAACTTCTACCTCATGAGACTAGCAGTGGTTTCCCAAAAAGAGGCAGTTTGTGCATAAGAGCGCATAGATTGTACTTGCTAATTTGTGGTTTGGACCCTGTTTATTTGGAGGCAAGTACCTCTATGGCTAAAGTAACTGAGGAGAATCAATGAAGCATGAAATATCTTTGCTGGTGGTGATGATTAATTCAATAAAGCTGCCCAAAATGCAGCCATGCCAGTCTGAATAATTATAAAATGCAAATTTTCTTGTGGTTAACTAGGTGAGTGAAAACAAATGTGAGGGTTTGTGGGATCCAGGCCATGCATGAAATTTGAATGAGCTGGAAAAAATGTAAAAAGTAGGTAGAATTGGGGTGAGGATAAAACATGATTGACAGGAATGGAGCAGGAGAAATGAATAAAATGAAATGTAAACATGGGGTTTGGTGCCCTACGTCTTTGCAAATATGCAAATAAGTGTTTTGGGTTTGGTGTTTGTTTTTTTTTTTATAAATTCCCCTACTCACCATTTGCCTTTTTCTCTTTAAATAAATTGACAATGCTGTCCAGAGAGCAGGAGGCAGTTTTCAGGTTTGGGGAATATGGAATCTGCCACACCTGACATTCCTTGTTGACAAAAAATACACGCCACTTGGTTGAGAATTTGAATGCAGCATGTCACACAGAACTTAGTCCTTGTTAAAAAAACAAAACAAAACCAAAACAAAACAAAACAAAAAAACCCAACATAAATTGTGACATGGTTTTCTGTAAAATAAGTAGGAGCTTTATGCAAGCTACACCCACAAAAGCCATTTCATCAGGATTAGTGTCAAATTTGATAGGTGGAACATGAGAATGTAATACAGGCTTTTTGACGCAGTCAGACTGGTGCAGTGTGATTTCTAGCTGATGTCTAGATGGGTAAAAGTCCGGCTTGTTTAGAAAAAAACAGGCTGCTACGAGCCGTGTAGAGTTCATTCAAAGGGCACAAAGCAGCAGTGCTATAGAATTGCTATTCCAGTCTTGTCAGGAGTGGTTTGAACATACAGGGACTGGGTGACATGATCTAGTTTGGTTCAACACACAACACATTCTCTTCCTTCACACAGTAAGTCAATGTGTGGACGCAGCTTCTGAAGCTCTTTACAACATGTAAGTTTCAGCCCACTAAGTGGCTGTGCATGTGGCGCTGAGATTGGCTAGTGGGCAAACTAATCTCCCAGCAGCCCTTGGTGCTGGCCGAGTGGTGCTGCACACCACAGGAAGGATCTGGGCAGCCAGAAAAAGAAACTCCAGAGGCTTACAGCAGAGTGGGCTGAGGCACTGCACTGTTAAGGGGGAGGGGAAAATGCGTCACCTAGTTAGTGAGAGCTTTGATTAGTGTAATGGATGAACTAGGCTTCAAACAGGGGAAGACGAAGAGGCAGAAAAAGGAGTATGGAATTATGACAGTTGACATTTTTTTAATTCTTGGTTGGTCCAAAACACAAAAAAATAGCATATCCCACCAAATATCAACACAAGAATCAAAGGATTTAAATAGAAACACGCAATGTAGAAAATAAAGAAAGGAAAGCAAATTAAGTGAAAAGTCTGAGAAGCCATGGAAGCGAGGTCTAGTGTTTTGTATATTTGGCAGGTGCCTTCCCAGTACGTCCTTCTCAAATTTGGTTGAACACAAGTTGTATGTGTAAACACACTCAAGGAAAATGAATCATAGGGGGATTTTCTTTTTCCTAGGAGAAGAGCCAGCACTTAAGACATTGGTTTACAGCAGAGTGGATATTGAGCACTTTTCTGATTTGACTGTGAAACCCTGCTGTGAGTTACTAGTGTGTGTCCTCATGCTGAGTGTGAGTGTGCTGTGTATGTACATAGGTGTATGTGTATGTCAGTACACATTTGTTTATTTTTTTAAATTTCGTTATTTATCTTCATTCATGTATTCATTTTTATCTGAATATCCAGTTCTTTTCATTAAGCACTTGGCTTATGATTAAAGTAATAACCCATCTATGTTTTTTGAAGGTACTGTTTTAGTCGTTTTAGTTTCTAGCCTGCATACGAGTATTGGGGCATTCAGTCCCATCACTTCCACTCACATCTTAAGTAACAGTTTTACCCAGTTGCTTTAATAAAACACAACACTAGACAGTTTTTCTCTGTCTTTACCTCACAGTAGTGTTGTTTGTCTGTGTTTCTGTACAGGTACAGAAGATTCTCCAGTCCAGCCAGCAGACAGAGGGTTTGGAGCTCAGGGCTCTGCTCACAAATCCTCATCTCCAGGTCAGAGATCAGCTCGCCAGTTGTGACTTATCATATCTCCCCTTAACCCACAATATGATTATAATCTAACACCAGCGAAGCTCTGCCGGTCTGCTGAGCCTTGCAAACCAACTTACTTATTTAGTCAATAATTGAGGTGCAAACCTGAATCCTGAAGGGTAATTGTATCTTTCTCCCAGCTTCCAAAGGAGTTCAAAGGTCAGGGTTATGTATGGAATAGTCCATATTCCTACAGAGGAAAAAATATGACTTAAGTTCACCAGCTTCAAGACAACTCATGGACAGTTTTATCATATGCACCTATAGTCATGGCACTGTACACTATGCTTCAAGAAAAAGTGACAGACACATAGAGCAGTGTCCTTATGAAGAAGTCATTAGGTTGTGTCATGTTGGTGCTCCCTGAGAATTTATGTTGTGCTCAAGGACACCTGAATAGACGCTTGTTTTACTAATTAAATACTACATGCTGCATTAATTTTATCATAGGCTATTATTTAAGGGTGTATAAAAGTCACATTTTTCAAGGTTGTATGCTATTTTGCTCCAAAGGTTATTACAAGGTAATATGGGTTAGCTCTCTAGGTAATGAAAAAGCATGATTGGTATACCCTTGGTATACTCAGCTCCCTTAAAATTCATTTTTAAATAAGTGTGAAAAGTAAACAATCTGGCACAACTTGTGTCTTTGTATGCACTTCTGCTGAGCATAGCATGTAGCTGTGTTGAACACAGTTTTTCTTCACTGATACGTGGCAGTTAAGTCAGAAGAAGGCCATATTTTTGATGTCTTTATTAAGGTTTATTCTTCTGGGTGAAAAGATTGTCCACCTAGCAAGAGGAATTCTCCTCTCATACGGTTGATGACAAATTATGTCAGACATCAAGTTACAAAATGTACATGGTTTATCAATAATCCAAGTGTTTAAAGCAACGAGGTCCATTCATTTTAGTGAATAAAAAAGATTTAAAATACATGTAATGAATTGTTTGCAAAGAGGTAAAATATCTGTCCTGGAACTACTCTGTATTGTCACACTGTCAACCCTGCTGCTTATGGAACAGCTCCTATGCCTCTGTTCACTTGAGCTGCATGCCCTTGGTTGTGGTTTAAGCAGTTTCAATGTGACAGTAACCTGTTTAGTAATGATCTTACGGAAGCTGCTGTTGGCACAAACTGGACTAATTGGACAGTTTAGATCTTCCTCTTGGATGTGGCACATGCTCCGTCTTTACAGAAATGATTAGACATCAGAGGCAGACAATGTCCACAGCTGTGCAAGCACTCGAATTATAAAAAGCCCTACACATTTGATTGTTGTTATCTACATCCATTTAATGGGAGATATTTTTAGCGTTTTCTATGTCAACATTAGAGGAACAAATATATTAGAGTGCACTGCTTTGAAGTGGCTTCAGCTACTAATGCTCTACATTTGTCAGTCTAAGCTTCACTGCCTCTTCTGCAAGAAAAATTTCATCACATTATCAGGCTGTCTTCGTCCATTAGTGAGGCAGTAAGGTGAGAAAAGGTCTCAGGTGGATGACTCTGTCGTGATTTTACGGATGAGGGTCTTGATGAGTAAACGCCAGGGGACTAATGTTTGACCCACGTGAACGTTTGAACTACCAATTCTCCAACCGGCCTGTTAACCCCTCCACTGAGTCGGAACCATGTAGCCAGCAGGGGCTGCATGATGTGATGTGAGCCCACCTTGTGGCACAGAAAGTGGAACAGATTATGTTGGTTTCGCTGCAGGGAACCAGAGCATCACATGAGTCAACCCTGTTGACTGCACTGGTAAACATCCTCACACCCAAAACAAATGGAGAAAGGTACATGTGTGGGAGGAAGTCCAAGCCCTTTTCACCATTTTCTGGGACACATTATCCTCACAAGCACGAAAGCCAAAGGTGTTTGATGATTGATAACAGTGGATCCAGACTCTTAAATGCAAAGGGAGATTAAGACAGATTGCAATTACGCCAAAGCTTAGCCTGTTCTCTGCTCTCCCAGGTTCAGCCGCTGTAGCACAGAGAAACTAATTTTGACAAACAGTTATTAATTGTTGTATACGGTGTGCTTGTCACATTAAATGAAATGAAGAAGCAGTTGCTGTATTATTTCTGGCTTAGAGGTGGCTTGCTGACAGCTCTTGTTAGAAAAGATGGGTGGCAGGTGCAGGTCTAAGGTAACATCGCTTGTGGCATCGCTTCTCTTTTATTGAACAAGCACAAACCATTAACCATTCAGTTCAACTGAAAACGTACCAGATTTAGGATATTTTTTTCTATGCCAAACATACCGTTAAGAAAGAGCATATCCAATTCGGACTCTTTATCTAACAATGCCCTCTCTTCTATTTCTTTCCACCTGTGGTTTTGTCTGTAAAACTTCTCCATGTATGTATTGTTTGTCTCTATGTGTGTATGTTTTATGTGGCAGGCACTGATGCAGGCCCATGACAGTGTGGCAGGGCAGGAAATGGCAGAGGAAAATGTGACCCAGTACCTTGGAGAGACAGTTAAACTGGTGCGGCTAGAGAAGGCCCGTGACACTCCACTGGTAAGACAGTCTTTTTCAGCCACATGTGCCCACTGTTTGAATGTCTGTTTATACTTTCTCAGTCTCTCAGCAGTTTAAAAACTGAATCATGCCTTATAACTAAATTTTCAAGCTGTAAATCAGTGTTCCAATGCATTTTGTGTATTGTGCATAAATCCAGTGGAAGGGTTCCAGCATCAGTGCACCCACAAATGATCCAGGTAGCTAAAGGCCTGTCAGTATATGTTTCAGACAACCAACTGGAAACATTAGCAATGACACAATGATGTCTGCTGTAATGTGATATACTTCTTTCTGCTCAGGCTGTTGCCTCTCCATCTTTTAGCCTCACATCTTTCTGTTCAGTGTTACTTTGCAGAAAATTATCTGTTTCATGTGTTTCATTTACACATCAGCAGCCTAATGTGTCGCTTGTCTTGTAAAATTGTGAATGAACTGCGTGTGTGTGTGTTTGTGTGTCCATCAGGGTGCAACAGTTCGGAATGACATGGACAGTGTGGTGGTGAGTCGTGTGGTCAAAGGCGGAGCAGCAGAGCGGAGCGGCCTCCTAAGCGAGGGAGATGAGATCTTGGAGATCAACGGGATTCCAATACGTGGGAAACATGTTAATGAAGTACACGACTTACTGGTGAGGGCCAGAGATGGCCAAGAACTTCTAGTGCTTTTTGAGATTATTTATTATAATTAATATCAATTAAACTCTTGAGTTTATTTTAATTTCTTGGAACTAGTTGAATATATGTTGTGTCTTTAAAGGAGTTTGAATTCATTCAAAATGGCCCGTCCGTATGTCCATGTTTTTCATTAATTCATCTTCAACCGCTTTATCCGTTTGCGGGTCGCGGGGTACTGGGGCCAATTCAGCTCACACTGGGTGAGGGCGGGGTACACCCTGGACAGGTCGCCAGTCCATCACAGGGTCAACACACAGAGACAGACAGAGACAAACAACCACTCACACTCACACTCAGACCTACGGACAATTTAAAGTCACCAATTAACCCCAACATGCATGTCTTTGGACGGTGGGAGGAAACCGGAGTACCCGGAGGAAACCCACGCAGGCATAGGGAGAACATGCAAAAATCCGCACTGAAAGGCCCCAGGCCCAGGAACATAACCCGCTACCTTCTTATTGTGGGGCAACAGCACTAACTATTATGCCACCTTGCTGCCCATGTCCTCTGAAATTATATTTGGTGATTGCTGTTGGTTATTTTCCACACTAGACATGCATATTCAACAACCATGTTGTAGAAAATGAAGTTCTTTTGGAGTTATTGATCAAACAAATCTTTGAAATAGTGCAGCAAAAGTAACATTAGACCTTTGATGTGTAATTATGCAGATAAACAATCATTATAATCTGAACTAAGGAACTTAAATAACTGACTTCTGACTACATTCAGTTCTTAAAGAAAATGTTTTTTTTAGCCAAATTCTAATTCCTTATAAATACTTGAGCAGGTGTTTCTGAATAGTTGTTCTCTTTCAAAAAATAATATACATTCATCTGCATGAAAAGTACAAAAAGTTTGAGCCCCTGGGTAGATTTAATCAGTAAGAAATATCCTTTTATGGAGATGCTTTCCCTGTCATGTATAATTTATTGCATCTCATCTTTTCCATCAGCAACAAATGCATGGCACTCTGACCTTCCTCCTCATCCCAAGCTCACAGATTAAACCTGCTTCACACAGGCAGACTGTGGTAAGTCTCTGATAATGTGGCTGTGTGCGTGTGTGAGACTGACTGTCTGCATGCATGTAATACCAACCTTGACATTGTAAACCCTCTCCTCAGATGCATGTACGAGCTTACTTTGACTATGACCCCTCTGATGACCCCTTCGTGCCATGTCGGGAGCTGGGCCTATCTTTCCAGAAAGGAGATATTCTCCACGTTATCAGCCAGGATGACCCCAACTGGTGGCAGGCCTACAGGGACGGGGATGAAGACAACCAGCCGCTAGCTGGACTCATTCCGGGTAGGGAACAGGCTGGGGCTGAATATTAATATAATATTAATATTTAACATAAAGCATCACCATCAAGGGTATATAACAACTCGAAACACATCTGCAAAAAAAATTATATACAAGTATGGCAAATGCATAATGTGTTTCATATGGTCTTTTTGAATACAAATGAGATATTCATAGGATATGAAGCAGTGAACTGCAACACATTGTTCAAAGTGCAAACTCAACCTTTATTATGGTATTTCCACATATAATACATAGAGTCATTCATTTTTTAATATGCACCATTTTATACATGCTTTTGGCATTTAGGCTGTTTGATATTTTCACAACTTCAGTTGCTTATATGACTCACAAAGTCAGTAGAGGAGCAACACACCTGGAGCTGGATACTAACAGAGTTCCTGTTGGGAGAATAAACATCAGAAACTGTAGTGAAACAGGCAAAAGGCTGAACTGCCAGAAAAACAGGGGGCATGCTTGTCTTTAAATTTTGTTAATTTCAATTAACTAAGAATGGTTAATGGGTTAATTCACCTAAAAAGATAAAAAATTAATTCATACATAATTCAAAAACCACAAAGGACAACCTGTCATAATGTATTCTCTGGTTAAGGAGCATGTGAGAATACAGTCACAGAGAAGTGGTTGAAACTTATCTGTGACTAGTAACCTGGATCTACGAATGCACCACCCTGGCAGGAAACACCATCCATCTGGCACATCAAGCAGATTAAAACAAACACCTAGAATTATTTGTGATTAATCTTTGACCCAGGCCTGTTGTAGCTGGAGGAAAATTAGGTTAAGCACTGGAAGTAAAAAGAAGGACGTCGTCTTTTTTCTCCTCTGCTTGTATGGAAAGGAAGAGTATGACAAAATATTTCTATGTCTACAAACTGTAATATTTGCAATTTGTAGCCATATAATACAGAGGTCCAGTGCATTCAGTGATACCTGTTATCTATTAGTGCTCATGTGAGACATTTTGTTGAACACAGACTAAAATGTTTGGAAAGATTTCCTATGACGAATGTGAGCATTTGAAATGGAAAACACACTGGAATTGTATATCTTTATTTGCAGTGTTAGGTAGTTGACCTGTTTCCTCTCTCTTTTCTCAGGGAAAAGCTTCCAGCAACAGAGAGAGTCCTTGAAGAAAACTATAACAGACAAGACTCGAGAGCAGCAAGGTGAATGGATAATGTTAAAAAGAACAGATATGATTTGCAAATTGAAACATTCTGCATTCACTCTAGACATTTGCAGTGTTGAGGAAAGAAGTGAAATAAACCTAAAAACCTAAATTCTTATGACTTTTAAATATGTCAGGTAAACTTTGGTATGCAAAGAAGAACAAGAAACAGAGGAAGAAGAGCACATCAAACTTCACCAAAAACACTGGTAAGGCTCACTACCTTTTCTTTTTTCAGCAAATTGAGAAGTGGGTAGCTAGTTTAAGAAAGTGCTCCCTCTTCTAAACTGCACACTTAACCCACAAAATTTCTCCTGCTGTCGCTCCTCATTTACCACATGTGACAGAGTGCTTCTGTACTGGGCAGCTGCCAGGTGTCCACACACTGTCAGTATTAACCCCACACATTAGCTAGAGTTGACACATCCTGTCGTTCTCGCAGCAGCTTGTCCAGACTCAGTGTGTCACAAGTCAGATTAGTCCTGTCTTCACAAACGGGATCAGTCGGCACCAACAGGCGACCAGCAGGTGCCTAAATGGTTTGTGGCGTGTGATTAGTTCACACATACACAGACACATGCTGCTCATTGGTGTGTGTTCCATGTAGGTATTGTATGCAGAATGTTGCTGAAAATTTCTGTTGAGGCACTAAAAATCTTTCACACTAACACAAATTATAATCTAGTAGTCTTATATTTTGTAGTTCTGTAAATCCTTTCACCTCTTTCATTCCCAAGTCAAGTATGGTGTATTAACCAGAATTGTCTTCTCAGACTATGACGACATTCTGACCTATGAGGAGATGTCCCTGTATCACCAGCCTGCCAATCGTAAACGGCCCATAGCTCTGATAGGGCCAACAAACAGCGGCCATGATGAGCTGCGCCGGAGACTTCTTGCCATTGAACCAGAAAAGTTTGCCGTTGCAGTGCCACGTAAGTTCAAACTGTGGCAAGGCCTGGGAACATGGCAGTTTTAAAACCCAAACATTTGTTCAAAGGAGGAAAAAGCACGTGTGTGATTCAGTAAATAATTCATAATAAAGCCAGCTTTTATCACCTTTAGTCTTGAAATTTTTAAAGTTGCCTTTATCAAAAACTGGCTTAAGCAATGTTGTTTTCATGACTCAGACACAACCAGAAACCCAAGAATACATGAACGAAATGGACGGGAGTACCATTTTGTGAGCCGGCCTTCCTTTGAAACTGACTTGGCGGCAGGGAAATTCATAGAATCAGGGGAATATGAGAAGAACCTGTACGGCACCAGCACTGACTCAGTCCGGCACATCATCAACTCTGGACGAATCTGTTTGCTCTGCCTGCACACGAGGGTAAGAGACTGTTAGGACAACTGTCAACATTGTTTCTGTCTCTAACATATTAATTAAAAATGTAATTTTATCCACAACATAATGATGTTTTTTCATCTCCTGAAAATAAATCTCAAAAAATAAAGTGTTAGAAACTCATTTTTGCTGACTAACACAGCTAACTTTTTATAGTCTGTTCTCCTTTTCGTTTTTATTTCATATATTTGTCCCTGTTCTTCCTCCCGACAGTCACTGCGAGTGCTGCGGTCCTCCAACCTGAAGCCCTATGTCATTTTCATCGCTCCTCCTTCTCAGGAACGACTACGCACTCTGCTGGCCACAGAAGGGAAAACTCCAAAGGTACTCTTAAAAGTTAATATTCTCAGATTTGTATCCCTGTAGGTTTAATATACGTAAATGGTTGGACTAAAAGTCTTTTCGTATTTGGTCATGTTGCATTAAATGTTTAAAATCAGGATGGAAACAGCAAAAACAAAACTCTGAATATATATTACACAGGAAATGAGTAACGTTGTATTGTGTCATGAAATAACACATACAGAAAATGCAGCAGTTATCAATATCAAGTAGATCAAGTCAAATGAGTAATTATAGCATCCAATACCCTCCCACCTTCTTAAACTGATGTGGTCTGGCTTTCTGTGCACAGCCAGAGGATCTGAAGGAGGTCATTGAAAAGGCCCGTGAGATGGAGCACAACTTTGGTCACGTTTTTGATGCAACCATCGTGAACATGGATCCTGACCAGGCTTTCCACGAGCTGCACAGGCTCATAGACAAGCTTGATACAGAGCCACAGTGGGTGCCCACCTCCTGGCTCTGCTAGAGGTCACAGGATCGCACTGCAATAAGTCTCAGGGTAAGAAGAGGCAAACAATTGATATTCCTGGAAATCTCAAGGAATACAGGACGGACACTGGTGAATTTCACATTCTCCTTGCTTTTACAGGGTGTGGTTACTACATTACAGGGACAGACTTTTTGTTGGTATGTTTCTTCTTTGGGGGATTTCCTTTTTTCCTTCTTTGTCTCTCTTTTTTTGGGGGGTCTTATTAAGGTTCTTTATTTCCCAGTTTTATGCAAAGTCATTGATCAAACCAATAGAAATATTTCTATCATATTTGTAATAGTTATTTATAATTGTAAATATATATTTTCTAGACAAAATATTTTATTGCTGCATTTTGTGTGTCTGAAACACTCAGCTGGGAGTGTTGTCATGATTATTGAATGGCTTCCTGATCCTGCAGACATCTGTTAGGGAACCACACAAAGGAAAAGCTCTCGTGCTTAAAGTAGTTGCAGTGTAATGTCTTTCAAACAAAAACACAAAGGTACAATCCGCTGAAACCTGCACCAATATCAGTATTAGTTTGTGTTGTCTCATATCTCATTTAACAGACCTTAAAAAAAGGTTTTGTCTGTAGCTGGTCATTACTATCAGTGTATCATGCTGAAAACTACTGCTGAGGTTGTTCCTCTTTTTTTACCCATATTGTATGAACCAACATCATATCAGTTGGTGAACAGTAAATTCTTTACTGTGTTGTTTCTTGGTCAGGTACTTCTTAATTTATGAGCACAACTCTGGAAAGTGTTAATAAAACCTGATGCATATTTGAACAAGTGTTACATCCTGGATGTCAGTATTAACTTCAAATGTTTGAGATTATTGGTCTGAAAACAAAAATGCTAACTAACTCAGACCTTGCAAATATATAATCAAATATACCGTGTGACACTCTGGTGTAAAATGGCTGCCGTTCATCACAGAGGTGAGTCACCGCTGATGTTCCAAACAGTGGTTGAATATTAAGAACATCTTTATTTGGATGAAGTCTTTAACCTTATTGACCTACAAAGATGTTACAGCGGGGTCACATTAGGGTGCAGTGCTAAACATCCTCCTGAAATGACAGAACAACAAACCCCATGATATGAGGTAAGTGGTGGGATGGGCCTCCACACCACACACTCACATTAGAAACCTACAACCACCTTAAGCTTGAGCTTTACAGCATGCAGGGGCTCTAAATGTTGTGGGCAAACTGAAGTATCTACAAGTTGATTAGTCACACTGAATACTTCTGTACACAAATCATGTGTAAACACACATATTCTCTTATTCTTTACATCAATTTATAACAGTTAACCGACTCTCATTTGTATAACCGCCAAGTGCGACAACACTTTGGTGACACATACGGAAACACACAGTACCTCCCAACACTGAAATGATGGAACAAATCAACAATACATACACAAAAAAAAAACCCAACATCTTTCAATCACTTGCATGAGAAGAGATAAACTTGGCCATACAGGCACAGAATAAATAGGATAATGGTTGAAGTCGGTGACCATTGACCTGAAGGAAAGCCCCGTCACTCGAACAGCAGGTCCTCATCCATCTCCTCTGTCAGCATGTTGGCGGGCTCTGCGATGGGACCCAGTTTAGCCAGGCGAGCCGCAATCTCCAGTTCCGTCTTTTCCTTGAGCTGCTTCTTCTTCTCCTGGATCTTTTTTAGCCTATAACAGGTGCAACAACAACAAAACTCTGTTAAACTAAACTGTTAAAAGCAAAAAGGTAAAACTAATATAATATATGAGCTCTTTCATAAAAAGCTTTCACCTGTAGAATTCCTCTCGTTCTCGCTCGTCCAGTTCTGTGATGATGTAGGTGAGGGTGCGATCAATCCTGGGGATGATCACTGACAAGAGATGAAGATCATGTAAACAGCAATAACATCTTTTCTTTTATGGTGTTTGGGATAAAAAAAGGACAACAATTTGATAAAATGTGAATTTTACCATGCTCAATAGCATTCACACGGCGGTTGGTAATTTTTATAGCTTCATCCAGAGTAACAAAGGATGTCTGCAAACAGAGTAATAGAGTTTTTAAACTCAATTCAAAGTTCGAAGAATGTTATTAGAAAATTGTGATACATAAAATATCTTTTCAAAATGCTACCCTTGCAAAGTCATAAGTTTTATTCAGTTGTTTTTTTGTTAATTCCAATTGGTTCATTATTATGGCAGCATTGAAAGGATTGAAGCTGGGATTTAAGTAACAGCCTCAGGTGTCCAATATTTCTTTCTGAAGTAAAGTAGTAAAATCAGAACATATATTACTCCTAATTGTTAAATTTACAGTGACAGAAGTAAGAAAAAACAAACAAGGCCTATTTGTAACAGCGCCACTTACCTGTAGGGAGGCCAACTCCACCAGCAGCTCCACAGCTCTGCCATAGTTCCTCTTCAACCTTGAGAGCTGCTCTCCTCCTCTGGCCAGACCAGTCAGCTCATAACCTGGTAGAAATAGCAAATGTGACAACTCTCTCTTTATTTCCAAACTGAAACATGACGTGGATTCAAAGCCAATTCACAATAGAGGCACGACTTACTGTCCCCGCCCTCTTGGTAGTGTTCAAAAATTGGTAGGGTTACACCTGAAAGACAGTCACAGTGCATATAAGAACATGTCTGATCCGTCAGCAGGGATTTAGAAAACATCACCATGTTGTTGTTTTTTTTAAAGTTACCTGCCACGTTGTCTTTCTTGGCTCGGACTTTCACTTGGGCTTTGTTGACATTCTGGATTACAGTTGTGCTGCGGACAGAGTTACAGAAGTAAGTTACTGTAATTCATAAGAACACACTACTTCACTGTAATCAGATTCTCACCTAAAGTCTCCAGCTGCAAATTTGGCTTCAGCCAAAGAAAAGGCTGCCTCTCTCATCACCTCTCCCATCTTGGTCTTAGTCTAAAGGAACAGATGAGACGACAAAGTCCACATTTAGGAGGAGAACCAAGGAGAAAGACACTTGGCTGTCATTTTATTTATTAATACAGTGATCTTAAACTGATGCACTCCTGACTTCAATAATTTTGCGAAGGATCTGACGGAAGCGCATGGAGAGCGCATCAGATTTCTTCTTTAGCAGGTTGCGTCCAGTCTGCGCCCCTTTCAGCCGAGCTTTCATGATGGTCTGAGCCCTGCAACATCAAGAAAAACAAAACAACAAAAAACGAATAAATAACACACACATTTTAAATGCTTTATCACAATCCCCCTGGTCTCAGTGATTTATAATCTCACCACAGAACCACTGATGTTTACAACCAAGTTTACCAGAACTCACTCACTCTAACACACACACACACACACACACACACACACACACACACACACACACACACTGACATGACTGAATCAATGTGTTAAACTGACTAGACCTTGTTAAAAAAACAAGTTACACAAGGTTCAAGTCAAGACTTTGACTATCTGTAGGTTATTCCGGACAGCACCTCTGACTGACAGCTCACACTGGGCTGATGTTAGAGGCATCACATGACAACAAAGGGACTCTTCCTCTTTTAAACGCCATCAGGGAGTCACATAAACTAGACTTATTCCAGAAACATGCACGTGTGAACAGGAAGTTATCAATCTGAGTGGCTGGAGAGCAACAAATCAAGAAAACAGCATCAGGTTAGCTACAGCGGGTTAGCAACTAGCTTGGAAAGGGGCTGCTTACATTCTGGAGGGGAATATGTCGATCCTGTCTTTTCCAGACATCTTGTCGTCTTTTGGTCGATGATTGTTGTCTCCAGTCTCTTCAAAAAAGGCGGAAACGTTAGCTTCAGTCCGACTTTATTGATCGGAACATATATTACAGAGAAGCGCTGTTTTTGCTGCAGGATTAGCCGCACAGACGGAGCTGACGGTCGTGATCTTGTCCGATTCTCCGTCCGTGATGATCAGCTGCTCCCTGGTCATGTGACCGAACCCCGCTCGTTCTGCACATGCGCGTGTCCCAGAGCTCGCGCGATCTTTTCCGGGTCGAAAAATTAGCACACCCATGAATGTGAGGTAGCGGGCCCGAGTTCTTCATTCAAGAAAAACCCGAAAGAAGTCACAGTCGGACATTTAAACACTACCAGCACCACACATTCCAGCGTAAAGGCCTGTAACCATATGACACAGGTGAGTTATTTCTGACAGAGGGAGTTTTTTGACGGCCGGTGGGCAGCAGACGGGGGAGCTAGCAGGCTAGCAGCTAGCTGACCGTTAGCCACGGCAGCGCTGCATGTGCCGCATGTGAGATGTGAACCAGCTGGGAAGCTAACGGACGATAACGAAGGCGCTGTTATTCCCGATTGACTGGGATGAATTTTACTTGATAAAGCCGCTGCTGTGCTGCCAAACTAATTGTACGAAGCGAGATAATGTTTCTGTGTTTTGTTTATGTCGGTTAGGGTTAGGAGCTCCTTCGTTTGTCTGCATTGCATCATCCATTCAGGCTAAAATATGAAATAAAGCTCCGCTGCTGTTTCGCTGAGATCTTCTTCAGGATAAACTCACACTTTTGACCTTTGGTAGTGACCATGGTTGGACAAATGGGTCGTTAAAACACCTGTCCTGGTCATGTTGGTCATGTTGAGGGGTGTTTCTGGTATTTTGTCCACAGATTTTTAACCATTGAGGGCAGATTATTATCAGGAACCATCTAAATGGATTTTAACAAAACTCAGCTCCGCCACAAGTCAAACATTAAACCCTTAATGAAGCCATGAGAAGTAATCCTCCTCCTCTGGGTTTATAACATGTCCAAGTCCAGTGGGTTTTAATCTGGACTCGATCTGTAGAAGAGAAAGAGCCATGAAATCACATCTCCAGGTTTGATACGTGTGAAATTACCCCCCCCCCCAAAAGATAAGCTTGGTCTGTTGTATAGTTGTGGGGAAAAATACAATTAAAGTCTGTGCTTTGCTTCAGAAAGCTTAATGGGTTTTAAAGTGTGCAAAGGCTCCAATAAAATATCTTTAAGTCCAATTCACAACAATAAGTGAGAGAACTGGTTGCTCAATATAAGTATTGTCTCACACTTAATGAAATTTTCTGTAGAAATGAGAAGACATTAGGCTACTGTTTTTGATTGTACTTTTCATGATATGTGACCTGGTCGTGCTGTGTGAAACTGGTAGATTTGTGCAGACACCTCTGTCACTGTCTCTGTCTCCTTTAAGTATTAAAACACTGTCATTTTGTGTCCTATTGTGTCTTTTGTCACAGTGATGCCGGGGCTCAGCTGTCGATTTTACCAGCACCGGTTCCCAGAGGTGGAGGATGTTGTGATGGTGAACGTGAGGTCCATCGCTGAGATGGGTGCCTACGTCAGCCTTTTGGAGTACAACAACATCGAGGGCATGATCCTCCTGAGTGAGCTGTCGCGTCGACGTATCCGTTCCATCAACAAGCTCATCCGCATCGGGCGCAACGAGTGTGTGGTCGTCATCCGAGTAGATAAAGAAAAGGGTGAGTGGAAGGACCAACAGACATGAAGGCCAGCTGGAACAAAACCTCTGTGTTGAGTTGGTGTGTTTTTGGCTGCTGGGGGAGTAAACATAATGGGTGAGGAATAGCATCATCTGATGATGTGCTGCAAAACTTTAAGGAATATTTTTCTGACTAAGATTAGTCTTTGTTACAGATATACTGTGGTGTAACATTGTACGACTAGGGCTGCTACTAACCATATTGTGAGTAACTATTAAGTCATTCTTATCTTTCTTTCTTTTTTTGAGAGAGAGAGAGATACAATGTAAGTCATGGCAGCTGCTTATCAGGCATTTCAAGAAGACACATGTATGTAGTTAGATTGCTTATTAAACTGATAAACTGAAATTATTCATTTAACCTCACCAGCAGCAGCCAATGTCAAAGGGAAGAAGGGAAAACCAAACAAGTTGTGAAAAGTCATTCAACAAATGAACAAATTGGATAATTAACATGGATTTGTTTCCTGTTGTGAAGTTAAAACTTACGTTTATAGCATCTGCACCTTTTCACTCCTTTCTCTTCAGGATACATTGATTTATCAAAAAGAAGAGTTTCCCCAGAGGAGGCCATCAAGTGTGAAGATAAATTCACCAAATCTAAAACTGTAAGTCACTCAGGATTAGTCTTGGTCTTATTCCTGTTCCTCAAACAATCAAATTATATCAGCATTGAATCGCATCTCAACTTAAATAAGTTGAGCAATTTTGCAGACTAGAATGCAGTTAGCAACTTGATAATGTTGAATATCTGAAAGCACTGAAATGTCTGAATGTTCGAGCTGACTCTAGCTGTCATGTTTCCAGGTGTACAGCATCCTGCGGCATGTGGCTGAGGTGCTGGAGTACAGTAAGGACGAGCAGCTAGAAAGCTTGTACCAGCGCACCGCCTGGGTGTTTGATGAGAAATACAAGCGGCCAGGATACGGCGCTTATGATGTCTTCAAACAGGCCGTGTCGTAAGTTAATGTTTCAAGCACCGAGAATAGGAGACTCACCACAAAGATTCTCTGTTCATAGACCTGGATTCTGTTTGTTGTCTCCTCTTAAAATGGCAAAAGGAAAAATTCCCACATTTTCCTTTTGAAGTTAAATAAGACAAATTTGTTTCCATCCTCCAGAGATCCTGCCATTCTGGATGGTCTGGACTTAACGGAGGAGGAGAGGAGTGTGCTGATCGATAACATCAACAGGCGACTCACTCCACAGGCTGTCAAAATCAGAGCAGGTAAAAGGTCATTGACTGTGTAGTGGCATCTTTATTTAGGCTCTAACAGTGAAGCTGTGTGTGATGGTTTCCTTGTTTGTTATGAAATATGATATAACCTTTATCCTTTTCTCCACCCCACCCCCCCTTGCAGATATTGAAGTTGCATGCTACGGGTATGAGGGCATTGATGCCGTGAAGGAAGCTCTGAGGGCTGGACTCAGCTGTTCCACAGAGGCCATGCCCATCAAAGTAATGTTCCTCCAGCCCCCACTTTAAGTGCAAATCTACTGCAGTTGTCTTTTTTTTGGTCACAGACTGACATAATCTTGTGATTGACAGATCAACCTGATCGCTCCTCCTCGCTACGTGATGACGACAACCACTCTGGAGCGCACAGAGGGCCTGTCTGTCCTCAACCAGGCCATGGCTGCTATCAAGGAGAAGATTGAAGAGAAGAGAGGTGTCTTCAACATCCAGATGGAGGTGAGCAGCTTCACTTTCTTTGTGCAGCCTTTTCTTTCTTGTGTCTCTTCAGTATTTAGTTTGTCGAGACCTAGCTTTTCAAAAATTGAGTATTAAATTGATGCAAGAGTTGTCATTCATCTATGAATTGTGACACTTCAGCCGAAGGTGGTGACGGACACGGATGAGACAGAGCTCGCCCGGCAGCTGGAGCGGTTAGAGCGGGAGAATGCCGAGGTGGACGGAGATGACGACGCAGAAGAGATGGAGGCCAAAACAGAGGACTAGAGTCACTCCTCAGAAGGCTGGTGGGAAAATCAAAGGAGTAAATGTGGACGGACATGGCTAGGGCAGCTCGGTCCAACAGAAGTTAACTTTCACATTACAAACATTAACTGGTGTTAATCGTTCATTGGCAAACATTCAGGTTTGTTCATTGGCAGGATTTGTCTCAGAGGATGGTCTCAAAATACTTCTTACCCAAAAATGGACACTAGGAAAAGTTAAATTACCAATTATGCATTATAGTTTCTATTTTTAAGTACACCAATTTGAATAAATAATAATCCTAAAATGAAAAGCTGTTTACAAGCAGTGGCCTTCACTTGCGACTTGCTTTAAGAGCTCAGTGTCTTCAGTATCCATGGCGCTTCATTTCTGGCTGGTCACTGGATGTAAATTGATTTTTGGGGGCAACGCACAGGTCCGTCTGTCTCAGCAGCGGTCAGAAGGGACTTGACTATGTGCTGTTTCTCTTCTAGTTTAAGGGTTTTTACTGAAAAGACCTGCTCTTGTTCAGCTCACATGGCATCAATAAAGCTCTGGAAGTTTTGATCTCAATGCGCCTTTGTCAGCGGCTGTTGCATCATTTTAGCCATTTAGTTCTAGAGGGATTTTCTCAAATTCCATTTTGTTCTGAATGGATTGAATTTCTGGACAATCAGGTGAAGGAAACAAGTGAGGGTGAGGAAGTGAAACACTGCTTAACAACGGTTATAAAAATCAATTTATTCAAATGTTCACCAATACAAAAACAATGGAGAGCACCTTCACAACTTCAAATCCGTTTTTCCCGTTATTTGCTAATTTTCCTATAGTGGTCATGGTGTGTGTGCTTTTACAGCTGCGGGGATGTTAGCACCTCAGTGACTGTGGGCCTTCTCAGGCTTACTTCGAATGACAACTAGGTGTTTTTCGAGATGGTCTGAGTACGAGAGCGTGCCAATACAATTACCAGGAATGTGATGAGGAAATGCGAAAGAAACTTGGAATTGAGTCCAAAATCCTGCATAAATAATCCTCTTTAAAAAAAAAAAAAAAACAGTTCACATACTTCTTGTGGTTCTCCATATTCTAAAGTCTGATGGAATTGAACCCACATTCAACTGCAAGCCAGATTTCACACCTTAAATACTTAAAAGAAAAGCTCATGAAATTAATAAACTGGCTGCTTGTAGCGACCGTGCAGACTGACTCCTCACACAAAGTGTGTGATGGTTTGTATACAGATTAAGTACAAGACCAAGAGCCGTTATTCGGCTACACAACAATGGTCCTGGGGGCCAATCAAGTAGCTTCCTCTCAGAATTATTTCATCATACCCAATTAATAACACTGTATTTACACTAAATTACACCAATACAGTCAGCAGTCACAAACAGAAGGGATGTGAAGGTAGCCTGAGTCTGTTGAGACAAAAAAAAAAAAAAAGACAAGACCTGAAGTGTGAGAACAAGCAGAATCTGCAGTTACAGTCTGTACTGGTGAGTTGCTTTTTTTGGGGTGACATTGTTCTGCTACACTATTATACACTATTTATGGAGGAAAAAAACAATTGATCATTCAGTGGTGGGTTTACTTATTTCACTAGTCCAATCTTCTTAGCTTCTGTTTCATAAATGAGTAACCTCCACATCTTCACAATGAAGACCTCGGCTTCTTCATCAAGAACCTGAGCAGTGAAAATGAGAAGATGTACATGAACAAGTTAGGAGAGAAAAATTTGATCAACTATTTCAGACCAACTAAATTTACTTGGATAAAACTCATAAAAGCAAAATGGATTTAAAAATGTAAAATAAAAGAATCCTGAAGCCAGCATGAAATAAAAGCATTCAACAAAGCAAGAGTTGCTTGCTCACCATAGCAACATCATCCAAGATACTTTGTGGCATACTGTGAGCCATCACCTAAAATAAGAACAAAAACAAGAGGATGATTTTACTGTCAATGTTCCCTTGGAAGTGTGAATGAGCTCAGACACGACACGATCAATACCTTGGAGCAGACAAAGTCCACTAACGTTGGCTCTTCTTCTCCAATGTACTCAATGATCTTTTTATTGATCCAGGGGCGAACTCGTCGTTCCATTAAGGTCTAGAGAAAAAGGGAAAAGCAGTTTCTCAGAGGCAGTTAGATATTTGATAATGACTACTATTAAATTCAGAGTAGCAAGGAAAACAAGGAGTGGACGAATTGTTTTTTTGTGGTCGCTCAGGGGTCAAGAGAACTCAGTTTGTGAATAGTCCTGTGATCTTTCATTAAAACATCCCCAAGGCCGGTTATCTGAACCACAGTATTCTTAGCTCTGAACTTGTCTGCAAGCAAAAAGTTCCTAAAAACACACCAAATGTCTCTCACCGTATCAACCATAGACCAGTCCAGCGGGTAGGAAAACAGCTCAGGTTTTGCTGTGGGAATTTTCTCTATCAGGCTCTTGATGTGTTTGCGTTTCTCTTCTGTGTTGGCTCCCTTAATGTTGGAGAGCCCGGCACCGTCCACCCCAAGGCTCTTGTCGTCGTCGTAATCCAGCGGGACCAGCTTCCTCTTGCGGGGCTGCTCGTCGGCCTCCTCGTCATCAAACTTGTCGAAGACGCTGTCCACAGGCAGCTTCTTCCTTTTACCCACGTTGGGTTGACTGGGACTTCCTGTGGCAGCTGGAGATTTTAAAAATATACATATTGTTAGGTGGATAACATATGTTATATATCTAAGACTAAAATGTGTGAAAATGTTGTGCGTTAAAAGAATAACTCTGATACAGTTCCATCTTAAATCGTAGGTGTCAAAATTTAGGTTTGATTTCCATCTGTCTACTACCATCTTGCCTAGCTACATCTTTGATTCATAGGAGAATGCTGGATGATACTGATGAAAAAAGCTTTTTGGAGACTCACCTAGTTTGAGGCTGAGGGCGATTTTTGACCGGTGTTCCTCCTGTGGCAAGGCCTCTGGGGGTGAGTTCTCATGAGGGATGATGATGCCACAGGGCGACTCAGCGTCCCCAAGTGTGTCAGGGGACACATTGCCGCTGGCTGATGACACTGAGGGCGCTGCTGTAATGGGGCGCATCGTGGGTTTCAGGCACGGTTTTCCATCAGAGTTATCTTCATCGTTGTCATAATCTTCCTCCTCTCCCTCCTCCACCTCGTCATCTGACTGGGCGGGCCGTGAGCGGGCCTCTGATCTGTCCAGTTGCCCTCTGCGGTCGCGGTGGTCTCGAGACCCCCTGTGGCGCTCCCGTTCTGCCTCTGGCTCTGGCTCCTGGATGATGGGAGGTTGTCTCAGACGCTCCTCCTCTTCCTCCTCCATCTGGACCAATAAGAGGCAGATATGCAGAATAATAAAACACCCAGTTGCTGTGTTTTGCAGAAAAGAAGGTCAGCAGACAATGAAAGCTGGACTGCCCTGATGTTCAGAGGCAGGAGGTGCAGACACACTCAGATGTTAAAGTGACCTTCACAAAGTCAACACACAAAAAGCCCACTCAATGCAGATACACAGACGGACAGGCACACTGCATTATTATAGAGAAGCATACCCTGCGTAGCTCTGCGTCTGGGTCTGGATGTCCCTCGTCTAGCAGCCTCTGTCTGATTTCCTCCAGCTCCTCCTTCTCTCTCTTCCTGTCACGCTCGTCCGCCTCCATCTCCTTCTCTCGGTCTCTGAGACGCTTCTGCAGTGCACTGCCCCTAGGGGTCACACCAAAAATAACAGGCTTCAGAACAATGGCTGGAGCTGCAGTACAGCATCTGTTACAAGTCTGATCCGTGTCACACATCTGCTGCTGCTGCCTTTTGCTGTTTTTACGTGTTTAGGTGACACATGGCTGAAATCTCTAAAACAGGGCCCTGAAATGAATATCTAAATATTTAGTAGCATACATTCTACACGTTTAGATGTACTTTATTGATCCCAAACTGGGAAATTCTCGTCACAGCAGCAAGACACTGTACATCAAGATAATAATAATTTATTTATTTAGTTTACCAATAATTCACAGCATTTCTGACAATGACAGTTGATTCGATTATGCAAAGCATCACACGTCTGTGGATTCAAGCTATTTCAAAGTGGCAGGTCAGATAAAAAACCATTTAAGGAGGAAAAGGGATGCATTTCATTTCTGATTGGCCATCTAATTGTCTTAAGTAAAGCGCACATTAACAGGTACCCCCACCCCCCATTTGCTCACCTGTAGTACTTTGGGTCGTCTCTGTCATCATCATAGTCTTCAAGAAATTCTTTTAGCCTTTTGCCCTCTTTCATCTGAAGACAAACAGGGGCAAAAGTTTACCTTTTTTAGAATTATGACAGTCAAAATTCTTTGTCTGACTCTTGTAGAAATGTATCTATGTGAATAAATAATACCACATTAAAGTAACCTTCATGAAAACAGAATCAGAGAACTTTAAAAGATGCATTTCATGAGTCATTTCAAGGACAATTACTTTCAAATTTAAACTCTAAAATCTAATTGGTGGCATATGACACATTAATAAGTTTTGCTAGGCTCAAAGCGAAATAAAGTCAGTCTGGATTGTTGACAATAACGTTTACAAGTGTTCGGGTAGAAGATTTTTATGAACATCACTGGTCATTCAGTGTCCTCTCACCATTTCTCGTCGGCGTTCATCTTCCCTCTCGGCCTCCTTGGCATAATCCCGTGCCTTCTTCCTCTCCCTGAGCTCCCAGTTTTTTAATCGCTGTAGTGAAGACAGTGTCAGGTGACCCATAGGCAATTACAATCTCCCAAAAAGTCAGGATAACATTGTCTATCACCAAGTTTTCTTGGCTACATTTTTGGACATCTCATTCCCCACCTGTTCAAGGCCCCCCTTTCTATTTTTGAACCCCTAAACTTTCATCCTTCTGTTAAAGATCGAGGAGCCACTGATCACCATACACATTTCTTGTGAGAAAATTGTACATTTTATCATGTAGGTATGCAGCACCATCCTGGCCTCCCCTACCTCCTGATAAGCTGCTTCTTTATCTCTAAGTTTCCTCTCCAGCTTCCTGCGCTCATATGCCTCCTCTTCGTCCTCTTGGTCTCGCTTCTTTTCTCTATCACGGTCTCGACTCTCCTCCCTGCGAAAACAAATGTATTATGATGGAGTTTGATCCAGAACAATATAAAATCACCTGATATGTATAAGTGAGGGAAATGTCAATCAGTGTAAAGGGCCTACATGCTCCTGGATGAGGAAAAGTTAGTGAGAACACCAATCCAAAGTGGAACTGTCTATATGTTGCCTTTGACATGAAGGATTCACTCTCTACCTGGATCGGCTGCGGTCAGCACTCCTGTCCCGGCTTCTGTCCCTCTCCCAGTCTCTGTCTCGATCTCTGTCTCTGGTCCTACGGTCCCGGTCTTTGTCTCTGTCTCTGTCTCGTTCCCGCTCTCTTTCCCTCTCCCGCTCCCTCTCTCGTTCCTTCTCCCTCTCGCGGTCCCGTCGCTCTCTTTCCCGCTCTCGCTCTTTTTCCCGCTCCCTCCTTTCCCGTTCAAACTCCAGCCGCTCCTTCTCCCTCTTGTCCTTCTCCTCTTCTAGTTTCTGTAGAGCAAAACACAGACAGGTTCAGCCGCTGCCACGTGTGATCCAGTGAGTCAATTTGCTTCTGTGCACAGATCAAGTGGTTTCCAGATTTTGAGGATGGAGTAAAACATTTATGATGTTAGCATGCCCTTTACTAATCAGTGCAAGGCTTGTAAAAGAAACTGGAACTCTAAGACTGAAAATAGGGAAAACCTGGAGGGGTTGAAAGCTTCTCCCTTGCAGAGAGACAGCTTTAACATTCTTCTGAATAAATTCAGTGAAGTATTTTTGCTGCAATCTTGCCTTATAAACTACAAATAAACAAAAATCTAACTGGAAACCACTTTAATGGTCAAAAGATCTGTGGAACATGTTCAGCCTGAGGCATTCATAATGAGAAAAAGGCGCTGCAAAAGACAATGCTTTTTCTCTCCTTAAGAGTCCTCCTCTCAGAACAAGGAAAACAAAAACAGAAAACAGGCGTCAGTCTTTTGTTGAACTAGGTGTTTGTGACTTACAGGTGTTGAACTATGGACTCAGCCCTTCGCTGCCCCTACAAGCCTTTTAAGTTAGGCCTGGGAGGAAAGCAGGTCACACGGTATACAAGGGAAAAACGTTATGGGAGTCTGTCTTGCTTAAGCATCATCATCATCATCATCATCATCAACAATAGTCTTTACTTCAATGTCATTAGTTAAAGTGCTAAAATCAAGAAAAGAACAGAATGAACATAAGTTACATCTTGCACAGATAAATGAAATTGTAGAAGCAGTCTTACCCCTGCAGAAGTCTTCAGCAGCTCTTCATGACTAATTACTCAGACACACACACCACAACTTTGACTTCACAGTCATTACACACAAGGCTTTGGGTGTGTTTCATAAAACTTAAATGTGTATGTCACTTCAATGGCGTCTGTTACGGAATGAAAAAAATTAAATAAAAGGCTGTGTAAATGTGTTGACTTTGTAGTGCAGGGCAGAATTAACTTGAATTTTACTGTAACTCTAAGGTTTAACAGCTTTTTTTAAGCCATGGGAAGTCAGCTGCTCTTCTGCAAGAAACGCAGAGAACTTAAAGCCTTGGGTGTAGTGCAATGCAACAGAGGGAAAGATGAGAGATGTTAGCAATAACTTAAACACCTATGGACCTCAGTACTAAGTAATTTTATTAATTACTTCTAAGCTTAAAACAAATCAGTTTGATTAACTTAATATCAGGTGCACTGTTCTGTCCCTGTTTTGCTTTAATTTACTTACCTGGGCTCCTTAAACAATTATTTGCACGACTGTACTGGTATAAGCAAATAATGATCTTCACAAAATTTTGCTATTAGAATCTATAAAAGCAAGAACAATACAAGTAAAAAGTGGAAAAGGTGAAGGTGAAAAAAATGAAGCCGAGATTGCACTTCTAATTACTTTTCAGTAAAGTTAATAGTCTTCAGAGTGCCTTTGTTGTATTGTTCTAATGTTTTGCTTTAACTTTAACTTGAATTTGGGGCTTGGTTTCTGCCATTTCCATCTTTTTCCAAGTAGCATAAACCATTTACTCAAGAATACAGTTTCATCCCGTTTGCTTGTCAATTAATGCGTGTGTGTGTGTAAACTTTAACAACTGTCATATTTAAAAGATTATTATATAAGATTGTGTGATAGAGAGCAAGAGAATGAAGAGAAAATCCAGACAACACACACAGAGAGCACGTACCTTGTCAGTCTTCAGATCAGCATGCTGCTGTGGACAGGGCGCCCCCCCACACTAGCATATTAAAGGCTAAAGTCAAAGTCACTCCAGTGGTTATTGTCAAGAGTCCTTGTGCTTCAACATGAACACTATTAAGACAGACCATAATATACAGAGGACTAGCACAGGTTCACTGACTTTACAGCTTTTGGGGGAGCAGCCAATGCTGCCATGAATCCAGGACCTTGAAGTAGGTAAGTACCTTTATGGTGTGAAATGGTTAAACCCACACATCCAGGCCGACACAAAAGTGCTGTACAGTTGCCCCTATACAAGTCCTCGAGAGGGGGACGCCCAGTATATGTATATAGTAAATGAAGGCTGATACTTACATCCTATCCTCGTAACTTTTTCCAAAGCTCTGAGATTCATCTTGCTTTAGTCACCATATGATCACTATCATAATGGTGGGGTTTAATGAATAGATTAGCTTTTAAGTAACTTTACATTGTCTCCATGCATTTTTGTGTGATGAATGAAGAATGGATCTATAATGGTCACACCTATATAGTTTTAAATATGGTAGTCACAGGTGTCAAATCAGGCCTCAGAAAGGTGACATTAACACTAGCTGTCTGCCTACTTGTGGTGTTTAAATACCGAACATGAAACAATTCATATAATATGGGGCAGATTAAGATGTTCCGTGATGTAAATTTTAAGGACTGCCAATTTTTGGTGCAGTTTGCATGTTACTGAGATCAAGAAAAGTTTGGTGAATGTGTCAGCTAAATGTGCAAGCTCTAGGAGTGAACTATGTGAGCAGCTGCTGTCCAAAACCTGTAATGTCAAGTACAATATCAAAAAAGCCACTTTACCTTGTGGGTGTCACGGAATTTACTGATCTCTCTGGAAATCAGGTCTCTCTTGTCCTCCTCCATATCAATCGTGTTAATGTCATCCTATGGAAGAAAGAAAATGTCAGCTCTTAAGTTGAAATAATGAGTCTCACTTCCAAGTTGCAATAGGATGGTGAGACAAGTTGGAATTCATATAAATAAGCAGACCTCTTCTTTCTTCTCCTTCTTTCTCTTGCGTCGCTGGGAGTCCTCGTCCTGCGAGGGTGCGTTGAGTTCAGCAGCATATTCGCGCATCAACCCATCGATGGCACCTTTAATTATCTGATCCTTCTTCTTGGTCTCCTCGTCTAGTACCTCTTCCTCATCATCTCCTCCATCTTCTGCCTTTTTATTCTGCCAATACAAAGGACAACATAATTTTTTATCTCATTTCATGTTTACAAATGATAAACATTCATACACATATTTGAACCACTTAACAAAAGTGTGAGAATGAGGTATGGCCAACAATTCACCCAACTTGAATGAGGCCAGGTGCATGAGGAATACAGGGATACTGATTAAACTGACAACCAGTGATTCATACCCCATTCGCTGTCTTTTTCTTAGCTTTCCACTCATCTAGCTGAGCTTTTGTCTTGGCATCCACCTTCACCAGGAGATTTTTGTCTCCAATCTGTAGGTCATGAAGCAGCCTCAAAGCCCGTAACGTAGACTCTGGCTCTTTATATTCACAAAACCCAAAAGCTGCAACAGATATTGACAAAAGAAAAATATTGGAGCAGGTTAATATAAGGTCATCTATGGTTTTATTAATTACAACTACTAATTATTTTATTACTAATTGATTTAAAGTGAAAATAATTTGTATATTTAGCGTTCATAACCCAAGTTTGCCTTGGGTTAAAAGAATTTCCTGACCCGCTGATGCTGGTTGTGTGCAATATGAATTACCTTGAAGCTTGCCAGAAGCTCCTTGGACTCTCTTCCAGCTCAGAACAATTCCACATTTCTGCAACATCAGTACAAAGGAAAATGTGTTCAGAACTACAAGTTGTTTTCAATTTTGTAATACAATTCCCAAATATGAATATATATATGTGTATGTATGTATGTATGTATGTATGCAAAGAGGGTATTTGTTACTAATTAGTGACCATAATTAAATCTGTGATATAATCTAATCTATTAAAACAAACCATGGAAGTTGCAGAGTTGCACACTTGGGGATAGCAGAATCTTTGTTATCATAGAATGATTTCCAAATCCATGACATAGTTCTTTTAAGGTTGCAAACTAGTTCATACACTGTAGACAATATTCTTAAGACCCTATGTGTCCCTTACCGCCAGCAGTTGTCTGATCAACATATCTGAAGCTTTTTCTGATATGTTCCCCACAAACACGGTGGTCGTGGGGCCACTGCTCTCATCATTGTCTTTGGACCGCACTGCAGTACCTTCCTTCTTAGGAACGGCAGGCTTACTGACCACGGACACAGAAGGCATCATCACTGCAGGTGTGGGGGTCATGATACCCATGTGTACAGGTATCATTGGAGCTCCTGCAACCACCAAATGAAAAGTCCTTCAACTACAGAAAAAGCTATATTTCACCTATGAAATTTGAAACCTTTATTATGTTAAATTACAACACTGTTGGTTCCCTAACTATCTAATGACAGAAAGCTTTAAGTAACAACTTTTTAAAAACACCTGAGGGCTGCAAGTGTCTTTAGAAAAATTACTATGTCGTTCACTTACAAATACAAAAATGAAAAAGAAAGCCATACCACCTTAAGGTGATACAAGCAGGTTCTTACCTGAGGAAAAGCCAGCATACTGAGGGGGCATCCCAGGAGGGGGCAATAGCGGTCGGTTTAAATGAGGGGGGAAAGACATTGTGGGTCTGAATGGCACCGACCTGAAGGAGCAATGACACCCATTAACAGTCTATTCAAGGCTATTATGCTTATCTCACATTTCGATTGAGAGCTCCTAACAGTTCAATTTAGATATTAACATTACTGTTGCTTGTGTTACTTGTACTAACTTATATCGTAAGAAGAACTGAAAACACAGGTCCAACTAGCTCAACCAATTGCTACAAATTAAATATCGACTGGACCCATTTACTTACCAACTGTTCGTTTAGTCCGACAATGCTCATTTAATATCATGTCACCCCGATTAAATTATCCCACTTTCGTGTAATTGTGGTTTACTGTGCTGGAATTTAATCCCTAAACCTGAACCGAGTTACTAAAAACACCAAAATCCTGTTAGCTAAAGCTAGCATTGAGCACGTTACCTCACCCGGCAAAGCCAAACTGGGCTAACATTAACTCGAGCTGGTGTTACTTCACAGTCAAAACTCACTTTTGAGGATTAATTATGAATTCTGAGTACGTATGAAAATATCCATTTATACCTACCCCGTATCAAGCGGCGTACAAAGAGGCAAAAAAGGCTATCTGAAGGTAATGAATCCTGAAAATCTTTGTAACGCTCTGTATCTTGGATTAGCACGGGGCTAGTCACGGCCTTCACAAACATTGACGCAAGCGCTTTACGCTCCTGAGGAGGAGAGCGTTTCTTTTGTCCGTCGGGCTGTGGCCGCTGGACGGAGCCAGAGAACGTGGAAAGGTGTCCACGAGCACTAGTTGGTTTATAACTATTTATAATTAATTATATTTATAACTAGTTATGACGACATCATTAACATCAACAATAACAAAAGAACAACGATAATTAAAACAATAATCATCATCATCATCAAGATTGTGTTTGATAAACTACTTAACAACAAGAATGCCTCCAAAAATTCAAGTATTTTCAGGCCTTTGAGTTTACTAAGCAATCGGATGAGCTCCAGTCTTTTAGGGATAAAATATCTCCTGGTTTGTTAATTGTATTTCAACGTAAAGGTTGCATGGTTATGGATTAATTGATTATTATTTCCTTTAAAATGTAGATTGTACATTTGTATGACCCCTAATGGGATCTACAATCCCAAAACACCTTGAATAAATGTTTTTATTGTCACAATAATCTTATGTCATCGTTTTTAGTTGGTTGTTGTTGTTGTTGTTGTTGTTGTTTTCCTGTATTAAAGATCTCTCAGTTACAGACTGATGTGCTGTCATCTCATCAGTTCTTGGTAATAAACGCTCCTCTGTGTTTCCCTGGCCGGTTACCATGGTGTTCTCATTCTGTGATAGCAGATGTGCCGCGAGGGCTGCATTTGACACGTCGATGACGTCACTTTAGGCGGGTTTTTTTTCATGGAAAGTGCGAGAAGAAACGAAGCACAGCCTCCAGGATTTCAAATATTCCTCCGTTCACTTAAGAAGTTCCCCGCTCTTTGCTATGTTGTCGTCGAAATGAAGATGCATTAGTAGATTGAAATGCGTATAATTGTTAAGCGGATACAGATATTCATGTCTACATAGTCCATGGCGACGGTAGAGCCGTCTAGTCTGTCTCCAAAAATGTGACCTCTGAGTAAAACTATCCCTCAGCCTCTGGCAGAAAGTCACAGGGTGGCAGCTGTTGTGACCAACAACAGGGATTCACTTCATTATTAAGATAAGAGTCATTGTTCACATTATAATATTTACATAATTACAGGCCTGCAGGTTTCCTTTCCCAGCACCTGCAGGGACTATAAGAAATAAGAAAGATAATGGATTCCACCTGTATGCAAAAGACCCTACTCTGCATTATGGAGCACAATCAGTGTGTCTCTTTGTCATCCTCCATCCTTGTAGGAGTTTTTATAGTTGTGTCTCTTATTGGAAGTTGTTTTGTCTCTTTGCGGTTGCGTAACTTTTGGCTTGTGTGGTTGTGTGGCCCTTCAGACCCCGGGCCCCTGATTCCAGCGGGGCTCCTGGATCTGTATTCAGGTCGTACTGTTCACTGTTTTGGGTTGAAAAGCTTCTTTTGTGAAGTGGTTGGGTTATATTTTAACACTTAACAGCAAGGAACTGAAGTCCTCCATCAGATCCAGGGTCAGAAAATACTTCATCCATTACCAGGGAAGTTTTGGTTTGTTACAAGCCAAAAATAAATAAATAAATAATAGAAATATAACTAAAATATGTACAGACATAAGAGTTATAATAAAGATAAACCATAAAATAAAACACAGAACAAATTAGTTTAAAAAATGAAAATAAATGGCTAAAGTACTGATTAAGTGGAAATATCTAAGTATAAATAGTACAGTTCATGCTATATAATTGCCTTATTATTCACGATATCTTTATATTTCAATAATCTCAGTATAATATCATTATTGTTGTTTATTTAAATAATCATTTCTGTCCTTTTACTCACTGACCAGCTTTACTGGTAGATGGTGCGCGGCGGATGGATACGGCCGCACACTGAGACGCATGTGTATAAAGATTCCGGTCTATTGAAAGGAAGTCCCTTTCCATTTCCCTGCGTCAGAGAGCATAAGGGACAACACATTGGTTGCATTTTATTCAAGAAAAGTCACCGAAATAAACAAGGTACGTACATCAGTATTTTACACGCGTGTGGTACATATTGTTCCCATTTTATATCTGTGCTTGGCCGACCCAGCTCTGAAGTAATCCTCGGATGTATCCATGAGAACTCATGAGTCGCACGATAACCTTAGCATCGTCAGTGTGGTGCTGCAGTTATCATCATTATTATTATATTCATCATCGTCACGTGTCTGTCTGTGGGGTTAAACGGTAGCTTTTGATTCCTAAGAGGTAAAGTTGTCGTGCTCCGATGGCGAATCGGTTTTGCTGACTCTCTGGAAATGCGGTGCTTTACCGCACCGTTAGGCCGAGCTTGTGCTGCACCAAGGCAGGCAGGTGTGGTGGAGATGACACCGCCGCCTCGGTTTATCTTACAGAGCTGTCCGTGAAATTTCACACTCGATCCCAATAAACAGCATCATAAAACGAGCTCCCCATGAAAAACCTCAAAACGTGATAATCTGATTTGAACAATAGAAAGGTCGATTTGACTTCAGTTGTTGCTAACCCTAACGGTCAGTTCTCGGTTATGTAACCGAGGAAGATCGTCGGTTTGGGTTAACATTACTAATTTTATTTTGATTTCTGCTGGTTTATTTCGTTATCTTTACACGCCACCGATGAGGTTCGGTGTTTCCTTAGTCGAAGGGCAAATGTGCTTTATAGCGACACTGCGTTAGTCGCAGTCGTCGTCACATCGTGGACTTTAAGATTTACTCGTCATTGTTTTTCCTGTGTTTCGACATTTAGAGCCAAATTTCCCGGCGGTGTAGCTATTTAAATGTGCGGCTGGTCCTTAGCACGTGTTTGCGGAGTCCATTGTCTGTAGGTCGACGCCATGTTGGTTAATGGTTACTTCCGCCGATGTGCACTGACGCGGTGGCTGCCGGCCAGTTTTATTAAACCGGTTTGTGAGGTTGGTTTAATCTGTGATAAACGAAACTGAATGACGACACCTGACATGTGAACGCGGGAGCCATAATGGTTTCTTCTGTAGTTCTCTGGTGTGACCCAATTAAGTTAATCATCCATTTAACATTTGGTTCCACTCAAAGCATCTTGTTTGTTTTGTGTAGATGCCTGAAGAAATGCACCAAGAGGAGGAGGCTGAGACCTTTGCCTTCCAGGCAGAGATCGCTCAGCTGATGTCCCTGATCATCAACACCTTCTACTCAAACAAAGAGATCTTCCTCAGGGAGTTAATCTCCAACGCTTCTGATGTAAGTGCCAGTATTTTAGTAGTGTTTTCCTCATCTTTTACAATAATTTCAACTATTTCAGCTGTTACCATCACAAGGCATTTCTAGTACTTGTATTATTAAAATGACACAACATTGTTTGGCCACATTAATAGTGTCTATTTTGTTGACATGTGTTTACAGGCTTTGGACAAGATTCGTTATGAGAGCCTGACTGAGCCTTCCAAGCTGGACAGTGGCAAGGATCTGAAAATCGACATCATCCCAAACAAAGCTGACCGCACCCTGACCCTCATTGACACTGGAATTGGCATGACCAAAGCCGACCTGATTAACAACCTGGGTACCATCGCCAAGTCTGGCACCAAGGCCTTCATGGAGGCCCTGCAGGTACAATGAAACATAGTGAAGCAAGAACACTGATTTCTCCCAACTTGCACAGGTTTCATTTGCAACACTAAGTGTTAATTGTGTCCCCCTTTAGGCTGGAGCTGACATCTCCATGATTGGTCAGTTTGGTGTGGGTTTTTACTCTGCCTACCTTGTTGCCGAGAAGGTGGTTGTCATCACCAAACACAACGATGATGAGCAGTATGCCTGGGAGTCTTCTGCTGGCGGTTCCTTCACTGTCAAGGTTGACAATGGTGTGTGTGTGTCCTGGTATCAAATTCTTAAACAGTTATAATAGCAATGTTTTGAAATACACAGTCAAAAATAGAACAAGAAGCACAATTCAAAGTTTTCAAAAAACGTGCTTCAGTTGTAGCCATCATTTAACTTCAATGAAGGGGAAAAATTAAGTGGCAGCTCCTTGAATTCCCCCCCCAAGAAATTTTGTAAAAATTAAATGCGAAACATTTAATGGTCCCATCTGCTCAAAATGAGTACTTGTAACTCTTCCTTGGTTATGTCGTAATGAATAGCTGCTTCATCTTCCAGCCAAAAGTTGCTAATAGCAGTATAACTCAACAGGTGAGCCCATTGGCCGTGGAACAAAGATCATCCTGTACCTGAAGGAGGACCAGACAGAATACATTGAAGAGAAGAGGATCAAGGAGATTGTGAAGAAGCACTCTCAGTTCATTGGCTACCCCATCACCCTGTTTGTGAGTATCTTAAGTCAACTCACTAGAGTTCCCATTTAGAAAATTTAGGCAGGTTCACTGTTGCCAAGTCAGTTAAGTTGAGCTCATGAGTCCTTTTGCTATGAAGGTGGAGAAAGAGCGCGACAAGGAGATCAGTGATGATGAGGCAGAGGAGGAAAAGGCAGAGAAGGAGGAGAAGGAGGATGCTGAGGACAAGCCAAAAATTGAAGATGTGGGCTCAGATGATGAGGAGGACTCCAAAGACAAGGACAAGAAGAAGAAAAAGAAGATCAAGGAGAAGTACATTGACCAGGAGGAGCTGAACAAGACCAAGCCCATTTGGACCAGGAATCCTGATGACATCACAAATGAAGAGTATGGCGAGTTCTACAAAAGTCTGACCAATGACTGGGAAGATCACCTGGCTGTCAAGGTAAACTGAAAGATGAGTAGCATCTCCATGTGCCTCATATGGTAGCCTGGTGGCTAAAATGTCAAAAATGTTTCCCCTTTCACAGCACTTCTCAGTGGAGGGCCAGCTTGAGTTCCGGGCCCTGCTCTTTATTCCCCGTCGTGCACCTTTTGACCTCTTTGAGAACAAGAAAAAGAAGAACAACATCAAGCTGTACGTGAGAAGAGTCTTCATCATGGACAACTGTGAAGAGCTCATCCCAGAGTACCTGAGTAAGTTGGTGTCATACTATCACTTGAGCCCTAAATTGTCACAAGTCTGCACTATTGCTCCAGCTACAAGAATTTAACTGCAGAGCTTTAATATAATCCTGCAGTGATTTCAACTGAACTATGACTGACATTAATTTCAGACTTTGTCCGTGGTGTGGTGGACTCTGAGGACCTGCCCCTCAACATCTCCAGAGAAATGCTGCAGCAGAGCAAGATCCTCAAGGTTATTCGTAAGAACATTGTCAAGAAGTGTCTGGAGCTGTTTGCTGAATTGGCTGAGGACAAAGAGAACTACAAGAAGTTCTATGAGGCGTTCTCCAAGAACATCAAGGTATCCAAAATGAAGTTGTGTTCGCTTGATTTATAGACACAATCTTTTTAAACTTTTTAATGAAAGTTACTCCTCCATATATCATTCCATGTGTCTCCAGTGCATCTCCGTGGATTCATAAGGTTAACTTTTATTGTGGTTGCTGTTGTAGGTCAGCTTCAAACATAGTTGAGAAAACAAACTGCAACTTTTTTCAATTGGCTAAAGCATCAACTAGTGTACAGAATCTGTTATTCAAGTTGCTATGCTTTTGTGACGTAGATTAAAACTTAATGCTATAGATTAGTTGTTTAGTATTAAACTAGAAAGTAAACTTGAACCCAGTTGCTCTTTTTCTTACCATCTTGGCTACCATCCTAGAAATTTCCAATGGTCTATCTTAGGATTGGGTTTCTTTGATACTGGCCCTTAGTGTTTGGGTTTGTTTTAATATTAAACAATTGTCAATTATTATGTTTCTGTAGCTGGGAATCCACGAGGATTCTCAAAACCGCAAGAAACTGTCGGAGCTGCTGCGTTATCACAGCTCCCAGTCTGGAGATGAGACTACCTCCCTCACAGAATACCTTTCCCGCATGAAGGAAAACCAGAAGTCCATTTACTACATCACTGGTGAGTGTTTTGGAGAATTCAGTAACATTCTGTGAAGCTAAGCAGCTATTAAATTAATGAATTTCATTGTAAAATTCTATTGTTAAATTGCAGTGATTTTTAAAATCCCCAAAGGAACCAATCTGTACAGGATGACACTGAGCCTCTTTGTTTACCTGTAGGTGAAAGCAAGGATCAGGTGGCCAACTCTGCCTTTGTTGAGCGTGTCCGCAAGCGTGGCTTTGAGGTCCTGTACATGACGGAGCCCATCGACGAGTACTGTGTCCAGCAGTTGAAGGAGTTTGACGGCAAGAGCTTGGTCTCTGTTACCAAAGAGGGCCTGGAGCTGCCAGAGGATGAGGAGGAGAAGAAAAAGATGGAGGAGGATAAGGCCAAGTTCGAGAGCCTCTGCAAGCTCATGAAGGAGATCCTTGACAAAAAAGTGGAGAAGGTCAGGACTGTTATTAAATGTGTCACTTTGCAATTTGGGTTTAGGACCTTGAGGTTAACTATAGTTTGACAGTATTTTGTTTGGTAACAGGTTCCCTAATTGGTCCCAACTTTTATAGTGGTGAGTTCAGACTTTGTCTCAGGTTTCCTGTATTATCAGGCCAACCCTGGATGATTTGCAGTTTTTCTAAATGTTTTGACTAGCTGTGTGTTCTTGGCAATGTGTGGAGATGCTGCAAGTTCAGAAGTCTTTGAAAACTTAACTGATTTGTTTCACTGATCTAACACATGCCTGGGTTTGTATACTTGGCTTTATGGAATGTGGAGTAAAAGTTGGCGAGTGTTTTACATATTCACCATTATTGCTTTAACATAAAGGTCTACAGAAAATAAGACAATTGACAAACAGGGGTGTCCTTGACTCGCTGGTGTGATTACTTCTAACAGACTGTTCTGCATGTGTTTTTGAATTGATTTTTTTAAAGTATACTGGCCTGCTGTTCAGATACATTTGAGATTTATTTTTAACAAATCTTGACATGTTTGGTTGCCCAGGTGACAGTGTCCAACAGACTGGTGTCTTCACCCTGCTGCATTGTGACAAGTACCTACGGCTGGACAGCCAACATGGAGAGGATCATGAAGGCCCAGGCACTCAGGGACAACTCCACCATGGGTTACATGATGGCCAAGAAGCACCTGGAGATCAACCCTGACCATCCCATTGTGGAGACTCTCAGGCAGAAGGCTGATGCTGACAAGAACGACAAGGCTGTGAAAGACCTCGTCATCCTCCTGTTTGAAACCGCCCTGCTCTCCTCAGGCTTCTCCCTGGACGACCCACAGACCCACTCCAACCGCATCTACAGAATGATCAAACTGGGACTGGGTGAGGACTCACTGCTGATAAACACAGTAGACAACATAGACACTGGTTACTTATTTTGATCTCTAACAAATGACAATCCTTGTTACCTCTAGGTATCGACGATGATGACGTTCCCGCAGAGGAGGCCACATCTACATCAGTCCCAGATGAGATTCCTCCCCTAGAAGGTGATGGTGAAGATGATGCTTCACGCATGGAAGAAGTTGATTAAACCAACTAAATTGACCCCTGATTTCTAACACTTAGCCTCACTTTTCAATTGTTCATCTGTAAAACTGCAGTAACTGCAAAACAAATAGTCATTCATGTTGTGTGGTGGACCAGTGTTGCTCTTGTGTCTAGAGCATTACTCTGCAAGACCTTTTTAAGAAAAGCAGTTTTGGTTTTTGCTGTAATACGTTCATGGTGATGGCACATTTGTTTTAACAAGTACCCTGTTGCACTGAGTTTTAAATGTTGGAGTGGTAAATGTGTGAACATGGGAATGGTACATTCCATTATCAGGTCTGGAGGGTTTGGGAGGTTCTACTCATGTGCAACACTGCACGCTGCATGGAGAGAGGATTGTATGATTCCCTTGCTTGGGTCCAGGCTTGTCTGTATTCCAAGTCTTGTTTTGCAAAAAATTAAAGATGTAATACCTTAATCATTTGTCTTCTATCTTAACATTGGCCTGACCATAATAATCAGGTATGTTTTGGTCTAGAAAGTCTTTCTGCCAAAATGCTTAAAGTTGTTCCTCTGATGGCCTCCAGGTGAGGCCATGCTACCACTTTAAGTCACATTTTACCATGTCACAAGTGTAAGTAAATTTATATTCCACATTACCTGTTCACATACTTAGATCAGCATTTCCCAGAAATTCATACTATGACTGCTTCATCAAACCAAATATAACCTGAGTGTTGACACAAGACCAAAAGCAGTGAATGATCTTAAAAATGAAATACTAAAATGTAGCCTGTTACACAACAAACTGAAAGAGTTTCAGTTTAATTAATCCCGTAAATAAATTCAGTCCTATGACACCAAAACTGCCGGAACTTTTAAAAAACAAACTGTCAAAGTGTAAATCAATCGTTACCAGCAGGATGCCAGAGTAGTTCAACTGGAAAGGAACAAACAATCTATCCTGCTAACGTGTACATAGCATCAAGGAAAAAAGTGAGAAAGTTGGCACAATTACATAAAACTGGCTCACACTTTCAAGAAACTTCAAGTTTCTTGAAAGTGTGAGGCAGCATTAGCTGAGCTACACAGGGGAAATGTAGAGCTTCTAGTTTTCCTGGAAGTCATGTGTTTGGTTCAGGAGGAGGCGGCAGCTGCTTTTCCGCTCTCATCACTAACAGCGATGTGTGGGTGTCTGTCCCTTCTGAACACACACTTCTGTACACTCACCGAATTCACTCAAAGTGATAGAGGGGAACTTCAGCTGTGTCATTTAGAAACATACTGAGCTGCTTTTTTCTCTTTGACCACCTCTGTTAAATGTCCTCCAGAGACATAATGGAAATTAATGTAAAATTAGTTAACATAACTCCATACATGTTATACAATGTGTTTTTGTAATTTTGTCAACTACAACAGTGACAAAGACACTCAACAATCTCATATCACAAGTTCCACTCATCTCTATAGTCCACAAGGGTTTGCAGCCTCCGCTTATTTTAAAGGCATATAATTTAAATTTGATCGGTGCCAAATTTTGTTATGTTTATGTTGGTTTACGCAGGCTGTTAACATCTAAAAGCAAAAGATTTAAACATGTTTTGGAATACTGATATTGGATCTTCATCTAAAAACAAGATGAATGTGGGTGATTCAGACTGTTCTGGTTTAATTATGCAACTTATTGTTATACAATAATTTCTTATCTCCTGTCAGAGTTTCCCAGTTCTCTTTAATGTAGTGATGAATTTTGGTCAAAGGTCATAGGGGAGACGGAACAGCGACATTAACAATTCATTATCCTGTAAGACGACTTAAAAGTCTACAACTGAGGTCTCTGTCTGGTTCAGCTTCCTGAGATATTCTAAAGTTCAACAGTTAGCGCAGGCTTTCCTCACAAAGTGTAAAGGTGCTTCTGATCTGACTTGCTCGTTTTTTTGTTGGGGTTTTTTTTTTTTTTTCATCAAAGGACTTCCTGTGGAAATAGTTGAGTTCCTCATGTAAATCTGCCCTCTGCCCACAGATGCACTAATTGAAAGGGGGTGGGGGTTCCTGGTGAACCGGTGGGCCGCGGCGCGTGACAGCCCTTAATGTGTCTTGTGACCTTTGCAGCCAGTCATCTCTTTTCTTTTACTCTGTGTCTCCCTCCACTACACGCTGTCAACGCAGAACTGCAAAAATATCAAGACTGCGCACCGCATGTCTTATTTGGTTGCACAAGCGTAGATATTTTCAATGACTTATTCTACTAAATTAAAAGTTCCCTAACTGTCTCTGCATATTTATTGGGAACTTTGACTTCTGTTTTAATGATTAACAATATATTCCATGAGATTGGTAAAAGTGTAGTCATAGAAGTACAACATATGTCACCTTTTTTTCTGCAATGTGCGCAAAAGTATTGTGTAATTTAGTTTTGATGACATTTGACATTTGAAAAAACTAAACGACTCATAATCTCAGATGAGTTTTGAAACACACACACACACACACATTGGGTTTAGTGTCACCTCTTGTATTTCATAGCATTATACAACTACTACAGACAGGAACTGGATTAACACCCACATTGAGTAGGTAAAAAGCAAAACAAAGATAAAAGGCATACGTGAGACCAAAAAAGTTATTGCAAAATCTTGAAAAACAATAACCTTTGAGAGGTGGTGAAAGAGAAAGGAGTCACACACTGTGGAGGTCAGACAGACACCTTGTGGTCCCTTTACTGCTTCTTCAGTCACTAGGTAACGATTTTAAAACAGTTTGTGGTAAATGAATTAGTTTGGAGCTTCAAACAAATCCCCTGCCTGTATACTAAATAAGATCAACAGTACAGAGACTGGAAACAGTCAGCTTGATCCAAATTCACACATTTACTACAGTTTGAGCCAGACAAAAGCAGAATTTAAAGGAATGTTCATGTACATCATGTAAAATTATGGAGGAAGGACGAATATAAAAAATAAATGCATCTTAATAAAGGGAGATGATATATTTAGCAATGTTGAGGAGAAATTAAAATGTAGCGATGATGTACTGTGAGTTTAGATGAATAAAATCAGAAGTTGATAAGGAGCTCAGAAGGGCAGGTACTACAGGTTTTGGCTTCAGCCTACACCTTTTTAATACTTATTAGTACAACAACTTATTAATTGTGCATTAAAGTTTGGGGTGTGTTCGGGGTACTGGACTAATCCTTGGTCAGGATCAGTTGTGGAACTGGAAAACTCCAAAAACAAGATGTCCCCTACCTACTAACCTACCTTTTTGTTTTGTTTGTTTGTTTGTTTGTTTTTTGATCTGCCTCATGACCGTTTAGACAGGCTTAGGCAAACTGGTAGGGTTGGGGGGTTGACTTTTGTTTCTATCTCTCTATATGTTCAATTTCGCTTTTAGCTTAGCATAAAAACTGGAAACAGGGAGAAGTAGGCTTGATCCAAAATCCACTAGTGCTTCCAGAGATCACTTATTAAAACAAGGTGTATTTTTTTCTTTAATCAGTTCAACTGTTGCCATGTAAAAAACAGACATTTGACTCTTTTATTGGGGACGTGTGGGACTAGTTCTTGTCTGGGAGCACTTGGTAGGTAAGCGGTGGGGGGACAAAGGGTTGAAATGGCTACGTGAGTTAAAGTGTTCCTCAGTGACCTTCGAATGTGACGCGTGGTACATTTTGCTAATTTTGGGGGGCGTCCCATCTATGAGCTCCATGCTGCGTTAAGTTAGATATTAGGCATAATGAGTGATAAACTTGATGGTGATAAACTTGGTGGAGGACTAAGGTAGTTCCTGGAAGCTCCCATCTGTTGCCGGGAATTGATCAGTCAAATGTTCATGATGGCTAATAAAGTTCCAACAAAAACACTCATCCTTGCAGTCAAAGCGAGAGCCCAAAGTGACTGGTCCGACTCGGCGAGGAAAGTGGAGGTCTGCAAGCTGTTCTTTCTAACCCCCTGCCATCCCCACCTTCACCTTCTATTTTTTGCTTGCCATTTGAAAAGAGGTTTGGAGACACTGACATTGTGACGCACTGCTCCAAACTATGGGGTGTAGGATGTTGTGAAATGAAAGGTGCGGGGAAATTCCCCCATCAAGCAGCTGTGAGACTGATAAACCAGGGGGAAATATTTTCTGCCACTTCACACTCAAACCCAATCTTCATTTTTTATGTTCTGTGAATCATAATAGTGGTCTGGATCATGTATCGCAGCACCAACAGTAGCTCATATGGTACTAAAATAAAGTATGCATTCTTTGTGAAAGTGGAGAAGGGAGGCAAAACAAAGAGAAGGTAGTTAGATAATTACATCCAAAAACCGACAGTCATGTAAAAGCATGACTTCCTGGAGCCATAGTGGATCTGCAAGTCAACACAATTACAATACCAATGTGCTATTTTGAACTCATGATGACAGATGGAGAACTTAAAAACATACTTGTAGATGACACCAAAATATTTAGCTCACTTGAGGCTCATTTCCTTAAAAAAAACAAACAAAAAGAAACTTAAGGATAAATTTCCAAAATTTCCTCCAAAGGAGATTCAAGTTATTGAGTCAAAGCAATGAACAAAAGTGCACCCAGAGATTTAACTGTGCACCCACATATAAGCACTATAACATAAGCAACAGGCTGTTGTTCAGAAAGTATTGTCATGTTTGTATACCGCTCAAAGGTCTGCGAAAGTTACTAAATCTAATAGTTTCAACGGGGCGCCACAGGAAGTTTGACAGATGAGGTCACGTCACTCCTGAGCTCGAGTGTTTGAATTAAATACGTGCAATGAAGCTTTTTTTGCAGAAATAAGGTTAAACTGTTGATTGCTCTCTTTTGTTTTTGATGTAAACCACTTTGAGTTTCATTCCAGGTGCAAATAATCATTACATTGATTAACATACTTGATAACAAATTTTGGTAAATAATAAAAGCAAACCTCTGCACTTCATAGCTTTAAGTTAATTTATTAATAATCCAGTTACCAGAGGAAATAGTTGAATGATAAAAACAAGGTACAGGTAACATTGCATTTCCCTTGTATGCATTTAATCTTCCAATCAGTTTGACAGCAACAAGCATCAACATCATCCATTCAGTTTTCCTCCAAGCATTCACATCGAACAGTGACACTTTGTGAAGCAGTCCTTTTACAAAAGTACACAACAGACAAGTTGGCTGGAAATAAACAATGACTCAAAGATATATTTACATGTTTTTTTTCCCCAAATTTTAAAAACATTGGGTAGAATCTGTGTTATGAAGACAACGTAAGAAATAATCTTAAAATAACGCAGAGCAAAACGTTTCAACAGCAGCATCTAGTTCAGTGAATTCAGGGCTGTAACAATACAATCTGCAGGTAAGTGCACTGTTCATTACACAAACTGCTGTCTGTCACCCTCGACTGCAGATGGCAACCTTTGGGACATATTCAATGACCTTAGTTTAAAACAATAACATTTGTACCATGTGTTCAGGCAAAGTTTACAGCTTTCCAAGATAAAATCCAACATGAAGACACAAAGGCCCCTGCTCTCCAACATGGAGGACTGTGAGATAAAAGCCTGGCTGTTTTAACTGTAAAAACAAAACAAAACAAAACAAAAACGTAATGGATACAAAGCGTCGTCTTTATGAAAGGTGACTTTTGTTGGAGTATTTGGGATAAAGTTAAACAATGGGAATTTTCATAAAATCTTGAAAATTAATGCGTAGCCATACAGCTCAAAATCCTGTTCCAGGATCAATGTAACCTTAAACTGGCTGTACAAGTCACATGTTGTGGTTTAAGGAAAACTACTCTACTGTTAAACTGTGAAATAGCTGAAGAGGCAGTTTATAGATTGCAGTTTGGAACTCGTTTAACAGACAATCTTACAGGCATTCAAAATCACATGGACCCCGTGGGGGCAACATAGTGTAAGAGTCAAAACTGCACAATCCCTTTCTGTACCATTGCTGACAAAAATATAAACCAATGGAAAACAACATAACAGTAAAATAAACATTTTTAAAAAACAAAAAAAGGATACACACAAACAGACCAAAAGCACCACAGAAAACGTGGTCTCAGTTCCCTGTTTGGTGTCACTTCAGAGTGTTACACCTTCTGTGCAATTGGCTGCGCTGGCCGCCGGCTTGACTTCATGCGGCTACGTGCATACACCCGTAGGAAAAGTGCCAGGAAAACTACTGCAACACCGAATCCACCTACTATGGTGACAGCGTGGCCATAAAGGAAACAGGAGAGGAGGATGGCAATGGCCTGCCTCAGGGTCATAATGATGGTGAAGACGGCAGCACCAAACTGGTTGATGGTGTAAAAGATAAAGAGCTGGCCGCACGCCGAGCACACTGACAGCAACACGGCATGAAAGGCAAACTCAGAGTGACGCGTCATGAATGCCAATGAGTCGAAAAAGGCACCCTGCTCCAGCAGCGAGCCGACGGTGAAGAGGCAGGAGAACAGGTTCACTCCAAACATCATCTGCACTGATGACATCTTGTACTTGAACATGTTGTCCTGCCAGTTGGAGGTAAAGCTGTCGAAGACGATGTATCCCACAAGGATGATGATCCCGCTGAAGGTGGTGACGGTGGATGGATGCTCGCTGGTTGTGCTGGACAGCAGGAACATGCTGACACCCACTGAGATCAGCACGGCGGTGAAATACTCCCAATACTCATAGCTCTTCCGGGAGACAATCTTTCCCATGAGCATGACAGGAATGACTTTAGACGCTTTGGCTAAAACTTGAGTGGGGAAGCTGATGTACTTGAGTGCCTCGTATTGGCACCAGCTGCTCATGATGTTGGACAGTGAGGCAAATGAGTACTTGTACATGGGTGCTCCATGGCGAGGTTGCTTAAACAGGATGCACCAGAGGCCTGACACAGTCAGAGCCAGGATTCGGTTCATGAAAACCAAGAACTGGGAGTCTTTAAATGTCTCTCCCTCTTCCTCTGGAGTCGTAGCTCCATAGGAACGTGTCATCACCCTCTCCTGCAGCACACCCCATGTCAGGTACGATACCTAACAATAAAAATAGAGCCTTAAAGTTTTTGGGGATGATGATCATATTAGATAATCGCAGAAAGTAGAAATTCAGTTTAAAATTTGAGTATTAAGGTTCATTCTTGATGAGCTCAGATTATTTTCTCACATATACTGATTAGAACTGTTGCATTCATTAGGCAACATTGGGTGACCTGAAAGGCGCCATATAAATTTAAATGTATTATTATTATGATTATTATTATTATTATTCAGCATTTCGTTCAGTGATGTCACACTATGATTAGTATTACAGGCAACCTCTATCTCCTTCAATGCACATATGGCATGTTAGTAATGTAAAGCAGCATACCTGATCTTTTTATTTATGTTAGGTGGCAGCCGCAATAGCGGGGCTAGTATTGTTTTCACCTTGTGAGAAAATGTGTCTGTGTTTGTGTGTCAAAGTGGAACAATGTGACACCTAATGTAGTTGCTGTCCACACAGCTTTGACAGTTGAGATTAAAATTGCAGTCAAGTTTGAATATCTGTGTGGTCCCACCAATATATTCAGGACCTGATATGGTAATGATACTTAAATATTGACTGAATTAGTTCTGAGACCTATATTTTAACAAAGAGCTTTATTTCATAGATGGTGATGCTTTCTTAACTGGGAATTTCCTTTCAACAAACAACTATGAAGCATCTTTTGCAATCGCCATTAAGCTGGGCTGTATGTAAAACAAACACAACACAGCCCTTGCTGCAGCTGCTAAAGCACAAAACCCTTAATTGACTGCATTAAACAGATTAGCTCACATTCAACTATATGTATTCAGTGTGTGTTTTTTTGTTTGTTTGTTTGTTTTTTTTGTTGGAGGATACCTACCTGAAGTCCAGCTGCACAAAAAATTAATTTGATGGCTTGTCTGACTGATGATCCTGAATCACCCTCATTCCTGGTTGCAACTGTCACGTCATCCAGCAGACCTGTTTTGCCCTCGTTGCCAAACACACAGGTCCTTATGACAGGGTAACAAATCCCACTACCTAAAATTAAACAAAACATAAAAAACAAATTAATCCAGTATTAAGTGAGTGTTTTTTTAGCGGCATACATTTCAAAATTACATGTGTGTGTGTTTCTTATGAGCTCAAACCTGTTTCCAAGTAATTGGTGCGTTTCAAATAGCGAATGAGGAAGTATCCAGGGATGATGATGGTGGAGTATCCTGCAATATTGACAAGAAAGCGGAAAAGCCAGACATCGTGCCAGCCTTCCAGTACCGATGATTCTTCTGCAGCCAGAGCAGACGGGAATAGGAGCAACACAAGTGCAGGCCAAACTCTAAAAAAAGTCATACAATAAGACATATTAAAAATATTATTTTAAATAATAAACTCATACTTCACAAGAAAACTTGGGAGGGAATGCAACCCTCAGGTTTGGCAGGAATATTATTTCAAAATGGAGGGCATCTACTCAACACTTGCTGATATCAACTGCCAAAAATTGGATTAAATTGTCTTTTTAATTTACTTTTCATATTATATTGCTACGGCTGACATGACAGTTGACCGATGGCAACAGGAAGAAAGGTATGGTGTTCTGTGGTGCTCCGCAGTGTTCACAAACTGTACAATTCCTCTCCCTTCTGCAGGAAGTAATTAAGCTATTTTATATGTCAGACTGTTACTCTAAATTGGAGTACTTTGGCACAAGAATTTCATTCGGGATGAATCAATTTACATCTTCTTTTAAACCAACTGGGTTATTCCCACACACTTGCTCAAGGACACAACACAACCACATACTGAAAAGTGATGACACCCATCTTCCCATTAGCTGGCTATAGGTGTAGAGTTGAAGGAACTGACTCATTAAAAAGCAGGCATAACCTGTTTAACCATTTGTGGGATCACTGGACGACATTCCTCACCGGGTTCCACATAACACCTTTTTTGAGCAGTAATTCAAGCTGACCTGTTGTGAAACTCTAACTCCCATTGAAAAAGGTGTGCTGCTTGCTATCGTGGCACTGAAAGTGTATCCCATTCGGAGCGAGGCCGGGCCTCCTCCTCCCAGGGGGCAGTGGACTCACACAGAGCCCCTTTGTGTCGAACTCTGCTGTGGCGTGGACAGCCAGTATCCCACTGCAGCGAGACCTGGGCTCTGAACAGGCAGCTTATTACATGAAGGAATGCACTGCTCCAGCTTCGGCCGCCAACCCACAGCCACACAGAGAGACTACACACTGCCAACACTCACCTGACAAGAGAGAGACTGCGTGTGGTTGAATTAATATGTAAAAGCAAATAGCATTCCCATGAAATACAACCAAAAGCACACCACAAAGACAATAGCAGCTCTACCCAATTGGTAGAATTCCTCTTCCTTGTCTGCTGGAGGTTGTGGCTCAGATAAATTCAAATATGAACAAGAATCAGTTTGAAAGAAACAGATTATATGACTCTGCATATCCAATAAGGATGTGGGTATTTCAGCCAAGTTGCTAAAGCCAAACTTAAACAATACAATAACAAATAAGCACACACTGCATGATGGAAAGTGTTGCCAAACATTTTGTTTCCGGGTGTAGTTAATTGTATAATTAACTTGATGTCAATATTTCCGGAAAAGACCGAACAGTGTCAGCTCTTAACATGTGCAGTGAAGTGTAAATGAAACATGCAAAACAAACATGTTTTAGTTGACAGCTACAAGCATCTACGAGCAAAGGACACGATTTATGGCAAAGCTTCCCACAACAAAAATAACAAATGTGTGATATATTTTTAAAAATGGACAACAACAACGACAACAAAAAATACTTATAACAGCATTTGGTTAGCTGACACAAACAGAGCAGCTGGGCTTTAGGTGGCAGGCTATTTTATTTCATTTTGTCAGACTTCCCAAAAACACCGACAGTCATAATGTCGGTTTTATCGGTTAACGGAGCACATTTCCGACCGACCCCCCCCGCTCGGTCAGCCGCAGACTGAACTCCTATTTAGCCCGATCCATCCTGCCCCGCTAGCTGCTCTTACCTCCGTGAAAAAGATGGCATTTTCTCCCCCCCACACTCTCCGCGGTCCCCCGACACCTGGAGCAGCGCAGCGGCCGACTGACTTCAGACGTGTCCGTGGTAAGTGAGCATGAAGCCGCGGGGACCCGGCGGGTGGGGTTGGTTTGATAAACGGGGGGCTGTTTTATTCGGGAGCACCGGGAGCTTCGGCTTCTCCTCCCTTATGTTCACTCCGGCAGGAAAGGCCCCTTCTTCTGTTCTCTACATACCGACAGGGGGGCTGAGCAGAGCGGCCTCCCGGCGACCCTGCGGACTGTCGGTGGGGAGGAGGAACTGCACCGCTCCTAAATCATAGTCAGGGCCTACGGATGGGTCCCCTTTCACTTCTCCCAGAAAATCACGGCACTTCCAAATGCTTTGGTATTCATGTGTTTATTTCTTTTCTTCTCATCGAAGCAACACAGATCAGCTAAGAAAAAAAAAAAACCTCATTCGAAAAAGAAATCCAAAAATGGACTGGGCAAGATTATTGGCACCCTCAACTTTATATTTTGTAGCACATTGTCCAATATTTTTGGCAGTGACTGTGACCATCCATTTGTTTGTAACTATCCAAGATTTTTACCCTTCTTAAGTAAATGCTTTGAAGGAATAAACTGTGGGTTTGTATTCTCTTTAGGACATCTGGATGATAACAGATAAAAAACTTAAACTGAAAAAAATCAGTTATATATATGACACATAGGCCATCATGCTATAGAAAAAGAATTTCACAGGAGTGACACTGGGGGATCTCCACAGATAATGCTCATTTCATACATTTTTTTTGCTATTAATTGACACACTGGCTGTTTTTGACTCTCCATGGTAGGATCCCTGTCGTTTCCACTTTTTTTAAAGGCAACGTTTGCATGGCCAAATAATTTTTGACTGCATGTATGAAGTCCGTATTGGACAATAATTAAGGCGTATTTTACAGTATTAATTGTATGGTGTTATTAAAATACTAACAGGCTAATTTCATAAAAGAGAATATCTAATTGTAGTTGAAACTTGCTTATCGTTTTGTCCTATGGAAAAACCTTCACAACGCGGACTGAACATAATACAAAAAGAGTTAGGGTGTCTCGCACCATAAATTTAATGGGGAAGTAAGTATATTATAACTCAGTGTTCCAGCTGAGAGAATGTCAGTTTATTAGCCATCGCCAACATAAGTTCCACACTGTCACACCCTTAAAAAAAAAAAAACAAACAAAAAAAAAAACAAAAACAAACACTTGCCTTAACAGTTGTATTTTGGCTGATATCCACTGAATTCACATGGAGTGAGGACTGTCAGCCCATTGACCCGCCTGTCTTGCTTAGTCTGAGGGAATTTCCAGCTGGTTCAGAATCATTGTGTTACGTATCAGGAGGAAGCCAAATGCAAGAAAACAAAGAAAGGAACAAGGCTGTTTTCATAAAAGACCTTTGGTTATTGTATGAATTTATGATCACAAAAAACCACACCAATGACATCTATAATGGGGGGAAAAAATGGTAAATAAGGAATAAATAAATGTGAACTTAAAAGATTCCAAGGACTCTCAAATGTATGTTCTGAAGCCGTAGGTACAGAACTGAAAGCAAACTCATTAATTTGAGTTTGGGAGTGTACAGATATCATACATGTCAATTAACCCCCCCCCCCCCCCCCCCCAACTCTGTTGACCACAAAAAATACACAATATGCTGTTAGTTTTTTTTGTTTGTTTGTTTTATTACAAAATAAACTAATTGCTTATGTCTTTGGTAACTACACAAGCCAGTTTAATTGCACACCAAAGACAATATTACTTCAAGAAGAGAAATAGAGAAAACTGTCTTAGGAAAAACCATTTTGCATTTTGTGTTTTATTAGACAATATATATGGGCTAGTTTCCAAACAAAAAGCAGGGGAGTAATTATTTGTCTTCTACGGATTGCAGGCGACTTTAAAACAGCTTTTCATTTCCAGCATTTGATATTATTCCTAAAAAACAAAAAAACAAAAAAAAAAAAAAAAAAACCTCCTGGTGAGTACAGTGAAAGGTCACATTTGCAGTGTCTAGAACACAGATGTAAATTGTCATTGGCAGTCAGAGCACTGAGAAACTTTGAAACAAAGCAATGTACATGTTCCTTCTCTAGCAATTAAAACTAGATTAATATGACGAAGAGGTAGATTTTTTTTTTTTAAGCGACACTCAATATGCTGATGGAAAGTTTGGCACTTACAGTATGGGAGCCTTCGAAACTGAATAAAACCCCTTTAGAAATGACGCAAAAACATTGATTCCTTATATGATAACTCAGGTAAGTAGAAAGACTCTTTGCCAGAGGGAAGTAGGATTTATATGGTGAGCATATTTGTCTAGAGAATAGATAAATACAGAACAAATCATACTGTTGTAAAAATACAGGCATTATATAATTTATAAAAACAAAAAACAAAACTAACTTCTGTGAAAATACAGCCATTTCAAATCAACTCTAGGTGCAGTGAAGCTCCAGATTGTTTAAAAAAAAAAAAAAAAAAGTTGTTCAGCCAATGATTCAGCTCAGAACTTCACACCGACAACAGATCTCCCAGATATCTGTATGTCATCAAAAGGAAATAAAGCCAGAATCTGAAAGAAAAAAATACAAAAGAACAATTTTAATTAAAGTCTTGTCTGAAAGTTTGTTGCCGTCCTTCCAAAGTGAATTAAAGGGCAATAAATTCAAAGCTCATTTGCATTGTATTGTATTGCCCTGCATTGTATTTGAAGTTACGGAAGTGCTACTTTTCAAATCTTTACAACTTATGCAACTTATGACCTATGTCTTTGGCCAATTTCTTTCTAATGAATCCATAAATCTTGAAAATGTTCCAAATATCTATATACTTTCATTTAAAATGGTCTAACTGGCTTTCTGAAACAGGTGTGCGCAAAAGTTTTTAGCAAACATTACTCAGCCTGGAATAAATGGTGAAAATGTTGAATTTTTATCAGTGGATTGATATACAACTCCTGAGTATTTCTTGCGACAGAATCTAAGAACAAATGTGACACTATCTCACGAATTAAATTTCATGCTCTTAATTGGAAATAATAACAGAAATAACTCACATTATCATTGCCATCTGCCAGATCCAGCGCTGTCTCACCCTCCATGTTTCGCAGCATTGTGTCTGCACCAGACTGGCAGAGGAGGTTGGCGATGGCAGTGTCCTGCCTCCCCACTGCCAGATGCAAGGGCGTGCAGCCGTTAAACATGGCAGCATCCACATTGGCTCCCCTGCTGAGTAGCAGATCCACTGATGTGACGTCATGCAGCTCAACGGCAAGGTGAAGAGCAGTTTTTCCACTGGTTCCTTCCTGCAAGTAGTGTAGATGGAAAAAGTTAATGATGAGGAGTCTTAATAAAGCCAGAGCTACACGAGACAATTTTATTTTTACTAATTAGTTCAATATTTTCCTATTTGTCAATGCGTACACTATACTCTCCAATTTTGCATCCTGCAAAAGGACACATAGCCACATAATGGCAGTAAAGAATAATAATATTTCAGTATTATTATAAATGAAGTAGAGTGGTAAATGAGGCTGGTGAGTTAACTGAGAAGAATGTCTTGGGTAGTTTTGGGACTCACTGCCATGTTCCCTTACTTCAATGGAAAGTTAAGAGTGGCTGACCACTCCAATGTTATCATATCTCATATCTAATTATGTCTGTATGAATCCTGCAGGAAGCCCTGAGCTCAGATCAACATTGCACAAGTGCAGCAGATTTATAGACATGAACAAAACATTAGACCAGGAGCAGTAAACACAGTACGAAAGGGATAAGTATGATTTTAAATACTGGGACATTGCAGGATGAAATGGAGAATACATCAGAGTATCCTATGCAGTGACTAATTAAACTTCTTTCACACATGCAGCCTAAAGCTTAGGAGGAGCTGCTCAGAGTCTGAGTTTGACATTAAGGAAAATTTGAAACAATTGAAAATTTTTTGACAGATTATATGAGGCACTAAAAAAGTTTGGCATTTACCACCTACCATCTCTGTGAATTTAAATTCACCCTCTAATTAGCACATTGTTGTTAAAAATATAATCCAAATGATGAAAAATAGGGAAAAATTGTCAGACAAACCTGGATGTTCAGGTCTGCTCCCTTTTTCATCAGGAGCAACATAATCTGATGATGCCTGTTTACTGCAGCCAAGTGAAGACAGGCAAGCCCTGCAAATACACATAATATTTGAAATGCGTAACATAGGGCTCTTTTTAGGTCACATGTGAATAAGAGATGGATGATGAAAATTGTGTTTTTCCAAATAACAACCCAAGACCAGAGGGCCATACTCTATATCAACATATATATTGCTTTTGCAAATCCACCACATCCATGGTAATCTTACAAGCATTTTTGCTACATCTATCACTATGGTTACTGCTGTTTTTTTTCCTTCTCTTTAATGATGCAAGATAGAAACCTCACATTCTGTGAAATTAAATTTGAATTGTCCTTTAATGCTACATTGGTTGGGCAATGTCATCCAAGTTAATTATTTACATTGTGTTGCATTTAAGACCAGCGTTGGCATAAAAACACCAAAAGGCCACGTTATATTTGGACAGTGAAGAATCTTAGTTGCATAATCTGGGAAATTCAATCTCACAGCCCACGGATAAAAATAAATAAATAAATAAATAAAACTCCACACAGATGATGCAGACACATAAAATTACCTAAAATAACAAGAAATAAATAATTGTGCTGCTGTCAGTTTCCTCACCTCTCCAGTTCTGGGTCTCGAGAATCAGCGCCAGTTTACTGGGGGAAATGTTTTTGGTCATCTCTCTGGCACAATCTGTCTGTCCATGCTGGCAGGCCACATGGAGTGCTGTGTTCCCATCATGGTCCTGCAGTTCCAGGCTGGCACCTTTCTCCACCAGGCTCCTCACCACATCTGTTAGTTTCAAATAGGTGGCCAGGTGCAAAGGGCTCTGAAGATCATGAAAAGACAGAAGGTGTCTCTGGCAGTTATTTGTCACAAGAAGTGCCTGGCAGATTTTTTTTTTATTAACTGTAAAGCTGAAACAAACAATCAGTTTATTAGTATAACAGTTGATTGTCATTTGCAGATTATTTTACTGTCAACTCAAACATTTTGCTATATTTTCTGACATATTTTACAAACCATTAATTTTTTATTAAAAATTACATTGGGTTATGCATTAATGTTACGATAATATCATTGGCATTTACAAGCCTGGTTTGCGTCGTTATTTATCCCTGTTATTTCCTGCATTTTTCAGAACATCTTGGAGCAAACTCCAGAGAAACAGGCCTGTACCTGTTGCATTCAGCTGTTCATATGAATAAAAATGAACGCAATCTGATAAAGCGGGAGTCGCACCAACTAGTGTTGTTGCATTGTGCTGCAGGTCAAGGACTGCAAAGGCATCATCAACAGCTATAAAATAAGTATGCAAATGTAGGTTTCTTTTGCAACCTTGTGGGGTGAACAGGAATTCCTCTTAACAATGGCTCTAAAGAGGAGGTTTTGGAATGACTACTGAGAGGAAATTAGAGCAGAGGGCTAACTGAGTCACTACGTGTACTGCTGACTCTTTACTTCAGATGTTTCTTTATGACACCTCTGCCAATTTGCTCTGACTTCACTTTGGTTTCTAGACTAGCAAAACTCTGGTCAGACATCTTGAATATCTGGAACAATTCCTCCACCCACATCCACACAAGGATACACTCCACAGCTCCTTGCGGTTCTATTTCTACAGGAGCTAGGGGACGGGAGTTTCCATTCCAAGTCCCCTATGAGCTAACACTGGAACCACCCACAGTGACGTCCCCTCAGAGAGGATGGACTGCAAATAAAGAGGAACAACCATTCTCTGGAAGTACAGATATAAATATTGCCACTGCTTCCACAATCAAGATAGTAATAATGAGGAAGTTGTTTGGGATTGAAAAATTCCAGCAGAGGCTGCAACATGCTTGTGTAGTGGAGAGATTTGCATTGCATTTACCTGGTATAAATTGTTTTGGATGTCCAGGAGTTCTTTTGGAAAAATCTCTATCAAGCACTGAGTGATTACATCTTCTTCATGGATGATTGCTAAGTGCAGGGAGCTATAGGAGTGGAGAGAGAGGGAGAGAGAGAAAAAAAAACAAAAACAAACTAATTATGCTCAAAAAGCTACGTTCACTTCTATTAAGCAATTGGTCAAACACAGCCAAATTCAAGAAAAAGAAGAAGAAGAAGAAGAAGAAGAAAAAAAAAAAGTATTTCAACAAGAGAGAAAATGTTGCACAATTTTCCTAAGCATTCATCTCAAGACGCCACCAGGAATTTAACAGTCAGTGGGCTGGAAGACAAGACTGATAAGTTGGGATACTGACCAATGCATGGATTCCTTTTAAGATAGCATGGCAAGCCACTGAACAAAATAAACTTGTCAAAACATGCATCAGAGATGCATCTCTGCAGGCTTTAGTGAAAACATTCATAGCAGATGACGAAACAAAACAAACACTAACCTCAAAACTTGACAGTGGGAAGTTGTAGCAATCAAGTATGTGCGAAAAGCAGGAAATGGAACTGAGCATTTGTGCTTAATTTAGACTAACCTTAAAGTCTCTACTGCAAAAGGATGGAAATGGATTCAAATCAAAGTGCAGCTTAAACTTGTGAATTCAGTTATTTGTGCAAATTCAAATTCCATGTTTGTGTAGATATCAAAGGCTGGAACTAGTTTTTAGTCACAAAAGCAGCATGACGATATTATTTTTCTGTTCTGTTAGATGTCTGACCTTAAAGATCAGAAGTGATGCTCATCTTCTTTGAGAGTAAATGTCATTTGACTAAAGGTTTGGCGCTGCAGTTTTCAGACAGACAGTGTGGGATCAATCATTCAAACTAAATTTCACTGCAGACCTGTCCTTCAGCTTTCTCTTTTAACGGCTCACTGACAATTTCAGATTTCATTTAAAAACTGCAAAAAAAAAAAAAAAGAAAAAAGTATTATTCATGACACAAAACCCCTGCTGTTTCCCTGAATTATGTATATCACTAAAAAGGGATATCTGATTAAATTACTGAAATGGTTTGTTAGATGTTTGAATATGGTTTAAATGTGGTTGAGTTATTTTCCACCATGTCTAAAAGGATGAAGATTTATCATTACCAAAAGAATACTAAATGAATGACCCAAAGCTCCTGATGTGTGAAATATCTGTTGCAGTTATTGTGTTGTGGTAGACATGTTACTTCTCCTTTTTCAACTAGTTGATCAATATAACATTTTTATGTACATGTACTTAAAGAATAAAAAAATAAGTCACAGAATAAAAATCCAAGACCTTAACAGTAACGGCTGACAAATTGGAAGGGCATTTTCCTTGTTTGAAGCACAATGAAATTTTTTTCAATCATTCAAAATATGTTTGAAAATAGTTCACCAGGGCACAGGATAATTATGTAGAAGTTGGCTTAAGGAAACTCACTCTGTGACTCATTCCTATTGTGTTTCCAAAGTTTGCTATGATGGTAAAGATGATTTTTGCAAGTAACATGCTACAACAAATTACCTTTTCTGTGTAAATGGTTGGGAAACATGTCTCACACACGGAAAAGTGTCTTGTAAAAATGGGAGAGCTGCTGATGTACAGCACATGCGCAGTATACTGTCAAATATAAATGGAGTTGAAGCAAATTGCACACAGTCTAACCTAAGATTAACATTTTCTTCCATGAAATCATTATAAAACGGAAGTCAAAAGCTTTTGCATTCCTATTCAGACATAACAAGCTAAATAAATATTACTCTGTACTTTTATCTGTTGTTGATTTTTCATTATATTTTAAAGTTTCAAACAAATATTTACCAATCAATACATGACACACACACACACATACACACACACACACACAAAAAAAATAAAAATAAAAATAAATCAAAAATAAGTGTCAAATCCATTCAATTGGTAAAAAGCTTAATAGAAACAAAATGGACTTGTTCATCATTGACTGGTTTAAATGCCTGCAGGCTAATGGGTCTGCATTGCCATTTAATCAACTGTGAAAAAAAGCCTTCATATAAAAAAGGGACTTCCTGGTTTCAGTAAAACTTGAATGAATAAGAATCTTAAAAAAAAAATCCCATGAGGGAAATTAATGCTTGCATGATTCTCTCTTAGTCTAAGCGTAGCCTAAGTGTTGTGTGTTTTGGGTGTCTGTCTCCCCCCCCCCCCCATCTCAGGTATCTATAGTTAGGGTTTGAGTATGAGACCATGTGTCCCCAACAATCAGTAAGCGGATATGAAAACAGGTCAAAGACATCAACACTTTTGCAGCGCAGTGATTGCATCAATAGCTGGATTCCACTGGTGCACAAGAGTCATTAACAAGCCTACCTCGACACTGAAACAGACTGATGACATGGCAACAATAGATGAGTGGGTCGCGGGGTGGTGTGTTTGGATTCTACGCAGAAAGCTGCAGTTTCCTTGACTCAAAGTGAGAAATGAACAGACGCAAAAAGCAACCAACTGACAATTTTAGATGACTGGTTTACTTAAGCAGCTGCAGCTTGTGAACTGTGAGATCTTTCTAGAAAAAGACACTACGCACACAAAAAACACAAAATACTATCCTGATCAACAGGTTTCTTCAACCCAAAACAGGACAAACTGCTGCCTCTTAGCATGTGCTTTGTCTGTGCTGTATGGGGAAATCCAGGCCTATCTGTTTCACTTCTTCTTTCTGGCTGCTAGACACCTCACAGGATTTTATCCACATTCATCACATGGACAAAGTTCATTAAAACGGAGTCTGCGGTATCACATCACCATGAAATCCCCTTCTAAATCAGAGCCATGGGAAAAAAATAATGGGTTTTTAAAGTTTAACACCCTAAGTGGAATAACATTAGTTATTTGGTGCTTAGGTGAAGAAATTTGTTTCATTTGGGGATTCACAGATAATCAGTCTGAGACTACTTAGACAGTCATCTGATCATTTAGGGCCATTTTTAAAACTAGATTTCTGGTTTCACCTTGAAAATGTAAAACACTGATTACTTTAACCTATTGTTTAGATTTTGCACTCAAATACAAACAATACATTTGAAGATGTGGCCTTTGACTTTGGGAACTTGTAGACTTTGTTTTGGAGGATTAATCAGAGAAAGGTTCGGTGGATTAAACGGAGATTACAATAAATTATTAGTAGCAGCTCAATTCACCAGATGTGCTGATGTGTAAGTTACCATCACCTGGGTCTTAACGGATGGCAGTAACTGCAGTTAATATAATTAAGGGGGTGGACAAGTTATAAATATACTTACAAGAGCTGACATGAGAGACTCAGTAAATGTTAGGCCTGTGGTCAGACGAGTCAAAACTTTTAAAAGAAAGTTAAAATGCAAGACCCCATGTTTGAACGTGTGCAGCTCGGTGCCTTCCAGACTCAGAAACCACTTGCCTTTAAAAAAAAAAAAAAAGAAATGTAAATAATAAAGAAAAACCTACGTGTCTCCCTCATTGGTAATAGTTGTGAGCAGGTTCTCCTGTTCAGAGAGTTCAGAACTGTATTCTTTCTCCTCCTGGTCGCTGGAAAGCGTGCAGCCCTCCACCAGCTCCGTCAGACTCTCCCCGGTGATTGAGGAAGAGCCGTAGGCTGAGTCAAGGCGCTCCTCCCCGGTGGGGAACTTCTCTCTCGGCCCGCTCGGGTCTGTCCCTGGGCCCATCCCTGGGCCCGTCCCTGGATCCTGGGGCTCCTCGGACTTCAGGATGGAGCGATACGAGTCAATGCCCGAGTCTGTGCGGTTCTCCCCAGAGAACTCCAGCTGCTCATTTTTACCGCAGTCGTCGCTCGACATGTTGTTGTTGTTGCCGCCGCTGCTGCTGCTGCTGCTGCTGCTGCTGCTGGCGGTGGTGGTGTTGTTGTTGGTGGCCGCCGAGCTGGGTTTCCCCCTCCCTCCTTTACCCGAGGACTCACAGGCTAGTGGCTGTTGTTGTAGTCGCTCGGTGCGGGGTGACGTGACCGGACAGCCGGCTGACACCTGAGGAAACCACCGCTCCTTTGAGAAAGCAGGAACAATCCGCCGCGTCTCATTCCACAAACCGATCAAACATGACCGCTGACCAACGGTCGTCCAGTTTGGGGGAAAAAAGTTACAAGCGCTTAACAAAGATTTTTAAAAACATCACGAATTTGGATTAATTGGTTAAAAAGAAGCCAAAAGGGGGTAAGAAACGCTTTCCCCCGACTCTAAATATCCGGTAACAGCATGAGCTCCGGGCGCAGAGCGGCGACGGAGGGCAGCGATGGGAAAGCTGACATCTGAACGGCTGAGCTGTTTTTGTACGGTGGGGAATCCCCGGAGCGAGTGAATGACACACAAAAAACACATGCACAGCCACACGCTCACATGCGCGCGCACTACGATAAAAAAAGTAATCGGAGAGTTAAAAGCGGAAGTTCTTTCAAAATAATAGTGTGCGTAATAAAGCCACCAAATTATCACGAAGCTGTTGCTGCAAAACAAAAGTTTGAAGTATTTTCATTCAGGAATCATCTATAATTTATGTGTGTGCTGAAAAATAAAAACAAGAATATGATCGCTACTAAATGTCAAAAACTCTACTGCAAATCTTTAAATTTAACCACCTCTAGGCCAATATTCATGACTGTCTGGAGAAAGCCACGAGATTACTAGAAAAGGGTTTTGTTTACAATAATACCTGCAAAGCATTTTACTTACTATCATTCCACAGCATGAACAACGTGAAGTGCAATCAGTTTTGATTTGCTACTCTTACAGTTTCAGTGTGACTGAAACGTTCAGATTGTTTGCCTTTTGTTTTTGGTTTGCAATTCTTTTTTAAAAAAAAACTGGCTTGTTAAAGTAAATGTACAAATGTTTAAGAAAAAAAAAGATTTGGAACAGTTTCAATTTACAAGAAATATTACAGAAAGTCCAAATAGCCACATGGAACTATTTTGAGACCCCACAGTCATGACCTCAGTATTTCTAAAATAAAAGCACTGGTCCTACTTGAAGTATGTAAAGCAGCACAGTGAACATTGACATGGCAGAGTTATATTATTTTTGTGTGATCACACTTTGACTTCTCAAATCAGTCTGTGCTCAAACTGTATTATCATACAACATTGATTAAACTGTGAAATATATGTGACTTTGTATACTTGTAATTGCAGGTCAAGTGCAAGTCTTTCAAATCAATAAAAGCCTGGTGTGATTTTTATTCTACACCGCCCAAGTAATTTTAATTCAGATGCTGCACAATTAAATGCTTAATCTTTTCAGTCATGTAAACATGTCATTTTCATTTGCCCACTCTTATTTTTGCAAGGTCTGAACTTGAGATGTCAAATCAACAGTGTGTCAAGTTTCACAGCAGCCATGTTGAAGCCCTTGTTTGTGCAACTTAATGTTAGTCTTACTTTGTTCACCAAAATACTTTAAACTCTCTTCTATGTCCTTTTGCTACACCATTTTCCCTCAATGTACCTTCAACAGATGTGGGTTTCACTTTTACAATCAGGAAGTCTTGTTTGTCATGGCAGTAGACTTGTCACTGTCAACCATGAAACAGCAAAACCTGCTATTATCGATGGGATTTTCTGACCTTTGTCTTGGAAGCTGCAAAACCTGAACTTGATTTAAATTTATTTGACTAATTTAATTTGTTTGTGAAACTAAAAGATCATTTAGTGCTGCATTTGTGGACTCTTGGAACAGTAACCAGGACAATTTGCAATTTGAGACACAATGTAACATAACATCACCAATAATTGTTTGACATGCCGGTGTTGCAGTTCTTGTGTTTTTTAATTGTTAATTGAGATCAGCGAAAAATAACTTGCCTGTACTTAGACTAACACCTTTATACAGCAAATGAAAATGCTTGTAAGTAGAATTTAATGTTATAATTTTGACTCCCCAAAAGCTAACAATTAACCCACTTTTCACTTAATGCTTCCCTTTTCTATTTTAAAGAATGCTTGTTGTGGTTTGGCCTATAGAGGGCTCACTCACACAGCCACTGCTCACAGTCAAACAATAGGGACTGCCAGAGAGAAACCTTTACTGCTGCCAAGAGCTGCCATCTGTTTTCATATAATCTACTGTTATGTTTACTTATTCCATTCTGTGCCAGCCCTCCAGGCCAATGTCCATACTGTGGGCTATGGTAAACAAAGGTTTGTGTGCTAGGACTTTGAGGTAAAGGGTTTATGTTTGAACAGTGATGTTTACAAAGGAGGGAATGTAAAGGATGTAAAGTATTTCTTTTTATTGCCACATTTTTATTGTTATCCTTATCATTGTTATTTTATTGCAACATCATGGTTTTATCACCTTCTGCCTTCTCTGATATCTGCCCTCCTCCCTTATGGGACTATGATATTAAAGAATGATATTCATAAATATATGGAAATAAGTTTATGGCTGATAATTAATCAACTTCACTGACCTTCTTAAAGAAAAACATGCCTTCACCTCATAATTCTCACCAATTTAACTGGAAATGTTTGTGTACATTTCATACTGAATGGATTCATGCTTCATCTTCACAACATATTACACAAATGATCTCAAAAATGAAACGTTTCACCTCTGACAAAGTGCTACCCAAAACATGAACGTCATAAAATTCTCACTTCGTACTATATGCATGACAATTACATTATTCCCCCCCCAATGGGCAGTTTTCAATGAGGTGACTTTATTGGGAAGATTTGTTCTTATCAACAAACAACTGCATATATATATACATTAAAATAATCTTTTGGTGCATAGAGACAAGGTCAAGCAGTTAATAAGATGCAAGGGGTTGGTTCCTCTGTGTAGCACCGCCTCTGTGTGCTGTGTTGACTTGAACTGGGATGTGTGTGTCTGTGTTATTTACATTGTTGTGTCTGGGTGGCTGCTCACACGTGCCGCTGCCTGTCGTCTTTGTCCTGTTTCACAGCTTCACTGGCTGCCATGGGCACTGCCTACAGGGAGAGGAGCTTTCTGCCAGCCTTTGCCACCTCCTAACAGTGCGTCCCTTGCAGCAGTCTTCATCAGCATCCAGGCATTGCGCCTTGGGAGGAGTCACCCAGCCTATTCTGCTGGTCTTGCGAGGCACAATGATCGGGTACCCGTAGGCTCTACCCGGCGACGGCTGCCCACCTGGAGGACGCTTGGATGGTGAGTCTTTTTGAGCGGCTCCATCTGGGCTCCGAGTGAACTGGGTTCTTTTGGATGATGCGCAAAGGGGTTGTCGGCGTGTTCGTGTCTCATTGTGGTTTGGAAACCCCCCATCCCAACAAAAGCTCCATGCCTCGGTTTTTGCACCGTTTTTATCACCATGTCCCCAGCATCGGCTGCAACGGCCAGTGAAAGCAGCGCCGCCACCACAGTCCCCGAGGAGGAGCCGGACGGCCCCCGGGAGGAGGTAAGGAAGCACGGCCACACTCTTAAGGCCAATTTTCTCACCTACTAATTCATGTAAGGCAAATTCATCCTCAAAATGTCCCGTGTTTCCCCGAGTCCCAATAATCTCACTAAAATAAAGATTCAGGACTAATTTGGAGTCAGTGTAGACGCATCACTTGTGAATTAAACCAAATTTCTTATGTGACTCTAATTCTTATTGGGCTGATATACAGTAATAGGCTACACGTGAGCTCACGCGCGCGAGAGTGTGGACGTGCGTGGATGTCTTCCAGTTTGTCTCCCTTCTAGACAAGTGGTTTCCAAAATGGGGTTGTGGGACCTCTTGAGGGCCCTGGAAAGGGGCCCTCAAGAAATGAAATGAAATGAAATGAAAGTCTACTCCACTGCCATTGTTTTCACGGGATAATATAAGAATGGGCTGCTTCGTTCAGACGTTTCCACAGAATCATTTTTCCACAAGAAAACTCACAGGAGCTAAATCTGTGTGGGCTTGTTACAGACAGACCTTGTATTTTTATTTTCTGTATTTTTCTTATATTCAACATTGCCCTTCCTATCTTTTTATTAGTTTAAGATTTAATTAGTTTTTACTTTTTTCTCACTGTGTAGAATTCCCCTGAAAACACACAAGTTACATATCCATTACACAAGAGGGTTTTTATGTAACCCAGCTGTTCTTATTATGTCAAAAGAAAGTGTCCATGAGTGTGAGAGGCACTTAGTTAAAGCCACCACAGTGGACCCATAAAGTCCAAAAGAGAAAGAACTGTTAAAGCTTTTGACAGGAACATTTATTACTAAAATGCTCTTCACATTTCTTAACTGGCAGTTTTATGAACTTGACTCATAATTGCTAATGCATTTTTTTTACGTTCTCTGTATGTTTATTGTTCCTTTCTAAATCCTGAATCCAAAATTATTTCTTGTGTGAAAGGAAAATAATCATAGGCTCCAGCTTACTCAACCTCAGAGAAGACCTTAAAATCTCACTCTAAAAATAATTATTTCATTGATATTTTTTCTGCCTCTCCAATTCTAGTTAGCCTCCAAATAACATGCAGAATGACATTTCCTGGTATGCAATTGTTCATCACTGCTTAAACCAAGGATACAAAATGTAACATGAGCCACAAAGTATGTCATGTTGTATTGATTTGGTAAACATGTGCATGATACGTGTGAGGAAATACTCCTTCAGCAGGTATATCTCAGAGGGAAATTTCAGTTCAGTTAATCCCTTTTGCCCCGTGGGGTGTAGTCCTGAGTTGGCAAGGGACGATATGGCCAAGGTGGGGAAGATAATTATGGAGAAAGAACATCTATTATTTATGTTTGTCTGTGACACAGAGAGCAGAGAGGTGGCATGTTGAATTCAATACATCAATGCAGTGATGCTGGCTGTGTGACTGTTGTAGTCAATCATATGTAGGGCTTGACCTATAGGCTCCTCTATTTGATTGACAGAGAGGACAACCTTTGTTTTTTAATTGAAACAGTACTACAGCAGTACAATCCTAAGTGTTTGATGCCTCTACATGGCAGGTGTAATGCAGTATGCAGATGTTTTTGAATGAATTTTATTATAATCCATCTTTCCTGGGGCTTTTGAATCCCTGCCAGGTTTGCACAGCAGTGTTCCCAAAAGGCATGACTAGCTCTTGATGCTGGCAGTGGGGCTTGCTGTGCCCGAGGTGATGAAGTGAGGCACCAGCTTTAACTTGCCAGAGGCAAAACTGGTGTTTTTCTGGCTGGCCTGACAATAATTGTTGGGGTTTACCCCTCAGAATATTTTCCATACTCTTACTTATGTTTTTATTCCCAGATATCATATTAATATGACGACAAAGACCCTGGCCATGTGAACACCCACACTCCAGTCAAATAGCAGCTCACGTACTATTTCTCACATAAGGTATATACTTAACATTGTATTGGTGGATAATCACCCAGTTTTTCTTTAAATTGATTATATGATTATAAGACTTGACAAATTGGCTCAGCTCATGCATAAACTATGCAAAAGCACTTACAATGCAGAAAATGTACTTAAATATTTTATATGTGGCAGCAGCTGCTTTTTACCTCTAACTTAAAACCAGATTTTTGGGTCATACTTCTACTCATCAAGTTACTGACAATTTTATAATGAAAAGGTTGTTTTTAATTCTTTCATTTCCTCATTGCATTGCAGTAACCAAGTATTATGACTGACACACACACAGTCATTTTGTTAACAATATTCTAAGTATTGTTCTAGTAATCTATTGCTGTTTTCTCATCCTTCAGCAGCGGCCCCAGAAACAGTCCCTGACTAAATCCTTGTGTCAGGAAACCCATTGGAAATGCCTGCTACTGTCCCTGTTGATGTATGGCTGCATCGGGGTGATGGCCTGGTGCCAGGTGGCCAAGGTCACACGCCTCTCCTTCGACAGCGCTTACAAGGGAAAATCCATGATGTACCATGACAGTCCCTGCTCCAATGGCTACATCTACATCCCTCTGGCATTCCTGGTCATGCTTTATGTAGTCTACCTGGTGGAGTGCTGGCACTGCTATACCAGGAATGAGCTACAATACAAGGTGGATGTGGACACCGTGGCCGAGCGCATCCAACGAATGCAACAGGCTACGCCCTGCATTTGGTGGAAGGCCATCAGCTATCATTATGTGAGGAGAACAAGGCAGGTGACACGTTACCGTAATGGAGATGCATACACCACGACACAGGTGTACCATGAGCGAGTGAACACCCATGTGGCGGAAGCGGAGTTTGACTATGGGAACTGTGGGGTTAAGGACATCTCAAAGCACCTGTTGGGCCTGGAGAGCTTCCCTATCACCAGGCTGAGGTTCACTAAGTGTTTCAGCTTTGCTAGTGTGGAGTCAGAGAACTCCTATTTAACCCAGCGAGCCAGGTTCTTCACAGAGAATGAGGGTCTAGATGACTACATGGAGGCCCGTGAAGGAATGCATTTGAAGAATGTAGACTTTAAAGAGCATATGATTGCCTTTTCTGACCCTATTCACCTTCCCTGGTACGCAATGAACACCACGTTTTGGGCGGCAGCTGCTTTCACCCTCTCCTGGCCTCTGCGGGTACTGACAGAGTACCGCACTGCTTGTGTACACTACCATGTTGAGAAGCTGTTTGGCTTTGACTATGTGCCAGCAACACCATCTGAGGAGCGGCCGTATTGCCGACACATCCCAAGAGTCAACACAATCGACAGCACAGAGTTGGAGTGGCATATCCGCTCCAACCAGCAGCTGGTGCCCAGCTACTCAGAGGCAGTTCTCATGGACTTGGCCCAGCTCTCAGGGAGCTGTAACAGCTACTCCATGTGTGGAGGCTACGGCAGCTACAGGCAGAACTGTGAACGCTGCCACCGTGCCATCAGCAGCTCTTCCATCTTCTCTCGCAGTGCCCTCAGCATCTGCAACACGGGAAGCCCCCGCATCCCCTTCAGCGCCAGCCGCTTCTCATTGGGCCGATTGTACGGCTCTAGGCGGAGCTGCCTGTGGAGGAGTAGTGGGAGTCTGAATGAGCAGTCGTGCCCCACAGAGAGCACGCGCTGTCTGTCAGGCCAGCAGACCAGCGAGGAGAATCCTCCAGCCTATCAGGATGCTTTGTACTTCCCAGTGCTTATTGTACATCGCAACGAAGGCTGCCTCAACCACGACCACCACTCCCTGCACAGAAATGGCTCCTGTGTGGAGACCTCACTATGACCCAAAGCTGCCACACTTGTCTCAGCAAAGAATATCATGATACAGGCACAAAGTAAGGAGCCTCTTAACCCAAAGGTTAAGGTAATAATAACTTCTTCCTCTCCCTTTTTCAACTACAAACTACCTAAACAAAAATTTGTTCAAGCCTCTGTACTCTGAAACAAACAGGAAGCAAAGTAAGTCTGGGAACGTCGTTACAGTATATACATAATATGTCAGGGAAAACAGACTTGATGATCTTGATGAGACTGTTTAAAATACAGTGCGGCTTTAAAGGACCATGCTGCCAAAGTGTCATGTACAGACCTACAAAATCCATAAAGAGTCAAATAACCAAGGAATACCAAGAGGAGTCACATCCTACTGTCACAGACATCTTGCAAGAACATGAGTCAACACTGTCTAGTATTTGGAGCCTAAAATGGGTTCTGACTCAAAGGCAGGATTTAAAAGGGGTATCAAAGTTCAGGAATGAATAAAGAGAAATACTGTTAAATGAATTGACACACACGTAATGTGAGTCACACGAATCGGGTGAATGATGCCAGAAAAATAATAAGATATTAGCCTTCTTGTTTAAGCATAATAAACAACACTCTGAAGTCTGGGTAAAATAGCACATCTTACAAGCTCGTAAACACTAAAGTTAACTTGGGCCCAAATATAAAATGTAATCCCCTGGGCGTAAAACGTTTTGATACTGGGGGATTTAAATATCTTCATTTAAAGTCAATGCTCATGGAAATCTGTTAAAAAAAGAAACACAGTTCTATCATGTAAAAATAAACATGTATGATGCAGATGCCAAAATATCCATTTAGCTTAAGCAAGCTTGGTTGCAATGACATTTAACTTCTCGGCTTGCTGAGTATAGTAACACAGTCGATGAATAATTTAGAACAGGGAGGCTAAAGGACACAATAACATCAAGCTGAATGAACAGCACTTCTTCAAACTATTTCTTAATCACCTTAAACTGTACACTTTGTATTATGGCCATCTAGATAGTAATAAAACTCACCATAATATTGACAGATATGTCTCACCCCAGCTCGTTTCAAATGTCAAAGATCCATTTAAGTTCATGTTTGGCAATATTTTTATTCAGCCTACCTCTTTATTTAAGTGCCTAGCCATCAACTGTTACTGACAAGCATAAGCTATCCTAACTTAAATCATCTCATCTCTACACCCCCCTATTTGAACAAGTGAAATTTATGCTCATAATAGAAAATTATAAAATGTATAGGATAAACACTTTGAGTTACCTGATCAAATGACTGTGGTTAATATACAAAACATCCAAACAACTAGATCTAAATGTTCTGCAGTTGATCAGAATGTAAGATAGCTCCTCTATAGCCAGATCTGTGCTGTTACTGATCCTGATGCATATCAGAGGGACAGCCAGAGAGCTGGCCATCAAAGATGCTAGAAATAGGCAGAGGCCTGGATTCACTACTGATAGTGTCAGATTTAATGATATAACAGGATTACTTTAAAGAACTAAAAAAATACTTCCTCTATTCTAAATTGGTGTATGTAGTTTCTTTGTCATGGTGAATTATGTTTTACAGCCAAGCCATGCATAACACTAAATGTTTAAATGGAGAGAACAGACAAAAATGAGGCGTACAAGACTGTTTGAAAGAGGTATTAGTAAGAATTAGCTTCTAAAATGCAACAACCCAGCCCAGAGAGACACAATTTATCATCCAAAGTGTGTTTTGCTTTCTTCCAATATTCCTCAACAATTCGAAAACAATTTTAAGAGCTCTTTTATTGGAGGAAAATAAGCACTGAGGTCATTAAAATAAAACCGAAATATTAATTTACAAGTCATATTATAAAAGCAGTGGAAGTTGAGCTGGCACGGACCATTGGCACATGATTTTCTGCCATTCTGATTAATTTGTAAAAATCTTGCCTGCGGTCAGACATTTTGTCTTTTTTTTTCTTGGCTGTAGTGTAATTTGCGACCATTTCGCCCAACTCATTACATTCCATGTGTGGTGATAGGTTTGGAATTGTACATTGTCTTTACAGCAATACCAGAGAATGCACTGAAAACAGTCAAAAGAAATGTGACGTGAAAGTAAGTCTGATTTTTTAAACCTCCTATTTCATTAAAAACTGAAATTCAAACAAAAACAAAACCTGAAAACAGGTTCAATATAGTTTGAACCTGTTTTCAGAGCTCACAGGTCATCTATGCAAGCCCTTAACACTCAGGATTGTATTCAGGGCAAGGATTCTGCTTGCAAATACAGCCCAAAACTTGGCCATTGCTCAATTTTTCAACTTTAGGTTTCAGATGGCTCTTCAAAAGCTTTTGATAGGATCAAGGGGTTTACAAACTTTACTGATGTTCTGCAGGTGAAGGCAGGTAAGAAAAGATTCATAAATTTATCATCAAATTTGTGTGTTTGTAATAACTACCAGTTAGTTTCAAACAAGTGATCTATTGAAGTGGGTTGCACTATGAAGCCTACGGACTGTCTGTTTGAACCATTTTTTATTCAAATATATGAGTTTCAAGCCTTGATGTATTCTTTTAGACTACTTTCTTCCTAAATTACTTACCTACCACATAGTTTTCATTATGTGTTAGGTCAAATACTCACAGCTGACCATATAACAAATTAGCACTTATTCAATATATAGAAGGAAGTCAGAAAATCTTGAACTTAAAAACACCTTTTATCTGCTGTCTTTAGATTCACCTTTGAATCTAAAGACAGCGGATGCAACCTGCTACAGGTCCTGGTGTTCATAATGCATACTGTACATATTGAGAGGTCTCTTGGGATATGGAAGAACTTGGTTAAGAATTTCAGATAAAAGTATATTTCCTTTCTTGTTGAGAGTAACATGAGAACTATTGCCAGCAGCTGCTAAGTTCAAGGTAAATGGCTTCTGGGCAAGCTGCATATTTAATGGGCAGATTTAAAATTGGTGTAATCTTTACATTAAATTGTCAATAAAACATTTTTTTACAATGTCAAAATTTTTTCTGGTTTAAAGACAGTTCACTGTGCAGCCTTTTGTGGAGGAGACTGAAATTGAAACTTATTAATTAATTAATTCAAGTTCTTTCTTATTCTGAGTCACAAAAAGTCAGATCATATCCTAGCATGCATCAATCAGAAAGCCGAGGATAAAGAGGAAATACGTGTCCTCTTATTGTATAACTGAGAGCGCACCATAAACAAGAGAGTGTAAACTATACAGGGGATTAAAACGTACTGAAAGGTCTATTTGCTTCTCTGCCTTTGCGAGGCGGAGGTGGAAGAGCAAATGTTTCATTCTGAAGTCATCACATTATTTCATTTATGATTAGCCAACTAGCTTCTCAAAAGACGTCACTGTGATATTCATACAGAATAGGACAATATGTTTACCAGTGCAATGTTTACGTCACAAAAAACTATGTGGGGTATTGAGAAAGGTTACAAACTTAACTGGAAGTTTCATAACTACATTTTTCCTCCATAGATGACTGTCGCATAAAAACTTGTCATGCAAAGCACTGAACCCTTTATCATGTCTAGGAAGTAGGTTAGGTTGTGATCACATGTAATTGTACACTGAACAATGCTCTGGGGCTCTTTTTTTATATTCAGATAATTTTGTGGATTTTCAAGACTGTAGTGCAGCAAGGCTTTGTACTGTAAATAAAAACAAGAGATCTTGTTCTTAGATGAATGTGTCACATACATCGAGAGGTAACTAGAGCAGGGATGTTTTTGACGTGCAGATGTTAATACGTGAATTTGTTAAGTTGCAAATGGCAATGCAATCCCTTTTAAAATGCTAATGCCAATAGCATCTTTGTGCTGCTTTTAATTGATGTGTTTGGATGATTTTTGTTCAACTTTAAACCTATACTTTAATTTTAATTGAAATACACTTGATACACACACATATGGTACACATATTTTTAAGTGAAGGTTGTTGAAAGCTACTGAGCAAAAGACTATCAGTAATTATAGCCTGATGTACTATTTTGGGGTTGAATTAGTCAACCATGAACCTACAAAATAGCTTTGCCTCTCTTTTAATGATTCTGCGGAACTACTACTGATTTTTTGCAATGTAAAAAATTGGGAAAACATTATGAAATTAATTACACTTCAAGTGTTTTGTTGCTACCAAGCAAAAATGTCTTACACTATTAACCAGTAGATATAGCTAAAAAAATAAAACAATGTAAGTCTGTATGTATTCAAACACCATCACAACGTTGCCTTGATGTTACCTAACAACTAAATACCAAATCTGTGCATAAAAATTGGAAAAAAAAAAAAGCTCCTAATAAACTGATATGCTCACTACAATGCGTGTCAGAAATGACTGTGAGGCCACTTATTTTTTTGTTTTGTTGTTTGATGGACTGCTTGTAGTTTTTTAAAACATTTTAAAAAGATAAGGTTGGGCATATTATACATGATTGTTAGTGTCAGCAAATCCCATGAAAAGACTAAAACCAATATGTTGACATACTTAACATGTCAAAATAGGTACTGGAAGTTAAATAGTAGAAACATCTTTTTTTGTTTTATATTATGAAATTAGGCATACAGTGTTTTTAATTGAATACACGGGTCAGGGAAATTGGTTTGTATTATTAAGAGTAGCTATTGGTGTAGACTTGGTTTTCATTTCATTTGCTTGTTTCTTTTGTTTCTAAACTCTGGTTGGTCCAAACCACCTGATTAATGAAGGAAACAACATCTTCATCAACTTCAGACAGGCGGATGTCACATTCTGTTATGCTGGTGTTGTGAGACATTGCCTCCTCCAGAGCTTTACCACCATTCTGTAAAGGGGACAGAGACACATTTAGCAACGATGCATGTCCATGTTGAGCACATCACAGGATGTTGTTTCTAAAAGGACTGAGGACAGTTCTTATAACCTTGAAAAATCACCCCTAAGCAACTTTTGCTGTTTGGAATATTGCTGATTTTCTAAACTGCTTATACTGTCAACATTGTTTTATTGTTATGTCTAAAACAGGCATTTCTATTTTTGTGAACAATGGATTAAGGTCAAATATATCAATGGTACTGTAAGTTGCATTTCTGCTATGTGGGTGATTTTTGATCCTCCACAGTATATTCCACTCTGAGACAGTATACGGTGAAATCTCAAAGAGGAGAGAGCATGAGAGGGGAAAAACTCAGATCTATTTCTCATGGGGAAACAAGACTTACTCAGCTTTCCATTATTGCGCGTTCTCCACACATATCTATGAATAATTGAAAATCCTGGTCCTTCCAAGCTTCTCTGTGTGTTTACCCCATTGTGTTCTGTCTGTACAGACACTAGCATGCTTTGTTAATGTCAACGAATAGTGAAAATGTCCATAACACTTCCCCACTTCTACATATTTAAATTGTTTCTTTTGCCTGACAAACATAGCATAGCAAAATCCCATATATTTAGTTTACTACCTAAGAATTCCAGCAAATATTCACATTTCAGTGCTGGAACCAATGTTTGAAACATTTGGCTAGAAATTTACTGCAATATAAAAGACTAAATTCCTTTCTTCTGGCACAACCCTCAGCACAAGCCTAACAATTTTGCTTGACTGACAATAAAGATCTAAGAATAGCAATATTGTTTTTCATCAGTCCAGCACTTATAGTTCTGTGGTGTCATGAGCATAGGAATATGAGAAGGGACAAAACATTAGGATTGCCTTACTTACCTCACCCAGGTTGTTGCAGGAAAGATTGAGGCTCTTCAGGGTGTTGTTCTGAGCTAGTACTTTAGCCAGAGCGACGGCAGTGGGTCCTGTCACCTCATTGGCTCCTAGGTGCAGGTGGCGCAGGGTGTAGTTGTTCAGCAAGGCCTTTCCTATGGCCTGGCCTCCCTCATCTCTCAGGCGGTTGAGTCGCAGGTTGAGGGACAAAAGAGTAGAGTTCTTGAACAAGGCATGAGCTATAGCTTTGGCCCCTGGGTCTCTAATGTTATTATCACACATGTTCAGGACCTCCAGTTTACTCCTGGTGAGCAGTTTGCCAATAGCCCTGGCTCCTCTGTCTCCGATCAGGTTGTGAGAAAAGTCAAGCTCCCTCAGGGATGGGTGGTCCAAAAGGTATCTCACCAGCAGCCGGCACTTTTGGTCCTCAATGTGGCTCTCACAGAGCCTCAGACACTGTAGAAACATTATAGTATGAGCAGTATGAACACAGTTGGTGGTCATTTTTTCACTATAAGCCTTCAACATGCACGAATACGACTTTCATGCCAGTGACATAACACTGAAACACTAGGCTTTACAGTATATTATGTAATATTAACAAAATAAATCAAAAGAATACCAGTTAGGGCGGAAACTACTTATAAATTAATTGGCTGATCAATTATTTAATTACTTTCATATTATAGACTAGATTAAAATTAATCAACAGCTATTTAACAGACAGGGAGTCAAGGGGACTGAATTACAATATCCTCCAGACAACTGAGCTCCAAACTTTGCAAGGATGCATTATTTTGAGGGGCAGTATAGCATCAACTGGTGAGGTGGAATCAATATTCACCTTCAAGGTTTTGCAGGATTTAAGAGCCTTGGAGAGGGACTCACAATCTCGGTCAGTCATCTCAAACATCTTCCAATCAAAGTTCATACCACATTGTTTGACTCTATATACCAGATGGAGTTCTTCCAGGTTTGTCATCTTATCAAGCAGTATGCTAAAGTTAAAGTGGTCCATGGATGTGTTTCCATCATACTCATTGTCACCCGCCAGCTCTGAGCTATATTCCTCTTCCTGCTTCTGAGGCTCCTTGACGGGTGGCAACAGCTGGGAGATACTCAGCCTCTTGACATAGTCTTTACAGAGTGGTATTAAGTTTAGAATTGTCTTTGGCTCTGTTACGTCTGGAATAAAGAGCTCAATCATGCTCTCCATGTGTCTCTCAAAGAACATTCGTTTCCAGCTGTGGCCATAATGTGAGACATCACAAATATCCCACCGCTGCTCACAGCACCGCTTCCAGTAGATGCCATCGCTGATCATGTTGGCTGTCACATGTAGTGGTAGTGAAGGAGATAGTCTGTCCTGAATGAAGTCTCTCTGGATGAGTGTAAGTTCTTTAAATATGGGCTTTTCTGTAAAAGGTTGAAGGTCCACTTTCAAGTGCCAGTTATATAAAAATGCCAGCGTATAAAAGGACATATAAAGATAGAGCTAATAACAAACACTTACCGTGAAAGTTCCTCACTATGCTTTGCAGACAGAGGTTTGATAGACATGGCACTATATCCAGGCACCAGTCTGGATCTACAGCAATGATCCTCCTCGCCTTTCTCGAGTCTTGGGGGGCCTTGAAATGGGACCCTGCATGAGGGGACTTGGCCATTATTGCAGTTCCTCGGTTCCTCTTTTCAAAACCAGAAGACAGTTTCATTTCTCAGCAGTTACCCATGAAAATGCAGCTTTTAGCTAACGCGTTAGCCTCTACCTTCAATGCTAATGTTAGCTGATAGCTATGACTAGCTTGCCGCTGTAACTGTAGTGGATACCTGTTGAAAAAAGTCCTTGGTGTAGCAAAACAACAAACAATTAACACTTTTCTTATTTCAACCTAACAGTTTTTTACACGAAACTCAATCTTTCCGTTTCAAACGTTTCGCTGCTCAGACTTCTTGGCCTCAGCTTCATCCGTCTCCATGGCGACAGAACGCTCCGAGTGTAGTTGACTATAGTTGACTATAGTTAGGAAATGTTGCTCCAGGTTTGAGTCTTCAAATTATGTCTCACAAGTGGATCAGTGCATGCTGAGCATAAACATGGGTTAGGGGTTAGGGTTTAAACGACTGAGTACTAGAACACGGTGTCAACAACAACAACAAAAAAACCCCAACGCTTTTTCTTCCAATCGACAATATTTTCGGGCATATTGCTATCAGATTGGAAGCTGGAATTTTCTACATTCATCGAACGCAACTTCTTCTGTTGTCAGAGTCCTGAGAGCTTTGAGCATTTACTGGACGCTGTTCAGAGAAATGATCTGTATCACAGGATGTGGATACTCTCAAATAACACCATGGATAGCTTTTATTGATCACAAACTTGTAAACAACTTTATTTATTAAATGTCCATATTTTAAAACCTACTACAGGTAACTTCAAATTTAACTTCATATATAAATTATAGAAGCTACAAAACTACCATTAAACTTCCAAATGATTAATCACTTGGTGTAAAAAATACAGGACAGTGGGATATATTTGGAGAGTTCTGATATGTGCAGTGTGTTCCTAGATTTGTGCAACCTCAATCCTGCAAGAGGCTGTATGCTAGAGCTGCTGCACTGCTCATCATGATCATGCTGTGAGGAACATTTGGGTGCTACAAAGCTGGCAGATGGACCACAGTCATGGATCACGGGCCTCTTGGATAAGAGCTGTTGGAGCAAATCCATCTATCTTACAAACAACACAAGTGTTACAATGTGGGAGGGAAGAAATCTGTAAATGCCACTTTTAGAGATGCTGACTGATAATAAATAGATGTGAACTGTGATTTTTATAACCTTTACTAACCCTCTAACAAAAATCTGCTGAAGAGCAGATGTGAAAAAATTTAGAAATTTTATTTTAAGGTGAGGGATGCATCAATTAAATTTTTTTTAACCTCAACATTTAGTTTTTTTTACATATCATACATCGCAAATATGTAACAAAAAAATCTGATTTTTGGTGCTGTTTCATAAATCGAAATTATTTTTTTATCAATAAATGCACTCAGACAAATGCTGTTTGCAAGAAAAGGGAATAATGTAAAAATCTTAAGATTTTCACATGACCACACATGGATGGAGTTAGGTACATGATGCAACAAAACAACTCTTGTATCCATGTGGAGACAAAGTATGTTTGAGAGAGAAATGAAAAAACGAGAGATGGCTGTTACTGACATCATGAGGCTGCTCCAGGAGTCAGATGGAGGTTTTGATGGAGGAATGGGAGGCTCCGACTGTAGCCCCGAGGCAGTCCATCACTGTCATCCCCATGTAATATGGCCTGACAGACACACGCTTCCCTCGGTACTCTGGCTTTAATGGACTGGCGTGACATCAGCCATCCACTGCACAGGAGGCAAACTCACTGTGAGCTGTTGCTCCAGTGCACTCTGGGAAGAGACTGATTCACAGTGTTGGATGTTTCTGGAGCTGCAGCAAACAAGAACTGCACAGGTTCACTTATCAACTTGGCATGTCCATTATTTTGGCATGAGTTTGTACGATTGATCCATTCAAATATTATTTTAGATTGAGTAAAAAAAAAAAACCCAAAACCCAACAGCTTTTGTCTCACAAGAGAAAAGTAAAACAATAATGATAGAGATTATAAGCATTTATGGGTCCCATTTATGTTTTTAGCTGGAACCATCACCGGGTAAATTACATAGTTATTCAATGAAGTTATGGGAGATAAAAATGTTCACCTGTTAAAATGTTCATGTGACACCAGGAATTCAGAGCACTTGGAAGGTTAGATGTGCAGAAATGAGCTGATGTATGATCAAGATACTGGCTAATACATCTTTTTCAGAGCAGGGTGTTCACATGGATTAGAGAGTATTGAACACATGCAGTGATTATTTATGGTACAATTAAAGCAGTTATTCCTCTCACGGAGACCCTCACAGAGGTGCAGAAGGGAAGCACCAACATGTTTTTCTCCAGTATAAGGGGTGAGGGCTAGCCTAACAGTCTATAGTCCATTACCTCTGTTCTCACTGTTAGGGCTTCTGCCATCACCGTCCAATTGCTGTGAGAGCTGAAGAAGCTGTTGCATTTGTTGCTGTTCAATGCAACTTAATTGTAAATACCTAAAGATGGAACGATTTGGCAACATTTTTCCCCAGATGAAAATCTACTTGTAAATGGGACACCAGCTCCAACAGCTGCCAATAGAGATTTTCATGTTAAACACTGATTAAAGTGAGAAAATAACTTTGCAGGATACAATTTAAAAAAATAAACCACAATCGAAAGTTGTTACCCCTGCTGTAGTTTACATACATTTTGTACTATGTCGCATTATTGTATTTAAATAGCCTCAGATCAGTGGCCTTAAATAAAAAAATTGAATTTTATATGCTTAAAGCTCAGCTTTTGCACACAATTGAATTTGATCAGCTCTAACTTTGTCACACCATTTTATGACATCAAGTCATTCAGTGTTTTATGTAAGTCGGGACCTCAGAGAGATGAGACCAGCTCTGGAGTGAGGCCAGAGGGAGCGATTAGCGCTCTTCTTTCCTGCAGTCCTGGAGCCTTTCGAAGAAGTGCAACAGCTTATGTGCCTGGCAGGAACTCCCAGGTGGCCGTCGGGATGAATGGAAAACAGAGCATCACTATAAGGAACATGAAACAATAAAAAATGTTAACCTTTGAATTATGCAGCACATTTGGCTAGGAGTCAAAGATTTACCACATTCCCATCAGTTTGTTTGTTTAACAAACATTTCTTCCAACGTAAGACTTTGCAGGTTGCCCCAAGACTTCTAAATTATTCCATTGGTTGTTAAGGTATTTCATCTGGGCCAGACTATTTACAGTAGATGAGATTCCTGACTCCTTACAAATATTAACGCAATATATCAATGCTTGCACAAGAACACACAAGCAGGAAATGATTATGAAAATGTGTAGTCATAAACTTTATTTTTGTTGAAAATAAAAAGGAAATTAATAATTTAACATAAGGAAATCGTTGTTAAGTCTTTTTGCTGGACTCCCCATGAGACCTAATTTGACACATTGTCTTAAAGTTCCCAGGAACATTCCAGGGAAATGCAAACATTAACACCAACAAGTCCAATTTACATTCCAGCCCAAAAAAGAAAAACTATCAGAGCTAATCATCAAACTCATCAACACTTTCATCAGAATAACCGCTGAAGGAAGGACTGGAGCCCAACTGGATGCTACTGTCTGTGTCCACAGAGACGATGGAGCTCAGACTGCTCGTTATGGACACCATGCTGTCGTCGCTTTCGCTGCTCCTGCTGCTGTCGTCGTCGCTTTCGCTGCTCCTGCTACTGTCGTCATCGTGGATCACCATCACCTCTGCAGATTCAGCTGCTGGAAATCATGCATGAAAAAACATTATTTTTTCCCACTTCTTGCTGCAAACATTTGAAAAAGATTACATTTCCCTGTTAGCCACAAAGTCCTTCACGTGACTTGAAAGAAAAAGGCTGACATTATTTTTTATTTTTATCATCACATGAAAAGAGGGAAACCAAAAACACATTAGTTTCACATTACTGTTCCAACTTTAATGCTTTTGCATGTAATCAATACCAGGAACAAGTATTAAGTTTGATTTTATTAAAAGAAGGGTAGCCAAAATGGCTGGGCATTGTTTTTAGAAAATGTTACTTTAGTTAAAAGTAAGAAAATTTCTAAAAAATTTTTAAGCTGAATTTTTTTTTTTACTTTTTTTGAACAATGGCACTAACTATAAATGCAGAATAGGCATGGTTCATTCTATGCTAAATCCATTTATCTTGGAAAATATATATATGTTTCAGCAATCACAAAACAAAACCACACAACTGAGAGAAAGACATAAATCTTTCTCTCTGTACTGCCACCTTGTGTTCACAGTTTTCACTCAGGTCCACCATCTGGACCAGCCACCCCCTCCTGTCATTACACCAACAAGAAGCATTTGTCAATATAGTGCAGCACCCCGACAGAAACAATGTGTCAAATTACTCTTTAAACACCTTCAAATCCACATTTCTTTTACAGAATGAGCAGCTTCAACATATCCTCTGAACATTGACCCTTTTGAAGGACTTTTCAGCGGTCACTGCTGACAAGAGGGAACATTAGTAACTGAGCACACTCACTCGTGTCAAAACTCCTTATTTATTGATCTGATGAATGTAGCATAGCACACCATTGCTCATAAGTTCTATACTGTCGCCCCATATTAACGTGTCATCTGAGTGCATTAGTGTGATTCTGACTGAGGAGGCTATATCTGTCACATACTGTAGTATTTCCTTTGTAGGGGAAATTGAGTTAGAGGTCATCACAGCAGACAAAGATCCTCTGGGAATCTTGTATATTGAGCTAAAATTTCTAAGTCAGCTGTATTAACAGTTTTTATTTGAGTCAATTCCATTTGATATCATTCTTTGCACTCATGATTTCTAATTAAACCTGTCTATATCAAATGATCAGACTGACTTGAGCTGTGCTCATTGTAAGACAAAGTGACATTTGAAGGATCTTCACTCACCTGACCTGATGACATCACGGTCACAAGCTTGTTTCTCTAAAAACAAGAAAAACTTATTTTCATTGGTTTGTGTTATACATGTTTTTTTCAGTAAAAAATGGGAAAGTAACCTTAAAAATTATGTTTCTAAAATGTCCAGCTCATGCTACTTAAAAAAATAACAAAAACATGAAAATAAAATGCTTAATTATCTTAATGCATTAACCGAAGGATAACAAATACGCTGCTTGTAACGCACCTCTCACCTTTCCTCTCAGTGATGAGGGTCTGGCGCCTTGTCTTCATGTCCAGACTCAGGTTGTCCACCATGCTGTCGATGCAGTTGTCCAGTGCCAGACATCGGGTCTGAGACTGGATAGGTTGTCGGCAGATGGGACACTCGTTTTTCTTCTTGCGCCATTGCTTAATGCAGTCACAGCAGAAGCTGTGAGCGCAGTTTAGAATGACTGCCTGTAGAGGTCAGTGATCCGCATTAAAAAGAATCAAGTACAATCAGACAAACATGTCACCACTGAAACTAAAGTCAATTACTGAGTCTATCCAACCTACCTCAACGAAGAGCTCGGAGCATATGATGCACTGAAGTTCATTTTCAAGGACTTCAGTCACTTGTGTAACTACTTCCTCTTTTTGCGCCTTGGCCTTTTCTTTCTCCTCCTGCAGAAAATGCCATATAAATGATGAAAGCCACATTGAAGCTGTGCCACACTATGTCAAAGCCCAAGATTAAATGCTTGTAGTCATATCTCTGTCAATTCCAGTTCTTTGTTTTTGGCCAAGAGAATCTCTTCTATTGCTTTGTTTTGCTGAGGATGAGGAGGAATTTTATGGACAAAGGTAGTCAACACTAAATGTTAACATGTATAAAAACTTAACATTTACACTATAAATGATGCATCTGTTTGGTTGTATTTGTGTTTCTGAAACAATAAATAATATTAAAGATTTGTGCTAAATACCTCTTGCAGAGCTTCTTCCATCTGCTTTTTCAATAGCTCCTCCTGATGCTGTGTTTTCTCTGCCTAAACACATAAAAAGTTAGTTATCAGAGTTTTTTTTCTATGTCATTCATACAAAAATCATGTTTTTACAAACTATACATACTTTACATCCATCTCAGAACATATTGTACTGCAACATTTTTTGATTGCTCACCATCACTGAAGAAACATTTGAGGTCATAGTTAAGAGGTGAAAAGTACAGGTAAGTCAAACCTTCACAAGCATCTGCAATTCTGACGAACAAAGGATTTTCTGTAAATTACCAGGATGTGCAGTTTGACTGAATGTTATGTGTACTTCTCAAAACAGAGAAAATCAAGTGAACCCAAAACTATGCGTCCTACCACTGGAGTGGAATTTATCCACTTTATGATTTGGGTACAGATGCACTTTATAAAATCATAACACTATTAAATTTTCACCACACTCACTCTGTAGAAGAAAGGTTACAATTCCAGTTCTGTGCACTGGAAGCAGTTGTTGTTAGTGCATATTACACATGTGAAAGGAACTACTTGGAAAAACTTTTCACCTCTAGCTGTTTCTTAGTTTCGTTGAAGGACTTCTCTAACGTCTCCATCTGCTGCATTTTGGCTCTAAGTGTCTCCAGCTGACGCTGCAGCTCCCGGACCTGCTCTTCTCTGAGAGGGTCCGTCTGCTGGGGCTGGCTCTCCATAGAGGCTACTTGCCTCTCTGTGCTGTCCACTTGCGCCTTCAGCAACAGCATGTTCTGGCTGTACCTGCAGCAGCGAAGGGGATAGTGAGAGGTCAGAAAAAAGGTGAGTGCTTTTAACTGGTTGCAAGAGAAAAGACTAACTGTGGTGACCTGGTCCATGCACACCTCCTCCCTTATCAAGAAAGCTCAACAGCACCTGCACTTTTTGAGGAGGCTGAAAAGGGCACACCTCAGTCCAACAATCCTCGCCACTTGTTATAGAGGCACCATTTAGATTGTACTGATGAGCAACATCTCTCTCTGGCACGAGAGCAGCAGTGCTTCTGTCAAAAAGGCTCTGAGGAGAGTGGTGAGGTCAGCTGAAAGGATTACTGGGGTCACACTGCCACCTATTGAGGACCTGGCCAAACAATGCTGTTTGTCAAGGACAAAAAACATCATCAAGGACTCCTCTCACCCAAGCCACAGCCTGTTCTCCCTCTTGCCCTCAGGGAGAAGGTACCACAGCCTGAGGTCCAGGTCTGCACGGTCTCCATGCTTGCACAAATACCAAATATTTGTGCAAGCATGGAGATATGTCATCTGCTGCTATTGTTGTTTTGGGGTGAAAAATTTATTGGGCTCTCAGAACACATTATACACGTATTTTCTATTGAAAAAATTACAGCTTCCAATAGACAGAAAAATGTTTAAGGGACTTGTATGCTGCAGGATGGGTTGTCAAACCACAACCACATTTTTTTAGGTTTTAAAAAATTGGAAGCTTTTATAGGAACTGAGGTTTAGCTCTGGGACTGAAATGACAAAACAGGAAAAGCACTAACTGGGGCTTACATTTCCAAATTGTCCCCATCACAAGGATTACTGGAGCCATCACTGGGCTGGTCCACTTTCTGGAGTTGTCTGCTGGGCCCAGTTTCTTCTGACTGGGTGTGACTGAGCCTCTGATGGCATTTCACTTGAGAAACGGGGCAGGGCTTTGCAAATGTCTTATCTGCAGAGGAGGAGCGGTAGAGCTTCGGCTTAGAAGTAGAAGGCTCAACTTCGTCAACAGACAACTTCCTCTTAGACTTATTAGACGTGTGGGCTGCCTTAACACCCTCTCTGTGTCCCTTAGCAAGGCAGAGTTTAATGTCTTTGAGGGGCCGCTTGATGAGGACATAGTCAAATTCCACTTTGGTTCCATTTACAGGAACCCCAAACTGTATGGAGTCTCCAAGTCTGATCTGATGGGCTTCTTCAGCAGGAATGCGGTTTCCATTCAGCCACACACCATTGAGACTCTGAGAAAGAAAACCAAAATGTTTATGAACTGCTTTTGAATATAATATTCATATGATTGTGCAGCTTTGTTTGTACACACAGCAGTAATTTTAACACATCTGGCATGCAACAAATGTGTGGAATAAAGTGATGGAAAGCAGGACTTTTGCACATGCTGAAAATTTTGGGGGTAAATTCACACTGCTTTGTTGGAGTACGAAAGTTCCAGAGCCTTTTTATAGTGACTAGGTGATAAAAACCAACATGAACTGATGGCACTCTGGGTCAGACAGGATGTTTGTCTTATTTTATAATGTTGTCATTATAACACAGTGTTTTAACTTTTGTAACCTGTTTGTGAATATCACAGATTACTTGGTTCCACATATGTGTTCTTTACAAATAATACTGTAATAATGGTAGAGACTGGCTGACCCAGCATACAGAAACTTACAAAACTACTAGAGCTACAGCAACTTGGCCTTTACTCCCTCAGATTTAAATAGAAACTACAAATAATTCCCATTTTTTTGAGCATAAATAAAAAATATAAGCAGTTTCAAGCTTTTTCGGATGTGCGAATTTTATGTTTGTTTGTTTTGCAAATATGACAATAAACTGAACGTCTTTTTTGGGAGTTTTGGGATTGATGAACAGACTGTTCGGGAGTGGTCTGTGCAAATTCCCACCAAAACAATGAGCTGATTAATGATTCATCGATCAGAAAACCTTTTTGTCCGTCACTGTCCACTGTCCATCTTCTCTCTGTTTGAAAGTACAGTGTAATCTGGAGATCATGAGAGGACAGATTGGAGACAGCAGCTGGTAGGTTACATTCGGGCCACGTCCGATGGAGATCTGAGCAGCATAAAAACAAAGATGACAAACAGCTAGTTAGCCGTCTACTGAGTAGCTCTTCAAACTTGTTAAAACATGGGGAACGACAAGCTAAGTAGCTATACAAATATGATGAATACAGTCCACGTGAAGCACAAACTCTCTTGTGAAATTCCGGATTAATCTGCGAAACATTTAGCTTGTTAGCTAGCATTAGCAAACTACACCTCTGTGCTGGCGAACAAGCGAAGCCAGTCTGAATTTCTTCCGACTCTCATCAAACATAAAACCTCAGAATCCGAACATTCAGTTTCTTCTGCCACAGAACACTCCGACGACGCATTATCCATATTATCTTAATCTGTCAGCGGCTAAAAAGCCCTCAAACACGTCCCTTTCCGTGTTGTTTCAGCCCTCAGAGCCATAGCTAATGAAGCTCCAGAGCTACCACAAGGTAGCAGCTAACTGCAGCTAACAGGTCAAAAACGGAAGACATTGGCTGGTTTTCAAAATAAAGGATGAGCGGTCTTGTGATTTATCTTGTCTTTATCTTAAAAATCGCCGTTATGTGACTTTATAGTGGGTTATTTATACAGGGAAGTTATTTAGTCTTGTGTTAAAAAGTTAATAGAATCTAATTCAAAATGTAGCTTGAACCAAATTGTGAAATATTTTCAGTTGATATTTTTTTACAGATACTGAAAGTTGTTGTTTTTTGTTTTTTTTTTACACGTGAGGAATTTATTATTATAAAAGTTAGGAAATCAAAATGTGCTGATTAGAATTTCTCAAAAGCCCGTCTGTGTGTCAAAATAAAAACAATAATAGACAGTACAGTTAGATTTTTTTTTGATAATTTGATTATTCTTTCTGGTAAAATATCAATCTCATCAATAATATCTGCAAACAAATGAGCAAACCATTTGGCTCCACTATTTCCTATCAGCAAATTGTTGTCGTTAGTCCTTTGATGTAGGGCTACATGTATTGATTATTTCTACCATCAATTAAATGGCCAATTACTTACTATGCTGATAACTTAATACTTCTATAAATGCTCTATCTATCTATCTATCTATCTATCTATCTATCTATCTGTTTACCTAGCTATCTATACCTCTGAATCTGTATAAAAACGTGTTCAAATTTCCATCACAGCTTTCGAGCCCAAGGCTTAATATTGCTAGTTTTCAGTCCATATGACAAAATATTAATATTAATATCATACCAGACAAATAAAAGCAAAAAACTTCCACAACCGAGAAGCTGCTGCAAGATATTTGATATTTAGCAATTTAAATGATTAATCGATTATCTAGCCACATCAGTGTGTCTCTATAATGTGGAAACATGGTGGGAGCTTTAAACTGAACACCACTTGGCCCACCAGACGCTCTGTTGTCTTTGAATCGGGCGACCCCGCGTCCCAAAACGCGCGCACCTCGAGCTCCGGGCGGGACTTCCTCCGTGGTGCGGATGCGATCTGAGGGTGAGCAGGCAGAAAGGGCTTGGTCGGGGTGTCACCGGTCTGTGTCTGTGCGCCTCTGGACGGCAGACAACCTGGATGACGACGCTGCAGTCGCCGGAGCCCCGTAGATGAATCTCCTCCTCGGCTATGCTGCCCTGAGAGCGCCGCCGGTTCCCGCCCCGCCAAAATGTCTGATGTCAACAAGACTATTCAGAAATGGCACGCCAGTTTTAAGAAAGGCACAGACTTTGACTCGTGGGGACAATTAGTGGAGGCTATAGATGAGTACCAAATGTAAGTTGCATTCAACATGTGTATCCAGTCAGCTGGTTGTTGTGATCACTGTGTTTCAGTCTGCAGGGATGTAACAGCGATGTAGAGCAGGCAGTGTGTGCATTACTGTGCTTTCCAAGAAGTTAGCCCCCGGGGCTGTCAGTCAGTAAATAAACCCTACCCATCCATGACGTGATGTGGCAGTTGTGTGCATGTAGCATCCCAGCCTCAGTGAGCCTGAGCTGGAAGAGAGTCGCTCCCTGAGCCGGCCTTGGAGAACCAGACCGAGCTGCTGCTTTCATTATGTGTCATGCAGCACAGAAACGGCCCAATATCCCTCAGAGTATTGAGAAATAGTCAGCCACACCCTCTCATTGTTATGGGTGGGTTGCATCTCTGTGGTGAGGAATATTTCCTGCTTTCAGGCACAATCCTCACTTTCAGAGTTGTTCCAGGTTTTAATCTGCTTTGGCAGCCAATTAATGTCTCATTTCAGACGGCATTAATAACAAAATCTAGGTCTTCACGCCTCATCTGCTGGACCGCAAGGGGGCGCAGTGATGCATTATTGCAGTGCACATGCATCTTCAGGAGTTTTCAATTGAACCTCATCTGCATGCACTTCTGTGTTCTTGTGGTTTAATCCAGTTTAGCGAGACAACTGCAGAAAGAAGTCCAGGCAACAAATTCACCAGACTTCACAGAGGAGCAGAAGGTAAATCATTATATCTCTTTAGCCAGTGGAGAGAGAAGTCAGGTACTTTTCTTTAACTAACATGTTTATTTTTTCCTCTATTCTTTCCACTCTGTTTTTACTTTTTTTCCAAGAAAACTTTAGGAAAGATTGCAACATGTCTGGAAATGAGAAGTGCAAGTTTACAGGTTTGTATTAATCTTTCTGAGCCTGTTTCATGGCAGAAATAATACACCAGCACAAATAAAATTTTTGTTTTAATTCAGACAAAGTTGCAGCAAACCCTACACATATTAAAAACAATACAAAACACCAATTTAGTAAAAAATTATATTTGTGTAGTGGAAAAAAAACAACTAATTCTCTCTATTTAAAATTAAATCTGTATTTATTTTTATTAGACCAAACCTATTTTGAACATAATGAATGAAAACATGCTGTTATTGATGGCTAAACCGTGACCTTTTGTCACAAAGGACAAGAGCTTCTAAAGTCAACTAAAGATGTTAAATGTCACCTCTGTCTTCTGCTCTGCAGTGCACACAGTCAAAGGAAGAATTCAAGTTAGAAGACCTGAAGAAACTGGAAACCAGTAAGTGCACGAGGAGGAATGAATAGTCTGTGCATTAATTCTCCTGTGTATTCTCTCTTACACTTAATTCTCTCCATTTGTCGACAGTAATTAAGAGTATATTGACCTATAACAAAGAGTTTCCTTTTGATGTCCAGCCAGTGCCCTTACGGTAAATACACTTTAAATCTAATGTTATTGCATGATCGATATTTTGTGTATTTCAGTTTAGTGTTTAGTCTATAAGACTGATAGTGTAAATCCGGCTCTCTGCTTTCATTGTGTGCATCTAATCTGTAGACAAAGTGCTTAAACTTTGTGTCCCTCTCTGTCAGGAAAATCCTCGCTCCAGGTGAAGAGGAGAACCTGGAGCTGGAGGAGGAGGAGGATGCAGCAGCAGGAGCCGGTTCAACAGAGGCTTTCCCCCAACGAGCCCCTGGTAACGTGTCGCAGTTTACAAAATGCATCCGCTGTGTGGGATGTTTGCCTGGCTGTGTCATTTTTGTGCTGTTTTTGAGGGCAGTTTGACTGTGTCTCTTTGTTCCTTCTGTCGGTGTGTCGGTGCTGTGCATGGCTTCATCGCCTGTGTGCTTCACTTGCAGCTTCGCAAGGTACTGTACTGCTCTATAGATGATCAGCATCTGAATCTGCTCTCTATTGCATGACAGACAGGTTTTTTATTATAGCCTCCCAGTGGAAATGTAGCTAGTGGCTCAGATGACAGACATGTAATTGAACAGCTTACATATTGATTTTAAAATCAATTGCTTCTTTTTGACTGTAATGTTTCTAGGTTTAGATGCTGACTGTCATCAGAGGAGAACTGATGTCTCTTCCCTTTCACTAAGTTACAATTTGTACCATTAGTTTTGGCCACATAGTTTCTGTAACTATACCTTTAGTTAAACAGCTGTTTTTAAGGTCAATAATGAGCTCAACACAAACCCAACACAGCGTTAGTGAGGATTCAACCACTGCTAAAAAAGTACAGCTGAAAACAAAAGATGCCACCAGTTTACATTAAAGTCGTTCTAATCTATATTTAATATTATAAATACATCAAATCTAATCGTAAGAAAAAAAAGAGTTGCACTTTGACAAACACATACCTAAGTTTTTGGTGTATCTCTGCAGAGCGTTTTAGCTTATTTCAGGTCATTGCTTTGGTCTCTAACCCTGAACTCTACTGCAAAACAGTCCAGTTGGTGACTGGTGTGATTTAACAACTGAAAGCTGGTGGAACAGATACTAACCAGGAAAAGCCCGTCATTAAAAGATTAAGGGCATGCAGCTGAAGACATTGACTGGTGGTTGTTGGTTACACCTTGATCTCAGGTGATGTCACCCTCTGTTCTCATGGGAACTGTTGTCCTTTACAGGTACCTTGTTGCCACGGTTACCCTCTGAGCCAGGAATGACACTTCTTACAATAAAGATTGAAAAAATTGGCTTGAAGGATGCCGGGCAGTGCATCGACCCTTACATGACCATTAGTGTCAAAGGTATTGATCCCATAGTGACCTGACACATGTTTAATATGTAACACGGCAGCTTCAGCTTGGTGAAGTGGTGAAAACTTATTAAGCTGCTGGTCTCACTTTGTTTCTGCTGTTTTCTTACAGAAATACTGCTCCAAAGGTGTCTGTGTTGCTTTGAAATCTTAAAATCTGCAAACTTCTTGCTTATGCCTCGTCCTCTGTGTGTCCTCCCTCCCTGCAGATTTAAACGGTGTGGATTTGAACCCAGTGCAGGACACCCCTGTGGCCACCAGGAAGGAGGACACCTACATTCATTTCAGTGTGGAGGTAGAGATCCAGAGACATGTGGAGAAATTACCAAAAGGTAATTTGTTGAATTATTTCTGTGACTGGTTAATTTCATATTTGTTTTGGGAACTAGCATCATCAAAGTGGATTCAGTGGCATATTCCAGTTTTAAGAGGCTATTTAGTGCTTAAATGGTGCATAATACAGAGAAAACCAGAGGCCAATTGCTGAAGCTGCCAAGTAGAATCTGCTGTGTGCACTGTAGCTGAAATCATGAGGACATTTACAATGAATACAGGGCAACAGATGAGAAATGAGTGGTCAGTAAATTCCACTAACACCACACCTTTCCCACGGCTGTCTACTAGATCAATGCTGCTACATATTATAACAGTGTGATAATAATAATACTATATTACATTACTAAAGTCTAGAACAAATGGAAAGTGAATCAATTCTATCAGACATCCCAAATTGTCCTGTAATATTCACACGGTTTATTAATTTCTGTAACTTTCTCCAGGAGCAGCTATCTTCTTTGAATTCAAGCACTACAAGCCCAAAAAGAGGTTTACCAGCACAAAATGTTTTGCCTTCATGGAAATGGATGAGATCAAACCTGGACCCATCGTAATTGAACTGTGAGTCAATTTGTGCACAACTCTCCAAAATAATTTTTTGTCTTTAATGTGTGTTGGACCATAAAGCACAAACTGTGCCTTCTTGAATTTCAGGTACAAGAAACCTACAGACTTCAAGAGGAAGAAACTACAGCTTCTAACAAAGAAACCACTTTATCTCCATCTTCATCAGACATTGCACAAAGACAGCTAAATCAGAGCCTTGAACTTTGCACTTCCCCTTTTATTTTCTCAAACATCCACATCCAGCGAGCTGTGGTGTTCTGCCACATCACATCCAGCAATACTAAATCATGGCCTCTGCCATTTTCCCCCACAGTTATCCAGAGTGTATGAAGAAAGGAAACGGATCTGACCAAATATGAGTCGCATCAGCTGCCACCGCCACATTTTCATTTTTATACTCTTTTGAATTTATTATGAAACATATTCCATCAGCTACAGGAAAAATTCTCAAAAAATAATGGTGTTTTATTAGCTGGAGTGTTTTCATAAAGCAGCAGTGGTCTGAATCAGTTAAACCACTTCATCTTTAGTCTTCCTTCTGGGCACTGATGTAGGGAAACAGGACAATGTGAGTTCTGTCAGGTGCTTAGTTTGAGTTAAATACTTAATAAAGTCGTTGGACTTTGAACCTTGAACTGAAGTTAAATTCAGATAAACATTAAAAGCAGCAATAGTTGCCTAAAAAGTGGGAAGTCAACTGCAAAGCCATTCCGTGATGAAAACCGGTGTCAGTTTGTTATTAAGACACCAGAAGGGCTTCAAGTCAGTGATAGCCCAGGATGGTTTGTGGAGTCTTGAGTGTGCTAAAATGCTATTCAAATAAAATCATTCAACTTAACAACATTGCAAACTAAATGATAAAAGTAGCATTTTAATTTTGCATCACAAAAAAATAAACTCATTTATTATTAATCAAGTAATTTTTATTTGGTCTCACTTAATAATTGAATTTTGAAATGGAATCAGAAAACTAATTTTAAAAAGGTTATTAAATAACAACTTTATTATTCCTCTGCATATCATATCCCATCTGACACTTTGTATTTCCTGCTTGATTATTAACCTACACAGTCCCCCCCCACCCCACACACACACTTTTTTCACCTATGAGCAGTGGATATAAGTAGTAAACACAACATAAATATATTATCACCTCTTAAATAAGTGTCTGAAGAATGATATCAGGACTCTTTTGCTCCTTTCTGTCCACCAGTTAGTATCTAACAGTGTTTGTTTGCCGCCTGTTGCTGAGCAGGTAGGACAGTGACACCAGCTGCCTGATGCAACTTGAAACAAGTTGATGAGAGTGAACTAAGTCGGTAGAGTTGCCGGTGGTAAAATCCAAATAATGAGCAGAAAGACACTAAACACATTACACTTTACATGTAGTCGTTGGATTACTTGTTTGTGTGTAGATTAAGGCAGCTTTAATGTAAAACAGCAGACACACATACTGTCATGTGTGTCTTTAATTAAATTTATTGACTGAAAATAAATCACCGGTGGTGGCGCGCTCCAGACTCCATAACAGTTTAATGTTAAGTCACAGATGGTATTGGCATTTATAATGTTACATGGTGCAATTGTATGTTAAATATAAATAAGGTGCTCTGCATTACATTTTATAGTTTGGCATTTTCTCACCAAATTTTACGGAGATGTTAAATTTTCACACCGAATTGTATCAGCCCAAATGAATGAGGCTGAATACTAATTACTTTACACTCTGACAGTTTCTAAATCAGTCTTCATTCCTCAGTGTCTATTGAATTTATTATGTTTAAATACTGTTGCATGAAGTTTTATAAATCATTCTAGTTTAAATTGGATGCAGCACGGTTTGCATGCTGTGGATGTGTACTCTGTGCAGTGTGAGCCTTTGGTTGAGGCTCAGATATTTAACGTCATCTTTTTTCTAAGCAGTTTTTTTTATGGATTACAGCTGTTTTTGATCTAGTGTTACTTTGCAGATGTTTAGTGTGTTTTATTAGGTGTTTGGAGGATAAATTACTAAAATGGTGGTCAGATTTGTGCTCTTGGTCTGACTGTTAAAGGATTGCCTAGTCTTCACTTGCTACTCAGAAAAGCTCACTACTTTTATTTTGAAATTTAACATCACCCTGTCATAAAGAACTTAAAACAAAAAAAAGAAATGATGCTGCCTGTAACTTTATGTTTCCATTCTGATGCTGCACATGTTCTTCACTAAAACATAGACATTGTAATTTTTGATTTCAGATTTTATTTTTGTAACATTTCGATATTCAGGACTGTAAATTAACTGTAAGATACACTAACTGATGAATATACAGTTCACTGTGTCCATGTATGTATGAAATGCTACGATGTGGTAGAACTGAGAAATGTTGAGTGCTCTAGTTTTGCTGACAGATTAAGGGAAACTGTATCAAACATTTACAATGCTTTTCATTTCTAATAAACTACAAAAAAGTCAGTTTAGAGGAAGATTTTATCCAGAACTGAACTGTTTGGTCTTGTTTTCCTGTAGCTCTGATAAGGGTCGAGGACACATTATCTTCTAAATTCAAGGCTTCGAGCAGTCCTTAAAAAATAAGATGGGGGATGTTGGTTTTCACGCTCTCAAAAAGACTCACAAAGTGACTTTATTTCTCAATACAATAAATTTCTTCCTCAGAAAGACTTGTTTTTAAGTCTAAACGTACACAAAGGATGGGTTGACAAGACAATTTCATCTGCCGAGGTTCTCACAGAATTTTCATTAATTTCAAAACCATTTACTCACGTTTATCAACCAACATAGGAAAATGTTACCATAAAATAAAAGCATAGATAAAAACACCAAACTATATTCCAAAATAAAAAGCTGTTGGAGAATGTAGTTTAATGATGTTTTTATTTTATGAGTAAGCTTCCTATGATCTACATCGAACATTGGTTAATTTCCATGATTAAATGAACTCTGAATAAGAAGCCGACCTTCATCTCAGCACAATTGAGATTAATGAATTTAAAAGTGACATTTGAACAATTTAGCAGCAGCTTTTCCTTTAAAAAAGCTGTTGATCCATACAAAGATTACACAAACCTTTTGAAAAAATTTGTAAATAGTTTGCATTAACTTAAATGGTTTATCCAGTAAACTGTTTCAAATGTCATTTTTCAGTTCTGTTCACTCTATATATGACATTCCACCCACCGCCATTGTTTCTGTGGTGGAAGCAAAAATCAAATCAAAGTAGAACTACCTGCACGGCCAGATACAACTACTGGCAAGGAAAGTAAATACTTTTTTTTTTTTTTTTTTTTGAGCAGACTGACACCCTAAGGTTTTTTGATTTGAAATTTGGAGAAACTTGGGATGAGACATTTCGAACACTACATGTGACATTGCCAACAGTCCTGAGGCGAAGTGTCCTAATGAAACAAATGAGACGTGTTCTCGCAATAAGATGAGAGTTGAATGTTGTAGAATTCAGACCACATTTTCAAGTTTTTTTGGACACGGAGGAATTTCTAAAATCCTTTCTTGACATTATACAGAAGTACAGAATTACACGAATTATATGAAGCAGCAAAATGTCCCTGTTGCAGTTCTGCCCAATCAGATGCATTCAGCATGAGAAATGAAATGATACATGCAACTTTTGGATTAATAAACATGTCTAAACCATCAGTCGTATAATTAGTGATTCTATCTCACTGACAGCACAGATGTATCCCTTATTTTCCTATCACATGAAAACCATAACACACATTACCAATATCTAGAGTGTGTGTTGTCTCTAAGTGAACGGTAACCTGTTGATAACATAACACCGACAACTTTTACATTATTCATTATTAAAATTCTACTGACATAGCAAAATAAGTTATACATCTGGCCCTCAAATTACACATTTGCTTTAAAGTTTTCTCGAAAGCAAAAACTTTGGGAAAATTAAGGTATCCTTGAAATACTAGAAGCTACACCTCCCTCCTTTTAAAATAATTTCCACAGGAAATGACATAAAAAAAATTTGCTTTTTAAAAAAATCACTGCTATATGTATTTTTTTTTAAAGATCAACACAAATGGAAATTGTCTGGTGTCTTGTTATTGCACAATAAGCTGTTTAGAAAAGTGGTAACCCTTTCAACTCATATTGATTTCAGACACATAATTATTGATAGATTCATTTAAGGGCAATGTTTTTTTTTTTTTAATAAACATCTTTGCAGTTTTTATATTTACTGTACAACTGAAAAATGAAATAATCATGACTTGCTTTTGGACTGGATCTGGTTTGTTACGTGAGGGGTTCGGGAAACAGGCTGTTCAAGTTCTCTGCTGTAGCTGGTGGCATCTTTAAGGCTTGACCATCGCTGGCCTCGCTGAGTCCTGAGGAGCCTCCTGCTTCACATGCAGATCCTGCCCAGAGCCGCTGTGGGCTCCTGCTGAGTTTTGGAAGGCATTGGGTGGAGCCTGACCATAAGCATCTCTAGGATGTGAAGGGTGGGGTGGGATACCAGGGGGCAGGTCCATCGGTGGGTTTGTGTGATCGCATGGTCCTGGGAAGCGCATGTCAGGAGGAATGGGTGGACGTGGTCCAACAGGCCCACGGACACCTTCACAACACAAATGAGAAGAGAAATATTAGAGATAACAAGCAGTGGCTGAAATTAAATTCTAATTAACTCTGATTCTGTTACTTCCAATAAGATTTACTGTTTACAATTGGAGGGATCATCTCTTTTCTTATTTTTATTACTGTTATGATGCAATGTGCACAATAGTTAAGTCTACTTTTGTTTATGAACCAAATCAATGATGACGTGCAAAAAGGAAAAGACTCAACATACTGTGTGGTGGAGGCATCGGTCCAAAGTGATGGGGTGGAGGGGGACGGAAATGTGGTGGCGGTGGACCCCGGGGATCAACAGTATGGCCTGGTCCGGGCCTGGGGTGGAATGCATGTCCATTGGTGGGTCGAGGTCCAAACTCGACTCCCATGGGTCCAGGTGGAGGCATGCCTGATATTCCATTAGCTGGCAGCGGAGGCCCGTGAAGAGGGGGAGGTATGTTTGGAGGAGGAGCACCAGGTGGCAGGTGGTATGCGCCAGGTCGTGGAGGTCTGTAGGCGCCGGGTAGGGGCACACGGCCGTGGGGTCCAGGCGGGAGGAGTGGGTCATGAGGCCCAGGGCCAGGTGGATGTCCCTGGACCATGGGGCCAGGTGAATCTCTGATTGGAGATGCTAGGAAGGATCCAGGTCCCTGACAAGATACAGATGAAGACAGAAAATGAAATGTGCTGTGCATTCGCAGGAATTTTTCCGTGTATGACTACATATGCTTCAAAATTTTAGTCGTGCAGTGAGGAGATCCAGAACCATTTTCTTCCAACATTAAGTGCATTCACAGCCATGCTCAATCACATGACCAGTAACCACACACCATCATTCTATGGAGGAAAAGTAAACTTAGTTCAATAAATAAAATATGTTAGTCAAACATTTTAACCTCTGACACACATAATTTGTTTCCTGTACAGACCCAAATATTTCCCAAGACACATTATAAACTGAGTTCTCGTGAAGAGGATCGCTGATTCATCCAGTGCTGTGAGAACAGGTGTAACCACACTCAGCCAGAAAGTTAAGTCAGTCCCAGTGAAGCAAAATGCCTTAAATCTCCTCCCAAATCCAGCTTCAGGAGAGGAGCCTGTGAATTGCTTTCATACACCTCACACCTGGGCTGTGGAGCCTCTATACTCACTGCCTCTGGACTCTCGGTAGAGGCCTCAGCCTGAGTCTCTGCTTTAATCTGCGGATCTACTGCCTGTGTCTAATTTTTGGACAAGGACATACAGAATTGACATGTAAGTAGGAAATCTAGGTCTACAGACGGAAGGCGAGGAGATGTCTTAAAAATGTGAGTCTGATGTTATTAAAAATGACTTACAGATGTATCCATGTTGGCAGGTGATGAGCTGCGGGGGCCCATCATGTCTGAAAGCAGAAAAAAATTGTGTTAAAAGCAAACCCAACGCTTCACCGTTGCTTTAAAGTCACTGAGGCCACAAGAAACATACCCATCCCAGGGATGTGTTTGTTTTCAGGGTAACGGCCATGAGGATCTGATGGAGGTCGAGGACCTGAGGGGGATTAAAAAAAATAAATAAATCAATCATGAAAATCCTTAATAACTAGAGAATGTTTCCAGGGAGGACATAGTTGGAAGAGGCAAAGAAAGAAGGAACAAAACACGACAAGGGCAAAGACTGGTCCTCTGTGATCCATGAAGAAGTTGCTAAGAAGAACAAAGCACCCTGGATGAGTTTAAAGCCCTTAAAATATTGGTTTCAAATTAAATTCTTCACAAACAAACCAGCAAAAGGTGATTGAAAGAGTATTTCCAGAATCTTTACGCATGCAATAGATGAATTTCATTTCAACAGCAAAACAAGAAAAATATTCTTCAAAAGGAATTTTCTAAAAGGTTGAAATAAAAAGACGCCTGAAGGAACAAAAAGGTGAATAGTGAAAGAGCTGAAAGGAATAAAGTCTGGAATGAAAAACAAAGATTAAAAGGGACTAGAGGTAGCAGCAGAGGGATGATGTCCAACTGAGGTGAAAATTAAAGAGGGTAGAGGGTGAAGTAATCCACAGGGACTCACCATACTGGTCAATTCTTCGGCCCACAGGGGCAGAGGGAGGGCGTCTGGGACCCTCTATCATTAGTGGAGGGGATGGGGCACCCCCACTCACAGGAGAGGGACCATATGAATCACCTGTTATGATTAAACCATCCATTTACTCAAGGACAAAAACACAGCCTGCTACACATCACACCTGACCCACTGACGAAGTCTTCTTGCCAGGCTTTCATAGAGAGTTAGGTCGATTGAAAAGCCAGATTTTGTTGAATAAAAAAGAAGAAATGTATTAGAAAATAGCATGCTTCTTGTCACATGAAGCTCAGCAGGATGGAAACTGTCCAGAGAAGAAAACAGCAGGAAAAGCGTGTGGCCTGTTTACCTTGGCGCGGCCCAGCAGGTTGTCCAGAGTTTGGTCTGAAGAGAGGAGCGCGGCGCTCATTCAGCTGTGAGGTCAGTACAGCGAGTCTGTGAAGGGGCGTAAAAGAAAGTTCTGGTTTGAAATGTCTGTAATATTTTCAAATATTACTTTGTCTTTCCAAATTTGGAAATATGAAAAATGCTCAAAATAGTTTTCTATAACCAAATTGACTTTATCAAAAAGATATTCGGTTTAAAAAGATAATTAACCTCACAGAAAGGAAGAGAAGCTGGAACCAGTGAATGTTTTGTCTTTGGCCAATCAAGTTAAACTTCTGATGTGTTGAATTGTAACATACTTACCTTTCACGAAGCTTTGATGATTCAAGCTTTTCCTGATTCAGAGCTCTCTCTGCATTACGAGCATTCACCTGCAGACAAATAAAAAAAAAAGAGACGTTATTAGTCCAAAGCTAGGCTTTAATATCCATGTATGGCGTTTCTCGTGTGTGAATAAATTTAGCCATTGAGTGCAACATACCCAGTTTGAATGAGTTTTGTTTTCCTGTTCTTTTATCTAAAAAACAAACAAAAAAAAAACCCCCCCACATACATTCAGTCAGGGGATTTAGTTGCAGTAAGATTTTTCTCTGTTCTTGCTCATCTCAGACTTAAAGAAGCTAATTAGTGTCTACCTGCTCTTTGTAGACTTCCTCAGTCTTCTTCATCTGCTCCTCCATTTCATTAATGCGCTGCCTTAAGACTTTAACCTGCTCCTCTGCCTCAACAGCTTTTCCTCCCACCTCTGACAACAGATTCTCTTTGCTGCGTCGCTCCAGCTCCTCCTTTGTTAATCTTCTGTGAAGCCACAGAAATGCACTCTATTCAAAAGATGCTCAAAACGATTTTTGTAAATCATCATTATCATCATTATAGTGAAAAAGAAATACATCCAATAGTGCTGCAACTATTATATCTTAGACACAATTAATAAGAAAGACTGTTGTTTTAAGTATGAGACCAAAACAGAGAAACAACATTATTCAGTGACTGCAGGCTTCACTTACTGCTGTAAAGCATTTTCCTTCTGTTGGTACATTTCAACCATAATTTCATTTTTCTGCTGCAGGATCTTGAACTGGTTTTCAACATGGCTCTTTTCGCTTTTTAGGGTTGCGATTGCATGTTCCAGCTCCTGATGTTGTTCTGTTACATTATACAGCAGCATGTTTAGTTAATAGCAAAAAGTTACATTGAAAGAAAGAAAAAGAATTCAAAAAGAAACACGATCACCACACCTTCCAGGGCTTTTCTAGTCTTTTCTTCATTCAGGAGTTTGGTCATGAAGCGGTCTCGCTCTTCTTCAACTACTGTCAGAGTGGTCTGGACCTGGGTATGAATCATGGACACGACAACTAAAATTAGAAACATCACCATAGAAGCGGTTTAATACTTTTTTGACTGCATTCAATTTAATGATTATCTTGACAGCTTACCCGGGAAATATCCATCATTTGTTTGATCCTATTTTTTACAACGGTCTTCTTATCTGTGCAATACAAAAAGGGCATTAAACTTGACTGTTGTATGTATTTGGAAGTGAATTAATGTTTCCTAAAGCCTTGTCAAAAATTGGACTTACCAGGTGCTATTTCACCATTGGCTAAGACTTTGACGTCACCTTTTTGTAGATCGCATGCATCTAAGTCTGCCAGAAGTTCAGAGAGCACCTGCCAAGGAACATTTTTGTGTAATGTGAGCCGATAAGTTGACTGGCATTAAGGAGTAATATGTACAGAACAATGTTACAGGATATTTCTACAGACTAAAACAGACTGACCTCCACATTGTGATCTTTGAGTACCACAGAGTCCTCCAGCTCTTTTTGGGATTTTTGATAAGTTTTTATCTGATCACTCAGCTCCTTGTGTTTGTCCTCCCAACCTTTGATTGTTGCCTTAAGCTGCAGGAAGTAACAAAATCAGAATAGTTAGCATTATCACACGAGTCCCTTAGGAAAACAGCATGTTTCTTAGTTTCAATCACTTTTGTTTCAAAAATTTATCTGAATCTAACTTTATTTAAAAATAAACAAAAGAAATGTATCCCTCTATAAAGCATATATAAAAATAGTTTCTGTAAAAACCCAGACTAACATGACAATTACAGGTCTCACTAATAGAGAAAATATAAATAAAAATGTCAGCAGGTAATCTCACTGTTTTGTTCTCTTCTTTTAGAGCTGAATGCTCTTTTTCAACACATTTGTGCTGAGCATTTCGAGCATCTTCACGAATCTTCGCTTCATCCAGGAGAACAGTTGTCTGGGTCAAAAAACAACTTGTTAGACACAGTTAAACCGAAAGCTTACAACAATTCAAAGTCAAAACTGCAGGGACCTCTACCTTTGCAAGTGCTTCCTGAACTTTTTTTCTGCTTAGCTGTAGCTTCTCATTTGACTTCTCTAATTTCTCAATCTGTTGAAAGAAAACCAGTAGACAAGGATCTCATGATGGTGATTAAAGTAATACTTGAAAAAACAACAACAACAAAAGTTAATAATTACCCTGGTTTCATATGTTGCAGAACTTGCCCGCTCCTCTTCAAGTATTTTGAGATATGTTTTCTTTTCCTCTGCCATCTGCTCATTTTGGGATTGAGCCTCCAAAACCTTTCCCTATAAAAAGATAATGACAGAAACTTAATTGACAGTCCTTAACAAATATAAGGCCATTTTACAAAACCCAGACACAACAGTTGCACTTCCTTACTTAAAAAAAAAAAAAAAAAAACACAAAAACCCACGCATGGCCAAATACTGAAAAACAAACCCTTTGTTCCTCAGTGCTTACCTCCAAGTCTTTTAACCTTTTCATTGTACAAGTGACTGTTTCTTTTGACTGCTTTTGATTTTCTTTCAGTTGCTCTGTCTTTAGGAAGAAGAAGAAAAAATAAAGAAACAATCAAAAAGTTACACAGGAAAACTTTAACAGATGAATGTAAGAACAATCAAAGAGGCTAACGGGTATGTGATCACATCTTGTATCTCACCTGCTTCTGGAGCTCGGACATTTTTGTGAGAGCATCATTCTTTTGTTTTTTGAGCGCCTCAATTTGCTCTTTCAGGCTTTTTTCGTCCACTTTTTCAACAAAAAACAGAAAGTACCACATCAGTTAGGTTTCAGACATCTGCATTTTGTGAAGAGAATATGAAACAAGGTAAGAAATACTTACCAAGATACTCTCTCTTCTTCACCTAAAATTTTTTAGACAAGTAATAAACATCATGTGTTATGAACAAAGCTTAAAATAATTGTCACAGCAATATCATTATGTGCATGTTATGATAGGGGCACAAGTAATATTTTTGCTCATGCATAGTTTGAAAACAGATGAGAGCAACAATATCACAATACTTACTGACAGCACAGTCCTCCAGAAGAAGAGGGTGAAACTGACAACTCCAACAAAAGCAGTGATGACAACTGCTTCCCAAGGACAGCCGTACAAGGTCTCCCCGGGTTTCCACTCTTCTGGCAGGAGTGAAATCACCTGAAAAGGCACAACCACAATGTTTAGGGATAGGTTTAGGAATGAGTGAGGACAGTAAAAACTATTGATTGCTCATAAATAAAGCACATTTTTGCATCAAATAAATGACTAAGAAAATGTGTAATAGGATATTTAAAATGCTAAATAATATTGTGGCAAAATTGTATCAAACTAATGAGTTTTTACTATACTGATAAGAGAGTGGCTTATATTTACAAGGACCCCTAGACTTACACTTACATGTACTTATTAATCAAAGTTCTGATGGCTGATCTGTCACTGTTTACACCACTGAGACTAAAGGTTACCAGTAGATCAGACTATTACCGTTTAAAAAAAAGAAAAAAAAAAAGAAAAAGAAATCGATGACAAAACCAAGTCCTTCATGCATAGAGCAATGTCCTAATAAACTTAACAGACCAAAGGAGGAAAAAGACAGAAGATGCAACACACATAATCCCTTTTAAAAGTTTCCTGCCATTCCCACTATCATTACTACACCATTAAGTCAGACTGAGAGCAAGAGCCTGCTGTCACATTATAGATGTCTACTAACACCCACAATTTACAACTACAAGCCAGATGTGGTATATTTTTCAGCTGAATTAATCACTACACAGAGGTTGGTGCTGCTAAAGAGTTTATTTTAGACCATTATCAACGTGTTCTCTTGAACCTTTCCTGCCAGCTGCACTTCATGGATCTACTTGTCCAGTGTGGACAAAGCAAAGGACTGTAACTATAACAATTTTTGAGTGGATTCCAATTTTAAGCCTTACGGAGAAATTATTTCAGAAGAAGGAAGTAGTCCAGCCCGTTTCAAAACTAACTTGGTGTTTACAGGTCAGTCTGTCAACTATATGCTTATAACACGTCAGCAGGCCACGACAGCGCGATAAAAACATGGAAAGTCAGGCGGGCTCAGGTTTTCACTTACATGTTGCAGCTCCTTCAGAAAAAACATGTAAACATGTTCCGGGTCCATTACAGGTCGAGTTACTGTTTCTCTCTCCATGACAGCGTTTCAAACAAAAAAACGGAACTAGCACAAGTGGCGTTATGCTAGTTTGACAGATTAGCTAGCGTGCTAGCAGGTTAGCTGCACTCAGAGTTAGCCACCGTTGAGCTAACGTTAGCAGGTAAAGCCCTACGGTATCTGAAAAATAAAAACAACACGCTTTTCTAATCACTGCCAACGTCTGATGGTGGAGACAGGTGGTCGATGAGACCTGCCAACAACAGCCGGCTGACGGTAACTAAAGACGAGCCGTCGATTCCCATTCACTGCCAAAAAACAAACAAACAAGCTGGAGAAGTCTGAGCTGGAGGCTAAACTGTGGCTGAACAAAAAGCAATTAAAGGGCTAAATTAATTTGAAAACACCGAGTCTTTTTATGATTTCATCCCAATTGTCGGCATTATGTGCCAAAATGTAGTCTGTCTCTGTGTTAGCAGCCTGTCTCTGTGTTAGCAGCCTGTCCCTGTGTTAGCAGCCTGTCCCTGTGTTAGCAGCCTGTCTCTGTGTTAGCAGCCGGTCCCTGTGTTAGCAGCCGGTCCCTGTGTTAGCAGCCGGTCCCTGTGATAGCAGCCTGTCTCTGTGTTAGCAGCCTGTCTCTGTGTTAGCAGCCTGTCTCTGTGTTAGCAGCCTGTCTCTGTGTTAGCAGCCTGTCCCTGTGTTAGCAGCCTGTCCCTGTGTTAGCAGCCTGTCCCTGTGTTAGCAGCCTGTCTCTGTGTTAGCAGCCTGTCCCTGTGATAGCAGCCAGCTCTCCACCGGCTGATCTGAACTTCAACCGACAGTCAACACGGCAGGGGGAGGGCGATGATGCTTTCAGGTAATATCGGAAATACCAATTTCTCCCACACAGAGGAAGAATAGGGGCATCCAGTGAGTAGTGCTGCATGACATTTGAGGCCAGTAAGGTGAGGCCTGCGGTTCAATACTTTATACTTTAAACGAGTAAAACTGGTTTTTATTACACTGCTAAATTCATTTTTGAAATTTGTCATATAATTTCATTATAAACAACTACATAGAAAGAGTCTTTTTATTCTGGGCACATAATTGAAATCAACTAAGTAGGCCAGGATATTAATCTCTCCAAAATAATAGTGCTTTAATATTCTTACACTCTTCCAAAGAAATTTAGAAGGAAGGCTGAGTTTTTGTTTTTCTTTTTAGCTGGTTAAGAACAGGACCAACACAGCACGGGCCCATCAAGTAGGTGAGTTACACTAATGAGTTAGTAAGTTAGTAAGTAAGGATAACCAACTTGTATTCAAAATCAGTATCCAATGGCTGTGGCCTTGGCATGACAAGGTGAGGAATGAAGTAGAAGTTACTGTCCAAATAGCATGAGAAGTTATTTAATTACTCTGGCTTGTTTGTCAATTATTTTTTTTCCCTTATGTTCTGAGTTTATAGTAGCCCATTGCCAGGTGGTTGGGGGGGTACTAGTTTAGCTCAATGTTGAAGGCAAAGAATAATTATGGTCAAATGTTAGAAATGTTACAAGGTGTTCTGAATGGATTCAAATGTCTCAAATATAACAAACACATAAATATCAAAAACAATTAAGCAATCAAACTTAGTATAGATTGTAATGTGAATACAACTCTGAATGGACTTACCACAGTGGTCCACTCCTCAATTTTACTCTTGGCAGCAGAAACGATGCAGCTCATATAAACCATTCCAGTTAAGAATAATCCAACGTCGTCTTCGTTAATTTCAGATACTGGTTCCAATGGCTCCAAAGATCCTGATTCAATAAATAGGATCTATAACTCAATTTGACTTTTTTAATTTCAAGTTTCCTGAATAGTTAAGTCTTGTGATTATGAATAAATTCTACAAAAACAGGCTGAGCAAAAGCAACTTATTCTTTGACTGAAGTAAATAATTTTTGAATCATGCCCAACCTGAAGACGTGTGCTTCACATCCACACCAAGGCCCATGTCTAAAGGATTTTCCAGAGTTGCTTGTGGGACGTTCTGCATCTTGTCTGATGCACTGAATCCTGGATGATTGTCTTTATTTTTATTGAAGTGTCCACCATCCTTCTCCACGCTAACATCTGCAGGTGGCAATTCGTCCAAAATGATTGGCTCTTCCACTGTTACTGCAGGCTTCTCCACATCATCTGTTACCGTGAAGTTGTCTTCACCCTCAGACTGAGGGACACTGTCAGCCTGGTGTTCTTTAATAGTTTGAGATGTTTCTTCTCTAACATCCAATTTATTTTCATCTGAGCAGAAAAGATTGGAAAAACACAATTGGGTTACTCATGAAAGCAATTCTGCAGGTACATTGTAAATATCCTGGGTACAAAGGCATTTATTTGTGAAAGTTTTGTGAGAATTTGTTTGGTTTTTGTTTTTTTATGAAAGGTGTGTCCTTGTTTACATTCACACATGATGGATGACAGTAGGTGTGGTCTCCTTAAAACGAGAAAAGCATTGAAATGCATTGACCTGGACCCAAACTATTTCAAACTTAATTTGCAATTGAGCTGGCCCCGTTAACACTTTAAGTTCTGTTTTCGGCGATCCAATTACAAGAGCAAGGCAGACATCAGGCAAAGCACCCAGGGGATACCTTTGCATCAAATAGCTCCAACAGCTGAAGCAGTGTATCAGCTACCAAACACATAGTCCCCCTGTTTCACTTCAGTGCACAAAACTTCAAAAAACATACGAGTTGAGTACAGTTGAATTGATTATGCCAAACAAGTAGGGCAAAATTACAAAAAGAAAACCCCAACAAATGTTTAGGTATCAAATAGCCAGTGCCACCATCTTCTATGGCCCAATGTAAACATGTATCTTGTTCTTGTAACAGGGTCAGCAAGTCAGCACTGGCAGAGAAGTGACATTTTATCACGAATGGTCACTGAGTTCACTTTGAGCTGTCAGGTATGTGCTGCATTCCCTTTTGACTGTCTGTCAGGATCTATCTCGAAACAAAACACTGGTCTGAACAGACCCTGAAAGGTCAATTCAGAGATGTGCCTCTGCTGTGGCATAGTATCAAATTCATACGCAATAGACCCTGAAAGATGATTGATTACATCTGCCTGCACAAAATGTCTGTGAAGAGCCAAATTTTAGTTGTTGAAATGGAATATGCAGTCCTTATCTACACCAGATATTACATCCAAATAATCAAATAAAAAAACAAACATACCTTGGTCAATACCAGTTGGTTCTTCTGTTGCTAAAGGCGTGCTGTCACTAGCTGTTGAATATTTCTGACGTAAGCTGAAAGCAAGCTCCTGAAAGTCATCCAGTATTTCAGTCTCCTCATCCAAACTATTTGTGTCTACGCTGGGGTCATAATTATGTTTTGGGGTACGGCTGTCCAGCATCTTCTCAATCTCATCTAAGATGGTGTTTTCAGAGGCTTCAAGGATGCTCTCGAGTGCATTTTCAATATCTTGTGTAGTTCCTACATGCGACCCACGGGTAGCGTGCAACTCCAAGTCCAGATCAGAAAACATGGCCTCCACTCTGTAGAGATTTTTCAGACCTAGAAGCCGTTGGATCCGCTCCATGTTTTTCTCTGTGAAATGGTCTTGCAACAGAGTCAGCCTCATCACACTATCACTGTATTCTGGCTCGGGAGTTGACGCAGATGGTGGAGGTCCACTTTCAAGTGAGGGTTTGTCCAAGTCTGGCTTATCTATTTGAGAGAATGAAAGCGCATTTTCATCTTCAAGTAATTCTTCCCTCTCTTCAACGATTTTGTCCTCCGGCTCTTCGTCTTTCTCATCTTCACTCTCCTCTTTATGCACTCTGTCACGAATCTCTGGCTTGTCAACAGTTATATCTGGTTGACTGATATTCTCAAAATCATTTTTTAAATGGTCATGCATATGCTTAGGTAAGCTGTGGTCTACTATGTTTTCATCAACTTGGACATCTAAATGCCTTGACTGTGTCTCTTCGGTGGACAGGTCCTGATATTCCTCAGTTTCAATGATTGATTCTTGATCAGTGGCTGTTTTGTTTTCTTCTAACAGACCATCCATGCCTTTTTTATGGTCCATTGCAACACTACTGTCCTGGATATCCACATTGACCTCTGAATCTTTGGACAACTCCTCCCTGTCCTCTTCTTTGTGATCCATTGGTTCATTTGTTGTTGTAATAGATGCATTTTCATCTTGTGTATCCTCTTGTGGTACCAGATCCACAGGTATTGTGCTTCCTACTGTTTGGTAGTGGCTAGGTGGAGTATTGTCTACGGGTTTTGATGTTTCATTCGGAAGTTGCTCAGGTTGGATCACTTCTCCATCACTTTCATCAACTTCAAAGTCACTGATTGTTTCTTTGTCATCTATTGGTGAAGCACTGGGAATGGGATCTAGATCTTGAGGAACATGTTCAATGTCTTCTGGCTCTTCTTGAGATTCTGTCTTTAGTGGTTCTACATCTTTGACTTCATCCTCAAAAATTGGTTGGGTTTGTGCAGCTGCTTGTGCTTCCTCCTCGTCTTCTTCCTCTTCTGAACTCATAACCTCTGGTGTTGTCTCTCCCCCTGTGACAACTGAAAAAACTGCGTCTCCGATCGATGCCCACATGTTCTTCTCCTCTGCTGCCTGTGGTTTATCATCATGTATTGCCAAAGGAGCTTCCTGATGTTCAAGGGAATCAGAAGCAGGAGGGTTCACAGCTTCTTCAGAGAAAGTCAGTAGTGGAGTTTCTTCTTTCACATTGTTGTCATTTTCAGGGAGAATTTCCACATCTTTGGTCTCCTCCTCTTCATACGGAGTAACATTCTTGGTGATTTCTTCATCTGTGGTGACAGCATCAAAGGTGGTTCCAAAGGTAGTCTTCAACAAAGGAATTTGCACTTCTTCAGAAATTGAGATCGGTTCGTTCCCTGAAGCAAACTCATCTTTGGTTTCATTTCTCTCTGACGAAACAATTTCAATTGACCCTGCTGTGTTTTTTTGCTCAATTTCTTCAGCTGTCTCACTAAAATCAGATGTATTTTCTGTATCAGACTCTACTACATTTCTAGGAGGTGGTTCAGTTGCCACTTCAAGCTCAGGTATAGAGGCACTTTGATCTTTTGGGACTTTATTAGGATCCTCTGAGTATTCTTGATGCTCAGTTTTTGTTTTGCCATCAATCACATCTTCAGGTGTCGTTGATTCTTTCTCAGTGTCCTCTGCTGCTTGTATTTGATCAGACATTCCCTTATTGTCACTGTCATTCTCCTCCGCTGAAGAGCCTAAGAGTAAATCTATGTCATAGTTGTCAAACTTATCAAATCCATTGTCGAAACAGACAAAATCTGTTTCCTGAAAAGAAAAGGAAAAACAAAAATAATAATAATTACATAAGCTATTCATTTGGATTTATAAATGCTTTTACATTGATAGTTTGAAAGCTATGTTGCATTTTGATTCAGTTAGTCTGCAAAATATTTTCATACCTCTGCTGGAATTTCAAGCTCTTTATCTGTATATATGTGGTTAACTGCAAGAAGATCCTTTGGGAAATAGCCAAAGTTACTTCCGACCTATAGATAAAAATAAGGGGTAGAAGATTGTTGAAGGTTAAAGCTATATAAGCCAACCCAGATGTCATTCAAAACTGAACAGCCAGTGATACTTACACTTCCAGCCCAAAGGTCAGCCCTTTTTCCTGCCAGTTTGTAGTATACATAGATAGTTTCTGATTTCTTAAATGGCAGAAACCTACAATCTGGTCCTGAGAAATCTTTTAATGCTTTTCCCCGACACAGAAGCACTGTGAAGGCAAAATACCAAGAATTAGATATGGTTCAAAAAATTCATCTTTAATATGCATTTTTTACATAGTATAAAATTCGGGAGATTTTGGAGATTTACAACTATTAATCATCAATAGTTTGTCTGTTTTTCAGTTCCACATTCTACCCATGTGTTGTTACACAACAAACAGAGATGAAATGAAATATTCTGCTATTTTGATTTGTTCAACCAACAGCCCAAAGCTAGAATAAATTTGGGTAAATAGCAAAGAAGACTACATAAATCAGAACATAATTACGTTTGAACTACTTCTTCAAATAATAACTAAACCAAATGATCGTTTATTATTATTAATAATAATAATTATACTTTCTTTTTAGTCATAACTTACTGCCGTTTTGACAAAAACTGAAACATAAAGAGAAACTGAGGCCTCAAAACGTCTGCAGAATAGTAAAATGTTGAATGTCATCCAAACCAGTCTCATTATTTTAGTTTTCAGTGTCAGGATTTGGCTTTAAATGGGAAAAACCTGAGTAACTGGCCGGCTTGAGCTTTTCTTGCTGGTTGAGGATGCAGCCACTTTTATTTTATGCGATGACGTACGAACCATCGTTGCTATAAAACTGAAGTTACATTTTTCTATAAAATTATATGACACCAGTAAAGTCATGTCGCTTCGGGTAAATATTTATCCCACATTATAAAATGACTTCAGTGTTAAGGCCTTGAATTGTTTATATTTGAATGTAAAGTTAACCTCGGTTTATTAGTTTGTTGTTGGGAGTTTGCTAAGCTAGTAGCACTTTGATGTAGCCGATGTCAACAAGACCTAACATTTAAAAAAACCAAACAGCAGAGCTAATGTGGCTAGCAGCATTCTACCGAGGCTCGTACTTTGTTAGCCTTTGTTGACTATTGTTTTTCCAGGTGCTAAATGTGAATTAACACCGGCCGGCGGCTAATTAGCTGCTAACGTTGGCTCCCCCTGCCCACCGAGCTAGCCAGGCCCGAGCTGCCAGGCAACCGGCCAACAAGAGCTGCGTCCGGCCAAATAACATTTCCGTGCCGCTGACCAATGTTAACACTGGGCGGCATTGATTTAATTAGCGGCCCAGAGACCCACAGCATCGGACCAGGCGCTGAAGGTTATCCGTGTCGCGAATATCGACTGGCAACAGGTCAAGCGATAAGGCGCAGTTTATTGCTAGCTGTGTTATCTGGATGGGGAGGGCTGCATCCTTCAAGTCCTGATGAGCGACACATACAACAAGCCGCAAAACTTACTGCTGCACTCCTGATCGGCGCATCTTTTCAAGTCGGAGAACCGTTTCTCCAAGGCTGCGGTTGAAATAAAATTGAATAAAAGTAATAAAAAGCCTTGTCTGTAAAAGTGTTTTGCTGCCATGCTGGCAGTTCTGTTGACGGTCTCGATCCGGCTACTGGAGCAGGAGCACTGGGCTGGAGGAGCCGACACGTCAGCACATCCTGATCCGGCTGGGTGGAGGCACGGAGGGGTTTTCACAGGATGCAGGATCTGGATTTGGCTGCTTCAGGGGAAAGTGGGAAACCACCCCGACTGGATGCAGCGATAGGAGAGAAACAGCAGCCCCATCAGTTAGTGTGAGCAGTTTCCTCTGTGAGAGCAAGGACATCTGCATTATGATGTCGAGTAAAAGACTAAAGAAACCGAAGACCTATCACAATATCTGAATATTAAAAAAGGGGTATTTTATGCAACAAATCTTCCCAGAGCTCCTGCATCTGAAAGATATCAGACATGCAGAGAAATAATGAACGAACGAAAGAAAGAAAATGCAAAGTAATTGGCCTTCTTTTATGACCATCGTTCTCAATCCAATTATGTAATTATTCCTTTACCAGATGTGGCACAGTGATAAACGGAGACAACTGCCATACCTTTAATTATTTGTGTACAGCATTGATCATAATCTGAACTTCAATCTCAAAATAAAGATACTAAAACTTTGCACATGCTAAAAATGTGTCGGATACCATTTGATTTGATTGACTTTATTGCTCAACGCAACTGTATGGCAAAGGGAATAAAAGACTCCTTATATATATTACAGCTGGCCTCTAGGGTCCAGTACTGACAGCAGAAGCTCTTCAAACTCTCAATGTAGTGGGTGTAACTTGTCTTCCTGTGCACACCGATGTGAAATATATTGCTCATTCACCTTCTGTGAAATGTTAATAAATTTGGAGACCAGGTTTTTGACACTTAAGCTGCTGTTCTAAGCTGTCATATCATGTTGTAGATCAGTTAAGATCCGACCACACTTAGACTACAGTCAGCTTCCTAAATAGCTGTCTTTAGAGACAAGAAAAATACCGAGTTGAATTCAGCAGAGCAAAACTTGTCAAGTGTCATTTCTGCTTTCATTGATTTAATCTTAACGCATTAGTTTGACCGTGTCATTGTCTCTTATGCATTTATAAATAAAGTTCTTTTTAAAAACAGGACTAGTTCTTCGCCCCGCCTTTTCCGCCTTTTCCACCAATAAGAGTGAAGTGTCTCTCTGAGCTTCCTCCGCCGTCAAACAGAAGTCAGGGAAGAAGGTGGATGGTGCCGACAGCCATGAAACAAACTACAGCATTATAGTTTCAATAAACCGGTGACTTTTAACCTAGAGTCAGTGTCTGGTAGCTGCTTTAACTTATTTATCATCGGCACGTTGGCTAATAAAACATCTGAGTAAGGTAGGAAATAACTTTAGCCATTAGCTCCTGTTATTAGCTTCTTCTAGTGAATAAAATATCTGTCTGTGTTTAATAGCTAGACATGTGTGGACAGCTGCGTGACGCTATGCTACAAAAGATAGCTTGAAACTTAATTTGCAAAGTAGTTTAATTTTAAAAAGCTGATTTCGTCTGCTAATAAAAATCTGCAACCTTCAGTTGTGCTGTCAGTGGCGTCTCAATGCGTTGTGTTTTTTTTGTTCTAGTTTACCGTTATTACAAAGTAGTTAACTATAATACACCAAATTCCAGGTCTGGATACAAGTTTATCTTGAGATATATGACGAGCTGTACTTAAGGGACGTGTTTACGTGCTGGATGAGTCTGGGCCCATTCAGGCCATTTCTGAAACTTTACCTTTATTGCATTTTCGCTAAATGTTTATTGTTGTTGTTTTGTTTTTTTACATGTAGAAGCCATTCACTGCCCATTTGATCAGGTGATTAAAAAGTCTTACTGCTGTGCTGATGATGGATGACTTGGAGGGCGAGCTGGGTCGTCATGATATTTTAGAAGATGATCAGGACTCTTCAGACAACGACTCGACAAAGGGACAGAGAAAGTCCAAGCTCCCTCTGGTTTATCCCATGTGTGTAGGTGAGCTATGAGTTACCTAGCGGAACTATTAGAGATAATGATGAGTATATTCAATGCATTCATGCCATCAAATAATAATAATGTATTTTTCACCTATAGACACAGAGACACTGAAGGAATCTGGTTTCCACAAGAGCTACAGGATCTGTTTGGAGCACATCAGAGAAGCCATGCTACATCATAGATGGCAAGAAGCAGCAGAATATATGGCATGTTACCCCCAAATGTTAGAAGATATAAATCAAGGGTCAAGAAAGGAGAATAAAGAGGTATGACTGTTTTTTAGTTCATTTTGTGTCATATGTACATCACTACAGAAATTTGTACGCTACAGTATGATTATTGTGATCGAGCCATTAACAGTGTTTTAGTACAGGGCATATTTCCTTAAGTTTGTACAGAGGTGGATTAAAAAGTGCCTAGTTCAAGGAAGTACTGCATGGAGTTTTGATAACTATATCCTTCAGATGAACTTTCCCTTTGTAGCTTATTTGGAGACTCAGCACTGAGATCCTTCATAATCACCCCAATTCAAAGCTGGAAGACTACAATAGCATCTATGAACGGATTAAACATTCAGGATTAAAGCATTACCTGATGGTATGTTAGTAGACCTGACTTCACAGTGCACTGTACGCTCATTTCCTCTTCTTCCCTGAACCACATTTAAGACCAACTGTGTTGCCTCTCTAGATCAGTCTGGAGCATTCCTTCCACCTGATGCTCCATGGTCACATTGAAGATGCAAAGCATCAGCTGTCTGTTGCTGAAAGTTGGAGGTATGGGAAGGAGGCAGCAGCACAGTCTCAGAAGACAAAGTTGATCCAGGCTTATAGGAGTCTGCTGGATTATATCATCTGGTGTGACAAAAAGTTCACGTTTGCTACTAGTGGTAAAGCAACACGCAACTCAACACCACAAAGGATCTATTATTTAGTTGTATGACCTACATCGGCACCTTGCAAGCACTTCTGTGCTGTCATACTGCCACCTACAAGACAGACTTTGTAACTGCACTCCAAAGAGAGGCACTCAGGGAAAGATTCACCTGTGTGCAGATAATGTTCTCTTAATGTTTTTGAAACTGCACCAGTATAATGCAAACTGCTCCTTTTCTCATTAAAATTTGACTGCCTGTTTTCAGACAACCTTGGCATGGGTGACAACCAAGAGATGCATAACTACTTCAGGCAGGCCTCTGTGAATCTCAAGGAGATTTTGAAAAATCCTGGTGTTTGGGATCCTTTCATACTGAGTTATGTTGAGGTAAGCACACAGTCCCAACGGAGGGATATCACATGCAACAATCTTGATGATATATTTAGCCCATCTTTTTACTAAAACAACAGAAATTTGTGCTGCCCCTTTTCCTTTTTTCATTTTTGGCAGATGCTGGAGTTCTATGAAGATCACAATGAGGCTCTGAATGTTCTGAATGACTATGCTTATGACAACAATTTTCCACCCAATCCGAATGCACATGTCTATCTGTACCAGTACCTGAAGCGACACGACACTTCAGATAAGAAACAAATGAAAGTGTTGCAGGTGCATATTAAAATCATTGAAGTATTGCTGTGTTTTGCAATGAAAGAAAACTGACAATTTTTTGAGATGACACCTACCGTGTCTTAATGTATTTATCTTTTTTGTGTCACTGTGCAAAAGAGAGGTGAAAGTAACAATCCCTGTGAAACTGCATAGGGTTGCAATTTTACCTAGAACTTGTACCCGTTCTTTATTATATTTTAGATAAAGCACAAACAGAACATGATTACTAATGCAACTTTAAAACTCTTATGCTGTAGAGCCTCTGTATGCTGGTCCCAAGCCATGAGTTGATGTTAGACTACATCTGTCTCCTGCTGGATTCAGGTAAAACCAATTTAAATATCAACCAAACATGAATTATTCATGCATGATGAATAATTCATGTTATGAAAAGGTAAACTGTTCAGTGGTCTCTGTCAGATATGTAATGTTTTATTTCACCAGAGAAAACAAGTGATCACCAAAGAGCTTTAGAAGTGGCTCTGGAAATGCTGGACTTCGCCTGCTGGAGGAACAACCTGAACGTGTGGAAGTGGTTGGAGGCCATTATTCAGAAACTAAAGTTACAGTGAGTAAAGTAAAAACTTTAGGAAACTTTAAGTTCCATCTGTAATTCAACTTTAAGTAGACTGAATATTTTATTTTATTGTTAAAAGTCTGATGTTATGTTTGTTTGAATGAAAAACAGGAAAGACTGGAAAACAGTTGTCCTTGACAAAATGTCCAGAAGAAAAGACTTTTGGCCCGCGCTTCACTTCACAAGCTTCCATGCCAGTAAAGACTCTGAGGAGAACCCAGAACTTATGGAGGTGAAGGCATCACTGGTTAAAGTCCTCTGCCCTGGTAAGTCTGTGTCTGTTGAATAATTCCCTGGTTCCTTCCTCTTTGATGTGAATATCTTTTGGTTTTGACTGCTGCTGGTGCAGACGAATAGAGCACAATAAACAGCCACAGTGGCAGCAGTGCATCAGCTCATTGACCTTTTTGTTGAGACAGACGTTGGTGTTTGTCTTTTAAAAAAAACAAACTGAAATAACATTTAAAGAGAAAAACCAGGTTTCTTAAAGATTAGCATTGAGGAGAAATTTGTGTTTTCATTTTTGTCCCCTTATGTATCTTGTATTAAAAAATGATATGGACATGGTTCAGGTAATGCATTACAGTTCATCTATGTCTTTTTCTCTGTAGACCGGAATCTTAAATATACTGCTCGAGGTGTAACCAGTGGAGAGCTGACTTGAGAGAATATCAAAATGGTTCTTCGCGATTCTCAATCAAGTATGGGACTGAGATGTTGTGGGGAAAATACTGAAAGTACCCGGCTAAGGCATCTTGATGAAGAGCAAGAGTCTTCATAAATGCACTTTTTATGTGAAACAGGACTTTGTGTTTGTTTTTTTGTTTTTTCTTCCTGGGTGAAAAAATATTCTTACCTTGGGCTTCCCTGACAGACTAAACCTCTTATTTAATTTTTTTTGTAAATATTGCTACCTCATTTGTAATGAATTGTGCCTTGATCTTTTCTGTGAAGGCACGAGCCATGTTGTCCACTGTGTGGAGCTCTTGTTCTGTGTATTTGCAGTGAGTATCTGGGGTTATGGCCACCTTATTTTGACATAAACTGAATGTGGCTCTGAATCAGCATCAGTGATGCCTTCATGGTTTATGTAAACACTTTAATGAAAACTAATTCTTAGTCTGCCATCATCCAACCTTTGACTGCTGCATGGAGGGCATTTAAGGTCACACTTAGCCTGAGGGAGTCTCTATATGCTCTGTCAGACTGCACAAACCTGATGTGCAACATGGCGTCCTAAAGTTTAAGCCACACAGAGCACTGACAGGTAGTTACTATTAAATGTCACCTTGAAGTTTAGCTTGAAACTGAACCACCTTCTGGGAAAGATAACTAATTTACAATCAGACTGAATATCTCCTATATTTTACAGAAACAGAATATGATCCCTGTAATTCATTTATTTCATGAACCAGGAGGATGGTTATCAGTTTTGATGTCAGATAGATTTTTGCAATAAAATATGTTGCCAACGGCGCGACCAGATCTTTGGCCTTCAAACACTGTGTTCACTCTCCTGAGTCCTTTGCACCAAACCATGAAATAAAGTCTTGCAGCATGCCAATTTAATAAGTCAAAGTGTCTGTAATGATTGTGTTTCAGCTTGCGACAGTGTTGGCCGTGCTATATGTGTGTAGCTTTGCAGTCATTACATAAACCAAAGCCCACAGTGCTCACCTGGCCACAGGAGCAACTGCAGAACGGGTCTGGGAATACGTAAAACATGTCTTTGAAAATTCAAAACTCAGGGAGAATTGGAGGGGATCAAGTCAGGAGCCGGTCACTGCGTTGGATAGCAGCCTGGTTGTGACCTTTTCAGCTCAGTATTATTATTGGGTTTTTTTTTGGTGGCAGGATGTGGGTTGAATTGTTTCTATCACTAACGCAGATGTCCTCAGCTTAAGTGATCACTGACTGTCCTCTTGGTCATGTCTCAGTCAGAAGGTGGATTTGGTTTCTTCCTCATAAGGCACACAGAAATGATTCAGAGTGGAAACTCTCTTGTCTCAGGCAAACAGTTTTGTACTTATCTTTTCCCACAAACGTTGAGAACATCAAGCACCTACAGTACCTTGTTTCAATTTTAATTTCTCCCTGACTGGATCTGACAAACTAGAGAACAGCTTGACCTTGGAGGAAAGTGTGATTACCTATTAGTGATCATCAAGGTTTGCACACAACTTCTGAAATGCCAACACGAGTGATTCTTTTGGCTCAGTTTACCAGATGACAGATGCTATATATCTTGGCAGATAAGTAAAAAGAAACTTGGCCCCAGTGAGAACTGGGAAGTAAAATATAAACAAAAAAGGTGAAACCTATCACAGTAGAAGTCTAAAGAAATATAAAGTATTTGTTGTTGTTACTTATTTATCCTTATATATGCAAATCTCTAGTCCCATAAATGGTGAAGTACATAAAGATTTTGTACCATTTTTTTGGCTCCAGTCCAGACAGTTCAGTGTCAGGAAAGGGACATAGCCACTCACCCTTTTCATCAAAATGATGTGTGTTTGGTGGAATTTATCTATCACTCATCCTGTTGACTCAGAACATAGCAGGTATGTTCATCTGTGAGTTATACATTTACCAGCTGCTGACTACATACACTGCTATTACTGGCCTGACAGCAGCTCTACTGGTTCCACCAGCTTGTTCAGTGCACAGTTTGGGTGAGGAGCGATGATGTATGATCATCTGGGAGTGCACACCAAGGTTGTTGGGATACACTTTACTGTAAAATCTATCAGGTAAAAAGACTCTATAGGCTTAACTGACGACTTTAACAGCCGCGACAAACCCTCCTCTGGCTCAGGGAGAAATTTACTGATGTCTTTGGCCTAACCCCACTGTGAATTGACAGGCATAATAATTGTTTGTGAAATTAATCATCAGCGCAGGTTGAAGGCTGAATTTATGTACCTGCTGAGGAAAAATAAATATGTACACAAATTGTGTCAGGAGAGATGTTTTAATTTTATGCCTAGTGTAGAATACGACCCTGGATATTGCCTTACTTTGTGAGGTTGACATTAATTGAGTTTTCCCTTCTGGTACAGTTTCATTCCCTTCTATCTGAGCACAAACACACACTGCAGCTGGTGACTCAGGGTCTCGCTTGGTTGGTCTGAAGGGCTCTGAGGATTTGTAACCTAAAATCCGGACTCGCGCAGTGACAGTATAACATCTAGTAAGTCTGGAAGACATTTGACGTCTAGTATGAGGGCGGAGGGGGAAAGAAAGAGGGAGAGAAGGCGTGATAATTCAGCCATGCAATTTGGACTTAACATACTGATGTTTTTGCCAGTGCTGCATACTACAAGGATGAGCGAGATAAAACAGAAAAACATGATGCTGAAGTCAGAATTGTCTTCGAAATGCAACCAAAGATCAAACTTAAGAAAATTAAAGGGAAATAAAAATCCAACTCATGAATAAAAATCCTGCAGAAGTCAGCTTCAAGTCTTATCATAATTACATTTGCCTTGGTGCAGAATGGCCAGCGTATAATGGGTGTATTCCAAACCTATGATGGCCCTTTTGAACAGTGTGATAACAAAAGCCTTTCGACACACTCATGATACTGGCAGATGCTAGGACAAAAATTGCTTGGAGGAAGTCAAGTCTTGTGGAACTTCAGGGAGAGAGGGGTGGGGGGAAGCAAAAAAAAAAAAAGAGAGAGCGAGAGAGGGAGAGAGAGAGAGAGAAAAGATTCCCAAAATATCCTCCCCATTCTATCTGTGAAGTTGAAAGTGACAACTGTAATACCTTTGTTCTCTGAGTGCGGCTGCAAAAATAGCTTTCAATAATGTATTAGGAGAATAAAGACTGAGCTGATTTCTGGGGAGATGACGCTCAGCTCTGTGTATGTGCCACGACCAGGAGCTTTCTCTGCTGTGCACCAACTGTGAGAAAAGATCAGTCTGGTGAACACAAACTGATCCTCTTGACTTCTAAGATTGCTCTACTTATCCAGGGTGGAATAAGATCTCTGCCTTGGAATAAACATCTTAAATCCCTCTACATATATTTACATCTGGTCTTCACCTGGGACTGGACAATTACTGAAATGGGATAATTACACAAGTCCGATGGTGTTCACGCACACATGTTGCAGCAGAAGACAAGCAGTACAGTGCAACAATGTAAATACTCTGAAATGCAAAGTACCTTGACCAGCAGAGCATTCACCTGAAGCTGTGGAGGTTTGATTTCTTGCTTGCCTGAGTGTGATAAGTGCTGATTCAAATGCTTTGACTTTCCCTCAAGCTCTGCAGAGGCCAGCCAACTGGAGCACAAGTGGGGGGAAAAATGAATGATCTGAAAAATTGGCACAACAGAATTCCAGACAGACATCAATTATTAAGACAAGCAAGACAGTTGTGACAATCCACAGATGATACCTTTGGAAGAGTTTTTCCTTCTTCTTTTTTTTGACAGCATCTTGGGTGGTTTAACTCAGAATGATATATTGCATCTAGAAGTGAATATTTTAACAAAGGCAAGTGACAAACCAACTTGAGTTTAAGAATACTGGATCCTACATTTTTCTGTGCTGTAGGTTTCACTAGCTGTCTCACTTAGGAAGTCAGTGTTAACCACATTTCTTTCCTCTAACTAACTGGCAAAGTGTTTGCTGAAGCAAAATGTTAATATGTTGAATCCATCCATCATCTTTACTGCTTATCTGTCAGGGTAGAGGGCATAGAGAGTTACCATTCATCCTAAATGTACATGTCTTTGGACTGTAGGATGAAGCTTGAATACCTGAAGAGAACCCTTGCAGGCACAGGAGAACCTGTACAGGCCACACAGAAGGGCTCCAGGTCCAGAAATCTGACCTAGAACCTCGGTGCTTCACCATACCATGGTGTAGCTGGTGGTTATATGTGAAAGGGTTAAAATATTGTGCTTTTTTTAATAAAGCAATGCATCTCTAATTTTAGTTTAGTGACCTTTAACTTTTTCTGAAATGATAAATGAAAAAGTGGGAATCATACGGTAACTGATATAACGTGAACATGGCACGAAAGTTGTAGTATAGTTGAGGTTGGCAGGTAGCTGATCATGAATGATGGCGCTGAAAAGTTCAACCATCACTAAAGTCAATTCATTTTACCCTGAGAGGGACGTGATTGTCTGAACCTGCTTTGTGTGACAGTCAAGTTGGTGGAAGCAAAGTGCTAGACTGACACTGACATCGCTGGAGCCATGGTCTCAAGTCCAAGCCAAGATAATCCTGATGACATCATCAAGGTTCATTTTTAAAAACCACCTGGAGCCAGAACACTGTTCATGCTCTGAACAGTTCTCATTGTGTGTGTGAGGACAATTAGACTGTTCACAACAGAAAACCACATCAGATGAATAATAACTGAGTTCCATGAAGCTGCTTCAGTTTCAGCGTCCAGGTGTTGTGCATGCCAGCTCTCTTTCACACCGTCATGGCTTCCCTGGGACTCTTGAATGGGTTAATGTTATTACTGACACATGCATTTCTTACTGTGACAAGTCAAGATGTCTGAGGTTAAAAAGGTCTGCTTGTTTCTATGTTTTAAAATTAATCAACAATGAGTATGTCCTTCTGTTTCATTTCTAACTAAGCTGCTTTGTTACATTCTTTATTGTTGTTATTATAGCCCTCCCTTGTGGAGGGCACTACCACACTGCATGTACTTAGTGTATGTGTCGGTGAAACCCTTTCCCTACTTCTTGTTTTGAGGTCCTAGCCTTCTTATTTGAAATGGTTTTGTTGAAAAGTCTCAAAATGTGAATAGAGCATCTGGAAGATCAAATTTGCTTTTATTCAGCATGTGGGGATCTTTTGTGTGGATTCACATGACGTAAGCTTTTAATTTATGCCCTTTTCTTGTCCCGCTGCTGAATGTTATGACTATACAGGGGAGGATAATGCCTCCCATTTTCACTAAACATGTAATCTTAGATTCTCACTTCCCATTCTATCTCAGTTTTTTCAAAAATGAAGAAAAGCATAATGGATATTTATACTACTTGAGAGGTGATATCATCCACCAACACACATTTATCAAACCTGTAGTCTGCAGATGAGGCGTGTTTTGCACTTGGTGGAATCCTGTGAAAGGTACAGGTATAATAGTAGTTTGAATGGTTCTTTGAAAAGCTTTTCCTGAAAGCAACCCAGTGCACCACACTGAGTCATGCAAGTGTATGTGTGCCCACTGACTCATACTGTCCCTACTAATCTGTACCTCTGTCTACAGCGGGCAGCCACCAAGCAGTGAGCTCGACCTGACCAGAGGAGACAGGTTGGTCTGTGCACAGTGGCCACACAGTGGGTGATTGTGTGGTTGGAAAACACAACAAAGTCTGGTCCATTTTGACTAAGTGTGGGAGCTGGAGAGTGTGGCCTGTCTGCCTGTCTGTCTGTCTGTCTGTCTGCCTGCCTCTGTATTTCAGTGTTTACTCATCCTTCTCTCAATCAGCACTTCCTCTCACCCCTCATATGTGTTAATGGCTGTTATAATGTCATTGACATTTTCCATGTTATATAACTTTGACATCACTAAAACAAATGTGTCATTTGGATGTTTAATGTCTGAAGGGCGACAGGTAATTAAAAGCATTAGTAGAAAAGCTTATGACCCTTTTAAGCAAAGTGTGGAAATAACAGATTTAAGCTGATCAGGTATTTGTGATCCAAAGTTTTCACATCCAGTGATACATCTTGGATTTTTTTTTTTTTATGGGATACAAGTTGGCTTTATGACCAAAACTAGTCATATTCCCTTTAGCCTCAGTTGTATTTTGTTTTTAGAGCTAATTAAGGTGTCAGATTTTATAGAACCACTTTGTGTCGGTCGAATTTATTCTTTCCTTCAGTATTTTCTGTTTAATATATGAAAAAAAAAGTGGAGAATCGCTGGACTTATCCTCAAATAAACCAGAAACTTTTTTATACTCTTCAAATTCAACATTAGTCTACATGAAGCCAATCAGCTAAACCTTTCAAGCTTTGTAACCTCTGTTAGATCTGTCTGCTGGTAAATTTTCATTGCCTGACCTCACTCAAAACTGTGTGCTTTTTCTTTTGTATTGAAAAAAAGCTGTGACGGTGTATTACAGGACGACATTACACCGCTGGCCTTTTTTCTATGCTGGCCTTTAAATTTGCTGTTTGTGTGTCTTTGTCCTGTGTCTAACTGTGTGTTAGGTCAGATTAACAAATAGTAAGGCCGGTGGCAGGCTGAATAACAGCATTAACCAGAGAACAATGGGAGCGTGGGACTAAGCCCTTCCACAACCTGTCTGACAGCTTGTAGCGTTGATGTCATCCTCTGACTCAGGCTGTCACCTCCGCCACTGTTACTCTGGACGCTTGGATGCATGACATCACCAAATGACACATATCACTCTCAACTACTGCCTCTCTGCTTTCATTTCTCCCCCTTTGGCTCTGCCCTTCTTTGTCTCCAGCCATTTGAATACTTTCCTGCATTTGAAGGCTCCCAGTCTGTCAGTCTGTGAGTCTGTGATCAGGGAGGAGAAGCATGAAAGGGCATCATTAGTTTTCCAAGGAGACTCAGATAATGAGAGAGTAAATACAAGAATAAAGACTGTTGGATCATGTGGCTTTTAAAAAAATAAGTAATTAGTGATGTGAGCTAGAGATAACAGAATCACAAACATATGTAACTATTGCCATTCTTTGTTACAGTAAGATCATTGGAGAATTTAAAGAATTAAATGCACATATATAAGTTGAAACTGCTCTTCTAAAGTACTAAAGCCATTAGCATTATCTGAAAAATACTTTGACGCACAGTTAAGATCAATTAAAAGTTTTGTTCTCACTTTATGACGTCGTCCAACATGGAAACACCAGATGGATAAAAAAAACAAACAAACCTCTTACTATAATCTTTTTTCTAGAGAATATAAATATTTCATAAATTGTTTAGATTTTAATCCCACCATTATGTAGAGCATCTACACATATAAATGTTGGTTAATGTTTTTATGCTGACACCTATAACAGAAGGCTACTGCATGAACAGAAAATAAATAGCAGTACAGTAAAACACATAATAACAGAAAACATATCTTTATGGGAAAGGGCATATCTGTCAAAAATTGTGTTAAATAAAGGCCTGTTTATTTATCTTTTATACATGACTGTTTTTTAATCCATATTAGTCACTGCTTCTGCAGCAGTGACTAATAAAACTGCACATTCATTTCAAGCCAACATGAGATGCTTTTAGTCGACCAAATCAAATCAAAGGGGTGAAATGCAAAATATTTGTCAATGTTGTCAGTTTGGATTTCAGGCCTACTTTGAGTCACTGCCACTGAATCCCGTTAACGAATTCCTGTTTGCATATGGCTGTAAGTGCCAGATACGAGAATTAGATTTATGATGGTCAGTGTGTTACAGACAACACTGTGATTAAGGTTGACATGACAGGTTGATTTTTTTTAACAATCTTCAGTGTAGCGATCTGTCATACTGGTGCAGGTATGGAAAGCAGCTCTAACAAAATCCATCTGAAGTTTATCGTGATGAAGTTGATACAGGCCGAGCTTCCACTGCATGCAAATACATTTTTATTTATAGCAGTTGATCAACAAATCTGACGTTTGACTTTTGAATGAAAAATAGTTTTGCTTATTTTTTTAAGCTATTACAACCAAAATGTTGTGTCCGTTTTAGTTAAAGTTTACAAAGTTACAAAGTCTCAGTGCTAATTTTTTATGGAGGGTGAATCATACTGTAGCTCGGTATCAGAGAGGGATGAAGGCGTCTGGCAGGGCCGGGGCTAGCTGGTTAGCATGCTAACTTCAGTAGATGAAAATAAGGGACAGAAATGGAAGCAAAATAAAAGTGTAATGCTGCCGTTGGTCTTCTTCCAGGGGGATCAGTAAACAGCTGTTAGAGCTAAAACTAACACAGAGCTCTTTTAATTGACACAATCCATTATTCAATAGCTGATTCTGGGAAGGTTCACACTGGCTATTCTATATGCTACACATGATATCTGGGAAGTTATCCCCCTGCAAAGTCTTTCCCTTTCCACTGCATATAGAGAGGAGTTAGCATTAGCTGTATTAGTCAGCTCTCACAGCACAAAGGAAAGAGAACTCAATCCAAAAAACTCTACCAAAAACTACTAAATTTGAAAATCCTTCTGAGTAAAGACAGAATGAAGCCAGATTATTGTGAACTAGTGTTCCGGTCAGAGTTCCTTTAATTCCAGACTTGTTTTACATTGTCTTTCATTAATATACAGTATTATTATTACTGTACTGCTGATATAGTCCAGATCAGTCTGTCCTCAGAGCATGGAGACAGCTGCCAGTAGAGGGTAAACCTCAGCCCCCTCTGGGGCTAAAAGGCCCTGGCACCCACACAGCCAGGCAGCAGGTGACCCCCTGTCCTAGAAACTGTTACTATTTAGATGTGATTAGCAGCGAGTGCAGAGAGTCATTGTTATTTATATTGTGTTAGCCCCGTGTTTGTTTCAGAGGTTGAGGGCTTCTGATAAATTGCTCTACACGAGAGTCACAGCTGAGAGGTTTGGTGTATAACCTCCAGGAAGACGTTTAATAAAAAGACACTTACTGTGGGTGATGAGTATAAATATCATAGGGGAAGGGGGGAGGGGGGCATCATATAATACCCTCAGTCGTGTAAATCCATCCATGTGTATGATATGTTTCCATTCTGGGATAAGGTCAGAATTAAATTGGGCCTCCACTGCAGGCAGAATGACCGAATTTTCTATTCTTGAGACCATTATCTCACATTTCATCAGCAAAATTTAAAAGGTACATACAGATACATATAGATACTTATCAAACATGACAGTATATCAGCATTAGTGACACTCGATAACCGGCTTTCTACACTATAAGCTTGAGTGTATATCTGTAAGCAGGTGAGAGTGGATGTTTAAATTTTTTTAAACAATATTTGGTAGTTGCTAAGTGACCATGAGAATGAGTCACCCCTCCTCAGGCGAAGGGACATGCCAACTTGAATGAATAATACTGAGCAGACGAGCCCAACTCACAAAAAACAGGGTTGTTATGAGTTCAATGATGGAGCTGTTATTGTTAGGTGTAAACTACACTTCTCTTGGTAATCTGTCACAGCCAATTGATTCCTCATTCAGGCAACACTTAAAAGAGACTTGCGTTTTTAGCAGATGAATTTTTTCTCTTTTTTCACTGCCTGCAATCAATGGTTAATTTAGAAGGAGGTGGGTGTCACACCGTAATGTATCTTCCTAATACACTGATACGTTCGTTGTCATTCTATTTTTGGGACATATTTTGTGTCATAAAAATGCATGTCCTGTATATTTTATAGTTTAAATACATTTAAATAAAACGAGAGAATTTCTGCTAAAAAATAACATGTGCTCTGTGATGAAAATTCACAGAGCTGACGTGCTGTAACAGTGAAAGTTGTAGTCAAAATATAAATAGTGCAGTTAAAATGACCGTTGTAATAAGAGCGCTAAAAGACGTTCAAATGTATATAATAAGAAGAGATGTCTGAAGAAATTTTATTTCTTGTTGCTTTGAACATTACAGATTGAGACCTGAAGGGATCTGAAGTGTCAGTCTAAGAAAAGAGTTGAAATGTCAGTGACAGCATATGTGATAGACTGACCAGTAGGTCTCTGTTAAAGGGGGAGGCTTGAAGAAAATAGCACTGGCCAAAAAGAATAGCTCACCAAAGCACTAATAAATCAGCTGGAGTAAAAACTTATTGGACAGTGGAAGTTGTGTGGGTTTGAAGAGCTGCAGTAGTTTTTTGATTATGTTCTATGTGAGGCCACGAGGCCTGAAAGCAATTCAGGTGTCATTCAAAGTTTAAGCATCACAAGGATGTGAAATGTCAGGTGAAGAGGAATCGACAGAAGCAGGTGAAATGTCATCTGATTTATAAGGACTGTCCGTTTCGGACTTGATGTTGAAAAAACTTTTCCTTGCTAAATGAGTTTGATATTTTTTGACACTGGCCAAGTTTTATTTGTTGGGTGATAAATGTCATCTAATACTCAGTCGTCCAGCATTTAGGTAATTGTAGTTCATAATTATACAGTTTAAATGTATAATTTTTCATACGTGGGTGTAAAGATGACCTTTAATGACCTTTGTGTCTGGATTGGTTTTCAGATATTACATGACTGTTTTGGGGTTTTTCTCAACATGATGTTTCAAACATATAAGATACGTCAAACTCTCAAATTCATGTTTGTCAGTTTGTGCAAAAGTTTGGATGGAAATCATCTTTCAATCCAGTAAATGAAAAAATAAACAAAGACAGTCATGATGTGACAGTATTTCAGAAGGAGGCACCATAATGTGTCGACAGACTGGGCTGACAGTTTTTTATGAAGGGGGAGCTCTCAAAGCTCAGACAGCAGTTTGTACGATGATAGTCACACAGGCTGAACGTTAACCAGGAACAGAATGTTACTTTGGAAAGCTGTGTCAGTGCTTGGTTAAGATCTCGTTCATTCAATTAAAATGACTAATGAAGCAAATGAAATAGATTTAAAATGATTAAGGGAGATAATCAGCCCATCAAGCTTCAAGAGGTTAAACATTGAATGTCTGAAGCTGTGTGTTGTTCTCTTACAGACTAAAGAGCTGGAAGCTGATAAATATGCAGAAAGTAAGCGGCCATAGGTCGACAGGCTGCTCAATCTTTGGCAGAGTCCGTCCTTGCCGTCGCTGGACATGTTGCTTTTCAAGCTGTTGAGTCTGCAGTAGGCCCATCTGTGCTATTCCTGCTAAACCATCAGCAACCACATTTTCCTGTCTCTTAAATCTTCAGCGTTGAAAGAGGGACGAAGCTAACGGCCAGATGGGATGAAGTTCTGGGAGCGGTGGGGCAGTCTTTTGCATATTAGAGAATAAAAACAGCAATTAGTAAATGGTCTAATTTGTAATTCAGAAACAGTCTCCTGGGCCTTAACTGAATGTATGTGACAACTGGTTTCTGAGGTTACATAAAGTTAAGCTCTTGCTGTGCTGCTGTAAATGTGACACTGAGTCTGCACCTTGCTGAAGGCAGGAAGTGGTTTGGGTCTTTCATCTGGGCCATCGTGTATCACACCACAATCAGTCACATTTTCCATGCTGAGCAACGACACAAAAAAAGGGGGCTAACCACTTAACTGTGTTCTACATCGAAGTTCTCATATCATGTGTGTGATCTCTAAACAGACACACAAAGCCTCACTTTGTCATGTTTTCCATAGGCTGACATTTATCAAGAAAGACAGTCGACTCAACCCAGTTCGAGATCTGGCGAAGGGGAGAAAATGATTATAGACTGATGTTTCTTACGCTGCTGAACATTCAAACTGAATAATAAAAAGTATCATGTCAACATCCACCTTCTCCCAGTTTCATATGGCTAATTACTGGTATTGGTGTATTTTATGTTATTTTGGAATCATATTAAAATTGATCAAACAGGCCTCACATAAAAACACAAAGCTGTCACAACAGGAGGTTAGACCTTATTAAGAACCTCTCTGGGTTCCATGTAATTCTCATTGTTCCTGATCATCATCACTAATGCTTAAACTTGTGATGACCACATACCCATGATCAAAACTCCAATCTCTGATCAAATCATTTTCGTAGGATTTTAAAGGTGTAAAGATGATTCTTGGTAATACCGCCGGTCTTTTTTGTACTGAAAAAGAGCATCTTGCTACTGTGGATTGAGCAAGTGTCAGTGAAAGAGGAAGAAGCCAATGCTGCCTTCATGACAAACATTTGGCTGGATGAAACTAGCCACACGGGCCAAACTGGTTCAATTTACATAACTGCTCAGGTCATCCGGTTATTGAATTTCCCAACAAATGTCTGCTTGTTATTCATCAACACATTTTCTATATAGTATCATAACAATAGTTTTATGTTTATTGATGTTAATAATATATTATTGTCCACATACATGGACAGTCATTTCTATTGTTATATCACCTATTTGTCTTGTGTAAATATCTCTAAAACTGTGTCAGCTTTGTGATGGACAATTTTTAACATTATGCACTACCAGTCAAAAGTTTGGACACATTTTCCTATTCATTTGAATGAGAAAGTGTCTCCAAACTTTTGACTGGTAGTGTATGTATATTTTTTAATCCATAAAGTCAGCACTTTGAGAAATACTCAGATTATTTGCTTCAGTAAAAGAACCAATGCATCATTTTATAAATACTCTGTTACAAATGACTGTTCTGCATTCAAAACCAGCCTTAGGTAAATGTATAGTTTTATTATTATTAGATTGTTAATACTGATCAAGGTGAAAGCAGCACTTTACTGCTGAAATTGATTTAGGTGGAGATGCTTTGAAATGAATTTTGAGGCTTTTTACATCAATAAATCTTCTACATCCAGTCGTTTCTAAAGGCATGGGGTGCTTGTGCTTGTTCACTTATCCTTTATCACACAGTGTAACAGGAGTCACTGGGAATCCGATCTGAATAGGCTTTGATCAGCTGTGTCCATTTATAAATAACCTTACAGAGGGCTAATAAAAGCTGCAATAATACATGCCGGGAATTGTTTCTGGTTGCCAATGAGGATAAATAGAGAGCTCAAATTATATTTGGGGTCTGAAGCCAGAGAGACCCTTTAACCACAACATGGGTTCTGTCGTATGGGACTGTACCGTCAGCCAACTTGGCACATGTTTCGTAGTACTCCTGCCAAAGACACCTACTTATTACTACCAATAATGTTATCTCTCTATCCAGCACACAGGTCACTTGTGTTGTCTTACACAAACAAAAAGCTCCCTTCACAGGTAATTAGTCACATTTACCCACATTACAAAGAGAAATAAGTTAGAGCAAACAATATCAAGTAATACGATGAGACTTCCTTGAATGTTGGATGTCTCATGGTTTACAAAACTGGTTTGAACAGGAATAATAAGCATGAACTGGTGCAGTCAGGTGTGTTTCATGGTTCTGTGATCCTGCCTGGTTAATATTTATTTAGAATGAGCCATCTTCCATGCTGAGTGAGGGGAAAATATTAACATATTTCTGTCAACAAAGTCAAACTTGCTGTGGGTCCACATTATTCATCTGTGCTGTTGTATATGAACCCTTTTACAAGAAATTAAAGTTGTAACTTTACAGCTATGGTTAACTACAAAGGCCAAATTAAGTAATGTTAAGATAAAAAAAAACAAAACCCAAAACAAAACAGCAAAACTGAAGGGAATATGAAAATATAGAAGGAGTTTGTTTGTTCATGAAGGCGTAGATATTATCTAGCGAAGTCAGCAGGATTTTCAATGATTCATTCAGAACGAGTGGATCAGAAAGATGTGAAGAAATGGAATCAAAGGCAATGAGAACTTATGAGAAATTAAGACGCTTTCATTGTGCCACCACAAAATACAGACCTAAGTTACTGCAGGAAGTGTTTATCTTCTCTGATGTTTTTCCATCTTGACATCTGGCTGTTCTCTGTCAACTTTATGCTGAGATTTATATATGATGTTATGTAAACATGTTAACGCTGTGTACTACTGCAGAATATACAATTTATAATCTGTAGTGACAATGAATGGTTTACTTACACGGCAACTGCACTTGCTGTTTTCTGACATATGATGTGGCGTACGTAAGTGTTCAAAGGGATGTTTTGTGGAAAAAAACACAATTGTTTATTTTGTTCTTAATATGGAGAAGTCTGAGGCACTTTGGATGTTCAGCCAATTTATTATACAACAGTGCTACCATCAGCGAGGTGTCAGCAGCATGAAGACTAAAACCAAACATACAGACTAAGTCATAAAGAAGTAAAAACCGACCTATCAGGTCGGACAAGTAACATTAATTCATTCCTATGACAATGTCATAGGAATGAACTAATTTAGTCGCACAAGCGATATTACAGCCTTTATTCTATATATACCTGTAACAGACATCTTCACCTTTCGTGCCACATCAGTATATAAAATAAGTGTTATGCTCTTCTAAGGCTCTTTTACTGTACAGGAGTTTACGAGCAGCACGTGAAGGCACCGTGGCTTGTTCCTCCAGCCTCCTGGAGAGACTTTTGATTGGCTGCCAGTGACATCATCCCAGCTCGTACGTAAGACTCAAGGCAGTTGAAGGGACACCAGCCACAGAGGCAGACAGCTTGGCCAAACCCCGCCCCTCCGAGGGCCGGACCTCACGGTACCAAACCGGATCAAATTTAATATTCATGAAGTCGCACATTGGCTCCGAGTCGCGTCAATCCGGCTGCGCGACTTCTGTAGGCTGGCAGGCTTCCTTAAACATTATTTGTGAGGGGAGCTCGGGCTAAAAGTAATAAAAAAAATGTTGCCGATCCACAACAGCGGGATGGACTGAATGGAGGCAACGCTGTCAGAGAGCGGAGATCATAAGTCCGTCTACAGTCAACCGCGACACACACCGGTAAGACCGAAGACAGGGCAAGTTTGGTGATCGGTGTCCGATCAGCACAAGTTACTGCTGAAATGCACAGTCATAGAGATTTCACGCGATTCTATAATTCATGAAGAGGAATATAAAAATCCATTGCTGCAACCATCTTGGACCAGTTAGTGTTTTATTATTTTTTTCGGGACATGACTGAAATGTTTGATTGGATGTGCATCTTATCCCACCCTTGACACAAAGTTACAACCCCTGCCTTTAAAACGCAGCCATGGTGTATTTGTTCTAATTGAATTTTTTAAATAATTTATGATAGTGTGAAATTGGATTTGCTTCGGCTCATCTGTTCAGCTCGTCTCGTCCTAAAGCCATATCACATTCACGGCACGTTCTCCTGCCGGTTTCTTCAATGAATTTGGCCATGAATGATTTCTGCTTCAGCTCAACCTGCAGCGGGCTGGAAGGACGGAGATGGCCGGACAGGCGATTCTCGACGGCTCACTTTACGTAATGTGCCACTAGGACATGCTGTTATATACTCGGGCTTTGTGATCAAAACAGAAATGCCATCCCCTTTTTTTTTTTTTTTTTTTTTTGGTACATCGACTTTCCATTTGGGGGAGAGACCAAACTGCGGCGTAGCGTTGATGCAGTATTTTATCTTTTTTTCCCTTGTTGTACAAGCTTGGGATCAGACAGAGAGTTGAGGTGAAAAATTCAATATCACACACCTGTACAATATCTGGAGGGTGATTCATACAAATGACACTCAATGTGATTCAGTTACACAGGGCTGCTGATGATTTCATTGTGTATTTTCAGTGTCCAGTTTGTCACTTGCACTAAATTTTCCCACCAACTCGGGTGTTGCCCTGCAGGTGTTGACACTACTAATATTTGGCTTCAGCAGCGGTTTTCTATTTTGCATGTTGATCAAACACACAAGAGGTCTGTGTGCTCTTTGCTTGTTCATTCACAGTCTTGATCTGAGCCTGTATGTGCAGGATTCATTGAACTAAACTGGCTCCTGGAAAGATTTCTCTTCCTTGCCTCATCATTTGGCTTCTTCCTGTCTCCCACAGAGCGGCTTGTTGAGTTCTCCGTAAACGTCCAGCCCTCGGCCTCCCCATGCCTCCATCTCCTCTTGACGACAGAATTGTGGTGGCGCTGCCAAGGCCGATCCGACCTCAGGAACTCCAACTGCGCCTGGACACCAGCTACCTGGACTCCATCGCCACCAGCAGCAGCAACAAGACAGTCATCAGCACCACCGTGGTGAAGATCCGGGCGACGGCCAATCTTGTAACGTATATGCCCTCATCCAAGGGCTCCACGCGCTCATTGTCGTGTGGATGCAGCAGTGCCAGCTGTTGCTCTGTGACTACCTATGAGAAGGACAGCCAGAGCCTCAGCCACAGCCAGGTGAGCGCCAGCAGCCCCAACCTCAGCTATGCCGGGGCCCCCACCCCAATGGTCAGCAACCATGAAGCATTAAGTGCCCCCAGTCTCACCCCAGGCACTCCAAAAGCCGTATCCACCGCAAGGGTCATCCACCCCAATGAGCTGGCCAAGCGGATGACCTGCTGCCCCATGGGACACCCTGTAGGGCCTGTGCCAGTCATCATAGACTGCCGGCCCTTCATGGAGTACAACAAGAGCCACATCCGAGGGGCCGTGCACATCAACTGCTCAGACAAGATCAGCCGGCGGCGGCTGCAGCAGGGCAAGATCACTGTGCTGGACCTCATCTCCTGCCGTCAGGGCAAGGACTCTTTTAAGGGCATCTTCTCCAAAGAGATTGTGGTTTACGATGAAAGCACTGCAGACCCAAACCGACTGACTTCCTCCCAGCCTCTACATGTGGTCCTGGAGTCGCTGAGGAGGGAGGGCAAGGACCCCATCATCCTCAAAGGTAACATTTCAGTAGGTTTATCAAAGTTTGGAGGTACAAAGGCTTGGACGGATGGTAAAAGGAAAGCAGGCTTTTCACTGTAAAAAGGGATAGAAAACCACAATTTCATGGGCTTTAGTTTATCGCTGGAGGGAATAAATCAGTTTAGACGTCTGAAAACATGATCTGTTGCAGCAGTATTAGATGTTTAGTAGCTATATAAACTATTAAAGTGGTGTGGTAGCATAGTAATGTGTGGTATGAGTAAAGCGTGTAAAACTTTGACCTTTATTGTTTTTGTCAGCTGATTGTTCCTATTTACACGCTGGCTGTATTTTATCTATTTGCTTTGTGGTGAGGCATTAAAGCTGGTATAAAACCCATGAACAGCAGTTTTTGCACATAAAGTCAAGTTTGTGCATCACCCTCACCCCACAGCAACATATGCACACACTCTGCAACAGCTTTCTATACGACATATACAAAGCATTTTGCAGGGAGTGAGAAGCAGCTGTTAGTAAATAAGGCAGCCTGTTGGGATAGCAGTCTGGGTTGCTGCCATGTTTTCTATCTTTGGTGTGTGAGAGTGGGTTTGAAGCCGGAGTGGTATATCATGTAGGGGGCTGGGCTCTGAGTGTTGTGTAGATGCCTCTGAGTTGCCGTCCAGCCATAAGATCATGGCACCTTGATATCTTCTCCTGTCTTCTCTTCGCCCTCTGGTCTTCTTGTGTACTTTGATGGAGGAGGCTCCTCTCCAACGTCTGATCCTGTATCAGCGTCTGTCTGAAGCCCACCCCAGTGGGAGGAACAGGCAGACTGTCTTGTTCTTTTTGTCCCCCGGTTTAATTTTTGCAAAATGCAAGCCATCCTCTCTGCTGACGGAAGCACATAGCTCAGCCTCATTTATATTTACATTAAAAAATACCTTTCAATATAAAAGATTTGCCAATAACTACAAATTTGAAGCACAAATTCCCTGTATGTAATCAAACACATTAGGTTTATGATTAAGTGGACAAAATCTGCCTTAAGCACAACATTTAGAATGTTTGAGCTTTGATCCTTTTAATTTAATTGTTGTCACAACCTGTTATGTCTTTCTTTACTTCCTTAAAATCTCTGAGGGGTTTCTAACTGGGGAAGTAGGCAGGGGATTAGTGTTATTCCAAACAGTAGTTCTAGTGACATATGGAACATGTATATACAGTATGATTGCTGTTAAATAATTAATTCACAGTCCATTATTTGCTGTAACCAGCAGCTCTGTGTCATAATTTTATGTAAATATAGTGGTGGTGTGATACTCTGCTTCAGTGGAAACATAAAATCTCCTGTCTTTGCCCTGCTGCAGCCCTGAGCAGTGATAGGTTAAGTTTAATCTGTCAGAATTGCCATAAACAACATGTCAGTAGTGTCGGAAGGTTTAGGGTAAGCTCTGGAAACAGCAGGTTTGTGGTGTGAGAGGCCTAGTGAGGCAGGAGCAGTGATTTCTAAGCAGGAACTGAGCCACTGGCTTATGAAAGTGATAGAAACACTTTTCATGTTTTCCTCTGTGAGTTTAGTCAGAGATAATGACTGACAGTCACACTCAACAGATTTCTTACGACAGCAACGTGCTGCTTCTGTTATTCTCAGTTTCCGAAGAAAAAGTGTTGTTTATCGTTTGAGTTTGACCTGAAAAGAAAGATGCTGTTCATTTTGAGCCAAAACAGGATGCAGTGCTCACAGTTTACTCCTTTTCTAGCTTAGTCACTAGACTGGGTGCTTGATAAATCCCTTGCAACTCTAAAAATGACATATATTTACTATAATTTTATTGACTTTGATGGTTTAGAAATTTACAACATTTCAGTAGAGAAGTGAGAATTATGCGGGTTGAGGAAGTTTAAACAATATATCCACAACATATGACATTAACTTTATGTGTCTAACATGTCACCATATAGCTCTCTACTGATACATTCAACAATAATTGTAGGAATTATGTGGATTAATGAGCCACCTGATGAATATAAACCCAATGTTCTCCCTTCTAGCTCTGTTTTGGTCTCTACCAAGTTCCAATGAAAAAAATATGGCTTTTCGGGTACTAACTGCTCTAATTTGTTTACCAGCTGTTTGCCTTCCTGTCATTTGGCTATGAACAGGTAATGTACAGTGAGTTCATTAGAGCCTTCTAGCAGCAAAGACCTTCCTGCTATTAGCTTTAAACCAAACTTGACGAAGGTGCTGAAACTGAATTAAAGCAATAAAAACCCAAATGATGAGCTAAAATAGGCTAAAATGGTCAAATGATAAAATGTGAGATAACTTTATGTGGGGTTTTTCTTTGTTTTAATAAAAAATGTTGTAATATAAAAAACGGTTTTGCGCTTAAAAATCCATCATCGGCCAAATTGTGCTCAAATCTGGCACATCAACCATCATCATGTTGAACTCCACCACGAGTAGTGAGCTAATGGCTCTGATGTTGGAACATAGGTATGCACAGCATTGTATTGAAAGACAAATTGGGTGTTATGAAGATACAGACAAGGAGTCTGATTTCATTGTTGCAGCTCTGTCCTTTCAGCTCAGAATAAAAAGTAATGTAACAAAAATATCTTTCAGTGGAATTTCCCTCCTTGAATTTGTTATCACAGTTATACTTCTTCTTTTTTCCTTTACTAAACAGTATTTATTGTTACAACATTTTCCTTTAGTTAAGACCAGACCACTATCACAGTAACATCAGGTTAATGTCTTTGTTCATGCTTAACAATCAGGCTATTTTCTGGTGGAACAAACTATCTGTCAGTTGACAGGAGATCCCCACCTGCCCAATCACCAAGGGGAAATTGTATGATGACCTCACATGCAATGATGTCAACTCTTGCAATGTGAACAAGGCATGAACTGATACTGTGTGTGTGTGTGTGCATCTGTGTGTTTGTGTGACACTCCCCACCCCTCCCCACAACTCTTGTGCTGAGGGGAAACTTTGGCCAATGGCATCACTGGCAACAGGTGCAGACCAGTTATTTGGAGAAGTGCAGATGTCCAGTGAGAAGTATATTAAACATTTAGTACATCTATTTACCTGCAGATTAACGAGGGGATTTCTCATGTTGACTAGTGAGTGGAAACTGTCTTAGGAGCTATTTTGGCCCAGTCTATGCTTCTCAAAACACAGTTGACCAGGACAGATAGTGGCTGTTAATGGGAACAATACTGAACAATTCCCTCATACTGATTTAATATCCAAATGGAGACATTCAAATTGCAACCAAATGCAACAATTAAGTCATGGCACTGCGGGATTTGGGTAATGTTTTAGTTTTCCAAATCTCTTAAAGACCATTTGTCAATGCTTTTTTCAAGTGTGTATGCAAAGTTCAGTTGTTCTACTCAGTCGTAAGTTGTGCCATGTGCTGGACAGAAGCACGAGTGCATGTATATTTAGCATTGACCACACCAGTGGGAATTGAACCCTTAACCCTGGCAGTGTTAGTCTATGCTCACAGGATGGATAAGGGCCAATTTGCTTTTAAATCATCATTAAATCATTAAAAGTAATTAAGAAAACAACATTTGGCAGTGTTTCCATTGTTTGGCTTATCTGTGTTTACCTTGAGCTCACATTACATCACAGTCTTTGTGTTTGTGCACAGGAGGCCTTAGCTGCTTCAGGCAAAGCCACGAGAACCTGTGTGAGCACTCTCTGCACCTCCATGAGGGCCTGGACACGGGTGCAGCTGCTGGCCTTACGGGGGCGCTACCTCACTCTCTGCCCTCCACCCCTGACATAGAGAATGCAGAGCTAACACCAATCCTGCCCTTCCTCTATCTGGGGAATGAGCACGACGCTCAGGACGCCAACCTGCTGCAGCGCTTGAACATTGGCTACATCCTCAACGTGACTACCCACCTGCCACTCTACCACTACGACACAGGCCCCTTCATCTATAAGCGCCTGCCCGCCACCGACAGCAACAAACAGAACCTGCGCCAGTACTTCGAAGAGGCGTTTGAATTCATTGGTATGAAAACTCACTCAAAATGAACTCCAAACATTTGACCTCAGACAGCTTTTTGTCTTGTGCCAAATCAAAGAGATGTTATCAGTTAAACCAAAGACAAATATTTACAATCTTAGTTGTTCAATGTGAACGCATTCTGGAGGCTGGAAGAAGAGTAACCATATATAGTCTCATGAGAAACCAAGCAAGAATGAGAGACTATAGAGAAGAATTAAGTTAATTCTTTCACTTTTACTAGCATAAGCATGATTGCTTGCTCTTGTTTACAATCTTATTAATTGCCATGTGATGCGTGAGATTTGAAGTGAATGTGTAGGAAGGAAGAATCACTGAGGGCCATATTGTGACCCATTGATTCATCTGTATGAAGAGTTGTGTTAAAAAGGCCACGTCTCTTGACTTACTCTAAACACAGCTGACTTTTAAGAAAAGCAAAAAAAAAAGTATGACAAAGTTAAATCAAGTCTTTTTAGATTGGTACTCCAGTGTATGTATAAAGAATATGTCACAGTTAGAGTCTTTATTTAGTACTATATTTAAGTATTACATACTAAAAAGTAGGCCAATGTGGTGACTGTGGATGTTTTTCTCTCCATACCGCAGGATATCCGCCGCTACCAAATACCCACCTCATAGTAATGATCTCTTTCGCCCAAATTCAAAATATATCTTAATGTGACGAGTTCATTTGGGTATTTTTTTATATGTAGCCAGATACTACTTGCTGTGAGGTTGAAAACTAAGTTGGTGGCTTTGACCTAATGGATGTAACTGAGAGCAGCAAAAGGGAATCTCTCCAATGTCACTGATGGAAGTGGATAAGTCACATTAGACTTATTACTCATTTGATCGCTGATTATTGAGCCAACTAACAAGGTCTTGCATCAGATTTATTGGCACTGGTCCTCTCTACAGTGTCAAAGTTATTTTGTAGTTGCATAGTTTTTTTCTTCATCTAAAAAAACCATTTAACAAATGCTATTGGTAAAATTGTCATAATGTATAATTGAAATTGCGAAATACCTGATAAAAGCGATCTGAGGAAGCTTTTGATGCTAACTTTCAACAATCAATTGTTTCAAAAAGTGCTGCAGCTGCATTTTGTTTGGTCAGGGTAACAAATACTCACAAAGGATGTTTTAATATCGTATCATATGTGATTAATCAACTTGTCCATGGGGAACAAAGGATTTACTCTATTCTGTTTTAATTCTTTCAATGTTCCTCCCTGCAGAGGAAGCACATCAAGCAGGTATGGGCCTTCTGATCCACTGCCAGGCAGGCGTGTCTCGTTCAGCCACCATTGTGATAGCCTACCTGATGAAGCACACCTGGATGACCATGACTGACGCCTACAAGTTTGTCAAAACCAGGAGGCCCATCATCTCCCCAAACCTGAACTTCATGGGCCAGCTGTTGGAGTTTGAAGAGGACCTCAACAATGGAATAACCCCACGAATCCTCACACCAAAGCTGATTGGTGTGGAGACCATCGTCTAGACAAAACCAGTCGCCTGACTCGATGCTCACATGTGTGCTCACTCTCGCTGTTTTTCAAGAGAGACCAGCTGGTTTGGGGCTTGAGAGAGAGAGAGAGTGAGAGGGAGAAAGTGTATTCTTCTTGAATCTCCTCATGCTCATGTTGGACTCTCTGGAGGTGCCAAAGCTCTGGGTCAGTGGTGATGTGAAATGCCAAAAATCCCTACTGTTTGGACCTGGCCGATGTCCCGGAGGAGAAGATGAGTTAAAGGGATAGAGAGATATAGCAAGTGGGTCAGTGGGGAGATTTCCATACGTGACTGCAGAGGGAACGAAGGAAAAGAAAATCGGTTTGGAAAAGATATTCAATGTGCTTAAGGGCAATTAGTGACAAGTGAACCTCCTAAAAGCTCACACTGTGGCATATGGTTTATGTTTGCAGACTCAGCCGGGGTTGGCCACAGCAGTGCCTGTCAAAAAACAAAGGACAAAATAAATAAATAAAAATAAACAAACAAACAAAAAAATAGATTAAGATATGTTTGGTGTGTTAACGTTGTTCTATTTTTATACAGGGGTTTATCGGGATGACCATGACAAGCCCACTGTGGCTTACTGTGCAATAACTTCAGAGTGGAATGCAACTGAGACCTTGATCTTATGTGTATATATGGGTAATGATGACGAAACATTTCCAGCTCTTTGCTGGAATACCATTTTCAAGTTAATGTAATTACTGTTCTTCAGTTCTATATGTTAATGCTCATGGTGCGGACAGTGATGCTGTAATATTTGGTGCAGAGAGGAAAAAAAAGGGGGAGTTTATTTTTCTTGAGTGCAGCTTATGGGTTTATGTCAGTTGAACCACAAGGTCACATTTCATGCGTTTGCTTCAGTATTTTTGTTTTGCCATTCCTGCATCCACATATGCATATATTTTAGCAATACATATTAATGAATATATATTACCAGGCAGCCATAAGCTTCTTTTATGCATGGCTGCTGGCAGAGGAAGAAACACTTTGAAATAATCAGTGAATATTGTAAAACAGGGCTATTGGTGATGTTTAATCTAACACAGCAGAAGAATTTCACTGCCTGCTTCTGTCGCCTCTGTTCAATTTTGCTCCAGTTCATCCATAAGCCAGTTCTGTTGTAATGTAACTTCACTGTATTGCCGTCCCTGTGTAGCTACACATTATGTTTCCGTCATTGCCCTACATTTTAATGTCCTTTCTAAAGTAGCAGAGTTGAGGTCACACACTTCAAACAAACACAGTGGAGCAGTGTGACCGTCGTCTAATCTTTTGCACCACCCCGTCGCTGACACTAAGCTACAGTTAAGTGAGCTCTCCTCTGCCTTACGAAGGCAAGAGCTACTGCCACGTGCTGTTCTAGTGCCTCTATCAATGCCTTAATTCATATGTCACCAGTGGGCCTGCGCATGGTACAGCATCACGTGCAGACGAATGCAGATCACACCGAGGTTGAATTTTAGCTCCTAGACAAAAGTGACCCTACTCCTCTTTATCCCTGTGCTGCAAAGAGTCTTTTCAAAGATTATTTCTGTAATTCCTGATCAATGTGCAGAATTTTAAACCAATCTACATTTGAAGATGTGAAAAATCCTTGAAGTGAAAATGCTCATTATGTAACTCTGATCTAATAATGACATTTGAAAGAAAACCCAAGCACCGCCGTGAATTGTAAATGAACTTGGCATCAATAGCATATAAGAATATATGCACACACACAAAGTTTACGGTCATCCTGTTGCATCAGAATATTCTCACTTAATTTTCTTCGTCATGCCCATTTTTTAATTGTTGGTGAACAGAATCTTGCATCTAAGCCTAGTTATTTTTACACATTGGACTCTCCCAACCAGTTGCCAAGTTAAATGGAAATTATATAAAAGGGAAATTTTTCATGTAGCCAGTCGGGAGTCAAGCTCTTTAAGGTGTAGTTCATGTGTATTTTAAGCCACGTAATACAACTGAGCACACAGTATCAACAGCTTGTTGAAGTGAGTGTTGTCTGAAAACCCGGAGAGTCCACGATTTTCCTTGTGAACAACAAATAGTCGTGTTTTGGCCTGAAAACAATGCACTTTTAAGTTGACTGGTTTTGATTTGATAAACCCAAGGGCTGATTAAGTTTTTCCAAGATGCAAAGTAGCATGCAGTCCTTCGCTTGAAGTAAAACATTTGAAAATAAAAAAAAAAACTGAAAAGTTACACTGTCAAAGTATTTTATGGTTCCTACCAAGCTCACTTGGAGCGGCTTCCTCGAAATAATGGTTCCTGTTCTGTTTGTGTTCGCATTCTTTTGGTTTCTTTTCAGCTCTCCATTGTTTGCATGAAAATAAAGGCATAAAATGAAGGCACAGGGCTAACAATCATCATTGTCAAAGTATCAACAAGCAACATATGTCTTGCTACACACACACTCTGTGAACCATTATAACTTCAATACCGAACCACCAAGTTTGTGAAACGATCACGTGTCTCCATCAGAAAGAATGAGAAGAGTTTCCATAGCGTTTTGACAACAAATACACAGTGCACTCAGTAAGGCTTTACAACACCAACACTCACAACAATAAGCTTCAAAAATCCCTCATGTGAAAATTCACGCTATGCAAAATGAAACTGTAACAGGATGTTTCTTTACCCAACTGTCACAAAATCGTTTTTTTGTGAGGTCTCTGCAAACATCTCGAGCATGAATAACAAGTTTGCAGCCTCAGACTGAAGTGAGTTTTATGTACGACTTATTGACAAATAAGTTTAAAGAAGATGTTTGTGTGGCAAAGTGTCCTCACTTGTATTTTTGTTGCTGTTGTCATTGGTGTCTACTGGTGCTCCACAATATATTTGAATATGGTAAAAAAAAAAAAAAAGGTATATAATCATTTAACACACGTTTGTAGCTTGTGCATTTATATACAGTGATTATCATTTCCAAAAAAAGACAAAAAACAAAAAAGAAACACAAAAAAAAGAGAGTGCTTATCATTTGAGCCAATATTATATAAGAATAATGTACATTGAACAACCAACATTACTCTTTCCGGTTGGAAAAGAAGCATGCTGTGTGCTCCTTGTCTGTGAAGGACACTCGCAGTCAGTATGGTGCCGTTTGTCTGTAGAGGTCGCAGTCTGACTGACAGCTCCATGAGGCATATGGGTCTGTTCTCTTTTATTTGGAAACATGGTTCTGTATTACAACAATATCAAGCTGTCATGTTCTTTACGACTTATTTCAGAGTCTCTGTTTTGGGCTCAGAGGCTCTGGTGGAAATGGGCTTCGCTCTACAAGTCTCTGTATCTTTCTTTGTGTCTGTAGTCAACGGTCAAGTATATATGTATATATATATATATATATATATGTATATATATATATATATATATATATATATATATATATATATATGTTTTTCTTTGTATGCATATATTCATTACTATTTTTGCACTGACTTACAGACAGATGGATTTATTTTTTCCACAAAGGGTGCTACTATAATGGAGGCCTTCTCCCACACCTTTTTGCATGACTTGCTCAAAATTCCTCAACTGTCATCTCTCCTACTCTTCTCCTACTACTCCTTGAACTGTTGCAATTGAAACACTGTAATTTTGTAATCCCTACTTGTGAGCTTTGAAATAAAAAGGGAGGCTTCAAATTTGGTTTGGTGTCTTGGAAGTTTGTTTTCATCCCAATGCAGAGGGACTCGTTTTTGTGGTTGCAGAATAAGCAACATGTTCCTAATTTGTTTCAGTATCCTGATGTCTGCTGAAAATATATTTTATTGAGTAAAAGCAGTAAAAAGTACCAGATGTTTCTTTTTGCATTCACATGTTTAAAGCTGCTGTGGTCAATGATTTTAGAAACAATGGACTGAATGACAATTAAATGTGTCGATTGAAGTGATGAACCAGTTTTATTATTATTATTATTATTATTCAAATGGCCAAATCTAAATCTAAATCTAAATCTGTCAATCAGGTAGTACATTGCTTAAATGTATTTGTGTGTGAATTTCCCGAATTACAAAAGAAGAACAACAGAAAAATAGGGAATTAAAATTTTCATGCCACAAAGGCTCAATCATGCAGGCAAAAGCCAGGAAACAGCAGAAGCTCAGAAACTAATTATTGGGATCAGTAACAACAAAACAAGCCTTACAGTGTGTATTTTAAGAGACAGCCTCTTGACATTTGAGCATCCATCGGACTACACAGCCAGAGTTGTGAATTAGCTGTGCTCCCCTCCATTGAACCATGTGTCACATAGCTGCAGGAGTTATGGGCCTATATTTATTCCAACTTTGCAGGCGTCTACTGCCTCTCGGCTAGCAGGGAAGAGGTGTGTGAGTGTCTGTGTATGGTGGGGGACAGAGGGGAGCGTTGGCCTGAGGGTCAAGATCTCTCCATAGGAACAGGCACAAAAATAGTTTTAAGCGTTGTTTCTAATTACGAGTGATGAGTGCCCCGCCTCATTAATCCTTTCCTATCAGCACTAGGCAGGCGGGCAGCACCAGAATAGCCCTGATCTTTGTGCTGCTGCACGCCACTCTCCAGCAAACCCTGCATGGACGTATTAGGCAAAGCAGGCCTGAGAGAAGGACCTACCTTTTCTTCACACACAGACAGGACTGAATGCATGCGCGTATGCACACGCACACGCACACGCACACACACACACACACACACACACAATGACGTGAGTATATACTGCTGAGGAGAAGGTGAAATAAAGCAGAGGAACTCTAAGTCTGACGGCTGCTGCTCTGGTTACCATCAACGCTGTTCCTTTTGTCACAGGAAGATGCACTCGCACGACACCCTACCAAGGCTAAATGTCATGACAGCAGGGCTTTGCAATAACAACTCATGCATAAAGTAACGCTTCTGATCTTAAGCAAACATTTTTACAGAATATGCCCAAGGATGAGATCGGTGGAGGTTAATGAGCCAAAAAGGAGAACACAAAGAAACAAACAGCTAAAAGGGAACCTTAAGGAGCTTCTGAAGATGACTGACTGGACCAAGTGACGGCACCACATCACTTCCATTGTATAGATATTTTGGCATTACTGTGACAGTATATCTTCGTATCAGTTGATCAGTTCATTATATCATCCAATAAAATGATAGAATAATTTACCTCCAGTGTTGTCTGTGTCAGTGGCTTCCAACCTTCCAAAGGCTCCCAAGAAAATGAATTAATGAGATTAATTTTTGACTCAATGTTGGAGATGTTGTTGTTGCTGTTTTTGCCTACAACTGACGTCATGAAGCATTTCATCCCAAGGGCCAACAAGATAAACAGATTACGACTAACCTGCCTGATAGATCCTGAGGTCAAAGCAGGCTTTTGTTTAGTTGTTTCCCTGTTTCCCTAACTCCTAAGGGTTATTCTTTTACTCAGACAATAAAAAGTATACTCCTGTGTTACAAAGGAGTCAGAGTGACTTGTACTGATTTGGTCAGCTACTTATGGAGTGGGACTCTTTCTTTGCTGTTGGCCAGACCAAATTCCCAAGAGCAGAGAGTTTGTGTGACGTGCTGCACTGAAGCCAGAGCAGGAGATTACCCTACAATGACAATAATGTCACAGAATACATTGCAATGTAAATTTTCTTAAATATTTTTCCTTCTTTGACATTCTAGAGTGTATAGTCCCACAGCTGTGGGTATTGAGAATTTAAAAAACAAACTACTACATCTTTTCAGACTCTATTGTAAACCCCAACCCGTGTGAAGACAAGAAACAAGCACTTACACTTTTTGCCCTATGGACACGTTTAAATTAAATTATGCAATGATTTGCTTCAACACCCCCCCCCAAAAAAAACAAACAACAAAAAAACCCCAACTCCATTCTTGGTATAAAAATCCTAAAAAATTTTGGACTGAAAGCAAGGCCTATGGAAAACCAGACACAGGGAAGAACACTGCACACTGATCACAACCCATCCAAAACCTCTGTCATGAGCTGGCATGTCTCACCCTGAAATAAAATTTTCCATCCAACTTCCGTGCTCAGCCTCATTAATGATCTTCTGGCTCAATTGAAGGAAATCCTGGCCATATGCATCGCAAATGTACATTTATGGCTGTGGTTTTGGATTAAGGTGTTGAGCAATCACATGTGGAAATTATTTCAGTTGGTCCACTTACATTTGGCCCCATAGTGTAAGTTGGCACACAGCACATAGGATGAGCTGTATCTACTGTCCCACTCACTAATGTATTCCTAATGTAAATGACTCCTGGCCTGTGATTCTCTGCAGTCAGCTCTTAGTTGGTGAGTAAGAATTATCTTTCTGTGTCACAGAGAGAGAGAGAGAGACAACAGCAACATAGGATGGAGAAACAAGGAAAGTGATGGAGTGAGATTGATAGGGGACAAGGGCAGAAGAGTTCACGGCCCATTTCACAGAGCACACCATGGAGATTGCAGGAGGTCCTGGGTATGACATGGGCGCCTATGTGATGCCTCTGCAAAACCATGGATGCAAATATACCACATAAAGTGGATCAGAGGACAGGAAAGGACAAGGAGTTTGGTGGGAGAACACGATGACAAAACATTTTATTCTGCGAGATCAAAATTATATGAAGTGACGCGGGGCCCGTACAGAGATTAGATAGAAACTCTGTCATCTGAAAGTTGCTGAGTCCACAAGCTTGCAGAGTGAACATAGTGGTGGTTTGTTATTGCTCATGGCACATGTTGGACTTCTGACTTGTCATTTCTTGTTACATTTTAACATCATGCTGACCACTGCGCAAGAAACAGACCAGGGCTCAGTATGGTGACACCAAACCATATGCCGTACAGTTTCTCTTTATGTTGCGGGTTTTGTTCAGGATTATTTAGCTGGTTTGAGGTGAAGCTCTACTAGAGGCAAGTCATAATCACCCATATATTTATCAAGAGTACTGTAAGAACTTAAATTTGTCTCATTATATATTCCTGAACCATTTTTGCTTTGTGGTATGTAACAGATGCCATGATGAAGACAAAATCAGTGCTATTCACTTCATCCGTAAGGTGGTCATAATGTTATGCCTGATCAGTGTATATTATGATGAAGTAATGTACTCAGGGGCACTTGAGACTGACAATACTAAATGTAGACACATACAGGCTTAGATTTTAATAACATCTTACCCGCACACATACCACGACATGAAGTCAGATAAACTAAAATCCCATTACACCCCAAATACATTCAGATACGGCTTATCTACGGGACATTCAGACATCAACTGACCTCTGAGATGACCTAGTCAGCTTCTGTCATATCCATTTTCAGTCTGCTGGATGAAATAGGAACAAAAGTTTTCCAGTCATGCAGGAAGACTCTTTCTTTAACTTCACAATAATAGTTTTATGGTTGAAGAAATGTGCCTGATTTTAGAATGGAGTGTCTGAACACTCCAGTATTCTGTGACATCACAGAGGAACTGTGACATCATAATGGAGCAGCAAACCACTAATGCTCACTGTACAGTGCTATAACGTTTGGAACAGGACTAAGCTGTTTGGTATGACATTAACATTTGATGTTTCTTGGGGGTATTGTTTGATCAGGACTAGAAATTTGTCCTTTTCATGAAAAAGCTAACATCTATAATCTGTGTTGAATGGCCTTTTTATCTGGATTTTATTTGATTCATGGCTTATTTGTTTGCACTGTTTTTTAGGAGGGCAATCTCAGTTTCATTATATAATTTTTATATATTGACAATAAAGACTTTTTGATTTCGGTTTTGGCAATGGAACCTCAAACAGTGAAAATTAGGTAATTTTTTTTTATTGTAATGATAAAATCATGGCTATTGCAGCAAAAATCTGAATGTGGCCTAAAATCTGAAGCTACGTCAGTGGTGTGTGTAGCTGAGCTGCCTCTTAGTTCATCCATGCAACTCTTCCCTTTCTTCTGCTCCAGATAAATTATTTTAATTGCTGGCCTCATTTTGCTATATCCTCACAATCCAAACCCTAAACACACACACACACGGATCAGTGGGTTCGGGCTGGTCAAACCACCAGCCTGAGGGGGGAATCTTTTGGAGGATTTTGAATTGCATCATGACACCAGATTACAAATAGGACATTGACATTACATAGCTACTAAAAAAAACCCAAACAAACATGAAACACTTTTATTTTAAGAAATTTCTCACATTCACATTCATACCTACCCACTTAATCAAGGACTTCCTGACCTGTTTTTACACCTTGTGGGGATATTTTGAAGGTATATTTTGAAAGTTACATAATTTTTTGTCTTTTTGGTAAGCTCATGTCCCCCCCGCCCCAAAATGCTAGGGATTTTACCCCCTCTAGATGCCCCCAGACAATTTCCCATTCTGCTACAACTCATGTGAACTAACACAGCGTTTGAACTGTACTGTTCTGTACTGCAGGTGTCATGAAAACCCCCGCTTAGCTGCTTTCTTCACCACTAGAAAGAGACAGCAGCCCCCTTCTCCTCTCCTACCTCCTCATCTTTCCATCTCCTTTTTACCCTGGGAAATCCCCTGCCACAGTCTCCATGACACACTCAACCCACCTATTATATTGCACAGTGGGGGGCCTGGCAAGCCAAAACAATAATTTAGACCCCGTTTTACTGGAGCACTTATCTGTTAAGTGCTCACACAAGTAGTCAAAGCCGCACATTGTTCTAATGTTGACAAGTTTTGATGGATAATTGAGTCTCATGTTCAATTCGCAGACATTTTTCCACAAAGGTGCTTAAACAGCTGTCTAAATTGGCTTTGATATGCATGAAAATTGTTATTCCTTCTCTTTAACTGTTTTCTTTCTTTTAAACCAATCCTTTTGCCATTAAAAAAAATACAAAACATTTTCCCAGGTCATTCTTATTGTTTAAGGTCTTTCATGCACAGTGCTGACAGAAAGTTTCTGCTCTAAGGCTGTGAATGGTCCACTGCACCAACTAACCTTCTCCAAAATCCAAAACTGGTTTTATATTTTTGTATGATATATGTAGTGATTAATTTCATGACACCACTGCAGCGGACACTTTCTGTTTTTAGTCTTTATGCTAAGCTAGGCTACCTGCGTCAGGCTCAAACACAGAAATGATTGGTCTGCATCCCCATTTTTAATTCTCAACAGTAAAACAGAACCAAATATTCCAAACTTTCAGACTATTCCTTTCGAGATAAAGATGAGTTATGCATAATTTATATGCTGTTATTACTAAAAAGATTCTAAGTAAGGGACAGTTAAATATCCCCACAAGATTTTCAGATGTCCCTCTTATCATGATGAGAAAGCTTTGATGTGGAAGTGTCCTCTAGTTTTGCTTTTGTAATCACCACTGTGGTTGTGCTATTCTACAACACAGAGAGACAATAGTGCAGCACAATTTCCCCAGGTAAGAGTCAAATATGAGAAAAATTTAAATCTTTGCTTGTTATTCAGGCAACAAACAGTAAGTTCACAAAGTATTCTAAGTATTAACAGATTCTGACATTTTTGTCTGGCATGGATGGATATATGTGTGCATGTACATATACAAATGAGGGCATGCATGCGCAATGCAAAAAAATAGCTCATGACAACTTGTAATAACTCAGTTTTGTCATTAACTAAGAGGCAAACATGAGCTCATATTAGTTTCCTTGACTTTCTCAGCCATGGTGGTTTCATATGCAAGTGTAACTTAATAGGTACATCAATTACCTCTGTTTCCTAGGTGTCTTCACAAACAACAGCTGCAGAGTTTAATAAACTAGCCATGCAACTCAATCACACAGGCTAAAATATCATGAAGCCTGAAAACCAGCAGGATGATTGAAGTCTGGGCTCTTCTTGCTGTAAACACAACCCATCTACCTATCTGGTGTCTGTGTATTGGCTAAAAATTTATTCATATTCTCAGCCCTTTTGTTATTTAGATGGAGGCCACCCTGTGTATTCAGAAAGACATGCTGTAGTGTTGTATGTTCCCTGGCATTGAGGCATGCTGTTGCTGTATTAAGTTGCTTCATTTTTGGTTGTGGGACAGAGGTAAATTTTTTCCATGGTAACTGGAAACTCATTCAAAACTCTGTCCTTGAATAGATATGAGCATGTCTCTCTTCTTTCAGATTGAATTAGAGTCACAGGACATACTCACTCCTGTGTTCAGGTCTTGATGAATTAACCCCCCCCCCCAAAAAAAACCCTCCACAGATTTAAAAAAAAAAAAAAAAAGATAAAATAAAAGATAAAACGCAAAACAGCTCCCCAAGGACATAAAACACTAAATGTGGCATCCCAGCAGAAAAGCTAATGAACAAAAAAGAAAGAAATGGAAAATAATAGTAATTGCCAGTGAAAGTATAACTGTATATGTGTGTTAGTGGGCTGCAAAGGATGTTTCAACACCTTCAGATGTTGTGCAAATGTGGGCCTCAACATACTGTAAATCTAAATTTAGACAGTGATTAAACACTGACAAAACAGATTAGGCTCATAATTTTCCATATCATTTTGTACTGAATTGACTCAGTCTGACTTTTTTTTTTTGCAGAAAAGCAGAAACTTTTAAAACAAACAAAAAAAAAAAGAGTTTGCAGATTTGGCCAATTGTATGGATTTGAGAATAAACCTGCCTGGATGAAAAACAGATTTTGGTATGTAAAAGTGTTTGTACAAAGTCTCGTCAGGCCCACAGATATACTGTGTTAGCAGATGGGCTGCTGGGCCAGAGTCTCCCTGTAAAGTAATATTTCTAAACCAAAAATCATAGAGCTCATTTTGAAGACAGAATGCAAAATAGTACGAATTGACCACATAGAGATGCCAAACCACCAGAAAAAAGACATAAAATGACAACAAAGAGACAAAAAAAAAAAAAACCCAACCCAAACATAATCAAAGAAAAGAGCTATAAACAGAGGATTCGTCATTTCTAGCTTATGTCCTTTCTGGTCTGGGGGTCCTTTAGAGCAGGGGTGGAGGCTGTTACCTCCTTTGGTTGAAGCATACCAACATTGTAAAGATAATTATCTCTCTATCTTCATTTACTATTAGTAAAATAAACAAATCCCAAATAATTCAACTGTGTACAGAGTATTGTAATTGGTCAATGAAGTGAGACAGTAATCAACGTAAAAGAAACAGAAGCCTTTTTTTTTTAATACTCATACATGGCTCTCTGTGGTCTGTAACCTTCTCACATCACTGTGGCTCCTTCACAGTAGGAGGGCAACAAAGCTCTTACACAGTGCAAAGACAACAATAATACAAAAATTAAATTAAGTGTAATTTATGTGGGTATGTCTGTTTATTGATATTGCATCATTAACTACTCATAATATGTTAGATTCCCTGATCACCGCCTGTGTGCGTGGTGGCAAAAAGACTATAAGTGCTAACCCTTATGCAGCCCAACTCCGACAGTGACTTTTTACATCCATTATTCCTTTATGTCGACTTTTCTTTTCTTTTTTAAAAGAATGGAAACATCATTGGAGCTGAATCAGGCCTTTTATAAATAGCAGAGACCGATATCACAACTAAGCTTCACAGTTGGGCAGCTGAAGCTCCCCCGCAGCAACACATATCAGGTGGAGCAAGAGGCTGCTGCTCTCTGGTGGACAGAACAGGAACCTGACTGAGGTTTGCATTTCCACTGTGGCTACTGGAGTATGTTTGAGTTACACTTGGAAAAAAAACAAACAAACCCAAAAACACTACATTTGCAGATTTTATCTCATATTTCTGGTGTAACTGTTACATAACTATAAACATTAACCCCTCATTTCAGTGCAAATGCAGTTCTAGGGAAACAGTCAGTTTGATAGTGACAGTTTGTTTCACACTGCACACACATATTTTATGTGGTTATTACATAATGACTGAGTCTTCCTACTGAAAAGATAGATCAAGCTAAGAGGTGGTGATTAATTAACTATGTAAATGGAAATGTGTTTCCAGATATAATATTACCTTGTTGACAGTTTGTGGTTAAAGTCAGAGTTGGTTAATACAGTAAGTTTTAGTAATTTCTCTCAGGATAAATTTGACTGCCAGCAATGATGCTTGTCACTGATGTCAAAACTGGCTGAAAGACACTGAAGACACTGACTGACTGTGGATGAGACACAACCTGACCAGAGTTGAATCACTTGTCCACAAGTCTCTCCATCCGATTTTCTCTCTACACCACTGCAGCTGTACCAATCCTCACCTCTGATTAATGCATGTTTATGAGATTATGCATTAAAGATGCCATTGTTCAGACCCCGCCCCCACTTTTTGTGTGTGCTTCTTCCCATCTTTTTGTTGATTTCTTTTCTGTGAGGAATGCTCCAGGGATTATGATGGTCAGGGTGAGACAGACCGGACCAAGGCAGGACAGAAGGACGCAACAACGGGTTATAAAATGCCATTTTTCACTTAATTTATAAACAGGTTGTAATGTTGAGATGAGCCATTGCCTATTATGGGCTCGGCCCAGCCTGTGACATCAGTAAACAGAGCAGGACAGCTCTCTGCGAGCGCCTGGGCTCAGCCAATGAGAAGTGTGTTTTAACAAGCCAGTGTAGGATGTTGAGAGTCTGGACTAGCTCGTCCCATGGTAACCCTGGTAGACAATGTAGATGTTATGGTTGAGCCTGGGAGCAGACTTGGGTCTAACACTTATCAAGCTGTCTTGTGAGGCACAAACTTTGGATCATGAATATTACAGAGGGTATGGGGTTATGGGACAGCTTTATTACTCTGACAAACACCAATTCTCGGGAGGGCTGAGGTGGGAGGACAACACAACCATATTTACTTGTCTCTTTTGCTTTGCAAAACAGGCTGTTGAACTTTTAACTCCCCTGCATGACTTTTGATTCACCTTTATCCTGCACTGCTTGACCCATGCTGTTGTTACAAATGAGCCTCTATCTTTAGACACCGTGATTCAGCATGCTGTCTCACTTCACGGCAGGACGGAGGCTGAAAAGCTGCAGAAATTTAGTAAACTGTGTCTGATGTGACTCACATGACAGTTTGAGCTGTGTGTAACGTGTCTCCCATGCTGTTACTACGCAACATGCTTATTTATGATGTTTTTTTGTGCACATGCTGTTAAAGTCGGGACTCCTGAGCGCTCGCCTGCGCTTTGGTCAATGATCCAGATTTTTGTCATAATGCAGGTGGTTGGCTTCAAGAGGAGGGTAGGACAGATGGAACAAGGAGTGAAAGAAGTAGAGGAGGAAGAGATAGAGACACATTCCCTCCATATGTTCACTATGAACCTAGTCCATATGCATGCAGCTCATGTCCTCCTCTCTCCTTCTCTCAGTTCACATAGGTAGCAGTGATGCATTGTGAATTAATATAACTCTCATTAATCTCCTGCACAGAGAAAGCACAAACGGGCCTGTGACTGAACACTGTGCAATGACTATTAGCAAAAAGAGGGACCGACCACCCTCTTGTGAACAAAAAAAGCACTGCAGTGACTTCTATATAATGGTTGTGATTGCAAGTTTGATTACAACATGCATACTTACTACTTTATGTTCTGTAGTGCCCAGAACTATTAAAAATCTGATATTTGTACTAAAAACAAATGTACTTTCGAAAAAGACGGCCAAACTATGGTCAAAGCAAATAACTTATTTAATTTCTATAAACATTAAATATGTGGCTAATAACAGACTGCGGTTGGGTTGTAATTGGATTAGTGGCTATTAAGGTTTTTGGTAACAATTGTTTAGGGTGCCAATGAGTGAAGGCTACACAAAAATGGATAATTGACAACAATATAATAAGCTATATTAAAAATTCCCCCATGTGTAGACATTGTAGTTGTTTCCATATACTAATTGAATTCTTAAATTATTATTATTATTATTATTAACCTTAACAACAACAATAATACACATGTTGCACACATACATTCCTTAAGGAACGCAACAGTGAATCCATTAACCCAAAAGAGAACAGAGCCATTTCTGTTTTGTAAAAAAAAAAAAGTATTTTTTTCTTGAGTCTCAAATGGCAGAGGTGTATGACACTGTTGAAAAATGACTGGACAGGATAGAAAAATGGGATTGTGAAAGCTCCCGGGGCGATTTTATGAGGGTGTATATACTTCTGGCTTCAAGCTAGCACAGAAAGACATATAAATTAAACTTCATATGGCTATCAGAAAGTTTGGCTTCCCTGAAAGCTACTGCAGGAGAGTTGCACAGGATGTGACTCTTCATTTAAAAATCAAATTACTGCCATACTGGATCCTCTGTAGGGAGTTAGATCGTGTGGAAATCTTTAGGCGAAACAGTAATATGATTGGTTTTTAATTATTGCTCCCATAGATGCAGTGTAAGAGCAATAAAGGACCAGTACACACGAAAATGAGGGTGATGTTTCAAAGTATGCTTGGGCCATATTTTAGTACAGAAGAGGGTTACACAGGCAGTAGCTCAATTGTAGTATCTGGCAATTATTCCAGGGTTTAATATAGTAATCAAAATATTGTCTAAAGGACAATGTCTCTAAACAGTGCATTCGTGATCCAGTCATCCTTTGATGGTTGCTTTACCTGTAGCCAGTTTCATTATAAATAAATAAATAATGCTCTATGAAGAAATTTTGCATCAGACTCTAGAGTTGCTCACTTGCTCATGCTAGGCTTCTCATTACTCTCAGTAGGCACACATTTAATCATAAAAACATCTATGTAAAGAACCAGGAGCTGTTTCTCTTTGAGAATGCGGTTAGCTATTTGCTAAAATATTTATACACACATATTTGTGAAAGTTTCCCTAACCACAAAAATACTAACAAAGAGAAGGTGTGCTGTTGGTTTTGTTGAAGTTGATATTCTATAATTACACTGGCTTAATGATTCAGCCCTACAGTTTTCTTATTACGCTTACATCAACATTCTTTGAGTTCTTCAAATGTACTTCAAAGATTGAGACTGAACAAAGTAAAAATCTAAATAGTCTTTAGTCATAGTCATAAAAGTTATATTTTTCACCTTCTCAGGGAGAGTGGCACTCCCCTGTACACATGAATGATTTAGTTCCAGACTAATTAAACTGCCACTAAATGGATCTGTAAGGCTCAGACTCTATATTATGTTGAACTGGCACTTAGACACACTCTCCCCAACTCTCTCACAGCCATTAAACTGTGCTTTGTTCCTGGTGTCTCACTTGCTTTATTCTTTCATTTCAGGCCTCTCCTTATGTTTCCCACTCCCTCTCCCCCTCAACATCTCCAGGATTCTCCAAGGGCTTGTAAAGAAGCTTTAATAGAGAGGAATATAAATCTGCAAGTGACAAACTCCAGTCATGGCAGAGCGGGGGCCGGTGTGTAAGTTGTGAACTGCTACGCAGTAAAATCAGGACCTCCAAGGCTCCTGTGCCCCCTGTGATTCCTGCTGGCAATGCCGTGAGACCCCACAACCTCTCGGCCTTAACGCCAACACACAACCAAGACTCTACGGGCTTTTGATTTTTTTCTAGCCTTAACTGAAAATGAACAGCCATCAGGCTAATGCTGCCTAAAGGACTTTGGCTTTAGAACAACCAGTTTAGTCTTTAGAATCAGTCCTGCAGAAAAACTTTCATTAGATTTATTACTTAGTCTCTCTACAAAGTACTTCAATTTCCTTTTATTTTCCAGGATTTATTAAATACTGCTGGCAAATATTTTTGTGACATGGTTTGCAATATCCCATATACAGATTTTTTATTTTAATGTCTCACAAGGCCATCATTTTCTTTAACAGGTCCAGTAAAGGGCTCACAGGCCAAAGGAATACAATACATCTATGGAGGAAAGTCAGAACCTAATAGGCTTGAGTACAGTTAAAGATATCAGCTATGGTGGACTTTAGAGATGCCTTTGAATACTGTTTGTAACAGTAAAATTCAATACTAAAGGTCCCAGAATTCTGCTAGACCCAAGTATTAATCAAGAAAACCACCAGTGAGAGTTGATCAAAGAATATAAATGCATTAATTATTGTTTAAAAATAAATAAATAAATAAATAAAAACAGGGATGAATATCATATTATAGTTCAGACTTTAAAAATGGAGACTACAGTAAGAGATACTGTAAATGACAAATCTTAAATCTCATCAGTGGCAGGAAAATTCTCTTGATGACCTATAAATCAACATATGAATAAAAAACTTGAACATAATTTATTCTTTGAATGTCTTACTGATCAAGCAATGTTTCAGTCATGTACTTTTATTTTAAGCAGGGGGCACCACAGTACTAAAGTGACATTGTTTGGCCTCAGTACACCTGAATAATAGTTACATTTAACTACAGCAGTGAAGAAATTAGTTGATAATTGTGTAGTAATTTTTCAAGCAAAAAAGAAAAAATAATTATAATGTTGAATTTTGTTAAATGTAAATTTTGCTTTTGTTTCTCTCATTATTTCTATTCAACAGAGTATTGTTGGCTTTTGGTCTGCTAGCAAAAAAAGCAAAAAAGCCATTTAATTATGAAACTGGCAGGTAGGAAATTGATTTTTCTAGTTTTAGTAGCATTTCCTGTCACTTTATAGACAAAATTATCAATTACATATACAACTAGACCTTTAAGAAGTAATCCAAAATAGATATGGCTAATATTGTTGGAGAATTTAAATAAATAAAATAAATAATCAAGTAAATATATTTTTTACTGTGACTTGCACATATCTGGATCTGATTCCTACGAGAGCTGCCTCTGTTTGATGTTGGTACTATAATTTTATGGATGCATAAATTGAACCTTGAACCTCCTGTGGGTCTTCAATTCAGCTTTCTACTTCATATACCGCAGATAAGAAAAAACAGTTTTCTTAAAAATGATGAAGATTATGAGCAGGAACATAAAATGAGGAATGGCAATAGTAACTTAACCCAACACTCGGGTGTAAAAACAGGGGAAAGAGTGGGTCTTATTAAACTGTATGCAAAAAACAGGATGACGTGCTACAGTACGTTTCCAATGCAAAGAGTTTACTGAATGTCCATGGGGTGGCACTGCAAAGTCTGAAACAGAGAGCAGGCTGCACACTATGGTAACACTTCCTCATCTTAACATGGAAGATAAACCAACTTTTAACCGTTAAAACAACAGATCGGAAACACTGGCTGCTGAACTGGTGGCTGCAAATTTCCTTTGGATTCCTGTTAGAATAATGGAATGATAGATTTAACAGGCCCAGGTCCCAAATTAATAATTCTGTTCCACGTTGCAGAGCGTAGCGAATCCGTCAGATAGTTTTAACAGCTTTTTGACTCCACCTTTTTCCATTTTGCTTGAGTTGAATTTGGCTCCTCGTTTTCCATTCCCCAGCAGCTGTGTTTTGAGTCATTTACAGCTCAGCTGACATCGCTGCTCCATATAATGGATTAGAGGACAATGAAATCATTTTTTGAGAGATGCCTTTGGGGAAATGATGGATTCAGTGAATACAGCAGCTGATAAAATCTGACTTTCACTTCTTATTAGGTTGAAAAAATAGAAAGAGATGGAACGAAATGGAAAATCAGGTTCAACAATCAGTTGATCACTATCAACAAATGTGTTGTTCCTGCACATTGCCACACTGAGTTTATTGAAAATGCAATATTTTGACCACAAGTTATAGTAACTTATAGTAAACTGGGATAAAAATCTAATTTTGGGCTTCTCTTGTTAGTCATGCATAAAACGCAAAAATGTTCATGTATTTGAATCGATACATAAAGTACATATTCACATTGGACAATTGTTACACTACACAATTATTAAAAAAAAAAGAAATAAAAGTGCCCTAAACATAACCAAAATATTACAAGTAGGTCAGACCACTTGAAGAAGAGGCATGGGCTTTTTGGAACATTAAATAGCATCTGCATGGAAACCTTTTTTAATCCATTTATTTTATTATGTGAAACATGGTCTACTTCAATAGCTCAACCCAAATCCAATACATGGCATGGTCATTAATTACTTAATTATAAATAACCCGAGGAGTAAAGTACCATTATAAAATTATTATTTACTGTTGAGAAATTCACTTAGAAATACCATCGTTTTACATTATGCTGTTAGCAGCTTCAGTGTGAACTTCCAGGAAAATATTCACCCACTGTGAAATAACCGGGTCTACATGCTTGATCACACTGGGTGGCAGGACTGGCACTGGACTGGAAAGCATTACTTCTGCATAGTGTTAATGGACTTACTTAACTCCTGGGTCCTGACTTGTGTTTTCCAATGAGTTAAAGTGTCAGGAGCTACAAATCAGCATCTGGGATAGGTCATGTGGGTACTGAAGAAGGAGTGTGGGCCTGGTGGGCTCGGCGCTCTTTCTTAATGGTTTGTTCCCTTGATGCATAAAACTGGAGCCTTCAAGCTGACCTGTTGTTACCAAGGCTCCATTTGTGCTCCCATCTACCCGTAACACACCCTCATGCACCCACAATCACACAAGCATGCCATTACATGCTCATACACAGTCCAAAGTAGTGCTGCCATCTCTCCCTTTACTCCCACACACACACACACACACACACACACACAACTAACTCCCCATCCCCTCTGTGCTTTGGCAGACCAGTAACATTTACTCAGCTAAATGAATTAAGTAATCGCACAATCCCGCAGCCTCTGCATTACAGAGGAATTTCCATATTACAGCATCTGATACTCCCTGTTCACAGCTCTCCTACGCCACTAATGCAAGACCCTGGCCAGGCGGCCTGTAACCAGATAGCCGAAGGGAATCTGCTGCAGCAGATGCAGAGAAATACTGAGGGTGTGTGTGTGTGTGTGTGTGTGTGTGTGTATCTCTGTGTGTGCGTTTAGCAATCAAATGGGTGGTGTAAATGGTGTTAGTGGTGGTGGTTACCCATGTTGGGTTTTTTTTTTGGAGCTCATTAGGGTAGCAAATAACTTACTACTCTGTTTTCATTGAAGCAACAAGCCACCTGAGGCTGTGGCGTGTATGATTTAGAATAGCTATGACACACTGTCAACCAATGCAATGCAGAGAAATGCTGTGCTAAAATTACTGTAAACCACAGTGGTGTTGCGTTTAACAATGACATTTAAATGAGGAATCCACCGACTTAATGCTTCACTGCAGCGATTTTGTCTATATTATTCCACTCGTCTTCCCTCTCAAAGCCAGTGGCCTACATTACCTACAATGCAAGGCTTGCAGTAGTGGCTAACCCTAACCATCAAACAGAGACAAGGAGCAGGTTGCAGAGGTTTGTTAACCTTTCAAGTGACACCACTTGTGGCAACTTAAACCGTGCACCTTCTTCTGGAGCCACAGAAGACTTTTTATACGACTTTTTTTTTTTCCCTTTCACAAGACACATTTTAAGAGAAAATCTGTGGCTGTCACCTCCACTTGATTTGCCAACAACTCTGGTTATTGGCCTCATGCTTTCAGAGGCAGCTCTGACACAAACACAAAAGAAGACAACAAGCAACTCCTGTATCAGTTTACACCACAAGACTGCAGGCTGAGAAAATTCATCACAACATTTTATAACAAACAACTAAAGAAAGTTTATAAGACTTACAAACAACGTCACATCTTTTCTATTCAATCCTTTTCACAGGTACCCACCGTTTCAGTCTCAATCTCCCCAACTGACAGCACAGACTTATTTTTTTGGCCTTTAAGTATTTTAGGTTATGGCAAATAAATTCCAGCCATAAATAGAATGCTAAAATTTGTTTTGATCCAATTATAAACTTAGAGCTTACAATATAACTACTACTGTGAATTAGATATGATAAATATGAAACATGGACTCATTTGTTACTAATAGATATCTTATGTTTTATTTCATTTTGGCTTGGGACATGACTAAGATAGCAAAACTAGCTGTGTTGAAATATGCTCATAGCCAAATTCCAAGCCCAAGCTTCCCCTAATCTCCCTCCTGCCTACCTTCTGCCCCATGTGGCCAGCTAATTAACCAGTTGGTATGCTCAGCAAAGGCGGAGGGCCACACACGGCTGCCTTGAACTTCTCCAGCACTGGGGGGCTTCGGCTTGGCAATGGCTATGAGCACATTTGGACAAGAACAGAGAGAAGAGGTGGAAAGGTTGAGTCAGAGCTGTAGCTGACTGCTGTTAAGCTGTCAAAACCATACTGTAGGGAAACAACATGTATTTGCGTCTGCATTTCATATGCTTTTCTGTTTTCAGAAATGCAGAAAAGTCATTTTTAAACTCCTCAGTGACTCCTCATGTATTTTTGGCATGCTTAAACTTACTCTGGGGATGCAAATTTCATCCAACACCTGAAATGAAATGGGTTTTTTTTCCTGCAGAAAAGTTAAAAAGGCACCAGACAGTGCTGCAGTCAGGTGTCGCAGAGAGAGAGAGAGAGAGGGAGAAGGACAGCAAAAAATCACCCAGTCAGCATTCATTTTTACTCACCCTTTAAATCTCTCTTTTCCTCTCTGCTGCTCCAAGAATTGTGTTTCAGGAATTCTCTGCAATTGTAATCAAGACTGTTTTTACTTTTCTTTAAAAAAAATGCTCACTTAGGGGTCCTGACATTTTTTTCATATCATATTAGAAATATGATAAAATTTCATTGGCGTTTCACACCATCAAGCATAAAAACTCTTTCATGTACAGTATGCCACCTGTGTCTCTTAAAAGCAAACAGCCACAAAAGGTACTTTCGATTTTTGTAAAAATAAAATAAAAGGAGTGTACTTATACACTGGATTATATATTCAATGCAAGTGTGCAGCTAGCAGCAAGGGTGTATCCATAAATGAGGTAGCAGTAATGACTGAGGAAAAACACTCATTAACAACTATGTGCATGCTTCAAAATGTGAATATAATGGGTAAAACTTAAAATCAGTGTTTATTACTTATTATTTACTGTCCACTGCATTAACAGCTGGTCAAGGTGATGCTCATTTAACCTTGTTTGATACTGTTTGGCTGCAACTTACAGTAGAAAAGTAATTATATGTTGGAATACTGTATATAGCATTAATGCATTTTCTTCCCAGATTAAGAATGTAGTCTAAATGTGACTAAAGGATATTTGTGAAATAAATTTAATGCGGTGAAGTGGAAGTATTAAGTGGCATAAACTCAAATAAAATGTCTCAAATTTATGCTTATTTAAATGCCGTCAATTTTTCATACTACTACAACTTCTTGATACACAAATCACAACAGTATATTCACTAACGTTCAAACATTTAAATAAAAGAGTCACAGAGAGTGAAAGTAGTCAGTCCTCCACGCTGTCAAACAGCTTTGTCTACATTAAATCAGCACATTGTACAATGTGCCCAGAATAATGCTGGTAGATGAGCTGTCAGCAGATGCAGTGATGCTTTAGAGCCACTAGGAGTCAGTTTACCTTATGTATTGATCCACAATTCTAGTGGCGATAAAGAAAACAGCTAATGATTTAATGTTTTAGTGTTGGTTTTCTCATTGTGTGTCATGATGATAATAAATAGAGACAGGAGGAGGATTATACAGCTTCAGTTGCACAGGAAAAGCTTCTCCATACATGAGGCTAAATCTTCATTCAGTGTCTAAGGAATGAACAGCTGACTTGTCCTGACTTAATGCACTCTGCTTTCACATTGTGTTTGACTTCCTGTGTCTCACTGTTGATCATCACACACTGCGATTATAAAGCTCCGATAGTAATCTTGAGATCAGGGCTTGCAGTTGGAAGCTGGACAAACAAGGTAATAATCAAGAGCAGTAAACAACATGCTGTCTTCCTAAGAGCAATAATAATAATAATCAGAGGAAGTCTGACCGCCTCCAAAGAACCACATACGTGCTGATGGGGTTTGTTTTTACTCCAGATCAGTATTTACCCAACATTTCCAAGTAATTTCACTGTTTTGTTCATGATATAAGTTACATTGTTTACAATGGGTGTGTTCCTGTGTCTACGAGATCTCCTGCTGTGTCAGTTATTGAGACAGTGATGTGGTCACCAGAATGATAAATGACCAAATTGGATGCATGTGTCATGATAAACAATTCATACAGCCTGATGGACAAGGGGATGAACACTGAATGGGAAAATAGGAAATAATTAGTGGTGGAGCACAACAGGCTATTTACCAAGTGCTGATGATTTACTTCACTATCTCAATGTGATGCATTGGCTTGTATTCTGTGAAATTCCAGGGGGAAATTTTGAACTTTTTAAAGCCAAGATTTGTCCTATAAGTGATTAGCAGATTGACAGAAAATTTATCAGACACTATTTCGATGATAGATTGTCATCTATTCAAGCAAACATTAAAATACCTGCAGCTTTCAATCGAGAGAATTTGCTACTTGGATTCAGCTTTTGTTGGTCAGACAGAAAAACACAATATGGTGTTAACTTGGGTTTTAGAAATGGTTGACTTTTTATACACACAGTTTGCTACTGCACTGAACAGCTTGCCACAATGACAAATAATAGTAAGACAAAAGTGATCGATTATAAAGAGAAGATCACTTCACTATTGCCTACAAAGAAAAGCAGGTAAAATTTCCTATCACTCCATTTTCTGACACATCTGACCCCTAACACACGTACTGCACATACACCCACAGGCTATTTTCATCTATTGAAGTGAAAGGAAGCAAATAACATGCTGCATGCAGACAAAGGCGCGCGCGCGCACACACACACACACACACACACACACACACACACACACACACACACACACACACACACAAACAAAGGTACTTGGATTATTTTGGCACGCAGCAAGTTTATTATTTTGTTTTATGGGGCTGGGAGGCGGAGGAGGTTGTTTTGCGGTGCTGCCTGTGATATGGCGGCTCTGTTTGTGAGCTTGTGAGAAAGGAAGCACCAGTAAGATCAATACATCCTCTACGCAGATTTCCAGAAGAGTGTGACGTGTGTGTGGGGAAATGAGCTGGGCTGAGGATACTTTGCTTGTTATGGATTTGACATGAACTTGGCCCCCGGCCTCTCTGAATGTGATGGATGTATTATTTAATCTTCCTGTCTTTGTTAACCTCCTTTTGGCCAAAGGCACAGTGATTCTCTCCCTGAGTGGATGAAACAACATCTCCAGTTTGGCCTTTAGATTATGATGTAGTATAATAACGGCTGTAATAATAGACCCTCTCCACAAGGACCTTTCCCACTGCAGACACGCTAATGTCCTGTATTTTGATCACACGAGTCAAAGACACACCACAGTTTTAAACAAGGTGACGTATATCTGAGGACAGCACTTTAGCAGCTGCATCCATGGGGCCTTGACACTTTATCAGCTTTAGTATTTGGGGTGGGACGCCTATGTAAAAACCATTTGTTAAAGGTTGTTCAAGAGTTGAATTATGCATTTAACAAAACTTCCCAATCTTTGGGTCAGGACTACAAGGGCAATAAAAAACTGAGAAATGCATACCAAATGATTGGGAATACAGTTCTGCTGAAATGTCATTCTGGATATTTCTGAGTCCAAATTTGGGAAAAGAAAGGCAGAAAATATTGACAAATTTCAATCAAAGGTTCAAAGTCCCAAAGGTCTAGTTTCTACCAGGGCAAAATAAGAAGCACAGTGGTATCAAACTGCAGTATATTCATCTAATATCTCCTCTATAGGTGAATACGTTATTTTAGTGTTAGACCTTGACTTGTGTAAAGTATTTATCAACTATTAAAGTTTTTAAAGACAGGAAAGAAAATAAAATAACAGTGGGTTTGTGGATTGTTAATGGTTAATAATACAGACCAGTTTCAAGGATGTGTGTGTACAAGCATGTTTGCAAAGTTTGCATGTCTGCTAAAAATAATTGTCTTGCCAGTAGCTTCAGACAATGACAGGGCAATATTCTTTGGAGGCTGAAGACGTCAGAGGTTTTGGACAGGATTCAGACACAAACACAAAGAGACAAATTTAGATCTTTGGTTTGTTGCCTGACAGGGAATGATATTTGTCACCTCTGAGTCGAAGATATTTCAGCAAACGCAGAGAAGCGCTGAAAAAAGAAACAAATGCTTTCACACACCAGTGGGTTGAGAGGAAAAATGTATTCAGTCTTCTCAGGGAGGTCAGCATAGGGAGGAAGGTGGAGGCTGACACATCATCAACAGCTGTATTGACTGCAAGTTAGCATTGACATGATGAAGTATAAATGACTTCACATTTTTTTCAAACAAGTGTGAAAAGACATTAACACTTCACATTTGAATTTCATGGATTTATTGCCTTACAGTGCAAATTAGCTGTACAGTAAGCTAACTCCCACACATACATTGTACATAAAATGCCTAGAGAATGAACAAACATCTGCTACTAAAAACTGGAAAGAGAAATTGTAATATTTTGAAAATTTATTTCTCTCTATTTTCCTGTTACCCATCTCCGAATGCAAAATTCTGACACTCAGAAATTTTTACTCTACAGCACGTTCATCCAATAGGAATTCATCCATCAAAATATGATTAAATGCTATGATTAAAGTAACAACCATAAAAGCCAAAACAGAAAGTGCTTCTGAGTGAACACATCATGTTTCACACAGCCCAATATAAGGCTTTGTTTGAAAAAAAAAGAAAAAGAAGAAAAAAAAAAGTGTAATGTATACAACTAGTTATTGCTTCATGGGATTTAAAAAAAATCCATGATGCGATTCCCAGGGTTTGTTTGCACCACTTGAGCTAAATGCTTCAAAACATAAATTTTAGATGCTCAATGTGCAATGTAATGGAGCTTCACAGCGGCTCAATAACAGCCGCCACTGACCAAATAAGCCAAGATCCTTTCAGGATGGGGGAGCACATGGAAGGGGAAAGATGCTGGAGAAGCAACGAGGTGCGGGAAAATGTTCTGAAAATATTGGTGGCTTGATACTAAAAATAATCCACAAAGTTGCAGGCTATTAATGAGAACTTTCGTCACACTCCTAGTTGTCTCTAAAGAGTTGAATGACCTGTTGTCAGCTGTGGTGGGCAATCAAACAAATATAGTGTTGGATTATCAACCTCAAGTGTTGCCAGTGGGAGATGATCTTCTCCAGTGGGCAACATGTTGTCTTCTGTCCCCTCTTTTCATCATGTACAAATGTCCCTGTATCACTCAATTCTTACATTTCAATGCGTGGTAATTGTTCCAAAAATACCGAATCCTCACCACCAACAGGCGGAGTGACCCAAAGGTCTGAGCATGGCACTTCAGACAACCCAGTGAAAGCCCAACTCCCCCACAAAACACCCTAAATCGGTTTTCTCTTTGCAGCGCCAAACCACATAGAAGAAGAAGAAAAAAAAAAAAGCTATATCGTTTAAATTTGCAATCATAAAACTTGTTTTTTCAACTATATTTAAAGCTAGGGTTAGGCTTTAAGCCTCTGATGAGAGTAAGATTAGGGTTAAGGTTAGGGTAAGCTTTAAAAACAATTTGCTAGGTGAAAATTATAACAAAATCCAGCATTGCAGCTCAGCCAGGAAAGATCAACCTCCTAAATCTGGAGCCTTGCCTCCCCAATCAGCTGGATGCAAGTGACCACAAACCAAGCCAGGGCACCAAGAGACTTATGGATGTTTTACTGTATGTTCTCCTTGGTCAAAGGACAGACTGTCAGCAAATCAGCCATCTAAAGAGAAATCTAGATAATCGCACATTTCTGCTCGACAGGCTGTACAAATTAAAAAGGCATTTGTTGGAGAAAATGAGCATTGTCCACTGGCCCGGATCTGTTCTGCACATTTCTGGGAAGGTAGTAAATTTCAATACATGCACCATTTTTTCAGGTTCTTTTTGCCCCAAATGATCCATTATATGACAGTGAATCAGGAGCCTGGAGTTGAGTGGTCTCCAAAGCCTCTTCACATGCATACCTCAGCAGCACAGCCCCCTACTCCCAAACTCCCCCCGCACAGGATACAGGAGATTTCGATGTGCAGAGCCCCTGATGTCAGAGATGACTCAATCCAGAGGCTTGTAACTCCAAAACACATCTTGGAGATCCTGAATGAAGGAGAAATGGGAGTAAAGGAGTAGAAGAAATCTGTTTCCATATCTCCATAAACATGTTTTCCCTATTAGATAAGTATTCTCATGCACATGTCAGTCACAAAGTAGAGTACATGAACAGGCTATTCCAGAGACTACATGAGGAAGAAAAAATGTAAACATTTTCACCAACAGTGTGTCTTTATTTAAGAGGAGGGTCAACTTTCTTTTGCATCAGACTCTCAAACCCACTTGTGTTAAACACACTGGTGTGTTTTCCTCTAGCTTCTGTGGGGCTGGCCCTCACTACGAGGCTCCCAGGGGAGGTGGAGATTAGCTAGAATGTGATGAGATGGTGACAAATATCCAACACTCCCCTGTATCAACAATCCTGAATGCAACCACAACGGAGGAGAGTGCAGCTCTGATTGGACAGGAGAACAAAACAAAACAAAAATGGAGACGCGGCCAGGAAGCGAGGTATCCATTTCATGCCCCTGCCTGTTTGCCTGCCACCTGTTAGACATGATCATTACCACCAAGCAAGGGTGTAGGGGGGTAAGCTGGCCAATTTACATCAACAAGCTGGGATAAAACTGTCTAATTATCCCCCAAGGCCCCCGGCCTGGCCCCCAACTCTCTTCACTGAGCTGGTCCCATTTGCCAGCCTGGCCTGTAGCCAAACTCTGCAGGCCGGTATGTCAAAGCACATCCTAATGACAGCTCTCTTTCAATCCCAGGTCTTTGTAATTGCCCTGGGTAGCTTATACACATTATATGGCACTAGTCCAACTTAATAGTTAGAGGGTCAAGGAGAGGTTTAATGGAACAAGTATGTGACTTCATTGCTGTAACTAGTCTGAATAAATTATCACTACGAGAACACGTCAGTGTTCATGATAACAAGTGTTCCCCATATTATAGAAAGTATTTGGTGCTTTTCTGATGTGGGTAAAGGACAAACTTGAACAAAGTATACCCTTCAGATTACATCTGAGCAAATTTGACACTTGTGAGGGAATGTCGAAATCAGAGAGAGCTAAGCTTTGATGATTGTCTATGATTGAGGGCAAATGTAGAGTAAATGTAAGCATTTTGCACCTGTGCAAAGCTGACTATTATCCTAACTGTTTTGACAAGGAATGGTCTGGGTGGGAGCGGGGCATCCAGAGCCCCGTGGGAGGTAGCATTAAGGTCTTAATTAGGGCGCAGGGGGAAAGATTCAAAGTACTGCAAGATGACGAGGGACGCAGCAATGGGAAACCAGAGCTGATCGTCTTTCCTAGTTCAAGGCTAATTGCTGAAAGGGATCTGACATGGATGTGCAGGGAAACATGGCCGGTATGTAATAAGACGATCTGAGGTCATATCTAAAAGCTGTTGGACTAATTCTGTATATCTTTGGTAACTTGTAAGTCCAAGACATCACAGACATGATAAGGCCATACATGTAACTACACATTACAATTTATCCAAAATTTAACATGGCCATACAATTCAATTATCTGACTAAAGGAAATGACAACTCTTCCCTCTTTTGGCCTTAAAATGTATTCTGTACGAAGATTTTTATGACCTCTCTTTAATGAAAACAGTCTCTGAATACATGTCTGTTACACTACTGGCCAAAGGCCAATCACTCAGCAAAAGCTGCCACAGTGGCCGGTTCACTTCCAGGAATCTATTTGTCCTCAAGATCTATGATTAAGTGGCAGCTGTAGCAGATATGATTACTATAACTGGGCAGAAACTGGAAGCTGGCCCAAAGTCCTGGACCCAAGATTTGTCACTGCATTTATAGTCCAGTCATATGACAGAAAATAATCAAGGAGCAAAATCAAATAGTGACTATAAAAATAAAATACCAAGCTTTGTAACTTGGAAAAATTCACAAATGAAGCTAGCAGTGAGTAATCAACAGAGAATTTTCTCTTCCAACAAACACAATTACTTCCTTGGAGTGTTGCTTATTCCTTAAAAAGAGCTTTAGGAGTTAAGATTAATGTTGTTTTTGATCTCTGGAGACAGCTCTTCCCCAGTAAAGGAATAATATTGTATGCTGAACACTGCCAGTTTCTTTTAGACTGGTTGCTAAAAAACTGCTGACTGAAATTAGGTTGTCTATGCAAGTAGTAGTGGTGGTTGGATGTTTGGGCAAAACAAGGGACTTTCAGCCTGATGTTTGTTTCCTGTATGAAGGCATTTCCCCCATGATCATGCCATTATTACATTTATTATTCTAACTTTGATGACAAAGGCTCGATACAAATCTTTTATGCAACCCAGTTAAAATGAAACCATGGCCGTTTTCTCACAACACGAGCCTTGAAAGAATTACCACGATTTACCTCTAACTATAACGTAAAAAATCACGACAACCACCTAGTTAAGGGGTCTTGTCTGAGAGTGGCAACTTGGGTGAGGAAAGACTTGTTAAAAGTAAGAGATAAAGCCTGATAGACATTTGATGTGGTTCACATAGGAACTAAGATGCTTTTTTGTCATTACTCTCTACATGTCTTGCTTTCCTTCTTGTCATCAAAGTGAATTTATTAGTGATTAATTCAATCAACTTGTGATCACTGCCTGCCTGACTGAAACATCCCTTTTTAATTATGCAAACGTGTTAAACATAACCTTGTTTCTATTATTTACCCTCATGACTATTTTAAAGTTGAATAGAAAAACACATCCTCCTAACTCAACTGGTCTAAATGAATAACTGATGCATCATATCCTCAGTATATATTTTTTTCATTGTTTTTAGTAGGAAATACTGTCACCTCCACTGAGTGAGCATTCAGGATGTCGAAAAGTCTAATTCAACAGGAAAATAGAGAACAGTTTCCCAGAAAGCAGCTGGGGATGAATCAGGGAAGAAAACCATGTATTCCCACTAAGACCCATGAAGACCAATGTCCAGTTGGAGTAGTGAAAGTAGTGATTTCTGGGAAATGAAGTAGTTTGAGCATTAGTTGCCTAATGTGCAAACTTGTCTTGTATATATGTGGTAAAACATTTATAATGACTTACTAATTATGGCTGAAAAACACAGGTCACATCACTGTGGCTCACTAAATTGTTTAACAGCAGCACACAATATTGTGGTCGATGTTATCCCATGCTATTCTTATTCCATGTGACAAATAGTATAGTATTAACAGTACTAATTCTGACTCCAGATCATTTTCTCACTTCATGAAAAGGTAGCATTTCACTCTCAGATTTCATTGGTCTTGTTACAGGTGTAAATATTTTGAAACCAGTCATGGGGTCTTATTTGGGTTGGATGGGAGATACTTTTCTTTGCTGCAACTCCATTTCATGACAGAGAGAAAGCGTGATATATCTTGATGTAGTGTTTGCTGTTAAACCATCAGAAAAATCTATCCACAATGGCACATGGCTGCATTAAACTCTTTATATCAGTGGATTATTCTATTTCTGCCAATATTCACCAATACATACCACTTAGAAAATCAAGTGGTCAACACTTGTTATAGTCAATGTATAATTATTTTCATTAAAAAACCATGTAATGAAATAACCACACCCAACTGCCCAAGTGAATTCTTTTCACTGACATCACTTTCAAGCATTTCTTCCAGATTAAATCCTTACGGGCCAAATCTGTGTGAAGTAAAGCACACTGCTGTTCTAAAGATCATCAGAAATGATTCCCCTGGTAGTGTCCAAACTTTATAGAGTGGTATAAGGCAAGCCTGCCCCAATAAAAATACAGGTGCTTCACTTCCTCTTTCAAAGACTTTTGCAGACTTCTGTTCGATTGCAGCTAATGGTGATATTTCACTTATTTATTCTTTGACTGGTCTGGATGATGTCAGTGATGGACAGACAGTGTTGGGACATCCACTCCAAGTCGTCTCTGTGCCATTTATGAATGATTTGCAAATCTTCTCCGAACATTAAAACGCTAAGTAGAACATCTCCCTGGTGAAAAACAATGATCCCTAACTTTGAAGCAGCTTGAAGCATGCAGGGATAAAAACTCTATACAATTTCCACATGAAATGGGAAGACATGGGCCCACCGGGAGACAGTAAATTGAAACTAAGGCTGTGCCTGATGGACCACAGGATATGCCTGCAAAATTTAGACATATCAAAATGGCGAAAAAGTCTGTTGGTGCCCATTCATATAAACTCAATGGCTTGTAATGTTCTTAGGCCCTTGGAGGATATTTGCAAGGTTGAGGAAAGACTACAGGAAGAGCAGAATGGTTTTGACATAACTTTATTTTAGTGCACTACAGCTTTTCTCTCCTCCCTGCAGTTTAATGTTGTATTCCACTGGGTCCCGGAAGGAAGCAGCCCAGTAAATCCCTACTGCTCAACTTAAAAAGGAAACGGTATCTGAAGACAGGTGAAAAACTGAAAGATAAATACATCCAGGCCTCTCACCCGTAATGTTTCTCTCCAGAGGGTCATCTCCCAGCCACACAATATAATGGAACAAGCGTTTGGTTTAAATTTAGCCAGAGAGGAAGCTATAATGATGAAATAACACTTGCTCACTTTTGAAAACATATATCATTTTGATTAAAAACTTGCCTTACATGTTGTAGATCACTGGCTGCTTTTTAGATAACCCTATAAGGAAACAGGGGTATCAGGATTTTCAGGCCAATTTGCAGCATTTAATTGGGGAAAAGTACCTAAGAACTAGTAAAACCAGAGGATATACTCCTGGGGTGGGGGAAGGGGGGGGGGGGTGAATTAGGAAGTCTTCACTTAGCTGGGTATAATGAACTGAGCCGATGTGCACCCCTGTAAGGTTTAACATTTTACCTTTTTATTTGGAGGAAGGAGGTGGGGGGTTGAAAGGTAAACAATAAGAAGTCCTGCAGCTGCCTAAACTGCTCCCAGTGCACTTCAAAAGGGGCTTTTCCATATGTTTTCAAGATTTGAGCCAAGCTCCAGTATCACTACAATAGGACATTTAAGTTGGTCTGTTTTTTTTCTTTATGTCAATGTATTTTCATTTTGCTTCAATTTCTTACTCTTTTTGTTGGAGATAAACGTGCTATGGACTTAAAAATGATCAATTAAAAGAAGTCACAAATGGCCAACTTTTGACAGGCCTCTAGGTAGGAAAGTTTCTCTCCAGCTCCACGTTATTTGTGTTTTCTAAGACAATCTTGTTGTAGGTTAGTAATCACTATCAGGGTGTGTCTGTTGAGAGGATAAAGCATCCTCCATCTATCTGCCAGGTTTCAAGTGCTTGTCATGGTAAGATGAATACTGCATGGTGTAGTATGGTAGTATGGTATCCAAAGCATCACCAAGTGGTTTACAGAGTCATCTACTTACAGTCCAACAGAGAATGTAATAGATTAAAAAAATAAACAGTTTCTGCCAAATCTTATTTATCAAACAGGCAGTTTGTTTTTTTTTTTCCAAGTTGATGTGCTTGTAACTGCTCTCTAGGGGACATCGAAGGGAGTTTCTAATGCTGTCCATACCAGGACAGCATCGTACAAGTCTTTTTATTTGTTAACTTTGCAACTACAATGATATTCAAACTTATGGTCTATAAATTTTCTTTTGCAGAACAGACCTGTGCACAGATGCATCAATTGAATATTTTCATTGTCATTTTAACTTTTAGCTCAGTTCATTATTCTTTACTTAAAGGTAATCAGTGGGGCTCCTGGCTCTGTGAACGTGCACGGCACAATATTTACATATCTGCTTTAATCACTGCGGTTCATTTATTTCTGCCTTATTAAAATAAACATCCTGGAGTATTACCAGCTGGGTAATAAAATGAGGAATTAAAAAAAAACTGCAGTATAAACTCAGAAATAGTGAATTGCTTTGGTATGAGGAATTTGTAGCCTACAATTGACAGTAAGCAGCTCTGGTGTATGAGAGAGCAATGTTTAGTCCTGCATCTTCAACGGGATGTTACATAAATCTACTATTTTTCAGGGGGTCAAAAGATCACAATTCAGAGGTCTAACAGAGTAGGGAGTGATCCTGAAATCTTAGAAAAGTTCAAAACAATATTTTGACTAGATATTTAATATCCTAAAAGGACAAAGGGAGATCTGCCATTATCCCTAAATAAGATGTAAAACAAATGTTCAGAAAGGCATAAAAAGCAGCATGAAAACCAAGTGTTTCAATGTCCAAACATGCCATGACCACGGACCATCTGTTTTTCCCTTGTTACTTTGGGAAGCCAATAGAGAGGTCCATAGCGTTGTGTAACCTCAATAAATATTGCAGATCTGCAGAGACATCTCCCAATTTGTCCACTCGTGATTCATCTGGGAACTAATAGTAGAAGACGATAACCAGCGAAAGGAACCATCTGAAAGACATCAGTAAACATGTGTGTAAATCACACTGACCCAAAGCAATGGTAGGAAAAGTCTGTCTCCACGAACTCATCGTGTGGCTAGATGAGTACAGAGCTGACAGCAGGACGATGTTAAGGCTATTCCCAGATTCCTGATTATTCCTGAGTATGTGTCCTTTCAGTGACCTTGCAAATAATCATGTATTTTGTCAAACAAGCAAAGAATGTTTACACAAAAGTACAATAAGCATAATAACTCCTTCCTGATAGCTGAGACGAATGCAGATGTATGTCCTTACTAATAATCACTTGTTACACACCTGGATTTCTTCATAAATTTTCTATCACTTTTTGTCAGTTTAGTTGGATTGAGAGTCAACAATGTTCCATGAGAGTCATGTATAATAGTTCATGGAATAAAGTCCATGGAGAGTTTTTTTTTTTCTTATTAATTTTTTTTAGGCCAAATCGGAGTTTAAATGAATAATAAAAAAACCACACTGTCATAACTCAGCCGCTTGAGCTGCCAACTGAAAACAGAGAGAACAAAAGGCCATAGCCAGCTTTAGAGTTCATTTATTCATTTTCTACCGCTTATCCATTTCCGGGTTGCAGGGGGTGCTGGAGCCAATCCCAGCTCACATTGGGAAAGGGCGTACAGAGACATACAAAGACAGACAGACAGAGATGAACAACCACTCACACTCTACGGCAATTTAGAGTCACCAATTATGGTGGGAAGAAACTGAAGTACCCAGAGGAAACCCATGTAGGCACAGGGAGAACATGCAAACTCCGCACATAAAGGCCCCACGCCCGGGAACCGAACCCATGACCTTCTTATTGTGGGCAATAGCGCTAACCACTATGCTGCTGTGCTGCCCCAGCTTTAGAGTGATTTTGTGAAAATGGCTATCAGAATTACTTTGGATTAGACAGTCCTTGCTATTAGAGATAGAAATGTAAAAATAATGTGAACCTGGCATTTGAGGAGTTTCTTGTTCACAAAAATGGAGGATGTGCCAGACAACCCCACAAAACAGAATGGTTTTGCATGTGGTGGCCACAGACAATTGCCGTCTCCTCCTATTACAACATATAAGGAAAGAACAGCCTCCCAATGTGACCTCCAGCAGGCTACTGGTGTGCATGTTTCTGAGCTGTCGGAAAAAGAATCCATGAAGGTGGCACAGGGACCCGATATATTCTAGTGGAACCTGTGCAGCCCAGCACCCTGCGGCTTGATGGGCATTAGAAAAAGAACACCAGAAATGGCCGGTTTTGACAAAGTGCACACGTGTGACCTGTCTTAAAGAATCTTCAGACACTCTGGTGACTGTTAGTTCTGTAACATCATCCAGCATGACCAGGCGGGATATCATTGGAGGGTCTCACAGACGTCCATGTCATTGCCAATAGTGCCCTGACTGCTGTTAGGCATGACAATGCCTGGTCTCATGTGGCCAAACTGTGTAGGCCATTCCTGGATGCTGAAATCATTGAGTGGCCCTCACGTTCCCCTGACCTGAATCCAATTGAGGACCTATGGGACAATGTATTGAGTACAATCATGGACTGTCCCGGAGCACCCTGATGCCCTATTCCAGGTCTGGAAAGAGACCACATGAGACACCATTTGCTGACTTTGTGTATGATTGTAAATCCAGCCTACAATGGGTTGATGATTTTGGTTTCCATTGACTTTTGTTACTTCATTTAATTTATTTTTGAACAAATGATATAATGTGCATAAAGCTTTTTTTCCGTTTTTTTTTTTTTTTTTTTTTTTTTTACTTGAATGATTTGTTAATGAAGATCCAAAGCATGAATCAAGTGTTCCTTTAACTTTTAGGCAGCCTGTTTCAGACTTATTGCTGTTTAAAAAAAAAAAAAATCTGATATGATTAATTTCGCTGAGGGCTAAATCTGAATAATTTCAGCGTACAGTTATTCCTTCAGCAGCAGACACATCACCACTCGGCTGTAAACACCCATGAAAATCGTCATGCCTGTATATCAAAAGCCATCTAATCCATATGCAGTGACAATTTTATTGTGCTCATAAAATGCTTGCAACTGCCCTTAAGTACATTGTATTTTCAGCAGGCGTTTTAAAAAGGTTTAAATTACACTCAAACAGCATCAAGATGAATGGATTGGCAACACTAATGTGAGTGCAATTTTTTTTTCTGTTCAATACAGGGAATTTTCCTCTCGGCAGACGTGCCAAGAGCAGGAGGGGAAAGTCAACTCCATTCAACTATTTGTCAACTCCCTTTAGAAACATTTAATAGTAATAAAATTTATGGCTCTAGTTTCCAAAGGATACTGCCAGTGAAGTTCATCTCTATGAAAGTGGCTGTAAATGCTTCCATTGTCTCTGATTTTGATTTATGCCTCCACCTTTTGCTGAGGATTTAAAATATAAATATTGAAGCTTGTAGGCAGAGTTTGAATACAATGTATGTATACATTTAAGCATCTCTCATCCATTTTTTTATCTGCCACACCACCTGTCTATTCAGTCAATTCCATACGGTCCATGAGGAATCGAGGCCGGGGATGATACACTTGTCTGTACAATGAGCAATGACAGTACCAGACAACTTTCAGGAATCCACTGAAGCAGCAGTTTGAGTAAAAGATGAACAAATTGAGTTGCCATATGGCAGTGGTGCTTAAATGTTGCCTCAAGACAGGTTACACTCATATGTCATGCCTGTCAGCTACAATGAATTGATAAAACCTTCATCCACTCTGTTATTATTGTGAAACTAACAGAAAGAGTGAGAAAACCAGAGTCATCATTTTGGGATTTTAGGACAAAGTTGAGTCATTCCAGGCTGTGAGTGATTTCCTCATTCTCTCCATTTCATCAACTGTTGAGATCTTTTCTCCATTATTCCATTACTGTGTAATTCATGATATTATAAAATATGTTAGTCATACCATGGACAGCAGTTCAAAGTGTAAACCTTTTATTGGACAGCACAGAATAGCCTATAATAAGGTCATTAAAACATGGCGTAGTGGATTGTGAATCTAACGTTATGAAGGGGAAAAGGGAATCATGGTCAGAATGACTTATAGACCATCAAGGAGCAGTAAAAGCCAATGAGTTATTAGTATGTAGTTCTATTTTTTTCCCCTTTTCATCCTGACATAGGGAAGGAAATGCTCTTTGTTTTCATACGGATGTGCAATTTTCTTCTCTTCATCCCTTTCAAATCCTCCTACTGAATCGTCAAGCCATCAAATTGAGGATTTAAAAGGCCTTTGGCAGCAGTTGTGGCTCCCTGCAGAAGCCTCCTCATGATGCCAAGTGGCGACTCCGTAAGGTCAGGGAGGAAAACCGGTGTGGAGAAAAAAAAGAAAGAGGATATTCCACAAACCTTTGCAAAACTTCCGCAATTCAGTTTCATATGGAGCATCAATCAAAGCTCTTGCTCTTCTTGCTGTAATTACTGGAATATGTTATAAATTTTAGACAGATTCTGAATTGAGTGCTGAAAACATGAATTTCATAACAGGAGAGAATGAGTCACTTGATAAGATAAATTCCATGTCAACATGATGAAGGATTAAGTTTGCTTTGGATTATCGTACTCATAGTTCTACTTTATAATAGATAATTGTAATAAATTTCATGTTTTCTCTGTATATTAAGATTTTAAGAGAAGTTTTTTTGCATCAATGCTAAAAAGCATTTTGTACCATAATGTTAAAGGCATGAAACTCAAAATCATCTCTTGGTACTGCTGAGTGTAATGAGGAGGAAAAAGAGCAGCGACATCATCCACACCCTCACAATGCACATATGTGCAGATGTGTGCACATGTGTAGATTACATTATGCTCTGGGTCCTTCAGCAGAAAACCTGTGTAATTTATGGGGAAATAAATCTATCCCCTTCCTGACAATGAAACCCCAACTCTAAAGGGTGGCACAAAAGAAAAGCTCTCATTTCAAAAAGAAGAAGAAATACAGCAAGCCTCAGCTCCGTCCTAAATCACACTCCATAACACCAACAGGCTCTCTAACTGTTTTACTGGCAGTATTGAACAGCGAATAGGCGCAACTCTGCATGACAGCTGTATCAGCATCCACATTAAAGCACGAATTTGTCATATCCCCCAGTGGATGAGGGGGTTATTTGTGAGCCAAGTTCAGATGCTGATGGTGCTCAGCTGACAGGTGGCTGAAGTGACGATGGAGTTGTGAAAGCCATATGCAAAACAGAACATCATGACACTGTATAGTGCACAGCTTTATAATGGCTCAGGGATTAAGTTGGTAGATGTCAAGCAATGTGTTTGGCAAATAATATCATGGTTTTTGCATGCTACCACAAATCACACACATACATAGTTAATGTAAAAACAAATATAGATTATATTACTCTTAACCATTTTTAAAAAGTATGCTGAGGACAGTTGAATTTCTGAATTCATTATTGCCACTTTAAAAAATTCTTTCTATTTCTCTTTTTCAAATACTGATGAAAATTTAAGTTTAAAGGCTTCAAATGTGGTTGACATGATAAATCTCTCACTGAAGACCATGTCAGCATTGTTTTCTTTTGCAAATTACATTATGTATAAGTGATATTGCAGCTGCAGGGATAAAGCACATGGGTGTTCATGTATGGCTTTCATATTATCCTTTTCAAAGCTTGTTTGACGTTTGTGCTCAGTGATTTTCAGTAAGATACTTAAGCTCTTGAAATCACAGATGTACAGCTGACACGGAATAGTGGCCGATCAATCAGTTATTTAATGTGCAGATTTTTATTTTTTTTTTAAAGGTAGTTTTTGATAACTATTGATGTTATGTAGCTAAACTTTTATGACTGAGTCCCAACAAGGTTCACATCCTTCCTTGCTTTTCAAATGAATAATGGTTGCAGTCAGCAGTCCAAAAACACACAAAAAAAAAAACTGCGATGCACCAAGACCAGCATTGAAGATGACTGCAAGCAAGTAAACAGATGAAGAGTGCCAATTTAAAATATTACATAATAATAATAATTTTTTAAAAAAACCTAAAAGTCTGAACATTTTTATGATTGAAAAAAAAAAAAAAATCCACACACTTCTACTGACGGGTCAGTATGAGCTCTGAAATGTGTATTTCTGAAATTAAAGAACCAATTGCTAATGACTGTCTTCAGTTGCAGCTATACAACGGTGTTCTGGTGTTGATTCTCAAGTGGCACCCATCTGGTTTCTTGCTGCAGGAAGTTTGGAAACCCAATCTTTTGAGATGATTTTCACGTAAAACTGACTGAATAACAGTAGGTGTCAGCACAAAAAAAATTTGGAATCTGGTACATGGAAAACCCTGATGATGGCTGCATTGTACACTAAAAATCATGGAAGTCTCTGATTTTAAAATCGCTACTCTTCTTTCTAAATGTACAGTGTGGTCTGCCTTACTGCTTTCAAAATTGCATCCAGCTGTTAGGTTGTGTAAGACCATCATTTGCTGGGACAATTACTGTGATGTTACTGTATTGCTCAGAAGGTTATAGGTTTAAATGTACTGTCTATGTATACAACTATAAACTGGTTGTTTAATCCAGCTGTAAGCAGTTGACCAGGTTATATTTTATGCCTCTTTCTGTGGTCTAGGAGGGCTTCAGGCTAAGCGGCACAAAATTCAGCTGCTTGCCAAAGTGAATTATAGGGTAACAAGCTAATTTTCTGCTCTCACACTAAAAGCCTTTCTAAGACTGAGAAGCTCAACAATTACAAAATTTGGATTAGTAACCAGCTGAATTTCCTCAAATTAAGTCATTACATCCAGCAGAGCTGAGGAGGTCACACCTGACAGGAAAGCCTGAGGCAAGTGACCTGCAGCTATGTTCTCGGCAGCCTAGCTCATTTGTTTAATTTCTGAACTTTTCCCATTCATGTTTGGTTATATTGTTATCACGAACAACACATTACATCATGCTATATTAATATAACCTAATGTTATGGTGTTGGCTTTAATCCACTTGAATTAACTTCATTAGACTTCAATTGAAATAAATGTGAGGGAGTGTTTTTTCAGATGTGGCGTTCAGCTCACAGCAAATGTGCAGATGAATCACACATTGTTTTATGAAACATACATTATCTTAGAGTTTAAATGTCTGTCAGCAAATCTGACACTTCAAAATCAGATACACTGGCAGTCAAAGCCAGTCTCGTAAGTGGAAAAAGTAACTTTCTCAGGTGGTAGACACTAACACACATTTGAAAGATTTTTATTTTTTTATTTTTTTGGCAACTGCTATTCTGACTATGCCAAAATAGCTGATTTATGCTCTTAACTGATCCCTGTGTGAATTCAGTACCACAGAATCCAAACAGCCATAAGAGTGTTGCTCCTGGCCAGCAGAGGGGCATTTACTTAATGGTGACTGAATCTCTAATCCTGTGTAAACGTCAGGTCCGTGTAGCGAGAGCTCCTGCACACAGAGAGATTTTTGCTGCCTGTATTTTCAGCCAGAAAGTCTGAGCTGTTCCTCAAGCTGGAGACAAGGTCAAGGAAATAATGTTTGATCTGTTATGGCACTCTTATAATTATTTGGACCCTGGAGGAGGACCTTTTCTTTGGCTTGGCTACTGCCATCTAATATTTCACGTAAAGATGTGAAAGCCATGTCACAAGTTGTAGTGGAAGAAGGCTGCTGGAATTTCCTAAATCATTGTGAAAATTTGTTCCCCATTCACTATAATTTTATTAATTACAACTGAGCTTAAAAAGAGTGCAAACCATTTTTAAGACTTTTCTTCTAATTATTGGACACAGTCCTTATCATTTTGTGGGCTTATTTGTTTTTGATCGTACATTAAAGTGGAAAATAATTTCATTGCAGAAAAGTGAACTTGTGTTCTATTTAATGACCATCAGGTGGTGACTCACTGGTTGCAAAAAGAAGTCAGGTTGTGTAGAAATCAATGTGATAACAGTAAATGTTCTCCTGATGACTTTATAGATTCAATCTTTACTTTTGAGTCTTCTTCAAAACAACACAATGTTATTTTTTTAAATTATGGTCCCTTTCAGTGGAATTTAGACCATGAGACAGGGTACGCATTTAGGCGTTGTTACTCCGTGGTAAACAGACTGCGCCAGAAATGGCAACCGGCTGACCATCAGGATGGGAGCAGGTGGGATCCAACCGTCACTTGTCTCAGCCTCAGCTTCCCCCCCCCAATTTCAATGGTTTCTTCTGGCTTTGAAAAAAAAAAAAACCACACACACACACAAAAAAAAAAAAAAAACAAGATAGTAACTGTCAAATTACAGCTCGAGCCTCACATACAACTCACAAACCATAGGAGGTTTGAAGTCAATTTTAAAATTACCAATATATTATAATGATCCAAGGCAAAAATTGTTTTTTATAATGTCATAGTTTCATCTGTCCCAATTCAAGTGATTGAACAGGCTGAACAAGCTGTTGAACAAAAAAAAAAAAAAAAAAAAATCTCTTCTGCTAGTTTGGGCTCCAGTGAAGTTTCATACCAACTTCCTACAATCACAAGGCATAAAATAAAAACTAACATAAAAAGAAAAACAAGGTCAGTTAAAATTTAATACAATAAGGTTCTAACAATTAATTAGTTCACTCAAAGATCTTAAGTCTTTCCTGTTACTTACATAATGGACAGTATCAGCAGAGGCTCCAGACTTTACACTTTATATACGCCACAGTATTTCTCTGGCCATCATTTCCACACAGAAAATGCAGCAGCCTGTCCAGGACAAATAGAGTATGATAATGTTTGAATTCTTTTATCATGTGGAATCCTAAAAGATATGAAGGCCTTGCCATGACCCTAATAGGAGTGTAGGCGAAATTCAAAAATGCTGTTAAAACAATATATCTATTCATAAAAGCAGGGGTTTAAAGTGAAGCCAGTGTTATTTCATTCAATAAATCTTCCACAACAGAAGGAACTTGAGAAATGGTGCCTAGTTCATATGATCTCGTGAACTAGAGTTTTTCTTTACAAGTGACGACTTGTACAAGAATCCAGCTGCTCTATAAGATGTCCTTTTTGGTCGGAAGAGCTAACACGCGTGTACAGCAGGTACTGAACTCTGAGGTGGGTGACTTCTTGCCGTGATTTAATTGTTCTGAATGCAGCTGGCAGTGAGTTATTGCCTGTATAGGAGAATGACAGCATGGCAGGTTTACAGGAAGGATGGGAGGATGCTAAATTTAAGGCCTGGTCAAAAAATCATCTGCAGTGACTGCCTGACACATTTTTGAAACATGTCTCCTAGAACTGACACTCACGTTATCTTGTTACAGACAGGCCAATTACTTGTAAATTATCAATTCATCTTACTTACTTTCACTAGGACAAAACATGCTTTGTACAAAACCAGTCTTGTCAAAAAAAAAAAAAAAAAAAAGACGCCAACTTTTTTCCCCCACTAATTGAATTGCCATGCTGACAGTTTTGGTTTTATTGATGTGATCAGTGCAGATTTTTTAAAAAGCATGTCTGAGATTTTGCTTCTTGTACTCATGGGTGAGTTTTCATTTGGAAATACTTTCTTGACAGGGAAGAGTACCTATGAAACCTTTCGACCATGTGTGTGTGTGTGTGTGTGTATGCATGGTCATATGCCCCAAGAGAGAAGTGATAGGCCCGTAGGATACTTTTTTTCCCCCTTTTGTATTTAGTGTGAACCAACTACTTCTCATTGTTGAACTGGGCTTGTGCTGCTGCAGAGTTTAAAAAATATGAATGTATCATATTTGTGAGCTCATTTTACACGTTAAGTCTACAGCTGTCAGATGGTGTTTTAAAAAGTACATTCCCTGTTGAAAGTAGTGTTGGTTATAGTGCAAATTTCCCCAAACAAGTCCTTCAGTTGTGAGTTAACTTATTTTGAACCAAGCCACCTGTCTATATTTGGACACATTGTTAGGTGTTTAAATTTGGACCAGTTGTAGGGAAGTCATTATCTGTCTGCAGGAATAAAGTGTGAAACATGGAGTACAAATTCCTACCAACCATTTCAGATCAGAAAGATGCACTGTAGAAGCTTACTAAAAGAAAAAGTGAATGACATGACTGTGCAATATGCTCTCACTCATCACAAACAGCTCACTATTTTCTTTCTTTCTGTCTTTTGCTGTTTTGCCTTTTTTTAATGCGCCCTCGCTCTCTTGAATGCCATGCATTCCTCTTTGTTTGCTCATACTGAGCCCTCCCTGTGGATCCCAGGCCTGACTTTCCCAAAGCCGATATTAATATCACAGGCCATTGTAATGGAGTTATTTTCATGGAAGCCCCGGAGGAAGTCACGTGGCTATGATTAGTCCCCTGAGGGCCCAAAGTCTCCATTAAGCTCGTTGTTTTAACTCACATAACCATCAATGAAGTGGAAAAGCTGAGGAAGTAGCTATCACTCTAGACCGGCTGGGGTGTTTTCTGAGCACCTATTTTGTTAATGGGGCCAGAATATTTTCCCTCTTCTCCTTTTTGGGGGGGAATTATTCTTAAACTGCAGCTTGCAGAAAGAACCTACACATGTGTGCGTTTACATTGACCCACCACCATTAAGATTGATAGCGATGGGATCTGGTGGTTAACACACTGTTTAAGCCTGGGTTTAAAAAAAAAAAAAAAAAAAAAATGGGGGGGAAAAAAAAACATAAGGAAAAGCACGAGGACTCACACACACTCACCAGCTACACGCAAGGGTGAGCTCCGATGCATCTGCCATCAGGAAGACAACTTGAGTTAAGATGGAAAAAAACAAACTCTGGAATACATTTACTTTGTCAGGTTACTACTTTAACACACGACTGAGAGAAGCAGACACTGCCACATGCATGCTTCCTCTCATAATTCTGTTCACCTCTCTTCATGACCTAAAAGCCACTGGTCCACTTCCAAGGAAACAGGAAGATCTGGGCCAGGGAGGTAGTTGACAGCTTTGAGAAGGGCTATTGGTGATATCTACCATGTTCAGTGGCTTACTGTGAGGAAGTAAGGGCTGTTCCCACTCTACAAAATGTAATTACCCAGACATGAGCCTCATAGAACTGACCTTCAACAAAAAAAGGAACTCACTTGAGTTATGAGTTTAGACTTTTTTGGCAATTCACTGGCAATATCGTTCAGTCTTTTTTGTCTTGAAAAAATATGCAGCAACCTTTTTTAATCAATGGATATATCAGACTGTTAAATAAATGGATCCTGTTTTTAGACTAGGGGGATTTCTGCCTGGTCTTTAATTTAAGAAGTTGATATAATGAATTAAAAATAAATAAATAAATAAAAAACCCTCCATCCACTGCATTGGATAAATCATATTTTTACTTTGGACAACAGAGTATAAATCTTTCTACGAGTTCTGACAGTGACCGTGTTTGAGGAAAGGTCTTGAACTAGGTCAAACATCCACTGATGCTTTAGGAAACGCACATGCCTGAATAAGAGCCTGCTGTATGCTGTAAAGTGGTCATGTTGCCCCAGAATCCTGATTGTTACCCAGCAGGCCTTGGGTTTTCTAGCTGCCCACCCTGCTGTTCTCACTTGCTACCCAGGATCCCAGTATTCTGCTTCTCCAAAATCCATTTCTATGTTGTTTGTCATTGTAACTTGGATCACAGGACAGGTTTTACTATAAAATTCACTTGCCAGCAAATAAATCTGGTGGTTTTATTGTATTGTTTTTTTTGTTTGTTTGTTTGTTTTTTTTTTGGAAAAATGTAAATACCAAGTTGGTTACATCATCAAGCAAATTTAGGATGGCTAAGACCTTCCATTGAGTCACATCTGCAGGTCGTCCAAAATGATGTAAGCAAGTACCCATCACGTTCTCTTATTAATGTCAGCTCCATGTTGTGTGCTGAGCTATATAAACACCGACACACATGTTAATAATGCACACGCAGCAAGACTCTATGTGGGCCCCATTTGACCTGCGTGTGTTAAACTGACACACATATAATACGCCATCAACCCCCACCCTCCCTCCTGTTCCCCATGCTGCTCGGTCCCGACTGGGCCAGTCAGGGGAAATGGAAGATCCACATGGAGTTTGTGACACCGCAGCCCTCTTGCTTTTCCCCAGTCACCGAGACCAGAGGAGACCGACCAACCCGCTGCACATTAACTGGAACAGGTGCAGTGAGTGGGGGCTTGTTTTTCCTCATTGGCTCCTCAGGAAATCATAAAGCAAATATATTGCTGGAGGACGGTTTTTGGGGTGCCCTGTGAGCAAACTGAGAGGGGAAGTGGATCAACGAGCAGCCACCGGGGACAGTAAATCAACAGGCTAAAAGGAGAGTTGAATGTACTGTGGAGGCCCCGGCAGCCCGGCCCAAGGCCAGGGCCTCTGTCAGTCAGACCCTGGTGTTAATGTCAAAGCCAGCTGGACCTGGCAGCACACGCCTATAAGGAAATGATTGAGCTGTCTGTGTCAATCGGCAGTGTACCACTAGAGGCCATCATGTCACAGGCCAACATTTTGGGGAACTGTTTTTTCAAACTACTTTCTGTAGTTTTCGCATCATAGAGTGGATCAGATTTTGTTGCTGCCTCAAAGATATCCCAGTAGCTGTTTTTTTAGCCATATTTTTACGACCCAATATAAAAATGACTCTTCTTTCTGAATACAAAGTTGAGACAAAGTCATGCATAGTGAGATTTATGTATTTCCGTGTCAAGATCATTTTCAAGGAGAGCAGTAAGTGCAGTTGAAAACGTTTGAGCCTTTCTGCACACTCTTTGGAGTAATGGGTCATCCCTAATCGATTTGTCCTGCTTGTTTAAACTCCAGTGAGATTTCTCTGTCCCTCTGTCAAGTGCCTCAGCACACAAAAATTTTTTATTGGATGGAAAACACTTTCTCTTTGCTACTGCACTCAATTCAATCATCGTCAATCAGGAACATATGGCATTTCTTGCCAAACTACCCTACCCACTGCCTGCCCTGCCCCACCCACCAATGCTGCTTCATGTATCCAGCGCCACACACAAATTTTCTTTTTTCCTTGCTCCTAGTTTACAAATTAGAGCAGCTGACGTTAAATTCTACTTCATTGAGGCTGCTGCTGCTGTGGGAGGCCCAGTTCAGGCTGGTAACCTTGTGAATGGGGCATTATTATGGGCTGGAGACACGAGCTGGTTCAACCCAATTTTTCTCATCGAGGGTTTCAACACATCATAGAAGGAAACAGCTGTACTACAAATTAGTACAATCTCTGTGACATTGACAAATGTGCTGCTTCGGATTTGTAGAAGCCTGACAGTTTCCAAAGCCCTCTTCTTGCCTACCTTCCCAGCACAGACACCTTAACGATCAGAACACATGACCGTGCACACACACACACACACACATCTTGAACCCATACACTTGCCAGAAGAGGTAGGGCATTATAGGCTCTTGTGTGTGATCAGTCTGCTTAATAATCTGTCTGTCATTCTACTTACGGTTGCCAAACTATAAATGCAGAGCGTTGTGCAACACAATATCTATTGTTGAGAGACAGCTGTCAGGTGTCAAGTGACCAAGCATGAATTAAACTTAACTTCATATGCTGACTGATTTAAAAGCATGTTGAAAACCAAACTAAAGTATTTGTGAGAGCATAAATTAATATTTGGTTACTTTTCACTATGTGGGTGTCTATTTCCATCATGTATAATGAACTATGGTTCGCAACACAAGACCCTTAAGGTAAGGGAACTTTCTAAAGGACAGTGTTATTGTGTTTTTGCAGCTAAGGTTACCAGGTGTTCAGGCTGAAAACACCTAAAAATGGTGGAGACATGTCATTTCAAAAATAGTTTAAACAATAAAATACAATCCAGGAAGTAATAGATCTATCAGTATGAATATTACCTGTTCCACAGCAGGATATAATACCTCAGGTAAGGACTGTACAACCAAGGATCCAATGTTACAATCACCATAGTGTGGACAACCCTTGCTTTGTCAACACAATAGCGAGATTAGGATGAGTTCAAGTTTATCTAAATTGCTATTCAGCCACATCTCCTTAGGCAAGTGTTTATACCTGCTGAAGGCAGGGTTAAAGCTGCAATAGGGAAGTGTGAGATGCTATATTTCCTTAAGATAATAAAATAGCAACACATCGTTTGGGGAAATCTCTCCTACATTCAAGGTGCTTCACTTGGCTGTGCATGCAAAAGGTGATGGAAGTAGTTGTGTGAGGAATGACAAAAGAGAGCATGGAGGAGAAGTTCAAATCCTACATACTATTGCTGTGTGAAATGGACATAACTGTCAGAGAGTTACAACATTGGTTGCAGTCCCTCCAGTCTCATAGACATGCGAGGGGATTGGATTTCAAACACTAGTGAATGATCTGACAAGTACTTGCAGACAAAAGCCATTTGGACTGTGCATTAAAAGGAAATTCAGGATTACTCTGGATAACTCAATGTAACCATTGTTCTATATAGCCGAGCAACTACTCAGGAAACTCAATCCCAAACTTCAGCATAAACACAGATCAACACAGTAAGTGTTTAATCTAAGAAGAAGAAAAACAACTACAGTAGCTATAAGCGCTTAGCAAAGAGGGTTTTTCACTTTATGCATTCCAGGCAATTGAGGACTTCCCTTTAGGTAACTGCAATTATATGGTGAGACTCTACTCAACAGTAGTTCATTTTATGTATAGACTACATTCACACTGCAATTCTTTGAAAGTACTAAAGATCCCTCATGTCAGTGATTTCAAGTCCTACAGTCTGCGTGGTTTTGAAGAGAGTGATTATACCAACACTCACTAGGTATTTTGCAACTTAAACGAAAAACTTGAGAAGTGAGAAGTGAAACTACTTTTGGGGTTGAGCTGCTGGAGCAGCTGGAAGGCTGTATGTTCCAAGGTTCATGTAACAGGAAAATAAAAACGGTACTTCCCCATTTTTATGCCATATGTAATTTCATACTTAATAAAAATAAATAAACGTCTGCTACAGAGGTGGATAGTGGAGTTATAATTCATAACATGGTGAGAGGTTGGTAATGATGGGTCTTACTGTTTTAAAATGTCTTCCTGTGTGATGAAACAGGATCACTGTTAAGGTCATTTAACTGACTAGCAACTCATAATTTCTTCAGAAAACTATATTGATACCACAGCATCTTTACTTCCTCATTCTGATAATGACACATTGTGACTGTTTCCTGTTTTATTATCATAAGCGTTACAGGCAGCCAAAGACCTCTTAAGAATGATCAAAGTAAATTACCTTTTGAACCTTTATCACAGGGTTATTTTTTAATTACGAAAACATTATGTTGATTCTTTAGATCTATATGAAAATATTTTTGCTGTGGTCATTACTGGTTTGATCAGTGGGATAACCACATTATCAACATGGCAACCAAGTTCAAGACTTAGGGCCATATCAGATGATGAAATGAGGCTGCAGACCACATGCTTGATTTCAAGTGGAGGGCGGTGGGGTGTTTTTGACATTTTCAGTTACTCTCTGCACGTCTGTGATGTGCCGCCAGGCTGGTTTCTCTGAGGGGAAATATCAGCAGGCTCGAAGAACATCCAGCAAAGAGGCCCAGTGTTATTCTTTCTGCCCTACAGAGTGGCAGAGACAAGTTAAATATCTACCCATAAATTTGACCCGGTGTAGGTCAGGCTGCTGGCTGAGCATCAGTAGGGTGTACCTTGCATGTGCCAGGAAGCCAAGGTCCCGTTACCACAGAACTGCTCATATATCTGACTCTTCACATCATTCTGACTCACTCACCCCATGGTCACTGCACCTGAAATTGACATTATGAAAGTGTATTTTAAAATGGAACCAAAATGCTGAAACAGCAGTGTTTCAACATCCAGTCATTGTCAAAATCATATTGATACATTTGTGCCATTAGGGCAAACAGATATAGCTGGTGCTGATAGCAGTAAACCCTGAAAAGTTGCTACTTGAGCATGCTGACCCTGACTAATGTCGACTCATATTTGTTTGCCTTTATTCTCCCTAGTAATGGAAAGAAAATTTACAAAAAAAATTAAAAGACTGAATTGTCATATCAGCCATACTGGCTTTGCATTTAATTTCTGAATGAGTTTTGGCTTTATTGTTTTGTTTCGCCTTAACCAGCCAGTGGGAGATTTAGTCTATCTGCCAATATCAGTTTTATTGTAGCAGTTAGTAGTGGTAGTTAAACTAAGGGTTGTACACAATTAAATACATATCCATAATTAAGAGGTGTAACTGTATAGCCACAATAATCTCATCAAAACTTACTGCCATTTTTAATGGGTGTAGCAAAATATCTATACAATATACGTGCTGAGCATTAACTACCTGGATTGCAAAGCTCCATTAAGCTTACTGTTGCCCCGACCTTATCAGTTAGCAACCAATAAACATATCGTATACCATATTTGAGTAATAGAACAAATGGGAGATAAGGGTGACTGTTTAGGGGTCTAAGGCTTTGTTTGTCAGCTTTGGTTACATTAAAGTTGCTGTTTTAGTTTTGCTTGGATGTAATCCATATGCTTATTGTGATTATGGGAAAAATGTACATCTTGTATGCAAAGCTATTAGCTTTTACTAGTAACTGAGAACTGAGATTAATGTGTGGGAGAAAAGCATATTTTCATTGTGAATTTCCATTTTTAAAAAATTCCCAAAACCTGAAACCCAAAAACAATAATGGTTGAAAACCATATTCAAATAGGTCATTGTACTGGAGAAGTCTAAGTAACTTTCCACCTCTCATCACAGAAGTTTAATTTATCTTTTGGCTTTAGTATATATGAAAACACTACACTAATCATTCAGCACATTTCATTGGCTTGGTAACCCATCTCCGATTTGCAGGGTTTTTTGTTGACACACCCGCCATCACAATCATGACGAGGCACATGGTGACGGGGTTGTGTCAAATTTATTCAAACCAAGTTGACAAACAGTCACAGTCCAGATTATACACTTTCAGAAGGAAGCAAGGACTGGGAACTATTTTAGCCAATGCAAAACCACACATTTCATACACATTTCTTCCAAGAGCGTAACATAATCTCACATCCCACTGGCAAAATTAATGTTTATGGGTATTTTAATGGGCTACCTCAGACCCAAGTTTTTTAAAATTATGCCAGCACTACCAGAGCTTGTGAAATGATTTCAGAGCTATAAAGGAAGCGTTATGTTCTCCCACCTTCACTATAACTGAGAGCAGCTCTCTTCAACAAGTCATGTGAGTTATGGCAATGATGAAGAAGCCTCATCACTGAACTTTAAGTAAATCAATACTGATGTTTCTACAGTACAGTCATTAAAAAATTTCGAAAATGTTCACTGAACACATTCAGTGCGATGAACATTCCACAGTTTTTACTACTGGGAAACAAAAGGTACTATGCTGTCCATTTTTAAATACATTTAAAGATGGACAGCATAGTAAATTTATAGCCTTATATGAGGAATACTCACAGGTTCATTATTCAGTACTTCTAATGCTTAAAAGACACATTGGCATGTCTCTGGAATAAACCTAGACCTTAAGGCTTGCTCAGTTCCTTAGAGGTGAAAACAGGAAAAAAACAAAACTGTTGCAAATGCTCTGCATACAGCCAGAAGATCTTATGTGTTTGGCACAGATAATAGATTCGGCAGAGGCCTAAAACTGAGGCCTGGATCTGGCGCACACCCAGACCACTGCTTCAAGGTCGCAACACAAACTGAGCCATATTTTTACTCCACTTCATCCACAACAGACAATTAGCACGCTAAGTTAATAACTACTGTTTCATTGTCTCTGTTCACAGTGGGTGACACACTTATTTGCAACACTTGACTTGCGAGGATTCAGACAATTGCCCCAGTCAATGAAAAAAAAATTACATTTTAAAGTTCAAGTTATAAGGTGAGCAAGTGTTAAATGTGTATTTAAATTTTAACAACCACATTTAATTCCTTACTAAGATAGAACAGACCACAAATATTTTGGGGAAAAATAGAAATAAAAAATGAAAATTTATTTTCTAAAAAAAACAAAAAAACAAAACAAAACCCCAAAACACATTCAAATAGTAAAATAAAATAGGATCAAAAATTAACCACAAAAATGTTCCTCCCAGTTCAACAAGCAGTTTGGTATCAAATGAAATGCACATCAACAGAAGGCTATTGTGAGTGACTCATTTGACGCCATTGAAGCCAAAAATGTAAAAAAAAAAAAAAAGCCACATGGCAGAGAACAGTCAGCAAGTTCGGGTATGCACTCAACACTGATCAAGACGAAGAACTGCTCCTGACTATGAAAGTATTTGCACTTGTTAGTAGATAGGGGGGAAGTAAAACTGGGCTACTAGTCATAACAGGAATCATTCATTTTAATCACCAAGTACAGGACACAAGAGTTTTTTCTTGATGTCACTGGTGCTGAGCCATTTTGAAAATGTTCAGACTTTCACTGACAACAGAATGAGGCACAGTTCCTTCTGTTCTTACCCTTATGAACATCTTCAGTTGTTGTGCAATTAATGTAAAGATAACAAATCTAAAATTGCTTTAGGCCTTTTGTTTTCACCACTCTAAATACTGAATAGGCAATAAACAATTAGGGGGAAGAATATCAAATCCCCCTCACTTCATCCCTTATAGTGTTGCTCCCACTGCCAAGAATTATTGCACAGTATAAAACCAACTGAAAAAAGTAAAGCCTTTTATTAAAACCACAATTACATGATTGATCTCTCATAAAAGCACCAAAACATGGCAACGCATCAAGTTATACACAACATTATATCAGCAAAGTCGTACTCGCGTTCACAATACATTGTGTGCAGAAGTGTCTGCACAGCACTCTAACAATCATGCTTTCAAATGTCTCCAACGTTCAGACATGGTTAAAACCGCGGCAAACTCAGATTGGACACATGAAACTCCACTGATCTGACTGTAGAGGTCAACAAACATGCAATACTTATACTACTTCAACAACTGTGGATTTATGCTTTACAATGAAACAGGAAGCACTTCAACAACAACAATCAGCAATGACTACAGTTTTGAGCTACATGTACTGTACATGTATTTCCATTTTCTGCCACTTTGTACTTCTACTCCACAACTTCACAATCAGTTTACCAAACTACTGTTTAATCTGTAGATATACTGGTAACAACTAACCAACCATGTTAAGTAGTTTATTTAAATATTAAAGTAGCAGCATGATAAATATTACAAATTTTCATTCGGTTGGATACTTTAGTTTTGAGAGAGGGCTTTCGTTTCACCACCGCTAGCGCACTTATACTTGTACTATAACTGCGGGCACAAACTAAAAACAAAATGGCGACATATCATGGACGGTTGGTGCTCACCGTCTATCGGCCCGCTGGAGATGGAAACGAGCGGAGAAGAGGCGGTTGAATGGGCTTGTAGTCCAACATTAGCATATGCTGCTAACTTCCCTTGGTGAAAAGAGTAAATGTAGTCTTCTGTAAATATAATCCATGGTAAATATTCCTCTCCGTGACCCTCTGCAGTGAGGCTGATGGAGGAGCTGTCACACCTGCTGACATCCGGGACACTCATCCAATCAGAGTCTTGATTGGTCACTTTGCTTTTGGTGTTCAACTATGTGCCTGATTCAAATGTTTCAAATATTTAGATATATCTTTAAATACACTCAAAAACATTTTCTGCTATCGTGCTGATTTTGCCATAAAATCAACATAAAATAATAAAATGTATTAATTTTCAGCAGATGTTCACCTCTTAACTATGTGGACAAAAAACAGGCTTTAAAGCTTGACTGGGTGATTCACTTGGACCTTTTTAAATCAACTAGGCTACCTTCTGTTTTGTTTTATTTAGTTTAAGTGTGACTCTGTATTAAACTCTGCCATAACTCAATTTATTTATTTTAAATCTATGTGTGCAGGGGCGAATAGCATTAACCAAGCATGACATACCACAGCGTTTATAGCCTAAGTGTTTTGCAATGCCTCCATAAACTGTGAAAATAATTCTTGGGCTGCATATAAACAAAATGGGCACATGTGGGGCCATGTACTCTTCTTAAACACTATACAGTCATTCAAACTGCCTTGGAAGTCATTGGAAGTTATCAAGTTTTACTGCACTGACTAAATAGTTTCAGTGATTCATAGACACTGCATTTTACTCTCTATGAACAGGAAAAAAATCTGACCATCTTGCTACAAGAACATTAGGGCAAATGGAAAATGCAGATATTCATTGTTTTTTAGAACTCCCCACCAACTCTTTTCCAAGGGATGTTTTTATGAAGACATTTCATAAGGACATGGGATGTGTGTAGGCAGCTGTGTGTTCAGAAAATCTTTTCCTCCTGACCTCCCTCAGGTTGACCATGACCTTGTTTGAAGGGTTAAAGGCAGAGAACCCCCTTGTAGTTGGGGAGATGAAATGTAGCGTCAACTTAAATGGATGTGTGTGTACTGCTGCACCCCGTGTGAGAGGATCTGGGAGCCCTTTATCACCTTCCCGAGCTGTTGAGCAAAAATAATGCCCCCTCTGTTATCCTCATTACCGATGCAGTGAGCAAGTCTGAGGGGATATCCTGTTGGCGAAGTGAACACATTCATCCTGCTTGCAGCCGTTTTGGTGACACAAGATTTACAAAATGTTCCACCCGCCTCCACTTACCTTTTTACAATACTCTGTATATAGAGTAATGGTCCTTGGATCCGCTGTTATTTCAGAAAACAGGGGATTCTCTAAATGGTGCCAACTTGAGCAGGGTTAGCACAGAGACCAACACCACCACGGCTGTTCTCACTTACTTTGACAGCCAGGATTTGAAGTGCTTTTTGTAACCAGAGCAAAATATTCAGAGCTTAATTTAAACCTATTTATGACCCTTGTAAAATATATGTTCACTATGAGTTTCATGTTTTCAGAAAATTAAACACCCCAGTTTGGGTTGAGGAAATTCTGTGACCTCTTCTATGACTTTATGGTACAAAACATGATACAGAAGCCTTTGAAAAAAAAAAAAACCTTTCTCCTGCAAAATGTTTACTTTATATGTGGGATTTTAACCTTATAACAATAATACATTTTTCACCTCTAAAGTTGAGCCATATAAAAAAAATTAAGTAGCCTTAAAATGAAGTGAACGGCCTGTATACTTCAATGTGAAGGGTAGGTTTAGAAAGCAGATTACTCAATATCCAACTCAATGACTTAAGCAAAGTTATAAAACCACTATGAAACAATTCTGTGGGCTGGGTAAGGAGGAACCATTAAGTAGTTGAAGTAATTCAAAACATCCACTAACCATAATGCACAGTGTGGTTTCTGATTTCTGGAAAAGTGAAGTACTTAAAAACAATCGGATTTGAAAAATTTCATCCTCCTCTTCATTCCTTCCTTCTCTGTGGCGGCAATCTCCACCGTGGGACAAAAATATTGCAATAAATGCAGAGTGAATTTCATTTTTTTTTCTGTAATATGGAGCTGTATCCTGCTATCACAGCTTGTCCCTTTTGTCTGACCCAAACCACGTTTGTGGTGAAGCTCCTGTCATACCAGCAAAAGCAATGACATTAACATCAGAAACCAAAGGAAGCCCAGTTGCAGGCCACCCAGGTTTTTCAGGGGTCTGGAGAGCCAGGGAAAGTATATCTTGGACAAGTCACTGGACTACCCTTGCATTTCCTATTATTAATTTTACGCAGGCGACCAACCCTGTTCTGTAAATCATACCTGTGGTTAAAGAAGGGCCAATGGGTCTCCTCTTTCTCTTCTCTCTAATTCATGATGAGTTCTGTTCATTGTCTGTCTCTCTCTCCGCCTGTCTTCTTATCTGTCTCTAAGAGATTAAGCTTGTCCCTTACAATACAACACATACTAATGATACAACCCTGAGATGTTGCTGAGATTCAAGCTTATGACATTTTGGTTCAGAATGAAAGCAGTCTGGACAATTTAAAAGTGTCTTTTAATCTTTAGTATCATTTTGTTTTTTGGCACATTTGTGTTATTGCAGTATCAGAGCTGTTTAAGAGAGGAAACTGTGGTGAGAACTGGCAACTCATTTCACCCTTTGCCCTTCATCTTAAGTAGAGGAGGCACACAGAGTATTACACTCTCAACTCAATATAACGCAGACACACAGTTTAACAGCAAGGTCAGGGAGGCTGTTATAGACACACTCAAAGGTAGCATTTAATGTATGTATTCATATTTGACATTAATCCAGCAGATATTTTTATTTTGGGAGAAAAGTACAGCATAGGGCAATATATATATATATATATATATATATATATATTCCAATATTTTTTTTTCTTTTTCTTTTGGCTCTGTTAGATTCATGAAGCTTGGAGGAATTTCAAGGCCATGATATTTTTGCCCTCCCAGAGCAGGACTACAGCCAGCCACACAATATATGAGCTTGTCAGTGTAAAAATAAAGTTGATTGAGATAGATATTTGATGCACAAACTTAAGTCTAGCAGTCAGCTATCAATACATGCCCACAGCTTTATGGTTTATGCCAGTAAAAACTGTGTTCCCGCAAAATATTTTACCCATTGTGGGCAATCCTGTCTCAAAATAGAGACTTTCATGCTGACAATCATAAACAGTAGCTTGGACCACAAATGACTAATGCTCCGTCAGAGCTAAATGGATCTGCATTTAAGGCGTCTCCACGCTGTCCACCATTTATAGAAATATGTTGAGCAGAAACCACACAGGGACTATCAGGTACATCTTTTGTTTAATACAGTAAGCCCATTCATTCCTCTTTTTGTTATTGTATGTGCCTTAATCCCATTTGCAAAAATTAGATTTTTATCTCTGTGGTGTGTTAAGTCCTGCCTCACAGAGGGAGGAAGAAACTGCCTGTGAAACCTCAAGTGATATCTGGAGTCATTCATTTTTAAATTTTTTGGCATGATCACCATGAGGATGTGGCAGCTCCCTGTGACGCATTTACTTAACTGGATTCTATCAGAGCACAACGGTGAGGTATAATCAGTGTGGAGCTTCAGGGGATCAAGAGGGATAGTGGGTTGTGCACAAAAATTGTAATTCAAAAAGAAAGCAATTTGAAAAAGACAAGCAAACAACAAATGGTACTTGTAGGTAACCAAGTATATTTACTCAGGAATAGGGGCACAAATTAAAAGAAAAAAAAGTCAGGTCAGTTTGATATTTAGTTTTTTCAGCGTTTGGTCGTCCACTTGAGCCCCAATGTAGACCACCACAGGGATTATTGGATCGTTGTAGCATGTGTTTTTATTCATACACCAACTTTTACAACTCTTTAAAAAATGTTTGTTTTGGTTCTTTGTCAATACTTAAGCCAGCATCTGGCCTATGGAAACAAACTATTTTTTGTAATAAATAATTGATTCAACCTAATAGGGCTTTTCCATGTGATTAATTGTATAATACTTACCTACTTTTACAAAGCATTTTCACAGCAGAGCTTTAACATATAAGAGTTGTTTTTTTTTAATGCAATACATGCAGACAATAAAAATTCTTTCTTTATAACTGAACATATTTCAAATCTTTGTTGACTTAAGTTAAAATGCCAGAGAGGGACCTACAGACGGCCTACAGACAGCCAGTCTCATAAAGATGAGCCTACTTGGAATGTGCCAGTAAATCTGAGCAGTGCAGAGACTCTGTGTGAACATGTTTAGATTTGATGTCATCTGAGTGCATTAGGTAGAATGTAAACACACAGCAGACATTTACTGAAACCAGCCTGCATACTTACTCATGGAACAAACAGGCAGCAATTGCAGAGCTCATGCTAACTTTGAAAGTGACCATCCGTATTATTTTAAACACTATAAAGCTTTTCTTTTTTGGGGGGGTGAATGGACCAACTGTAGTGCTCAAGTCATCATCTCCTTGAAACTCCAGACAGACAGCTGAAGGAATTTTTAAACAAAGCTGAAGAAATCCATCATATCAAAAACGTTTTAGGTTTTATTTGGGCCTCTGGTATCTCTCATCTCTTTTGGAACATGACAGTAATTACTGCCATCAAGGTGCTTGTCTGGAGCCATCAGCCAAGAGTACAGAGACTGCTTCTCCTCAGCTGGTCTGACAAAGACTTCTGACATCACTGTCCCGTTTGTTTTAACAGCCCCTGAAGTATGTAATGGCATTAATTAGAGACAGGCCAGATTTATACTGAGTTGTCACCTGGTCTAATTCATACATTTAGTTAACTGTGACTCGGTGGATCATTTTATAAACAAAGTAACATTTTAGTCTGAGGGAGGAATGTGTGAATAAACTTGAATTGTGATATGGTCAAGAAGGGAGTTCTCCTGCTCTGGCTGAAATTATATCAGTGATACATGGCATCATTTTGAAGACACCAATGATTTTCATGCGTTGTGTTCCATTTTCTCGTCTTGAGGAGAACTCATCAATAGAGTTTGAAAATCTCCTCTGTGAATCAGGGCCATTTTGAAATTATAAAAAAAAAGAAAAACTGCTGCACCAGTTTTATTAAGAATTTTAGCAGAAGGTATTAGTTTAGGAAAGCCTATAAAGAAAGACTATGTTGGGATGCATTATGGGAAATGTAGGACCCAGCTGGTTATTTGTGGCTTTAGTCATACATGGAACTAAGATCCTCTGTGTCTTTAATTTTATAAATGTGTTTTTTGAACTTTAAAAAAACGTTGGTAGAAGCAAACAATGAGATTATTTCATTTGCTTGGAAAGAGAACAAAATGTCCAAACAGATAAGAAGTTTTATTTATCTTCATCAGGATGACTTTGGATCTTCAATGAGACGACATATCGGATGTAGATGTTTAGTTTTTCTCTCTGTGTCTGGCCAACTGGCCGACACTGCCACACTGTTGGAGGTTAAGTAGCTTGCTCAAGGGCACTCTGAAGGTAGCAACACAGGCAGGACAAACCATTAGTCATTTGCTTCCCCTGCCAGATTCTCTTGATCCAGTCCAGAGCTTCAAACTGGCAATGATCCAGTTTCTTCCATACTGACATACAGTAGTGTGAACAAAATCTATGGTTATTTATGTCTTTATGGTTGGATTCATGGATCAGATTACTGACATAAGCAGCATTAATCAACCAGGCCACAAAGATTGAAAACACAAATTTCCCTATGAATATTGAATCAGAAAAGCAATATTATCAATACTAATGATTAGGAATCTCATAATTCAATAACATCATCAGAAACTGACCTTTGTGCTGCAAAAAATAAAATATGTCCTATCAGTGAGATAAAATAGAACCTGATAGAGTTATGTATCATGGAAACTTTTGGTCCAATCCTGCTTAGGATTCATCTGGAAAAACAGATAAAATGAAACACACTTTTTTAACTTTTTATACTACTAAGTAAAGAGATTAATTTAAGTGATAAATGCTGCGTTATTGGTTACAAAAACACCAATAACAAAAATTAATTAATTAATTAATAAAAAAAAACAACAACAAAAACCCCCCCCCAAAAACCCACAGCCTAGCAGGACTTGGGAATGTTTCCCAACAATGTTCCATGAGTGGTGAACTGTGCTCCAGTTTCATGCTTGTTTGACAATGTTGTCACCATTTTTTCCTCTTAAATATGAAACACTAAACACATGTGTAGAAATTATAGCATTTTAACAGCCATTAAATGAAAAGACAAATTGTTTTGCCGCATAAAATGAGTTGATTGATTTGTAGTGCTCATTACTTTGGTGTTACTCTATTCGGTTTCAGGGTATTATGTCTAATGATGTCAACTTTTCCCTCATGTGAATGTGCTCCACCACATATTCCTTCAAAGGAAAATGGTGCAGCTAAATCACATATAAACTCTTTATAATGTTCTAATAAAACATAGGTCCATATAGAGAAAAAAAAAAAAAAACTCTGGAGAGGGAAATGTGCATAAAATCAACAGTCTCCTGTGAAATGAGGAAAGCGACCTCTGGTCCCACAGCTCCTGCCCCACTCCAATTCATCAGCTTCTAGTCTCTACTAAAAGCAGGCTTTACAGCTGGTTGGCACTTGCACTCTAAAATATGTTCTATTGGATGGACATAAGTGTCAATGAGGTGGTATTTCTCAGGCCTCTTGTCTTTCCATTATCACAGGATGTGGAGCTGAGGAGAGAAAGAGAGCAGAGTGGGGAGGACTGAAGCCCTAAAGCATGATTTACTTGACCTTGCAGTGCTGGAACTCACGGCCAGAACCTCATTAATTCCCAGGGTCATTCTGTTCAGACATAAATTGGTTAAAAATCAGAACGTGTGGATGACTTCCAGACATACATGAAGAATTATGAAATCTCTGGCTTTACTCCGCCCTCCCTGACTCTCCGCGTACACACTCCAAACCCGAAACACTTCTAAATCGCTGTATGTAAATCACACAGGTCTGCACGGAGGAGTCGCCTAATCCTGATCGGAGGGAGGAGGCAGATGGAACGTTTTGTGCTTATTAGGCAGCAAATATGGCGTTGTTTTATGTGATTATCCACTGTGAATGATTTTTCACTCCCATCCATTCTGGAGCCTTGGTCTGTCTTTTGTTTGGGAAAAAGGAGGTGGAGGAACAGCAGGGCTGAGAGGGAAGCCCAATAAATTACACTAATGCACACATTTAAAGGGGTTCATATTCCCTCTGGCCTGTTATCAAGACTACTCCAGTGAGAATGTAAACTACCTCTTTCTGTCCCCCTACCCAGGCCCAATATTTAATGTTATCATCCTTTAAAACAACCTCACTGTTTATGTTATCACAAATAAAGGGCAGATTATTTCAACTTTTTCTCACTATTTCATATTGGCTCCAGATTAGTCAGGCAAATAGTTGTCTAATGGTGCTTTAGGGCTCATTAATTCAAGAAGATAGAACCAGAATTGTGTAAACACAGTGAAGTCAGAGCTGGTGAATCACACCTTCAGTTTATAGAGCCCGATAGAGAGGGAGGATACTCTATTTGAGCCCACACAAGGAAAGCCCTGGAAAGGAAAACAAGCATAATCCTGCTGATAAAAGCAGAATTGTTTTAACGTTTATTTGGACACGCAGTGCCTGGCTGGGGTAGATCCTAATGAGACAGCAGCCTGTCCAGAGTGGATTCATCACCCCTGGATCGGGGTTATCACCCTCTGCTGTGCTCCACTACTTTTAATCAGGCTCCTTTCTGGTCACTCCCTATCAGCAGCAGTCCATCTCTAGAGCTGTCAGCATCCATCAGGAGCTGCAGACAGGCGCAGGGAGCACGGCTGAGGAGTACATTAGTAAATTATTGCAGTGCAGTTTTGCGTCTCTGTCATGTTCCGGCGTGCATGTGAAGTGAACACAAGCGTACACAAGTGTGTGTACATGCACTTGCAATGTAGACAGGGAGAGATGAGGCACCAGCAGTCTGGTACATGCAGGAAGAAACCTTGGAGACCTGCAAGTCAACAATATATAAAAGGAACACCTGTAGAATATAAGTCAGAATAAAAACCTTTTAAAAATAGTAATTCAGTTCCTGAATAAATCAGCAGACAGTATGACTAACACCTCCAATCTGGGCCTCACAAACTTACTTCTCTGCATTCATACACTCTGTGTGTGTATGTGTGTGTGCGCTGTCTGATTAGCTTAACCTTAAAAGTGATTTAGTACTGTTGGTTTTACTCACCACCATGACATGACCTCCTCCCACCTCATCAACATGCCCCCCACAACCCCAAACAAGCACATTAAAGTCACAACAGCTTTTCGTCTTGTTTGGTAGTGATGACACATTGTGATTGTGCAGCTCATGGTTGGCATCTTTGTCTGAAAGAATAAATAAAGATATTATAAGCAAGGAAGTAAAATACACAAACCTCAGACACTAAGAGGGGGTCCTTAAATCACTCAGTGCTGATGTTTGGACCAGTTAAGTCAATAATCTGCAGCTTGCCACACTGATAAGTAATATTGCAGGAAGACTCTTTACCATTACTTCCCTGTTGCAGTTTGAGTTTGCTTATGGCAAAAACATCAGTCAGACCATGTGTTCAGACTAACTGGCCCGGGGGGAGAGACAGCCTTAGACATGAAAGAACATTGCGACAAATTGCATTTCACTTAAAATAAATAAAAATAAAGTGTATATATATATATATTCCAGGGTCATAGATGACATGTCAAGGCTACCAACAGAAATGTTTGCAGACGATGTATTATCTGTGTTGTCAGAGTAGGGAAACAGGACCGTGAGAAACTAAATGAGTCCTTCTTGTGGAAGCAAATTTAGACACTTTGGTCAAGTACACAATAGTGGGTAATAAGGCAGTTGAGGGAAGTCTTACCCCACGCTACAAATACTCCCCACTGCAATGTGATTAGATTAGATAACAATGCTTACAGTTCTGCTGGTATAGGGTGGACATCTATTGCTGATAAACAACATATGTGTGGATACATAAATAGATCTCTATTTAAATGCCTTATTACTTTTATTGGACAGCTGATAAACAGGAAACCAGATCCTCATGTGACATGTAACAAGATCCTGTCAGATTTCAGCAGTTGTACAACATACAACTTAATCATTCAACTGATGCGGCTTTTCAACAGTAGTTTTACAACGTAGTCATAAAATACAAATGTCATTTTCACTTGTTTGTGTATTATACACTTTAAACAAATGGACACCAGCTCATAACTATATTTTTTTACTTTTAATCAAGTGGTGTCAGTATTCTCCTGTAAATGTTACTTCAGCAAAAATATAACAGTATAAATTAGAATAGTATATAATATCACAAGAACACTTTTCTGATATTAAGACGTCAGAGATCTGTTGTAATCGGAAACTTTACATTTGCTTTTCTACACTTTACTTTTTAAAATTCATTTATAACACTTATTAGTGGCTTTATTGAGGTCTACTTTAGTGAAATAAATGCTATAATTTATCTGTGACCAATCATCCACTAATAACATTAGACATTTTATAATTTTAGAAGAAGAAATTTTACAACTTCTTCTTCTTTTTTTTCCTTTTTTTTTTTTTTTACAGTCCAAACTAATGAATTTAAATAAATGCCATGTTAATGAAGAAATTAAAACAATTTCTTTCTCTGCTATATTCAGTCCTCAATCATGCTTCTAAATGATCAATTTAAGTCTGACAGTAGTTGGACAGGTGGAGATAAATTAGACATCTTGTTCCTTTGAATAATGGAAAAGCCACAATAAACCTGTTTCAGCTTTAGACGATCACTTCTGTACCCCTGAATTTCCCACATGCAGTAATTACAGGCTGCGTAGCATGTGTCTGTATGTCGTGTGGCCTGTGCTGCATACTGCCAAGGAGCCCTGCATCCCATCACAGACTGTAATGGAAGCCAGATGTCTTTCTGTCTGTTTAAGGCTCATAATCAATAGCCTCACTCAGAGCACCTCTGACTTTCTCTCTCACTCTTTCTCTCTCTCTCTTTCTGACAGCTTGTTATGAGAGTATCTGTGAAGGAATGGTGTGCATGTGCTGGAAGTGTGTCAAGAGTGAGATTAACTAATTGGATTCCCCCACATGAGTTTTTGTTTGGAGGAGGGGGCGGGAGGTGGGGGATTGATGTGGCGAGGTTGCGAGGGAAGGGAAGTGATCGCTCCCTGCAGCCTCAACAAGCTACATGACACTGCTGGCTTGTTCCTCCAGCTCCCAGACATCGACTCTCTGGGACTCCAAGAGTGATGGAGGGAAGGGGATTCCCATGAAAAAAAAAAAAAAAAAGAAAATTCTATCCAAATAAATAACCTGAACGGGCACTCAAAGTAATGTAGTGCATCCCCACTTCCTGTGACTGTTTCCTGCAGTCAGACAGGATCGCTTTATATCTCAATCCATGGGCTTGAGCCGAGGGAAACATTATGAAGTCAGTGCCTTTTTTCAGGGTAAGGGGAAGTAGGGGGGGTCTGTGTACAACACAGGGGGATTGCAGGAAAGGCAGAGGTGTGGTGTTTGGAGTGTGCAGGTCATGACCTTCAACTTGTAATGATCACCTGATAGATGTTGTGAGTCTGAGGTCAACTGGATGTCAGAGAAGAATAAAGGTGGGCAGATATACACAGCATGTATCACACTGTTGTACTGTGGAAAACATTTTGTTTTGCTCACTGATATAGTACCATGTAACACAAAAGCTTTTCTATTTGTGGCTCTCCCCTGTTACCTGGTAGATGCATTAAACAAAAGAAGAGTAGTAATTAATTAAGATAGATAAATATACACAGGGCCACAAAATGTTATTAAAAATTCACCTGAGAGAAAAATAACACTTGCAGTGTTTGGTAGACGTCTAACCTTAGCTTCAGTGCAGCCAAAATAAAATAATAAATAAAAGCAAAGAAGGACAACCTCATTAAAAAGTTATGGGCTTGAACAGAAGCCCTGAAATATGTACCCATTAACAAAACTATATTTTATTCAAGACCCTTTTCACTCAAAACCAGTTTTCCCTTATGTGGGCTTGTATTTGCCTTTTCCCTGTTCCCTCTCTCTCTTCTCTTTCTGTGTGTTATGTGTGGCGTGTGTGTGGCGCTCTGTCCTTGACTCTTTTGGTTCCCTCCTGATCACCAGACATCTGCCTTTCATCACGCTCATCATCCTGCTGTGTATCTAAATCTCACCACAGTGGTAGTTCTTATGCTTCAGGCCTCACAAATGATCTCCGTGAATTGTTTCATTGTGTTTTTTCCCTAGCTAATCATCATTTCTCTGTACTGCAGAATCGTGACTGGTTTACTTGCCTGCCTACCTGTTTGATTTCAAATCTACCATCACCTGCCATTCAAGTCCGTCTGCCCACCGTAAGGCTCTGCTAAGACACAGCAAGCTGTCTGTTAAATGTTAATGTAGACATGTTGACATATTCACAGTGACAACATGAACATGTACAGTATAATGTTACAAATCAAAACTATGAACTACTACTACTAATATGAAATACTACATGAAACATCAGGGAGTAATTAGAATTACTTTTACTTCTTATTTTTACCAGAAACAAGTGTTTCTGTCCGTTGAGGTGTTTTCTCTCTGAATGGGCAAAATTGCAGCTACCAGCAATGATTGCTAATAAGAAAGTGAAAACAACTCCAAGTTGTGGTAAACCAGAAATATCCTTTAAATTTACTCTAAACGACAGCAGAGCATTGACAATCACAAGAACATTTTAGCCCATCAGAAGTCATTTTCCTGATTCAGCTGAACTGGAACTGACTTAGCTAAACACATGAGAGCACAATCCGCTGTCCAAATGCTCGTCATTTAGAACAAGCAGCGCTGTATCTAATGAGGGCCACTGGGAGTGGAGCAGCAGACCTGGGGTTAAGGCCTCTGTACATGTGGAGTGGGAATAACTCCATCTCTCACTGATAAAGACAGCTAGCTCTGGCGACGCTCAGTAAAGTTTTATAGTCAGATATGCACAGATGATTAGGCCAGCTGTGCAGTGTCATATATTCCTAAACAAACCCTGCAGGAACTGAACTCTGACCCCCTGCACATATGGGTTACAGGGCTTGCACTGACACTCTTGTTCATGCATTTAAATATGTGCAAACATTACGCACACATGCATGCACAACAGAACAAGAAAGTCACAGTGCGCTTGCTGACTTGCATGAAAGCTTAGACTATGTGACCCTTGTGAATCCAGTGTAAATTATAACTCTCCGTTAAAAAGCATTAAAGTCAGTCTTTAGAGTGGATTTACTGTCGCTGCACAGATGCAAATAAAGACCTCATTAAGATCTCTCAGTTGAATCGGAATCTGTATGCTAAATCAGTTAAAAGGAAGTGGAGACAAAGGATGTGAAACTGAGTAGCACTTTCTATAAATCACCTGTTGACTCTCACTTGCACGTCTGTCCCCTCTGGTTGCTGTGGTGATGAGCATGTGGCACTTTTTTGATCAAAATTGTTTTGATCGAAGGGGCTGTGTAATACTCAGCAGCCATGAAGGACCCCGCAGTTCTCTCTGCCACAGCTCTGTTTATTTTGGAACAAGAACAAGACAAACCTAAGTGACGTCTTATTTATTTTCCTGCTCTTACCCTCTCCTCCCTTTAACAAGCAGAGTCGTGAGGAAGAATTCCTTGATAATCCATCAGGATCAGTCCAAAGTGTGTGTTCTCTAGAGTGTTGACACCAAACATGCACACGCACACACACACACACACACACACACACACAACATAATGAAGTGTGACCAGGTCTAATGCTACAACATAGTCAGATAATGAGGGGTACTATCAGATAAAAGGGCATAAGCAATGAGCCAAGTGACATTCTTGATTGTGATTGGTCCCTGGGGTGGTCTAAATGCTGCACAATTTTTGCTTCTCTCAAGCCAAATGAAACAATCATGACTTTTAAGTGCTTATAAAAGAACTTTAATGATAAAAATAGCTTTCAGGCTATTTGGGAGGCTGCTTTTTACCCTAATTTCTTGTCATCATTCTCAGTGTTTCCTCAGAGCGTCCTGCACAACTTCACTATCAAAATGCACTTGCACTTATTATTACTGTCATTACTGCACTTTAAAAGTAGATATTTAAGACTCCAACAGGTTGTTTTAATAAATTCTATGAAAGATGAGCCAGCACTCTTCTCTTAATTTGATAACACTTGATTTGATGAGAACATGTTGAGGTGACATGGCTTTCACTGAATGAAGAGGCAACAACCTTAATAGTCATTTGATAACAGCATGAATGACAATGCAATTCTTCTTGTCATTCACTGAGTGGTGTTTCCTTTAAGCTATACTCCATGGAGTGGCATCTGCACGCCTCGATAAGCACCCAAAAGGGGAAATGAATAAACCTCAGACTATACTCAGCAGACTTAACATTTATCTTCAGAGAGGCCATTCAGGTGACACCAGTTACATCACACATCAGGTTCAGACTGTAATGCTGTTTCTGCTGCAGAATGTAAAACAGAACACACACACTGAATCTACAACTTTCCTCATGTTAACTGAGCTTTAGGGCAAGTCTCTGTTAATGGTTTAACTGTGTGGCCGACAACTTCACTGTTTTGTCCACTCTCAATGCTCACACGGTGTCTTTTTTGGTGGCAGCAGGAAACTTTGCATCAGACAGTTGACTGTCTAGCTGCTGAACATCATGGAGCATTTTGCAGCTGAAGAGATTGACGTCTCTCTCTAGAGCCTGACTAATGCAATTTAGTTTACAAAAGTATCACTTTTGGTAAATTACCTCCTGGCATCCAAACAAACACAGAGTAACAAGATCCTGCCAGATTTCAATGAAGCATCTATACAACAATGCCAACAGTCCTGAATGGGCCTATCTGCCATGATATATCCTCACCTGATCCATCAGACTCTCATCATGTAAACCATGATCCTCTGTAACTGCTGGATAACAAAAGTTAGTGCCTGCCCCTCTCCACTCTTATATTAATAGACTTGCTGGGAGTGGTTTAACATGTTGTCTTTGTACACACTCCACATTCCCAACAGGAGCAGCCACAGCTCAGACGCCTTCACACAAAAACATGACCAACCTAAAAGTGTAAAAATTAAACTTGAGAGCAGCTGAAATATTTGTCACTGTACAGTTGTTGACTCAAATTAACATTTTACATTTATTATAATTTCTCAATTTGTTTTCTCTAATTTAGCAAATGTTGCCTCACAACAAGAAGGTTCGGTTCCCAGGCCTGGGGCCTTTCTGTGCAGAGTTTGCATCTCCTCCCCGTGTCTGCATGTGTGAGTGTGAGTGGTTGTTGGTCTCTGTCTGTCTCTGTGTGTTGGCCCTGCGATGGACTAGCGACCTGTCCAGGGTGTACCCCGCCCTCGCCTAATGTGAGCTGCGATTGGCTCCAGCGCCCCCCATGTGGCTGAAATGGAAAAGCGGTAGAAGATGAATGAATGAATGAATAATTTAGCAATCTTAAGCAACTTTTGCAATTTATGGGATACTGAGCCAGTTTTTCTAGTTATGGTCAGTTTAAAGCAGCTGAGGAGTTGAACCACCTCAAAGTTTTTTACATTGTACTTTGTGTATAAACCCATGTGAAGTGTCTCCGCTTTGAAATTTGTACATAAACCATAAAATCTAACCTCATAACATGATATTCTCATCACTGAGAGGAATAATAAGTTCATGTTCCTGAAGGCCTGTCCTGAGGTTGAATATAAGAGCAACTCTCTCATTTGCACGCATATAACGTCAATTCTATCTGATGGTTGGACCCAACATACGGTTAGTTTGAAAGCCACAGGCAGTTCACCCTGGTTTCAGAGAGCAGAGTGAAAATTTGCTGCTGATGACAGGTCATGTGGAATGAAAGTGCTTTTTACATCCTCTCTTTTGTGTTTGCATCTCAGCGGGCAGCCAGAGCTCAGCCATAATCCCCCTCCCACTGTGTACATCACTCAGTGAATTCAGCCTCTATGGAAAAGGGCAGGCGGTCGGACCACTGCCATTTCACAGCCCTAATTAATACCAAACCTCTACACCCTTCACAAATTACAGCATATACCGCACAGCGCTGGCACAAGACAACAGTCTGCAGTCTGCAATAAAACCGTTCCTTCATGGCCACATTAAAAAACAGAGCGGTAGGTCAGAGGACTTTTAGCTTCTAACTGATTACTATTGGCCATCAGCTCTGAGTATGTAGGTAATGTATTATATGAGATGGGTGGTGAAAGAGAGCTTAAGTTGGGCTGGCCAGGTGGCAGTTTCTCTGAGGGATCCTCCACTCTGAGAGCCATCCAAGGACAACCAAGAGAGATTTTGAGTTGGGGGGGGAAAGGAGGGAGGGCTACTGTTCAGGCTGAGAAGGGAGTAACTGGCCACCCAACAGTGCCCCGCTGGCTGTGGTCTGCAGCCAGTGCAGCCGTAGGTAACTCTGGAGCCAAGGTGGAGTGAAAAAGGAAGGGAGGAAACTCAGAAAGAAACCATGAAAAATGTGGAGCATGAAAATGTCTCCCTTGGTTTATGGCAGCGCAGCCTGGCTTCCAAGAGAAACACATCTTTAAATTTAACTTGAGATGTCTTTTTTTTTTTCTTCTTTTTCTTCCACTCCCAACTGCTGGCAAGGAGCTAGTTTTCAAAGCAAGGCCAAGATGCTTGGAAACTGTGACCATGTTAAAAAAGCACTCAATAATGTGGCTTTTTGGAAATGTGGCGACAGCTTCTGTACGACGGGCTCAGCTTTCAGCGTTGGTGAACATGTTTGGTACGTGTGCAGCTGCAGAAAAGTCTACTGCGCAAAAAACTTTAAGGATTTATACACGAACTGAACGTTCATGGAGGAAAAACTTTAAAATACATAATTCAGGTCAATACTCTACAGATTCTTTTGGTTATATTTCAAGTTCATGCACAGTATATTAAACACAAGCTCTCTTGTCAATTAGGTCAATCTGTGTTTCATTCTTTCTCCACTGTAACTTCAGACCCAGCCTTTTTCTAATGCTACTTAAAGAGAAACATACCAACTGTATTTGGAACCAATTGCTCATAAATAAAAGATGTGATCCTGCCTATTCCAATTGGATTAAAATGATGGGGGTGTCTGGAAACATTTTGGCCTCCTATCAAATTAAAGGTTTGCACCATGTAATAATATTTTGCTAGTCTCAGGAGGAAGTTGTCCCTCATGCCGATGATTCAGAGCTCATTTAGGGAAAGCGCATCCAGCTGATCTCATAAATCAGTGTTTGATGGAACAAACATACCTCTGAAGGAAAGACAGCACTGACAATCACTCCTGTAGCTACAACGACTGGATGAAGAGGTCCAATGATGTTGAACACATTTTTTGGGTGTGGAATTTAATGCATATTTAGCCCAAAGCTAACACCTATAAGTGCAGCGGGTGCCGTAAAACTTGAATTTATATCTGTGAGATTAAATCATTTTTGGCAAATAAAGCCAGGGTGTAATTTAGAGATGCATGAAACCGCACTGGAAAGCAAAACCTGCACTTATGGACAAATCTGAGATACTTGTGCTTAGAACATCTTTCACCTTCTTCTACTTTTTGCTTTTACCCCTCTTTATTCGAGAAGGAAGGTTTATTTATTTATTTATCAGTGAAAACCTTTGCTGGAGCGCTCCTCCGCTATTCTTGAGATGTCCACATCACCTTTATCATCACGATCATCATCACGACATTACCGTGTTTATCGGCCCAAAGAGGAAGAGGCAGAGTTACTAAACTAAACTTCTTTCTTTTTGTCAGCTACAGTTTCTCAAGCACTTGTGGAGTTATTTTGTAGCTTTTTTTTTCTTTTTCCAAAACCACCCCCACTTTTTGCAGGCTGTAAGGCCTCCTCTGATACATTACTACAACAGAGTAGAAATTGCCATCAGCCTATCAAACAACTTCACAGATAATACCTCAAAGCAGTGGAGACGTCACAGCTTTTAGTCACGTTAATCCCTCAAGCACTGCAAACAGAAACCCCCTACTCTGCTCTCACACAATTTGTTTTACAGTTACTTTTTCAAAATGTTATATATTGGTGAAATTTGCAAGGCTTGTTTTATGGGTTGCCCTGTCCTGGGGTTGCCAACAGTGACATACAGGACAGCTTTTAATGGAGGCAGAAAGGCCGTCATTAAATACAGGCCAGATGGACTTTCTCCTATCCTGCTCATAAAAGTTTTTAGGACAGTTCGCAAATCAAGGCCCCTCAGTATTATGTTAAACGTTTGAATTGTTATTGTTATTGTACATTTGCAAATACTAAAGTAATTTATTGCTTTTCGAGCATAATTTGAGACTTAACCCACCCCGACATTTAATATGTGAGTATTTAACTGTTAATATTAGGTTGATAAAATAACCAGTTTTTATAGCCTTCAATGGAAACAGGCTATCATAACTCTGGCAATTTTTCACCCAGCAAGAATTAAGGGTGAAGTGAGATGAGTGCCATGTACTTCATAACTGTCACAAGCCAAGTTTGTTTATGACAAACTGTGCTGGAGTTTGGGGCTAAAATATCTGCGGTGTGGAAAAGAAACAAAAGGCAGCAGGTATACTGTATAGCCAGGCAGCAGAGGGGAAAATGAAAAGTGAAATTCAAGATGCTAAGCTAAAATGGAATAACTGCAGCTCTCTAGGGGTCAGTCCTCTTTCTGGAGGGGAGGAAAGTGGACCCTGTAGTAGGGAGGGCTTTGACTTTGCTGACTGAGATATAAAGCTATCTGAAGGCCAGGACTGGAGCACCACATTATAGCACATTTTCCCACTTGCTTGGCAAAGACATCAAAATAAGAAATGAAAATATTTCATGGCTGATTAGTATCTAACAATTTTGCAAAGTAACAAAGTCTATTCACTATTGTAATATTCTAAGGTACTTGAGTTGTTCCATTTTTATGCTACTTTATCACTGTGCAACATAAGATTTCAGAGTGAAATGTTCTTCGCTTGAGTAACTCTCTCGGTCGGGATTTCACATAAAATACATCAGTTCTGCATGATTGTTTCTACCTCTGCTGCCGATGCATTGTAGGTGTTTATGTGTAATAAATACATGATCTGAAATGGCTCTTTACTTTATGCAAACCTTTAACTCGTTCATCTGTTTGAACTTTGGACAAGTTTTGGGAGAAGTAAACAAATCTTTGGCACACATAACAATACCACAGTGTACAAATATTCTGTGACAAGAAAAACTATTACATTCAAAATCTCACTCATCTAAAAACATGCAAGTATAAGCACAAAATTAACTAGGTACTTGATACACAGAATGGTGTATTACAGAATAATTGTAATTAGTGATGATTTTAATGTCCCAGCTGGTTATATTGGGGCTTATGTTCAGTGGATAGTTTATTGTTATAAGTTAGTTTAATGATATAGATACAGTATATGGATATATGATAAAATATTGATGCAGGACACGGAAAATCTTTAGAGTTACTTTAAGTATATTTGTAGCATAATTAAGTGAAAGTTGCATTAAGTGATCATCTTGATAGTCATGTCAGGTATGATGCAGGTATAAAAGCTTTCCGAGTAACTCCAAAATGATTAATGTTTCCCATGCAATAGTCATCAGAGCTCTAAAATACACATAAACAGGTTCATATGTAACTGACTGACAATCTTTATGCTGCCACTACACTGCAGCTAAGTTTGGAAAACACTTCTGGAGAAGTAATCAGTTTTTTTGCACCAAAAATATCGGTGCAATGTTGGGGAACATAACTCTTACATTTATGACGACTACAGCAGAATGAATATTGATCTGTGCTAAGACTCTAGCATGATTTCAGACTTGACAATGAAAATTTTGGCCTTGAGGAGAAGCCAGGGAGGGTTTCCCCAGATTTATGGCTGTCTTATAAAATATAATTACTCTTACAGACACAGACTTAATAGACATGTAAAGGGAGGGAGTGTGTCATGCCTTAGCGACATTAAACATCTTCAGGCGGGTTTATTTGTGCAGCAGTTTGATGATGTGTCCTGCTGCAGCAAAGTGGACTCCTATCCAATAATCTTTGAACAGTCATCGCTGACCATCATGATAAGGCTGATTGGGAAACTGCATTTCAACACTACAGTATCCTCTCAGGTCTGTACGTGAGTGACTTGATTTTCTGCTGAGCCCTGATATGAAATAGAGGAGCTGGTGTGGGGCATCAGAAGATACAGAGGGAGGTCATGAGCAGCACTAGAAAGGGAGGAGATGTTGATGGTATCTTTGTCTGGAAATATAAAATATACTGATCTGGGTCGTCGCTGCTATCTGGAGCCAGTAAATGTACACAAACTATAAACTTCCCTCTTGTTCTCTCGCTTTCAGTGCCGGAGCTCGGCACAAATGAACGTGCTTATAGAAGATGGGTTTAACACGGAGGGAGGATTTAAACAACTTGTCTGCTAACTTTAGTTTTAAATGATAATATATTTTGAATCTTTTTTTTTTGTATTCAGTTATCATTAGTACGCATTAGTCGTAGTGAGCAAAATCTAAACAGTCTAATCTGTTTTATTTAATAATAAGGTAAAATTGAAAAAGCCCGGCTTTTGTATTTAAACATCATTTGCGAATGATTTGTGTTTTATTTTTGTTTTTATTTACTTTCGTGGCTAAACCGCCGTATTTGGACAGAACAGCTGCCAAGTGTTTATTTTGTTGCGTGGACAAATATACGTATGCAAATAAACTGAATTCCTATTTATTTAGCCGATAAATGCAAAATGCAAAAACAAAATAAAAAAGCCACAATTGAATGAAACCCTCTCATATATTATTGATGGCTGAGTTAAACAATGCAGCCCAGCCCCCCCAAAAAAAATAAATTTTTTGATTGAATAAAGTGTGCAAATTCAAAATTGTGCAAAGAGTGCACAGTCATAATAAGAATAAGAAAATAATTTTGCGATTTTTTTTTTAGTAAGAAACATTTTATTTACAATATTTTCAGTGCAAACTATTATTAACAAAATAACACAATTATATATTCAGACAAAAAAAAAACCAAAACAAAAATAAAACTAAAGAAAAACAAACAAACAAACAAACAAACAAAAAAAAGGAACACTGGGTGATGTTCTGAGATCTCATTTATAACGTGAAACGAGTGGTTCATAACCTAAAAATAAAATAAAATTCACAACCTCATACTTCCTTCATGAGGAAAACATTTTGCACACAGAAGCTCCTGAGAGGAAAACGGCATCTATGCTGGATGTGGCCGGAAGCCGGTGGTTTCTGTCATTATAGCCTGACAAAGAAAAAGAAAACAGAGGAGAGAAATTCTGCTAAAATTCACAAATGAATCTGGACAAAGTTCCTCTTGTCTTGGCTAAAATAATGCGTCACGCTGAACTGATTATAGGCCCCCGCCTTGCGGCTCAGTATGTTCCCAGGAATTAGACGGAGACAGGCCTGGAGGTGGTGGTAACAATCGTCTCATTACCTCAATGTTTGGTGCACTGACTCTACTGTTCCAGGTGTTTTCTGCTATCACTGCCGTTCTTCTGTCAATAATAATAATAATAATAATAACAATAATAATAATAATATAATAAACGCCCTCTCATCCTTCCTGACCACACTCTTGCCGCTGCCTTCATATGAGCACCTGAGAGGCCGCTGTGTCTGTGACGGTGGCCGGCGGCGGCGCGCTGCTGGCCGGCGCGCTGCCGCTCATGATCACGCCGGGTTTGTGCTGCTGCGGCTCATTAATGTCCAAGTGTCCGTCAGAGCTGTCCTCCTCCGGGGCCTCGTCGGAGTCGCACTCGCTCCTGCCGTCGCTCTCGCACTCGGACTCCGTCGGCTCTTTGGGCTCTCTGCTGCCGGACTCTGACGCACTCTTGTCCGGCTTCTCGTCCTTCTCCTTGTCCTTCTGCGCCTGGGCCTCTTTGGAGTGTCTCCACTTCATGCGCCTGTTCTGAAACCACACTTTCACCTGCAAACACACACACACCAAAACACGTCAGATTATTTGTGCATGTGTGAGCGCCAATTTAGGAACACACTCTCTGAGCAGAGTTCGTTTATTTTCATACATAAAAAGGATAAAGGGAAATCTTATTATTGGTATTCTTTTCACACACACGACGATTGACCAAAAGGCAAAAACTGCAGATAGCTATTTTTATCCAAGCTTTATTTAACAACTGTCCTAATTAGATTTATGAATGCAAAATGCATTTTTTATAAAGCACCAATAAACAAATATATATCTTTATACAGAATATTATTAATAATGATAATAATAATAGATTTTTTTAGCTATATCATTATGAAATGTTTCTCAATAGAAATAAGTGGCAATGTACAACATGATGAAATGCAAACAAGGTGATACAGCGAGATATGACTTTGGCCTCTCAGCCAATCAGGTCACAGCAGGCAGTTATGATGCAGCCTCTGACTTCAGGAGTCTGGATTACTGGCTGTCAGGTCTTTTATTCATTTTATTTTAACTCTGCATCTGTGAATCCATGTGCTGCTAAAAATGAAAATAAAGGCCCATAATATGAGTTGTTTGCGTGAAAAATTTCGAATGACATGAATGATGCTATAGATCGAAGCACAAAGCCACACATTTCATTCTGCTGTTCATCAAGTCGTCTGTCAGAGGTGAAACTACTATTAAACACTCTGAGGTCACGTCCCCTTTAGTTCCCCTGGATATGTGGGAGTTTAAGCAGCTCAGGCCACACTCAAACTTAAACATGATGTGTTTTCTAAGGGAAGGCGTCAGACTTATAAAAAGTTTTATAAAACAAAATGCAAATAAAAAAAAAAAAAAAAAGGGACAGATTTCCAAAGTCGAGGAGGATGTGTGAGGGAATAACCTCAGTCTTTCTGAAATTTCAACCACTGTGAATTTATTGTTTTATTGAACATTAGCTCCTCTTTTTGTTGTCGCCTTGGGAACAGTTAATCTTTTTGGAGTCCATATTGAAAGAAAATACAGATAGTTAGACTTACTTTATACATAATATCCAACAATAAAACTGAAGGAAACCACACACAGCAAAGGATTAAAATAGAGCTATTTAAAATGGGTGATGGCTAAAGCAAAATCATATTTTCAAGAAATTAAAGAATAATACATTTTCTTGTTTATTAGGCCAGGCCTTTATCCAAGAACATGCCATTTAGCTTCTTGTTCAAACTTTCCTCCTCGACGGGGTTTGGCCAAAACTAAATATTAAAACCTCATACACCCTTGAATAATCTTGAAACATGTGATCCACGGGTAAAAAATAGGTGTTTGTAAGTCCAAATCCACAGCACAGCTTCTTACCTGAGCATCCGTGAGCCCAAGCATTGCAGCTAGCTGCTTTCTGTCTGGCTTGGTGACATACTTCTGTATTTCAAATCTCTTCTCGAGTCCTTTTCTCTGCAGGTTTGAAAACACTGCCCTCGACCACGACCTTTTCCTTTTGTACGTCTGTGGCATTGTGTCTTTTGTGAGGACGGCATATGGACCTAAAAGACATGAAGGGGGGGGGGGGGGGGACATGATGTTAAAAACAAAAGAGTCCAGAAACCAGAGGATCACATAGACTGCAGGTGTCTCACACCTCGGACAGAGAGCAGGACAGGTCAGTCTCCTGTCTGTTACAGTCCTCCATGTGTTGACTACCTGGAAAGGTGTCCTGAAACTGATGCTGGCCTGATTGTCTGCTGCTGCTGCTGCCTAGTGAACTCATCATGGAGGACGCGTCGCTCATCCCGGGGTCTATGGAGGAGAAGTACTGGCTGGCCGGAGGCTGAACGGGGATGTGGATCCCTGACTGACGGTTCGAGCTAACGATGGACGTGAGATCTGTTACAGAGCGAGAGATGATGGGCTTGAGTCAGGAGAGAGTTATCGCAGTGACACACAGGCAGACAACCGCTGAGGCTGCTCTTTAGTGGGGCAAGATGGGCTCGAGCATACAGAGACAGAGAGGTGGGGGGGGGGGGGACCATATTTTACATTAAAAGCCTGGGATTTCCTTGCTGGGATGCTGTTGAACAAACTTCAGCTGCATTGCTGTGTTTGTGGCTGATCCTGACCTTTGACCTCTCTGTGGAGGGGGCAAGAGAGGAAAGGATTTCCCCACAGGACTCTTTAAAGTGCAGCTTATGAGGCTATTTGCGCTCTAACTACTGTGTGAACAAGGCTGCCAGTGTAGTAAACTGGAGAGGATAACTCAGTTTTCAGTGAAACATTAATAGCTGTCTGTTTTGTTGCTTTCAGTTTTCTAACCTTTGTACAGGGGTCTGTCTTGTCTTATGGAACTTCATGTTATTTAAAAAATGATTGAAAAAACACCAGGTCCATACCCTGTTAAATGTTCTCTGACATGGAGATGACTGAATGCGCCACATAACTTTTAGGAAAATGTCAGTGTGATTAAAATCTCTCTCTCACCTCTTAACGACGACTTTTCTTTTCCTTTAGGATCAAAATCTGTCGACAATATCCGGTCAATTCCAAATTTGAGGTCTTTGCTTGAAGGCGGGGGGGCTTGCTGGGAGTTAAATGCAGTCCTGGACACGGAGGTTAGCTGTAGTCCGTGTCTGTGGTAGGGAGACGCCGGACTCATCCTCGGTCCGTACACAGACGGCTCCGGCGCCACGGGGGAAGGGCGCAGCGGAGAGCCGCCGGAGTGGCCCTGCTGCGGCCGGTGGTGGTGGTGTCCCATGTGGACCACGAGTGCCGACGATCCGGGGATGTTCTCCGCATCTCCAGCCTGCAAAATGTCTGCGATGCAAAACGACGGTTTCTTCATGGTATCCACAGCGAAGCCCCCTGCGCAGTACGCGGACCACAGGCTGAAATTTGATGCGTAAAACGGGTTGAGCCCGGCCGTGTACATCCCGCAGTCTGTAACGCGTCTCTTTGGTTTGTCAGGAGATGGTATTAAAGGGAAGGCATGTAAAAAAAAAAAAGGAAGGATGGTTGTACAGTTGTACAGATGACCGTCTGCTTTGCCTTAGTGCCAAAATCGCTCTCCCAACTCTGAAATCCCAACCCTGCTGCTCCACTCTGAAGTTCCTCCGCTGACACTGATTGGTCGCCTTCTGAGCCAATGGCTGTGTCCCATTTTCTCACATCACACCCTTGCAATTTAAGATGATGTGTAACTCTCTCACACACACATACACACACACACATGACTGGGTACGCTTTGGAGCAATTTTGATCTTGAGATGATGGATTGATCACTTAAGGAGACACACACACACACAGGCGCACTGTGCATGACCTCTTATTTTATGTCAAAATGTTCTTTGTGAAATGAAATGATTTCCAACTTCTACACGGTAAACCTTTTAAACCATGGTCTGATCAGTCAGCTTTTCAACACAATAATCGCCTCAAAAACAGACCTGACAATGTGTACAAACAATAATAAAAAAAAAAAAAAAAAACCGCAATAAGAGGCAATAACCCGCAGCAGCACCGGAGAGCGTCTATTAGCTGCGTCTCATCCTGTTTTTGATGGGCTGTGATTCGTGTTAAATGAGCGGATATTCCTGCTAGATTTGCCCCCAAAATAGAACCTGTTTTAGTATTTTAGGATACGACAGAAATCCTTATTTCTTCCGGAGCAGAAAAAAGGGGAGTGGGGGGCTTTATAATGACTGTTAGAACTTCCCTTTTTCAATATTTGTGCAACTTTATCTCGACCTGCAAGTTGCACGGTGACGCAAATCCGTCTCCATGCTCATAATAAACAGAGGAAATCTATTCCCCTCTAAAACCAAAACACAATTAACTTCAGAGGCGATACTTCATCCGCAAGGCCCCTCAAGATTCACACTTTGGTCGCCGGCCAATAAGGTTTTAAATGGAGGATTTAAATTGCTAAAAAAGCAGATTTAAAATGCGTTTTGAGCGTGAGCTGATTGGACTCAGCTGACTCCCAAAAGAACATCTTTTTAATATTTATAATAACAACTGGAGCTTTAAAAAGAAATCTTGTTTGCATGCATTTGTATAAAAATCTGTCAATGAAAATTAACTCTCTCCCCCTTCTGTTTCTGTTTGAACCCGCCCGTCCTTCACGCAAACGCCGCATGTTTGCTCTTGCATGTGTTGAAACAATGGCCTCTGAAGTCCGCATTCATTTAGTCCTGCTTCATGCGGACGGAAGGGCCGATGACCCTGACTGCCTCCTATCATGCTGTTTTCGAGTGACACTTTTCCGGGTTAAAATTAGAAAAGATTTTTTAACGTTTGCCCTCCATCATGCAGTCAAAACAATCCAGGGAAGAGGATGTAGGAGACGCAGCACGCCTCTGGTTATTTCAGGTGCTGATGAGCTTTTCAGTGGGAAGCAGTAAAAAAAACAAAAAAAAAAAACAGCAGCAAACATCTGATCAGCCTTTATACTAACAGGAGTGAGAGGGGGACATATTCATATCATTAACTACATGTTTACTATTTGCTTTTATAGCTATATGTCCTGGTGTACAGGCTACATCATTAGTATGATAGTTATCCAAAATAAATAGTTTGTATATCTTAGATCAGATTAAAAATAGTTCTTTCTATTCCTTTTTAAAATACAGTTTTACAGAATTATTGTTTTTGTTTTTAATCAATGACCAAATAATATAAACAAATGGTAATCTTTTTTTGCCCTTTTATAGAAGCTAAAATAACAATTATTTGGAGCACAAACAGCAAATGTTCATTATTTATCATCATCTTTGATTTTCAAAGTCATATTTTGTTTATGCTGGGGCTAACGCACATCAGCCCTGCACTGCAGCTCTGAGCCCGGCTTTACAAGCAGCTTCAACTTGAACCAAAGTGAATTTATCCTGACAAAAATGAAAGAAGGCAACGCACACTTCCCTGTTCTTATAATTTATAATTTTTTAAAATCAAATTTAAAAGAATTGCAGAGGAGCTGAGCCTTTTTAAACCAAATACTGTATGTAGAGAAAGTTTCCACATTCAGTAATTGTGCCCATGAAAACATCAGACTTAAATCAGTGGCAGCAGACTGTTTTCACCAGGACCAAGCAGTGAATTTTTCATGTTGTTATTGCTTTATAACTGATATTTTTTTCTTTTAATGCACCCAGCTCTTTTTTTTAATGTGTGTTCGTAAAAGGGGAGGGCTACAGCATAAACCTTTCAAGGCACCGAAACCTGCAGCACATGTAATGCACATAAGAATAAATCTGAAACTTTCTTCTGGCTTCACAATATTTTTTTTAAAGACCTGAAAAGGTCTGAAAATTTAATATATATATATAAAGCATGCATTTGATCCACTAATCACTTGTTGAAAAAAAAAAAAAGATTAAACTGAATCATTACTTTTGCAGCCAGAGCCCTGCTGGATGCTATTACTCACCTTTATTTCCCTTTTCCAGAGCTGTCCTCTGTGGACCTGTATAAATGATGGCAGGTGGGATTACTGCCAGTGCCAGCGATTCCTGTCTCTGGTTAAGCGACTGAACGTATTTGAGACTTGAACTTGTCGTTAGAAAGAAAAAGAGAAAGCCGTTAGTATCAATCTTAGAAAATTGTGTGTGCTGGAAACAGAATCTCATCCTGTTGTTGGTTTACATGACTGTGTTGTTCCAGTGTTATTACTTGTCTAACTTGAATAATTTTTTGGCTTGAGTGATTTAGTTGGGGCCTGGTGTCATCATAGTTGCTCCAGAGACATATTTCCCCTCTAAATTTGTGGCTTCATTTCAATGACCTTTAGGCCCCAAATGGGAAAATAAAAAAACAAAAACAAAAACAAACTTTTTTTTCTTGTTCTTTCCTTTCCAATTATAAATAAAATGACCATTCAGATTAGTCTTCTGACTCTTTGGAGGGACCCAAGCCCAGGGCTGGGAACAAGGACCATGATTTTGCAGAAGCAAACCTTTAGAGTATTAAGCTCTAAAACCTTTTCAATTTGACCTTGAATGCTTGATTTTTATTTAGTTTAACTTAGAACAGAGTAAAAGATCAGCGAGTGTACTCCACCACTGTTGGAGTATTTTTAAAAACCAAGTCTGAATAAAAAAAAACTAAAACTAAAACATATTTGGGAACATTTCTCTGATGCAAGAGATGAGATAATCATTTTCCATTAATGACTAACTGTGAACTCCTCCAGAAAAATAAATGACCAATCAACTAAAAATTCCTTAGTCAGATAAAACACTTGTGGCTGATGAGCTGCTAAAGTATCTCAGGAGAGGTCGCAGCAGCTTGTCTTTAAAGATTGCCCTAACTGGACAACACACACTTGGCTAATGAGAGCTTAAACAAACAACATGAAAACAAACTGTCAAAGCGTTTATGACTCATTGTGGATGAAAACAAAGCAGGGCTGCTGTGCACTGCTGGCTACCTGAGGTTTAAAGCGTCTCACCGAGCCTATTGTTGTCGCCTGATTGGTTACTGTGTGTTTTTCAGGAAACCTTATCAGGCAGAGGAAAACTGAATGAGCAGCTCAAACTGCAGCTCTGTTGGATCTGAGGCCACTGGACAGAATTAAATGATTTCCATTATTACACCAAGAATTATTGCTCCCCTCTGGAAGGCTCCAGCTGAAGCCAAGATTACTATTTCTGGCAATGTTTGCCTCAGGAAGGAACTTTCGCAGATTTAATGGGACCTGGGCCATTGTACACAGCCTTCTGTATGGCACTCTGCCATCATTTCCACAGGGAGAGGGGAGAGAAAAAAGAACTGAGGGATGTGTCTAAAGTCAATTCAAAACAAGACTGTCTCGTTTATGTGACCCTGATACATCCAATATATCTCATACACTGAACTCTCTCTGAGGTTGAGATGAACTCAGATGATACCTCATTTGCATGTAGGAGGTGCAATGCCTGACAGTGAGGGGCTGCTTTTGTCATCTGTCTTCTTCTTCTCTGAGTTTTCTTTTGAATGAAACATGACTGTGTGCACGTTTTTCAGTGACACCTAAAACAACTGATAAATATCTTTGTTTCAGACTATAAACCACAAAATGTATGCTTAAGGGAAAATGTACTTTAACTATCAAATGTTAGTCTTTTTTTAACCAGTGTAAGACATTATATGTTTACATTTAAATCTATGCTAAAGTCAGACAACACAGATAAGATTATATTACTTTACATTTTACAATATTTTTTCCTCTTTTTCTAAATTTGCAAATGTTTTCATTTTATAGCAATTAATTTTTATCTTTAAGTGTTTTAATGTTGTGTCATGCTTGTATTTTTTGCAATTTTTAATTTGCAATTCATAATCAGTTTTAATCAGTTTCAGTTTTTTGTGTGTGTGTGTGTGGATTAATAGTGGAGAGGAAGATGTGTGTCTATAATTGTTTCAGAAACCAGAATAGTTAAAACCAAAACCTAAAACCAGCCTTTCAATGGCTCCAGTTTCTTTAATTGCAACTTATTTCCAAATAATTTGTGCAGAGAAAATGCAACTGCTTTTCTTCCTATAATTTTCCAGAATTTTTAGGAGGTAAGTTTTGAAAATGAAGTGGGGTTTGAGTTGACCCTTCGACCTCAGAGACACACTGACAGGTGTCGATTTGTAAACACATTACTGCTTTCTGGAGTGAATAACTTATTATTGATAACCCAAAGGACAAAGAACTTTTCTTGAACTCCACAACAGAATGAATGAGTGTGGAGAATAAATCATATTAGAGTCGTCTGTTTCCTTTTGTGGTAGTTGGGCTTCTCCTCCCAACCCAGCAAAATCCCAGTTTAAAACATTAAGTGGTCATTAGCTGGACATTGGAGTGGTAGACTAATCCCACTCAGCTGAGCCTGCCCTCTGCTGTAAACAACCTAAGGATAAGCTTTTAAATATGACGGTGACTCAGTGCCTTTGAGCAAAACCACAGTTTACATTAAAACAGATTAAAGTCGCCTCTTGTGCGGCAGTTCAGGGCCCTCTACAGCTCCACTGTGTGCAAATGTACACACGGTTAAATCACACATACTGGAAGGTCTGAGCTAAATACTGGAGGAGACTAATGGAACCACAAAAGGTCATAATAACAAACCATTAGGGCCTAATGCTGCTTCTCCAGAAGGACGACAGGCTGCCAGGAGGAGCACAAGAAAAGCAATTTCATACAAAATTCATCTATTTTTCATGCAAGGAGTCAGCTCATTGTTCTAGTTACTGTGATAGTGATAGTGGGTGTGGAGGAGAAATCAGGAATAATTGATTAAATGATGCAGAATATCTTAATATTTTACCCCGCATTGGAGGCCAAATAATTATTTACAGTTTTTTTTGATTCAAGAACAGATAAGGTGACCAAATGAAACTCTTACACATTTACAGACTTAAAATGACGCCAAGCATAAATGTTATTGCAAATGCAGTGAGGACAGTCAGTGTGATGCAGAGCAGAGCATCTCATTCTGCAGCTTCACTTCACAGCTCGGACACATGGACCCGGCTGTTTAACACAGTGGTGGAAAAATAAGACGGAGAACACGATTCATCAGAAACAGGGGTTTCCACTGATACTCCGATATATATATAAATTAATTATCAATTAAATATCAATCTCTCTAAATATCTATCTTTCTGTGTTTCTGTATGTCTGTCTGCCTCTGTATCTTTAGTTTTTCTCGGGGGAGGACAAACTAATAATATCAGGACAAATTTGTCCAGAAAACAGCTACTGGAAGTTTTTCCACGCTGTCCCAGGAGTGTCTTCTTCTGTGGTTTAATTTTCTTAAATTTTTATGATGTATTTAAGGTCAAATGTTAGATATCTCGACCCAGCTGCACCAGAAATTCCTAGTTCCTAGTCTTAGTCCCTAGATATTATGTGTTCTCACTGTAAGGTTGTTGTAATTTAAGTATGACCGCAAAGATACTGCAGGTTTTAGTTCATAAATTAATGTGGTTGAGAATTATTCAGGCCTGCTGATGCTGCTATTCATAGATATTTAGATTAGACAACGTGTAAATGTTTACATTGGAGTCACTCTGGTTTAAGACCTCATTGTTACTGTAATGTGACGTCTTCTTTTCTCCAGTACATTGAAAGGGTCACAGCCCAAAACTAAAACCAGCCTCACAGGACAGAGCTGGCTTTCATTGTTTGGCAAAACGTTGCCATCTAGTGGCCACTTGTGTCCATAAATCTAATTTAAATGACCAAAAACTAGAACTGAATAGATAAATGTTTGATCAGCACTTTCCAACATGTTAAACAGTCCTGAATTCAAATGCTCCAATGAAAACCATTTTTCCTGTTATAGTAAATGAATGTCTTAACTATTTCAATCATGTATACATATACATACAAAAAACAATCTGAACAACATAATTTGATAACAGATCAAAGTTGACTAAAATGTCAACCTTGTATATATGCTGATGAGTTTATAGTAATAACGCACAATTTCGTTTCTGTTATCAATTAATAGCTGCAAACTATTCAATGACATTCAAGTTTAATAATCCATGTGTTCATCTGGTTAATTAACAAAGTGAGTGTGTGTGTGTGTGTGTGTGGTATTACTTCTCTCATGTTCCTGGAGCTGGATGGGATCCTGTGCACAGACCTCTGGGGACTCCTGGGTTTAACCTTTGACCTCCACTAAAGTGTGAGAAGGGTCTTCAGGGAGGATGTTGGGCTGACTCAGGAAGTGGAGGCAGGTGTCAGCTGCTGGGGTTGGTGACACTGGACCCTCCAACTGGGTTTTCACTTTTTCTCTGCACTTCAACATCAGACGTTTGGCGCATTTTAATTACAAACTGGTCTTATTGTTTCCTGCATAAGCATATATATAATTACTGTGATTTCTTTCTTTACATTCATCTAATGCAAAAAGTCTGAGATCAGAACAGACCTGCTTTGAGAGGCAACATTTACATTATTTAGTGCTTTGATTAATAAAGTGTTTAGTGTATGAAACATGATAATGTGGTTAAAAAAAAAGAAATAAAAAAGATTACCATTAGATTCCCAATAATACGTCTTCAAATGTCTTGTTTTACACACTAAAAGATTCCACATAAATATAATGACGCAGAGCAAAAACTTTTGCTCTCGGATTAGTTTTCTGCAGGTCAGCACAGGAGAGTGAAAATGCCATTGCACCATTTTCATCTTTCACCATTAGTGTGATTTAATAACATTTCCCTTTTTTAAAAAAAATCTTGCTGTACATTACAGCCAGTGCTTCAGCCAACTCAAAAGAGAAGGAGAGGCAGGATTTACTATTCAAGTGCAGATCACGTGATGTATGAGCTCTGACCCGAGGATACATGTCCAATGGTCAGACAGTATATATACAGACATATTCCTGTAAAACTGCTCTTCTGCACACAGTAGATCAATTAAACTGAGGTTACATAAGAAAGTGGTGCTGTGGCTTGACCAGATAACTTAACTCTAGTGCCACAGTCCTCACAATGGAAACACTTTGGCACAACCACATTGCACAATCCGCAGCATAAAAAAAAAACAAAACAAAAAAAACAACTCAACAACATAACACATAGCCTTAAAACAGATTAAAAGACATCAAAATTTTCACCCAAGACACTTTGTACAGATATTAAATCAAAAGCGGAGACACACTGGCAATAAGACATTACTTAAAGATAATTTCCATAAAACATGATCTCACCATAAAGTTCTGTCATTTAACAGTAATTTTTATAAACTTTTGCATTTAGTGACTTAAATTAAAAAAACACTACACAATGATTCAGGTCAAGTTCCAACTTTAAAAATAAAAAATAGGTGAGTATCAGGGTGCAAATGTTGTTGGCTGTCAATTTTTGTTTTTGTTTTCTGAAAGACACAAAAATTCATTACAAAATTAAAGGAATCCCCAAAACCCCATATTGTGATCTAACATCTCACTCTAACAGCCCTCTGTACCGGAGGTTTGACTGTCAGCTGACAGGACTGATATGCCTCTCATGTCAGTACAGCCAATATGAAGTTACCGTCACCCACCAGCTGCTTTGCTTAACATAGCACAAAGACTATACACATGACATGTGACGTAGATGATTATTTCCTGTTTGCTTACTTTGTATAAAAACAGAGGAGGAGGATTACTAACACTCATCCATAAAGTGAAAAAGTGCATTTTCCCAAAATGCTGCACCCCCCCCCCCCCCCCGACTCTTTCACTGACTAAAACATGGTGTGAGGTCAGTTAAAATCTGAGGTTTAAAAAAAAAAATTAACCTAACTAATTAAAAATAGACCATCACTAATGGCATTCATAAAAGGTGCAGTGTCTTTCACAGTCCACTACATTGGGATGCTGAATCTTAGCTATCGTCCCCGTCATGCGCCCTGCCATCATTTATCAGTCTCTCTCTTTCTCCTGGGTTGCCCGCCTCCTCTGAGTTCACCAAATGAGCGCAGCATGGTATCATGGCCAGCAGGGGCCGGTGTAGTCCGTTGTAGAGTGCTGTTCCCAACAGCAGGACCAGGAAGCCCAAAACCTGCAGGGCCTGAAAATGCTCCCATCCCAGCCCCAGGCTCACCAGCCAGATGACCAGTGTACGCAGGCTGTCCAGCACCATGCGAGTGGTGGCGCTGATCTCTTTGGTGACGCTGATCCCTGCGAAGTTGAAGAAGGCGATGCTGACTGTGTTGCCCAGCAGAGCCAGCATGATGAGAGGCTTGTGTCCGATCTGACAGAAGGCATCCAGCGCGTCCTCCAGCACCTGTCGAGGGTTCCCACTGAAATCTCCCACATGAATGAAATACATCGGGATGAGCAGCAGCGACAGGACGACGAAACCAAAGAAACCTGGAAACAAAGAACCAAATTAAACCTTACTGCATGTGCAGTTGAATTATAACCTTTTAAAATCATCCCTTCACCAGCTTTTCTGACCTTTCCAATCAAATTTTTTGATTAAGCCATCTAATTATTCACAAGAAAAACATATTCTGAAAAATAAATCAATAACTTTTGTTGGCATAAATGTTTTATCGCCTTTCTTTTGCAACCCATCTAAATAAAGGACAGCGGAATAATAAATAAGTCAGATGAAAGATAAAACAGGTCAGAATCAGAAATTCTTTTATTGCCTAGAGAAAATTGTGTAACACAGTAATAAAGTGGGCGAAAAAAATTTTGTTGTTGTACACAGAATGTCCTTAAATATCTAAATTATTATTTATACAGGTCTTTTTCTAGTTGAAGAAAGGGGCTCAAATAGACACTTGGATTTGCTTGTCTTTGCTTTTCACTAATTTGTTAAGGGAAATACATCACTCTTTCTTTGGTGCAGATTTAGCCATTTGAAATTTAGTTTTTGAATTAATTTGGCTAAATTCTATTCAGGCTGTGCAAGAAGTTTCAGTATTTGCCCCTCAGCAACCCTGGTACTTCTCACATTATTATTATTATTATAATAGTCCACTGAACTCTACCATGTGCAACTATGTCACCAATCCTTTACAGGTTGTTGTTGTTTTTTTTTTTTAGGGAAAAAAAAAAAATTCTTTTTCAGGTGTCCTATTTCCAGTAAAAAAAAAGTTAAATGTAACTGTAGATGAACAGCTGCTGTACCTTCAGTTCCAACAGCACGAAGAGGGTGAACGTCGTGCTTGTAGACAAACTTTTCTTCCAGGACCATCTGCACTGAAACGATGATCTGAGCCATGATGATCAGAAGGTCTCCTGCAGAACCAAAGAGACAAATGGTCATTTCAGTGCTAATAACAAATTAGACATTAGACAGAATTCTCTATGTAGTTTTCGGCGGTATTTATGCATATATGACAAGCATTAATTGTGTTTCCTCCTATACTTATGTTTTACATCTTACTTGTTTAGCATCCAACATAATGGTTAAACTTTGTTTTGTCAGTTCAACTATTCTGCTGTTACCTTCCAATACCATGGACTGAATACAGTTAAATACAGCAGAAAATAAAGCACATAATAGTTTGTGAAAATCCACCTGACCTGTGATGACATCACTGAGCTTGTGCGAGTCGCCATTGTGGCCACTGAAAAAGTCGGCAAGGCCCACGATCACCAGGCCAAAGATGGTGATGAATATGCCAATCCACTGGCTGGCTAACAAACGGCGCCCCAGAAATGCCACAGAAAGCAAACCAGTGAAGATGATAACTGCTCCACGCAGCATTTGGAAACTGGAAGCACTGGTCATGTTGAGGGCTGGAGACCGAAGGAAAAGAGGTTTTAGTGGGACAGATACACAAGGAACAGAACCTGATGAGTAGAGTTCATTCAGTAGCATTGCCATGAGTTTATTTTTGCCTGCATTATCTCAAAACACAGAGCGACCTTTACAAGACACATAAATCAACATTTGAAACTGCTCTATACAGCTGGAAGCAGCTTTACACAAAGGGATTCTGAAACAAACAACTTTGTTATCTTTTCCTGACGAAAGACAGGAAAAACAAGCAGATAATCTTTATTATCTGGCAGCAACATTGGGATTCTGTATCATTATATTTGTCCTTCAAAGGACAGGCCAGTAGATAACGGTAGTGGTCACTTACCAACATACATGATGGATGTAGCCGTCATGTCACACATGGCAGGAGGGAAGAAGAGCAGAGGGTTGAAGCTCTGGCCTGGGTTCATCTTGGGCTCTGGACTACGTTTATCATGGCAAAGCAAGATGTAAAAGACTGCAAGACAGCTAAACTCACCCAGAAACATACCCACAGCCTGCACAGGCAGAGAGAAACAGACAGGAAACAGATATCAATTTATTTCTTGAGTTTGGTAACAGCAGCAGATAAAGCACTAGATTATCTTGAGACTTGTAAATAAATAGCAGCCATTGTGTTTAAATAAAAAGCCACCAAAGTGTGATCTACATGAGGACAAGCCTCTATAATAACAAAAAAAAGCCCAAATTTGCAGATAATAATAATAAGAAGACAGAATTAAAGCTGGATAGCCATCTTTGTTCAGTGCATTTGTACCTGTACAAATGGGTGAGAGAACTGGTGAGCAGGTTCATCATGACAACCCTTGGCTTTGAAATTATCAGCCCATCTGTCAGAAAGAAGAAGATGCTGTTAGTTTACTGTAATTATGGCTATTGTACAAGCTCAAACCCACTGAAGACACTAAAATGAATAATAGAGGTTGGTTCGGGGAAGAGAGAGGAAAATAAAATTTTCATAAAATTTAATTGATTACCAGAATGAAAGGAGTAGACAAATCAAATGAATAAAAATAATTACAATAATTACTGAAAGACACACCTGTGTAGAAGAGTTCACTCAGGTTACACTTTTTTTATGTCGTCACATAAAATTTGAGCTGTCGCGTAAACTACTACATGTCGAGCTGAGAATTGACATAGTTGCTTGTGAAGTTAACAAGGTGCTTAAGTCTGCATAAACCTTTAAAGTCAGACAGGGAGAGGACGCATGATCGGCATGTGAGCATCCTGTCTGGTTCAAAATGCGTGACAAGGGAAAAATCATTAGCTGATGAGGCAGCACTTCCTGAAATGCTGCAATTTCTGAGCTCATCAGCACACCAAGGAAACTAGAGTGGTCCAAATGTACTATGACCAGCCTCTTGGATTATAGGCCTTTTAATGGTGCACACTTCAATAAAATGAAAAAGGGAACTTGCACCAAAACTACGAAACTGTAAGCTCTGACTGATGTCAGCTGTAGTGTTTTATAACCAGTAAGGCAGCACTGTGACGAGGGAGGTCTCAGGTGTCTGCAGTGAAACTTTACCTTTATGTAGCTGTGCTCTTCTCTTGTCTGACATATTAACACTATCAGTTCATTCAATCTGGGATTCACTGCATTTTCAATTTGGTGTGTGTCAAGCAACAGAAAAACTACCTCATGTGTCATTAGAGAAGTGGAGTAGAGAAGTACAAGAAGCTGAATAAATTGTTGCACTTTAATGGCAAACCTTTTCCAATGCTGACATCTATTTTGATTTAGTGTTGGTGTGCAAAAATAATGAAATATTCTCAGTTTCTCCTACTTAAATATGAACATTTTCTGCTTTTTTTGTTGCTTCATGTAATCGCAAACTGAAAATCTTGCGTTTTAGGATTGTTGGCTGAACTAAACAAGTGACCTGAAGATCTGCCTTTGAGAACTCTAGAGTTGTGATAGATTTCTCATATTTTAAATGCTAAATGATAAATCAATGATCAAAAATATACATGTGCATGAATTAATAAAGACACCAGTGTCAGCTCTAGCATTAGAATATGTGACAACTGCTTTTATTGTCTGAAAAGATTAGACAAAATTGAGTGAGCATTTTAATCTAATTGCTGGAGGAATGGTGGAAAAGCCTGGCTGTCTGGATATCAGCTGTGAGGATTTTCTGCTTTTTCGCAGTTTTAATATCAGTGCAGATTTCTCAGATTAAATAAGTTGATAAAATACATCGAAGCACTTCTGTTTGGGGTCTGAGGAGATGTAATGGGTATGTTTTGGGAAGTTTTACTGTCACCTGATGTACACCTGAGTCATGTCCCATCAACCACCTTTGATTCACACAGACAGATCTTCATATGTTTAACATTATATAGCAGAATACATAGAAGTGAAGTCACTGTTAACATTTAGGCTGAGCTAAGTAGCTAACTAACAGCTACTTCCTAGCAGAAATCCCAGCATGTCTGCTTAATAACACTAAAATATCAGTCGTCAGACAAAAGTAGTTCAGCTAGATCCATGATGAGAGGGTTATTTTAGCCGCTAATAGCTAATAAGCAAAGAAGGGCTTAGCTTTTTAATGACCAATAATGCTAATGTTACCTGCTGATGGCTGTAGTAGCTAAAACTTAACTGCAATTAATTAGCAATTACATACTAGTTTGCCGTTTGTAACGAAATCGAAGTTGACAAAGTACCTGGACTGGTTAGCTAAAGAACAGAGCAAGAAGCAATAAAAGGAAAAGAGAATTTATATTTTGAGAGTTAAACAAAAACAACATCGTCCGCCAACTGTTTTTAGCGTAATTCAATTTAGAGTTAATTCACTTTAGCTAAAAAAAAAACAAAAAAACACAACCACATGACAGTGGCGGATAAACACAATGAAATGGACTCACTTTGCAGATAATGTGTTGATAGAGCCCGTAGTGAGCATAAGTCCCGCCAGGAACAGCTGGTATTTTGTCCAAGCCATGTTGGACGAAGGACAGAAGGACAGAAGGACAGATCAACCAGGAACAGACGACCACCGAGCTGTTTTCTTACAAAGAGAGGCTCGGGTTGTTTTTGCCTTCTCTCTCCGACGGATCCGCTCTGTCTGTAAACGCCACATGACCAGCTCAGAGTCAGCTGACAGCTCTGCAGACAGCACGTCGCTTTACGGCCCGTCGGAAATGAGGTAAGGAGCTGCAAATGAGAAAATAAGGAAACAAATGTAATTATTTAAAAAAAACATAAAAAATAAATATTTAATATATTTTTAAATGAGAATATCAGTTTTAAAATTACAATAAACAGGCTGAAATACATTTTTAACTGAGGCGAAAACGTCATTCTTGAACATGGGGACAGAAAAATACGGAGGAAAGAGTCATTTTCACGATAATCGAAATTTAGTGACTAAGACCATCATCAGAAGCTCCAGAACTAAGTACCACGATTACCATGATTAAAACCCGGGAATTAGCTACTATTTTAAAACTTAAGGTTCCGTCGTTTTAAAGTCTACGCGTTTTGTGAATGGGCTTTTGATTAGATGTTAGAAATGCTGACTGCATTGAAAGCTGGACATTTCATTCTGTACAAACACGACAGTAAATGTAAAAGCCGACATTAAATCATTCAATTACCGTTTGCTAACAAGTGGCTAATTCAAATAAGTTTAAAAGTTGCGTAGTGGTGACATATAAATCATGCGACCGTGGTGTAGTTTTCTTGCAGCCTTAGCCAAGAACTTACATTTGTATATTTGATATTGTTTTGTTTTGCTTTGTTTTTTTTACTCTTTGGCCTTAGTTTTTCACTTCTGTCGATTATATTTGGCTTTGAAAAATCGTAAAAGTGGTATTTGTGTGTAATTATCACGCTAAACTTTTGTTTCTCACAGCTTATATTCTTGTTATATTCTTATTATATTTTCTTTGTCCTTATTTTGGCAATAATCATAACCCTAATACAAAAATCTTAGGCTTTTAGGCTAACAGAAATACCTTTTTCCTACATCATGAAATTTGCATTTGGTTATCGTATTTATCCGAAGCAACATACCAAACCTCTTAAAAAGGAGACACTTAACTTCTTAAGCGTGCGATTTGCTGAATTGGACACGTTAATAACAGTAAAGTGATGCACTATGATGGTTCTGGATCAGGATGAATATCCTTGCTCTGATTTCTATGCTTTACGAGGGGTCTTTAAAGGCAACATGTCAGACATCACGGTTTGACAGCAGGGGGAGTTAAAGACCCGATATGGCCCACCATTATTTGAAAGTGGGGCCACACAAAACTGTCCCCCCCCTCTGTGGCCTCACACTGCCTAAAATTAGAACAGACGCTCAACTTTTTATGAGGATGCTGCCCTCTGGCCCTGTTTGGTTTGTCTGTGTTTTTTTGAAACCCGCATATGAAATATCAACACCCCTATCATATCTATCTATTTTACAGGTTAATCCATCTGTTCCTTATCGAGTAAATGCCATCCTAAGAACCTAAAAGTAAAAAAATCTCATTAAAGAAATAAGTGGCCTATAGTGATATCTTCAACAACCTTAAATCATCTTTGATGCCAGATAAACACAAAAAAAGGAAAAGAAAGTCAAATTAAGATACCACACTCAGATTTACTTTGCCGCAGAAAGAGGTTTATTATGAGCTCTTCTCCTTGTTTCACTCCCCTGGGGTTAAAGTGTGCTAAACAGGACTTTATGTGGCTTCCCAGACCGCTGATGAGAACAAGAGGTCTACAGCTCAGAGACTCTGTGAAGTGTCTCATCTCTCCTCTCACTGCCGACAGCAGTAAAACCTTTTGGGTCCCGCTACTTAACATTTAGCAATCATTATTCTGCTAAGATGCTGTCATAAATGAAATTAAACAGAAACATCAACCAACAACACATTTAATGGTAATTTGGCTTGTAAGATCTCTTGTTCTAGACCAAAATGTTGGTAAATGAATAAACCTGCTCAACACGGCCACCCTTCGCCTTGCAGTTAGTAAAATAAACATCTGCTCAGGCTGGAAGCTACTAAGACTCAAAAAGGGAGCGGGTTCTTTCTGTTTACACATTATTGCTTTGATTTGTGCTAATTCCAGGCTGTATACAGTAGTAGGTTGACTTGGAGTCAACCCAACCCATTCCATTCCTTTCACCACCTGGTCCACCAAGCCTGTCAAACTTTCTCTACAGTGAACCTATTTTTCTTTAAATGTGTCAATGATGGGTCACAAAATCTGTGGCAGTCATAAAAAATTGTGCACTCAGCAGCATTATCATTTCATGCTGAATGGCTTGGAAACATCTAATTGACAGCCAACCTCCAGTGGTGTGAGGTTTGACCTGTCGGCAGGGAAAGGTGACAGACTAACACTTTATGCTATATCTGAGGCCATTGAAATGTCACATGGCAGCTTTGGAGACTGAGGTGTGTGACGGCTTATTAGAGAGCATCATGTGAAAACTGTTCACAGTCCAAACTGAACTGACAGCAGAATCATTCGTGATCACTGCTCAGCAGTGCTCAGCAGTGCATACCGTAGACAGCTATAACTAGTGATAACACTGTGATTCTGAGCTGTTATGTAACATATGCATCTGCACTTTTCAGATCAAAGACCACCTGCTGACAAATCAGTAACAATTTGATTGCAGCTTTTAAGTGTTTGCCATAGTCTGATTATCTCTCATAATGGCTGATTTGTATGAAGTTTGCAGCGCCTCTGTAATTTTTCTTTGTTCCGAAAGTTTATATAACTTTTTTTTTTGGTTGCAATTGTTGACTGCCTTAGATAGTTTTCAAATATGAGCAATGGAACTAAAATCACATTAATGGCAGTGATGACCACTGAACATTCCTGTGCCTTTGCTTTTCAAAGATTGTCCGGTGAAAATTGGAGAGCTGGAGTCATATTGATTAGGAGCAAATAAATTAATCAACCATTAGGATCAGCAGGAACTGATGTTGTGCAATATGATCCAACAGTACACTTTAACATGTAATGAAAAGCAAAAAGAGAAAGAATGAAGACACTGAAATGTTTTATTAGGCATAATTTTCCTGGTTTTTTTTTTCACCTTAAACTTCTTATGATCACTCTGATGCTGTAGGGTTTTGTAACACTCTACCATTTTCATCAGTTCGTACACTAGTTAGTGCAAACAACCGAAATGTTAGATGTTCTAATTTGAAAGCTAAAAATGTAACCTATTGTTGATTTTTGTATTGATTTCTGGGTAATTTTGTCTAATGGGTGATGGCCATTATACTTATTCCCCATTAAGCAATCAAATGAAAGTAATGGAAAAAAGACAAGACAACGTCTGGGGTATGTATCCTCCAAATGAAAAAATAAACCCACCCTTAGGCCTGGGATGGAAACCAAACTTCACATGGAGTCATTCATTTATAGCCTTCAAACAAAGCTCACCTACAGGAATGAACCATAAACACAAGCCTGCACAAATTGTCCATGTGCAGTCTTCACTGTCTGACTGAAAAAGTGCAGGATGTAATGGCATCAACAGTTCTCTCCTTAACCTTTGGAAAACATGTCAACATTTGCCATAAATCATTGTAATAACTGTTATTTCCAACACAAACCAGCGTATTCCTGGAAGCCCTTTGACTGTGCAGACAGTGTTCACGTGTGGAAAGGAAGCCACATCAGTTGGAGACTGAGACAACTAGTGTGGTTGTTGACATACAGTGAGTGCAGAGAGGTGAGACTAGTTAGCTCATGAAAAGGTTGTTGCATACTCTATTTAAAGGTCAGACCTCCTTATCTCCATAACGGATCAAAACATGCAAATTAGACAAGATTCAATAAATAGAGATCGATTTATATATTTGCTTTATTTGGAATATTGTTTGTAGGATTTGTCTTTAGATGGAGCCCCTGCTCTCCAGCCTAACTGCCCCTTCATTTTTTTACCACTCTGTAGTGGATATTTCTATTTATTATGTTTTTCATAGAATTAATCTGTCAGTGTCTAGGATGAATATAATTAAGATGTTGAGTTGCAGAAGCGGGATTATTAATCACTAAGTCATTACTTAAAGCTAACTATTATTCCTTTTTGTCCATTATTTCAGTAATTTCAGAAATAAACAAAATCCACAACTGCCCCACAACCACCGTGATCCACATTGATAGCAAATGGTTTCAGATTTTGTTCATTACGTTTAGCTCACAATTTCACTTGTTAATTAACAATTTGAATTATTTATCCATTACCATTAGCTCCTTATCATTTTAATATATCTATTGGTTTTAGCTAACAATTCCAACTGTAACTTCATTACGTTTAGCTAATTATTTCAACTTTTCTGCTCAGCTCCTTTGCAATCTAATGGGATCCTTATATTCCTTCTAATCATATGGCTTTACTCCTCTGAAGAAGCACCCCCAGGAATCACTTTTCTTTGTTGTATTTTGATGCAATTATATTATTAATAAGAACGATAAGAAAGTACCCATTTTAATGGTTTGTGTAATCACTTAAGATGTTTACATATTGTCTTGTGGTTCAAAATGGTCTTCCCTGAAGAAGTGGCTCACTCACTGGCGAAATTTATATATATATTGATTTACTGGACTGAAATGTATTTCATGAGCTTTGAATACTGGAATAGAATAAGCAGCAGACACCGTGAATTCTCCAGACACAAAGAAAGACTTCCAGTCAGAGTTATTCTCTTTAATACCATTCCTTCCTTTTTGTAAATCATATGTGTGAGTGAAAGGTCAGATTAAAGGGAGCTGAAACAGGAGAGAAGGCCAAATTAGGTTTGCAAAATCTGTAGTCACACTATATATAGATAGAATAGTCACTCACTTTTAGGAACTTTGAAATGTAAATGATTTATTTATTTAGTTGTGGAGGTCAGTAACCCAAGACCATATTTGGCCACAGTAACACAAGGGCAAATTCTCTTTGTGTGAGTGTAAAATCACCATCATTTTCTGGACTTAAAAATCAGCCTCAGTAGAAAGTTGGCTCCTTCCAAAAGACTGGCTAGATTTCAGTGGGGTTTTATGGACAAGCAATAATGGTAAACAGCTTCTTTATAACAAAAACAAAACAGAAACTTGTATGTACAAAACGCTTTACAATCAATTCTTGTGGTAAGGAAATAAAAGCCACAAATCTTGCTTGATTGCATATTTCCGCATCTGTGACGCAATGGTTTGTTATACATTCTTAAAATATGACAAAACCTCTGACGCACAAAAACGTGACCTCTGACCCACTGTCTTTTCTGTCCACTTGTCCTCTCCCTAACTATCATCTACTGTATCAGAGGCACACAAGACATTTGCCGTGATTATGCTTCGGCTGCTGAGTGCTGTCATCGGTTACACAATTACTGTACAATTGGTGGTTGGTGAGCTAGCAGCAGTAACTGGCTTTCTTCAGTCCCCGTTCGGCCTGAATATGCCAAGAAATGCACGTGGATTTCGAGAAATTGCTAAGTATCTCATCCTCACGCGCAATCTGGTAGAGGAAAAGTAAAATGTAAAGTATTACATGAAATGAAAAGAAAATCATCCGTCTCGTCGCTTGGGAATTGCATTTTCTTTGTTTATTACTCACTTGTCTTTCATACTGAGCCCCGGACATAGCATTTTAATCTAATGGGAATTTTGATGAGGTCACACAAAATCATTGGAATATTCTTTCTATGGAGAGATGTAGTGCAGTATGAAGCTGAAATGATTGGGTATACATTTAATTATACAGCATTTCATAGACAAACTCTAAGTTGTTGATTGTATTATTCGGCTCAGATTATATTTGTTAGTTTTGCTGTTGCTACATTGAAAAAAGAGCATAATCCATGCCGCACTCCTAGTTGGTGTCTTACACAAGCGGTGTGTATGGATTTCACAACAATCTCTTCAGCTCATATCTTGGCTGATTATCTAACCTTTGAAGAGCTTCATGACATGGTGGGGGTGTGCGGGTTACGAAGGGCCTGGCAAAATCTCCTGCAGATCTTCTTAGAGGACACCTAATCACAAGTGACACAGGAGCAGCACTGCAGATGTGACATTAATCGTTGCTGAAGTCAGAAACATTTCTAAGGCTTTCAGCGACTCTTTCTAAATTAAAAGGACGCAATTGAAATTGTGCCATGAATGCTGTGATGCATTACCTCATTTCGTGTACATACACCTTAGGCTAAGGTGTAAAGACGAAAAACTGGACTACGCACATCAAGGATTATCTGAATTTGAAGTCAGTCCGATATTTGTGTCAGCACACAGCAGCTTTTTTGTGGATTCTCTGCTGTTCTGGCATGTGTTGCTTGACTTGACATTGATCATGAGGTGTTGATGTCCTTGTACAACGTATATGCGTGCTAATGTATTAGGTGTCACGTCTGAAACTAACATGCGCATGTTGTATTTTTCCTCTCCCAAGTCAAAGACACAGATGGACATAAAAATAAGAAAATAAATAAACCAAAAAACATAAAAAAACAAAGAACTATTTTCTGGCTGTCAGGGAAGAGATAAGGTTCTGAAGTTGACATATGACAGATCCTCCCTGAAGCTCTGTCTACTCTTGTAAAAGGGGGTGTTGCTTTTTTGGATTTGAATTAAATGTGCTGTGACATTGAAGAAAGAAAATGTCTCTGACTGAATGTAAGATCGCTGGGATGGATTGTTTTGTTTTTTGTTTTTTTTACCAAAAAACTGAATGAAGATAATTTCCTTCAGATGAGAGTGTTTCATATGAATACAAGGCTTTCTGCTACAGAGCTGAGACTGCACTGACGCAGGAGCTGCAGGTTTTTTGATGTTTGATGGCTATAAGTCTCTTATTTGATTGTCCCTCTGCAGTGCTATTTTATCAAATCAACCTGGAACACCTCATTAGTCATTTGTTTGTTCTGACCACAGAGTCAGAAGTGATCTAACACCAGATACTTTAATTAGCACATGTATCACATGGTACTACGCATGTAGGCCTCCAAATGCTTTTTTGCCCCCGACTATTTTTTCCATTTTTATGCTTCAGGTTTGTTCTGCTGAGACAAAAGATGGCTTACTTGGCTGAAAACACAGAAGCATTTTCATAGAGTGCGAAAGAACACAGTTTAGTATGAATAAAAGATTATAGAACAAGCAGAAAAGAGAGCAAGGCGGGAAGAAAGACACACACACACACACAAACACACTCTGTTCACTGTTTATTTGGTTGTTCTCTGGTTTGTGCTAATTTCCAGACTTTTAACTCATGTAAATGATTTGCAGTAAAGGAGATTTTAGGTTCTTTGGGACTTTTTGGTGCAGCCTGATTCTGTAAGGAAAAGACTCGTGTATTTAACTGATTTTAATGTTGTAAAAGGGGAATATGTGTCAAAACTAAAAGTTTGCTGCATTATGGCATAATTTCCATCTGCTCTTGATTTAATGCATCACCATAAATCCAGATTGAATGACTATATGAGATGTTTTGAAGCTCCATCCATTTTTGTCAAAAGATTGATCATCCACCCCTGTGTTTTATTCAAACTTATTCTTTTGATAAACTCGTTAGAGGTTCATATTTTTCTTTAAAAACACATCAGTACTTTGCTGTGAAATCAGTTGCATGGCCCTTGGTCTGTTTGTATACACTCTTTCTCTGGCTGGTGTTCCTGCTTGTTCTTGTCTCAGCTGATCAGATGAACATCTTCACAAGCATCAGCAGCTTGTTGGGTAAAAAGCTGGACCTGGTGTCTGAAGCCATGCATGCAGAAGGACTATGGGGGGGGGGGGGGGGGGGGGGTTGGTGGTGGTGCTGCGAGAGCTGTACAAGAGCTGATGGCAGCAGAGCTGGAGGTCACAGTTATGTAACACCACTAATGTCAGACCATCACCTAAGATGAGAACCTCCACAGCATCTTTGTTGTTGGATGCTTTATGCTTTTTTCACTTGGCATCAATAAAAAGCTTATTAACCAGCTTATTATTATGGACTCACTTATCATCAACTTTAATATTACTATTATTATTTAAATAGTGCAATTAAGTCTTATCTATTGCCCTACTCAGCAACTATTTCCTATTGACCTTGATAGGCATGCACACTGCTTTACATGTTTAATAAAACACATGAAGTACTTGCAGATGGATTCATTATGGTTGCTTTTCACATTTCAACAATGACATAAAAAGGAGGAAATCAGGGTTGAATAAGAGAGAAGAGGAGAGAATTAGGAAGTCAGATTCTTATAGTTACCGTACCTGCCATTATGATGAGACTACCAACATTTCATCTGCTGAAAGAGAGAGAGAAAAGCTCCAGGTGGTAGTGGGACAAATTGAAAACGCTGCCAGTCTTTCTTAAGTCTTGGTCTTTAAATGTCACCAAATGAGGAGGGAAGTTAGCTGAGAAACACATATTGAAATTTTACCTCATAATTTTGTCTTACTGTAAAAATGTCCTTTCCCTTAAAAGACTTATAAATTGATTTTAATGTTGCAGAATGGTTTTGCAATCTATTTTTGATATTTGTGGAGCCCATTAAATCTTTAATAAAAACAAATCAAGTACTTAAAACAGTCTATTTATGTATTTAAAATCAGTTTGGGGAAGCAGGGCCTTTCTTGCTCCTGGTTTGAAGTGAATAAAGCTTAAATTCAAGGACAGACGGATAAAGAAAGAGACCAAGACTTTGGGATACATCTCTCTGTGGTGAATGCAAAAAAATCTATGTGATCACAGTACATACTTTACTGTGGTGATCGTGCAAAACCAGATTAGAACTTTAGAACGGCTTTGGAAACTGATGGTAGCTGTTTGTGTACATTGTATCAGTTCTGATTTAGCTTTATTTATACAAGTTTTTAGGGTTAATTAGAGTTTGTGTTGTGTCAACATCTGGTCATCATTGAAATGTTACAGCGCTGCCAACATCAGTCAACTGTCTGTGAGTTTGCTGTCCGCAGACAGTTCAATAGCTAAATGGTTCAATATAAACAATTCAATTTTAGTTCAAACATTTTTGAACATTTTGGGAAATATGCATATCGGCCAGCTGAGAATTGGAAGAGAAACTTTACACCAATCTCATATATAAACAATATGCAAAGCCACAGTCGCCAGCTCTTTGGCTTAGCTTTTGCATAATGACCAGGAGGAAGCAGGTTGTCTGGCTTTTTTCATATCTGTCTGTCACCTCGGAAGCTCTTCATTCACACTTTATTTCTTATTTGAACTCAGTGGAAATTGTCTGGGTTTTTCTTTCTTTTTCTTTGGATTTTCACACATGGAGATATAATGTGTTAATTTATGAGCTGTATGGGTGTTAGTGGGGCTGTGTGATATACTTAGTGTAAGAACATGAAAGTTATATAAATCCTTATGACAAATTTGAGACTTTAAATGTAATAAATTCTTCCCACGAGGTCACACTTACTGGTTTCTAAAGCTTTTGTCTTGTGTCCTTCATCAATGGATGGCACGGATATGGCTTAGGTATTGTAAATTAATTGTTTTGGGTGTTTAATTGTTCAGAGAGAGCCACGTATGAGATTTAAAAGGAGTATGACTTTTTTTGTTGCTTGTCCTGCTGTTTCCAAGGTAAAAAATATTTAAGATATTGAAACTCAAATAAAATTAGTTTATGTCACCGTTCAAAAGTTGAAAGTGAGGGAAAAAAAAGTAGAACAAAAAGAACAGAAAATATTATGTAGTGAGAAATAACAAAAACACAGGAAGACTCAGAGATGGAGAAATTCTCATTTTCAAAGAGGAGGATTGACATGCGGGTTTGTTTGATGGCTGTCATTTTGCTGGTTTCTCTTATTTTTCTTGAGTGATGACAATTAGTTTGACATTTAAGTGTTTCTTTGCTGTCAATCCCAAGAAAGAGAATAAATAAAGTGGATGGGCACTTGAAAGATCAAACACCACACACTGACTGACAAGAAAAAAACAAGACGCAAAAGCGTGCAATTTGTAATTTTGACACATCATTTAGAAAACACCACGTCCTGCTGCCTTTTTCAGGAGAGATGATTTTTAGCACATAAAAAGACATTTCCTCTCCAAGTGATTAACAACAGAGTGGAGCGAGCCATTAATGGCATTCTCAGCTCATGAGATAAAGGTCCTGGCAGACAGGCGTATTTTCAGCTTCCTGTGAAAAATGAGTTGGCTTAATGCAGCACAATGGGTCTGAGATGTGAGAGGAACTGAGCACTGGACGTTCAGAGGTGAAGGCTCTGGAAAGATTAGAAACCCATCACCCACTAAACAACCACCGTCATCCTCGCCACTTTTATTTCTGTGAATATGCTCCGCCACTTCTGAAAAGCGTGAGATTATTCTCAGGGATAATGATAGTATATTCAACAAGTTTAGGAATTATGTGTTGGACATTTTGTAAGAGATAATTTAAGATAAGAGGTAAGAGAAAATTTAAGATGTCAGATCATTAAAATGTCATCCATTCATGAGAAGTGTAGCTTCTCCTCTCCTGCAGGCCCTTTCAGCCTTCTTGTTAATTTACAGAAACTTACGTTCCTTCTTCTCCCACAATCAATAGCCTGATTTGACAGCATACTGATCACTTGGTGTCTTATGGATTTTCCACTTTAAGAAGACAATTTCCGGCTGGATTCTTGTTGTTGTTTTTTTTTCCTCTTCTTTTTTTTTGAGCGTGACGTGTAGCACAAGACATTGCTCCAGGTACTGACTATTCCCGAACTACACAGAAAAACATTTATTCTACGTGGATTTGTTATAGTTTATTATGTCTTATGAAATGAGGAGATATTGTAGTTTGAAATTTGTATTCATACATCATCAACGTTTAGGTGGTGATGAAGAAGATGGATCAGTAAAATAGTTTAATCTAAGCGACCCTTCAGATTGAAATTTTCCTCACTTCATTTTGTAATGCTTGGCTGTTCGAGCATGAAGAACTGCAGCCTGTCAGATGTCATTTGCGTCCTGAAACCCACAAGTCCTTGCATTATTTTGCTGTTGTTTTCTTTATAGTTTAATGGGATTGAAATAGTTATTTTAATGGTACAGAACTAAAGACCTGGCAACTTCATAGGTTAAATAAAATGACATAAACATGCTTTTGATTAAAGACATTACAAAAAAACCCTCACAGGTTTCTCTCAGGACATTTGGGGAGGAGCTGTTTACATCTCACTGTAGTTCATCTTTTGAGGACAAAAATATACAAATGGGATCAGTGCTAGAATTATTGATGAAATGCTGAGAAAATAGAAAAATGCAGAAACCTTTGGAGGATAGTTAAAAACTTTCAGAATGAAGTCTCCTATTTTGATCCTAGATGCATCACTCAGTAGATGGTAATACAGTAGTAGTAATGAAATGCCCCTCATCTCAGCCCTACTCATTCTGTGCCAAAACGCACTATTGGGATGTTATGGAGTTTATAGACAGTTGTCAAATAAGCCTTAAGTTGTTGGTGACCTGCATTGGTAAAAAGACAAGATGGAGAATTCACTGCATGAAGAGAAAAGCAAAAGGTGAAGAAAGCTTTAACGAGGACTTCATTAGCATTGTGTCTACAATAGATAATCACCTAACCTCACGACAAAATTAAATTGAGCTGCATTTATGTATCTCTTTTCTACTCATAATGTCCATGCAAAGGACTGTCACACTGCAAGTCACATTCTCATATATTCATACAGGGCAGCCTTATCACACGTACACTCATACACTGATGATACTTTAGAAGAAATATGGGAGCTTCCAATCATGGATGAACCTCTTTGTACCTTCCATATCTGACCCTCTTGTGTCTTGCAAGTTAATGGCCTGGATGTAATAGTAGACTCGTACAGCCTTTCATTGCTGTAATTGTTGTGTCTTCAAGCCTAAGAGCGTTCCTCTAGCTGTGAAGACTGTCACTCCTCACATATATGGATTTTGAGTGTTTCTGTGTGCTTGTCATGCTCATATAAATCAGACAGACAGATGATGTGAAGGTCAAGATGAATTGTAGAGAAAAATGCAGCTGATGAACTGTGGAGTGTTGCTACAGGTCAGGCTTTCCAGCTGAGTGGTCAAATGCAATGAAGGACATCGGGATCTCAGCTGATTGTCCAGGAACTTTTTCCTTGGAAGTGGAGTGGAAGAGTTTATGGTTTGCAGCTATAAAGGTGTGAATGTGAGAGTTATATAATAAATATCATAAATGGGCGAATAAACTCATAGAGTCACCTCATCCTAACTTTGGTTGCGTAATGAGGCCTGTGTGAAAAGTTGGCCATGATGAAAGCAGTGGTGACAAGTCAAATGATTTGTGGTTCCCTTGTCCGAACCGGCCAGCTCACATGTTAGGTGTGTGTTCTTCTATTCAAATTGTGTTGATCTAACAATTTATTTAATAATTCAGCATATTTCATAAAAGCAGTTGAAAAAGCAGGTTGATGAAGCATAAAACTAAACTTGGATGAAAACAGGCTGTAGAACCCAAAGCATACGTGTGTCTGACTTGAAAACATGTGAATAGTGGAAAACATATTAGGTTGACAAAATGATGACTTCTTGGATGAAACAAAGCCAAAAATATCTGTCAGCTTAATGTGCATGTTCATATTACAGATATTGGAAGGTATGATGGCTTATAAAGTAATTCTGTACTTTTGGAGCAATTAAATTAAAAATACTCTTTCACTGGTTTGTGAAAAGACAAACCAATGTATTATGTAATATACACCATGAAATAGTAGATTACATAATACAACATTATTCATCTACCATATAATGATGTCATATTAATAAACATATGTTTGACCAAAAATAACAAGAACAGCAGCCAACACTTAAAAGACTTATTGTTTTAAATTAAACCATATTTTATTATTGTTAAAGAAAAAAAAAACATTTTAAATGTGTAGCCTCACACATAGCAAACCACTACCCCTCCATCAGTCACTGAGAAATGCTGAGCAACATTAACAGGCATACTGCAGCCAATGAAAAATGTTCCAGTAGGAAAAAAAAAAAAAAGATGAAAATGTGACTGAAATTATTTTGGTGTGACTAAAATGTATAGACATTTTAAAGTGAGACAAAAAAAATGTAATGAAATGATGATTCAGTAAGAGTACTTTATAGGACTGAAATATAAACAGAATAAACGCTGCATAAAGACCTCAGTTGGCTGAATCAAGTGTGTTGTTTGGGGGTTGAAGCAAATATCCCCAAAGTGCATGAGGTGCAAACTCTGAAGCCATTTTAGAGTGAGGTTTACTGCTATTATTCTGACTCCTCCACAACACAGTATTAATTCAAATATCTCAGACTAACAACAGAAGCAAAAATTCATCTGGGGCTATAATTTCCATAACAAAACACAAAGTGATTCCATTAAAAAAATAAAATAGAATAGTGCACTGAATTCCAGTGTACTAAAGCATATACATCGGTCTCTAAGGTGCAGCAGTGAGTAAGGTGCGACTTTCTACGATGCACAAAGTGAGCTTACATTGCTCTAAGTTAATCAGAATATAGTTGTGCTATATGAAAACATATGACAAGCAACAAGTACATAAAATAGTTTGATACACAAAAAGAAACAATGGAAAAGAAATCCATCCGTCAGGTCTGAAAGGAGCAGCAGGGAGGACTAGTGGTTAAAAACACTGTCACAGGTTTCCATCCCTGCAACAACCGCAGCGGGTTCCCTTCTTGAGCAGGAGATTTAGGCTGAATCTGCTTGATCTCATTGCTCATTCTGAAGTGAACACATAGAGCCGATCAGAAAGTTTGGCTTGAACATAAACATTAAGTTACAGACACACAGGAAAGGACACCGAGATCATTATTTAAAAACTTTCACTGAAAAAATAGGTTTTCCCTCAATAACACCTACTAGTGAAGTGTTCGGCTATATACACGTTTTTGAAGTGAGTATAATACTTACAACCAAAGATTCCTTGTGGAAAAAGTGGATTTCATTCCATTCAATAAAATATTTCTTAGAGGGGCAACATATACAATTTAATACATCCCAATCCCACTTAAAAACATCTCACAGTGTATTTTGTCCCTTTTCATATAAGAACATTAAATTCTGTCTTACGAACAAAGAAATGGCTGAATTTAATATTATTATTTTTAATATTTAGAATTCTGAAGTGCAGAGAGCTGAACAGGTCTTTTTTTCCACTCCCTATTTCTAACAGAAACTGTTTGCAGAGTTTTGGTAACTGATGGTTCTTGAACAACCATTAGCGTCATTCCTCTGTGGGATCAGTATCGATGTTAGTCCTAAATGGTTTGTGCTTAGCTAATGGAAGTTAAATATGTGGCTGGAGCCTGGAGACCAGGCCCTTCAGTGCCAGAACGAGGCAAAGTTCAGGAGTACTGAATTTCTGTTGGATTGGAGTTATGTTCCCTGATGTCCGCAGCTAGTCTAGTACCACAGTAGGAGGGCCTTCCTCTCCCACATGGACACGAGTGGGACTTGACCCTTAAATATGAAGTTCTCCCTGGTTCAAATGGAGCTTCTGCGTTTATTGAGTCTTCTGTAGGTGTTGATGCTGTGCAGACCTGTGGAAACTGAACTGATGCCCAAGTGACGCTGCAGACTGCACACACAGCCGTTGGAGTGAAAGGGGTTGGAAAAAGCCTCTCCCTGCTCCATGTAGGTGTCTGAGGTGGAGAGGTCACGTGAGATGATCATGGGTATGGAGTATTGCAGTTTCTCTCTACTCTTGTACCAAAGGCAGGAGCACATGGACTGGAAGTGGAGCACCTCGGCATAGACGTTACGTAGGCCACGGCTTGCTGCTCCTCCGCCGCTGCCTCCCACTGCGTTCCCTCCGCCACAGCCAGGTGGCGTGGAGGAGGGGGAGGCCGGGTCTACAGAGCAATTAACGTGCCCGCCCACCTGACCGTTATGAGCGAGGAGAGCCCTCTGCTCTGCATCCCTCTTCTCGTCCTCTGCATTCATGGTCATGAAGCGCAGCACTGCCAAGTTGAGGAAGGCTCCGATCACAGCCAGACCTGTCAGGATGTAGATGAAGCTGAAAGCCACGTACTCTGGCTTGTTCTGCAGGGCGTGATCGTTCTGCAGTGCCACATAGTCCCCAAAGCCAATGGTGGTAAGCGTGATGAAGCAGTAGTAGTAGGCATGGAAAAAGCTCCATCGTTCAAAGTGGGAGAAGGCCAGCGCCCCAACGCACAGTGTGCTCATGCAGGATATGAAACCGATGGTCACCATGTTGACCATGGAAACCTCAGTGTGCCTCATTCCAAGGCACTTTTTCAGGCGGTGGAGCAGATACCTGACAAAGGTGTTGATCCGCTCACCCACGCTCTGGAACATGACCAAGGTGAGAGGGATGCCCAGGAGTGCGTAGAGCATACAGAACACCTTCCCTCCATCTGTGCTGGGGGCTGCGTGGCCATATCCTGAAGGAAAGAGGGAGAAAGGAGCAGCGTTACTGGGGCAGAACTAATTAAATCTACAGCGCAGAGGACAGGGGTCTGAGAGGAGACGGCTGCAGGCTGGAGAGATCATCAAACCTGGCGCAGACAGATATAAATGATTTGTATTCTTCGGGCAACAATTCTAATGAATTCAAAGGCTCTTCATTTCACAATGGCAGAATGCAATTGGAGATGTGAATGCATGGCAGTGTGGCAGGAATGGCCAAGTATTGATGTCGTGTATAGGAGAGAGAGTTTGAATAATTCATTGACCCAAACGCTCTGTGGGGTGGCTTTGGCTAATGAGTACATTAGCACCTAATTAGTCCACTATATTTTTCCAGTTCAAACAAACAGGACACCATAGGGTAGATTGCAAATGTTGGTCCTTATTTTGTTTGTGTGATAAGATCACCCTTTATTCCCCCACAGCATTATACCAAAGGTTAGTGCAATTAATGTGAACAGACCAAAAACAAGAATAGAACAAGATCGGAAATTCCCAATTGAAGTAATTAGTTAATGAAGCAACTTCATGGCACAGACCAGGTCATGTTGAACTTCAGAGGAGGATTTTAATCTCCATTAAAAAAAGATAATGGCTGACAAACCACATGACGTGCATTTCCTGATGTAGGCCCTTGGAAAATATTACTATCAAGTGCTCGCCGCCAGCCAGTTTGAGATATGGCATGACTCACAGAGCGATTCTGTATGCACTCACAGCATGGAGCTCATGAATTTGATCTTCCTTCCATCATATTTCAGGTTAAGTGTCAACCTTCTCATAACATCCTCCTCTCACTCCTGTTGTCTCAGGGGATACAAGGCCCGCACATGCAACATCATTACCGCCCGAAATAAATTCTCCACAAGTGGACCTGTTGCTCACAGGAGCGGAGAGATGATGTGCCTGATAACAATGGGACCAGAAAATGGAAAAGGTTGACCAATAGTTAGAATGTAATTACTCTGACGGTTGATTTGATTCTTTGTGCTCTGCTTTTATTGTCACACTGATCTATGAGGTTGAGCCATCTGTCTGTCTGGTGCCAAATCTGTTTAAAGCTTTCCCAGTTGGCCGCCAAAATGACAGCCATTACAATTGATGTATCTATTTGTGGAAGGGAAAACATGACCCATTCACCACAAGACATTCTACATTCATTGTAGCATTCTTGTCTCATCTCAACAAAAAAATCTATCCCATTTCATAATGAGATTAGTGGTCAATTTATTTCTCTATTTTTTTCTCAGACTGATTCTCAGAAACAAACGATGGCCTTAAACATGACCTTGATACTTCCCGACCTTTTTTCTCTGAGGTTGTCTACCTCCACAGCCCTGCTAGATAAATTCATGTACCCTTTGAAGTGACAGACATGGGAATGTGTGAAGTACTAAACTATAGTCGGTGTATTAATGGCAGTGGATTTAGATTTGGAGAGGCAGTATGGTGAAACAAGGAAATATCACTTGAGGTGTTATGTGCACTGCGTTTTGACACAGGTCAACCACTTGAGCTATACGTTTAACTGACAACAATATAAACGTTCGCGATCTCTGGAACTATACAGTTCACATAATAGGTCCACTCGTGTAGAGGAGTGCAGCACGTGAACAGAAAATATAGGGCCAAAGAAAAGGGATGTTTGCCAGCAAGATTAAACAATTATGAGGTTTATCCATTTTTACTGTTTAAGATGGATTGATTATGAGATAGAGACTCACTGTACTGGGCAATTTTTTTTTCCAATTCTCACAGCACAAACCGGTTCAATTACTTTTGACCTTTATGATGACTGACTGCCAGCTGATTTCTCTTCAGTGGTTTCTACTTATCAAAAATGCATTAGACTATATGGTCAGTCTGTACAGAAACACTTGCGCTCCGGTCTATTAATATTAATATGGTTATATGTGTCTTTGCTATATTTTCAGTCATTTATTTCACTCACCTCATGTACTCTTACATCAGAAAATACTATTAGCTTCAGTTACATTGGTTTCAATCAAACATCAGTAGCTACTTCTCTATACTAACTACTGAAGAAAATAAATATTTTTGTAACTACTCAGTACAATTACAGGGTCGTATGCCTTTTGGAGGCATACAAGGCATACGAAGAATGACAATGTAGAGCACATGCCTTGCATGCAGAGGCCCTGGGTCCAAACCCTAGCCACAACCAGTGCTTGTCCTGGTTCCAAGCCCAGTTAAATGGGGAGGGCTGCGACAGGAAGGGTGTCTGGCGTAAAAACTGTAGCCAAATCAACCATGCGATTCACAGAGCTGACTTGTAGTGGCAACCCCAAACAGGAAAAAAGCCAAAGATTTAGAGTCAATACACTGATGCAGTCCTGTCTCTTTTTTGGTAATGTTAAATAAGCCACCGGTCAAACCGTACCTAAGAAGGTTGTTGGAGTTAAGCCCTTGAGTATATTACTATAGAAAAAGCTGTTTTATTCCCTGTGAGATGAACTCTTACACTTTAAAAGGAATATTGTCCTCTTGAAATGTTACATAGTCTTTCTGGAGGAAGTAGACCTACACCTGAGTGTAGAACACGTAGATGGACTTATTAACCATTCACTGTCGAGTGAGTAAGACAGCGTATTCAGGTGTGCACAGAGGCTGAGCTGCAGGCCTGTCAGGAGCTGTCAGCAGCAGGGAGCAGCTTACTGAAACGTGGGGACGACCGGAGTGACAGCGGCGCTCGTCAACAGTAGATGCAGCAGCCGGAGGCGACAAGGCCAGCAGTCCTGCCACTTTGTGAGAGAGTCTATAGGCCCTTATGACAAGCCCCCCCCCCCCCTCCCTAATCTTCTCCCACTCCCCCAAACGGTGACAAAGTTATCATGAGACAGGACGTCTCCACGGCTTGTCCTGGCACACACGAAAAAGCCATGAGGGCTCCCTGCTCTGTTTACATGGATTACAGTCATTGCCACTGGGAGAGGAAAAATGCAGCCTCATCGCTACGAAAGGTGAAAAGAATAAAACAATGGGCCGCAAAGGTTTCATTGACGTCTCAATCCCAACCTCTTCTGCTGGCTGTCTGTGGCTGAAGGATTAATATTGGCTGCAAAATAGTTGTATCCTTATGTAGGAATGGCTGCAACTATTTCACAGATAGACAGTGAAAAAACAGAGAGGAGACATCTGGGAAATTACACACTATCAGATTTTCTTGAGGAAACAGTAATTCCCTCTAAAATTAGCTCAGATTGTCAATTTGTGTAAGGATTGTTGCAGCATATAAAAAGCACTATGGCACAACCTGAGGCTGATTGTCTCATAACCTAATTTCTGTAGTTATCATGTAAAAGAAAATATGAAAATTGCAAACCCTTGAAAGGCGATAAGAGCCTTTAAAAAGACTTATTAAGCAAAACTAACAAGCAGAGAAGCCTTATAAATGTCAGCTGAACACAGGTGCACCATATTGTAAACTCTCATTCCCTTCTCTCTTCTGCCTCTCATTACTGAATCATCATTTACAGCCAATCCTTTAGCTAATGCCTCGAGCAACAGGCTGGTCCAAATTTAAACGCCTCAAAACAAATCTTTTTCCCAGAGAACGAATATTCCCTCATATCTTTACATACTGCTAACATTTTATAATTCTGAGATTTAATTTGAACACTTCAAATCCTTGCCTGTAACACAATTTTTTCTACCATCTAATTTATTTCCTAATTTTTAAAAACCCTAATCCTTCCATTTTAATTTTAGCAGATGGGATGTGTTTTTTTTTTTTCCAGAGCTGCGCCATATTAACCCTCATTCAGATTCTCTAAATTAGATGTCTGATATCCTTCAACGCTGCGCTCCCGAAGCAATGCAAATCACATCATTGACCCGAGTTGTCATTTCGCTTTTTAGTCGTGTGATTGCAAGTTTGTCTGCAAGGACAGAAGCTGAGTAGATCCTTCCCTGTAGTGTATGCCTCTAAACCACAATATCAGCCACATTGTTATTTGCATCTAAATTCTTCATTATACTGATAATTAGGCCCAGATAAACAAATAAACAAGCAAAAATTGCAAAGAACGGTACAATGTGGCTGTTAGGGCTCCAGCTCTCTTTGAATACCAAGCACAATTTGTTCTTGCCGAGAGATGAAGAGCACAACCTATTCATCAACTGCATCACCTCAGCTAATTGGGCTGGATTGTCAAAGAGGTGGTGCATTTATTAGAGGCTACTTTATAAGAAGCTGCTGAAACACGTGTGACTAAAATGTCCACACTGTGAGTGCAAAGTTTCCCCAAAATGAAATGAAATACAATTAATTAGATTACAAATTATTTTATGTTATATAAACACATAGACGTCTGACAAGATGGAAAGTCTCCGCAGAGACTTAGGACATGCAGACTCAGTAACAGAAATGCTGGTGGCAGCGCTGCTCTCTCTGGGGTTCAGTGGCGACTTATAATGTCCACAGACATCTCTACACCCTGGAGACCAGCCAGTGCCACGATGAATAATGCACTCCTCGTGTGTGTGTGTGTGTGTGGGCGGGGGGGAGTGCAGGGTTTCACTCATGACTAAGTGGCAAAGGTGAAAACGGTAGCCTTCTGGATTCTGTTGTGTTTGCATAATCACACAGGTAAAATTAAAGGATCTATTATCTCATGTTACCTTCTGGGAAGGAGTCACAAAGTGTTCTCTCAGTGCTATGCACAAGGGGACAACACTTTAAATTGTTTCTATAAAAAAAACTAGTGTTGTGTGCAGCTTTTTGGCAAAATTGTATTATACATATGCTTTATTTATTTTCAAACAGCAGCTCTTGTTTGAATGTGTCTTTATTTGCTTGCTTCTAGCCAAGTACACACTGTTGTTTTCTATGTAAAAATTGTTCAAAGCAATAATACCCTAATTTTAAATTACATACCATTTGGAGAAATCAGTTTCAATGTTTGCACAATTTATCTTGCATATTTCAATTTGATGAAATTCTGCAGTCAAGAAAACACAGTCAAGGGGTTTTAAATGCCTGTCACTTAGTGAACATCATAAAGCTTTGAGACTGGCCAAGTGTCTCCAAGCAAATAAAAAAAGGATAAATTCCTTTGCTTTTAGTTGTCATCATGTACTCGGTACTGTTTTCAAAGCTTATAGCAGTGACAGCAAGTTGATAAATGAAAGAAAATCAACATTTTGATAAACTTCTTTTATCTTGATTATATGTAGACACGCTTTCACAAGATACAAGTGGAAAATCAGCCAAAAACCGTGAGAGTAATTGGTACATGTCTTTAAGAAGTGAGGAGTCAGGTGTGCATTTAGCTAGGAGTGATTACCTTTGATTAGAATTGTATATTTTATTAAAAAAAAAATTCCTAAACAAAAGCACAAACTTTTCGATGTTCCCACAAACTCCAATATTTGTATTAACCTACATCTCCCGTTAGGACATGACTGTTTCACGGTAGTAGTGAGTAAACAAATTCCTTTTGCTGAATTCAAGTGTCAGAGGTGTTGCACATTATCACAACATTTAGCCATAAATGGCTGGCCCTGTTCCTCAACGTGCAGGTGGCCTGAGCAGCTATCCCTGTGTGACGTTGCTCTTATCAGCATTTACGCCATCCCTACAATGCTGCGCAGAGCTGGGAATGTTTTGTGCAAATGTATAAATAAACCCTGATCTTGTCATCTGTTTGGTACAGGCCTTTCTTTGAGCTACTTCCCAGCGTCCCTTCTCCACAGCCTGCTTTCATCTCCAGCTGCGTCTGGTCAGAGATATCACCACACGACCTGGCAACCTGTAACTCCTGTCCACTCTAGCATCAAGTGTTTCCATGGATGACACCCAAAAAGTAAAAGTTAGTAATGCTTCTGGACTTCCCACGACTTATGTGTACCTCTATCTGAAACATGGACCTGCACACCCCCATCATTTCTCCATCACAGACACCTCAAACTCCACATGACCCCTTGGATTGTTTATTCAGGCACTCAAACACAGCTCTGGCTCTTCCACCTCCCTACATTACTCTGTCCAGCTTTTGACCCGCAAGGCCTCGCTGACAGCTGCTGTGCAATGTCCATGTAATGAACGTAAAAGCAAAGATTTCTAGGAATACTTTTTATTGGGGGGAAAAAACATCAACATTTACAGCAAATCAGTGCAATCATGGCAACTTCTAGGACTGATTGAGAGGCAGATTGTGAGTAGCATGATATGGTATATGTAAGTGCCATTAGGTCACCAAGTGATTTTGTCCTGAAATAATAAATGCAACTCAAATGAGCAATTTTGTTAAACATTTTCCAGTAACTGAGATTTCTCCAGGGTCAGTTCACCAAACATATAGACGGACTCAGTGGAATAGGTTTTTCATCAGCCTTCCAAAACCATTAGAAGTTATTCGTATCCTTTAACTTTTGTCTGATCTGCCTCGCCAATGCTTAAGGTTTGATTTAGCCAACTAAAACTTCTTCATTAAAGTTTGAAAAAAGACTGAAGGAACCTGTGACCTGCTGTAAAAAGTTCACATGCCTTGGCTACACTATTCTTGCAAAAAAAAAAAATGGTTCACTGAACTCGGTTTAGACTTTAGCAGGTGGGGATAAATGTTTTTAACTGAAGTTGGCATCTTTTCTGACCACTAACAAGTAATGTTTGTACCTAAATGAAACAAACATAATGATACACGGTACTTAGACTTTGGATAAAAGTATTATGTCTTTTCTATATTAAATAAAAATGTTTAAATTTTACAAGGAGTTCAGTAATTTTGATGCTACACGCAGTATATTGGCTTTGCAAGGATGTACTTTGTTATATTCATTACTTCGGTTCCTACATTATACTGCTGTTGCTGTCAGCAGACTGTAAAATAGTAAGAATAATCTCTCCAATTAAACTTTCATTATATGCAGCGACAGTGAACAAGTAGCCTCTCTAGCCAGAACAAGAGAGAGAGAGAGAAAGAGGGAGATACAGGACATATTCATCACAAGCAATCTGATGTAACGCCAGAGGAGACAGCACATTGGCAAAGCGTCTGTCTGGGTTCACTTTAACTCGGTTACCCCTGTGTGGGCTCCAAATCGGGCCTGGGAGCATGTGCTCTCATCCAGCACACAGCTGAGGCCCAAACACTAAAGCATCACAAGCCCAAAGACCAAAGCAACCAGGGGTTAGATCAGAGAGCTGTGACTCGCCTCCCGTGTGCCCTGAGCTTGGTTGCCGTGCAGTAAAACCCTCTCATTAACATGTAATGTGCCTACAACATTCACACATGCAACACATTCATCATCTGTGCCTGTGTGTGTCTCCAACCATCCTGGTCAAATGTTTTTTCACTGCAAAAAAAAAAAAATACTCCTTAGGTTCCTTTTTAGGGGATATGAGAGGAAACCTTGGCAGGCTGCAGTTTTCCATGAGGTCAGTCAGGAAGGCATTCCATGTAGAGAGTGAGATCTCTGGGAGGGTTAGCTTGGCTAATTAAATAACATGATTTATGTACCTGATACACAGTTGATACAGATTTGCTTTAAAACTCACAACACAGCTGGACTAAAGCACAAGTGGGGTTCACAGAGATACTGTACACAACAAGGGAGCAGGGGGGAGGGAGGAGGAGGAGGAGGAGGAATGAGTGGAAGCGCACATGACAGATGAAAGATGAAGGGAAATAAGCCAGTGAGATGAAACATGATGAAATAAAGCTTAAGGGAAATAAAGATTTTGAACATAGAACCCACTCTGACCAATCTACTAAATTCATAAAAAAGCCAATTTTAAAAGCCAACACATATTTAAAGCTTTAAAACTTAATTTGAATGGCAGGAAGTCTTTAATTTGTAGTCGTTGATAATGGAGGGACGCTGAGTTTCTCTCCGGGCTTTTAAGAGGTCAACTCAAATAACAGACGTATCTGTTTCAAGCGCTCCATTTGGGTTATCTGCTTTAGAAGTGTGCCTGTGTTGGCACTAAGCGAGTAAGAGCAGAGAGGAAAAAGGCAATGTGTTGTGTAATATGATACTGGAATTTGTAACAGTTTCTTTTGGGAATAGATGGTGATTCCCTGCAGCAAACACTTGCAGGAGAGTCAAACATAGGTGTCTATCACTGGCAGGAATTATAACACCTTAAGTCAAAATAAACACAGATATGTAGAATAATGACACAACTACTAAACAAGTTTGTCCTATCACGAGAAGCTGCATTCAAAATTAGTCAGAACAATTAATAGTAATGATATGCAGCAATAGTTAGCTAATAAAATGTTTCAAATGGATTTATTTTGAACAAACCACTGGAATAACTGCCCAAAGGTGATGGAAATGCAAAACATGGCTACAGTGAAATGTTATTCAGCTAAATGTTGATTGAAAAATTGTCGTTTAATATAAAGCAGCTAAGAGAAACATTAATGGATAAATGGTTGAAATAGTTAAAGCTAAAAATATTTAATCAACAATTTGAAGTCTACTTATTTATAGTGACAGTTTAGCATGGGCTTGTTCGACGCATTTAGCTATATATAGTACCCTACTGGTACCTTAAAGTCTTAGTTTGGGTCATATGATATTGGGGTGCCAAATAAGCCTAAGTATACTGTTTAAATCTCTAAGTGTAGTGGACAAACAAGTGAAATGGTTTGCTAATACTAATGGTTGAAAAATTGTTAAGCATAACTAAAAGCAAGCAGGAAATAGAGGCTGGAGCTCAGCTGACCGGGCTGTTAGGGTACATGAGAAAATGTGTTGGGAGACAGAGGCCAAGGAGACCACAGTGTGTATGACAACTCACAGATGCCACTGCTGATGATGGTGGCGAGGATGACGAGGATGATTTCTTGTAGAATATATAAAGAGCAGAGACACACTTGAGACCCATCTAGGCTAGGAACTGGGCCAAGTGTGAATCAGGAGACGACTGCTAAAATTCACACACTACGAACTGCCTTTGATCCATTCGTGCTCCAAACACTGTTCTGTATTTGTCATTTGTGATGCTGAACGGGTAGCTGATTATACTGTACAACACAAACAGCATTTTATGCTCATTAAGCCTGACTCAGTGGGGCGGGGGTCCCTCTGGTAGAAATTGTATGTGAAAATAGTCGAGCTTTGTGTCATAAAAAAACCAAACATATGTGACAAGCCTGTTCTAATTTGACGTGCTTATTTCACGCCTGCTGTGTGATTTCTGGTCATTTGGACTGCAGCCGGGTAATGTTTTATTCAGCTGAATGCTCTTTTTAAAAATAGCTGCTGCTCATCTTGCTATCTTGTTCCTCTGACTATTTCTCTTCCGTCACTCTCACTTTTTTTTTTAACCAGCTCTGACTCCTTCCACCTGCATTGCTCTGTGTTCTTCTGTCCCCTCAGTCTCTAATCCAAAGAGATGCACTTGACTTTGCTTTGCACCCTGTGCAGCACAGTCACCTGCCTTTGTCAACCGAATCCACTGATATATTCATACACGTTCTGGCTCCCGTTCAGCTCGGTCAGCTGCTCTCAGGGAACAGATGTTGTCCTAAACTGACATGTGCCGGCAGAGGGGAAGCACTGTTGTCTGGCACGTAATACTCACAGATCAGTTTACCCAGCAAAAATGAGGACAATATGGAAAAATCCAGGATTAAATGCGAGCAAAGAGGAACACGGGCAAAATGATAAACACGCGTCTCTTCACACAAGGACACAAAGACTTCAATCGAAGAATACATTCAGGAATTACATCCTGTGTGCATTACGTGATCTGTACTTGTTAAGTTCGTGTTCTATTCTGAGATTTCAAGACTAAAGACTGACAATTGACCCCCACTTAGTGCTTGTCTTGGTTGCAATTTTTATTACAGCCAAGATGTTTACTATTAAACAGTTTACGTGTTTATATTTCCTGTTTGACGCAGATGGACCGACGCAGAGACTACTAAACACTGAATATTTTATGTACCTTGCAGCCTAAACAAGAGTCAAAGTTTTTTCATTATCATGTGCAAGTATTTATTACACTGCAAGAAATCACAGAGTTTGATGAGCCCGAGACGCAACCAATACTTTAGGCCCGGCATTCACACGGACTATATACTTGTATGTTGTCGTGGTGACTGCTGATTCTGGTTATACATCTTGTTTTACGTCATGCCTGTAAATGTATTCAGCCAAAGTAATTGTGCTTGAACAGCTGCGACAAAGCTATTCTATTTCTAACCATAAATGTTACATTTGTCTACAACCAAATCTGACGATGCCAAAAGAAGAGGTTGAATCCGGATAAAACGCGCGCACTTATGAGTAAAGACTGATGATGATGAGAAACTTCACAGTCATGTGGATTGTTGAAGACTGTGACATTTCTCACGTTCATCCATTAAACAGAAATATATTTCTGTCACATTTTCCACATCAGTCTTGTTTTTGGTTTGCCTTAGTTAACCTTCTTGTTTAATGGCACCTGGCTGACTTATTAGAAACACCATCTATTCAACTGGGTGAAACAATTCCTGATATTGAATACTAATGGAAATAAATGCAAACACACAATTCATATTAAATCATAATATCTTTTGTTAATGAAACTTTTAGTTGGCTGACTCATATTTGCATTTTCATTCTGGTGGATTCTGACTAAGGTCTAACATTACAGGTGTTAAATATTAAAACAATTGGGTTTGTTTTCTTTACAAGGGCCTTTGTGTTCGTGTTATAACTCACAAATAGGCAAACTTAGTGTTTTATAACGATTATTTATTCCTAAATAAAAAAAGAAGAAAGAAAGTATATGTGTTTGGGAAGAGTTTCGATTCTCTTTGAACTTGGAAGTGAAATAAAATGTGTCACATTGAGTCAGAAATGATTAACAGAAATGCTTAAAGAAAGGTCAAACACAAGCTCTCAGTGAAACAGTGAAAATGTTGCGGGGATCTTTCTGTTGTGCCACGAGCTAACAAATCACCAGCTTTACAGAAAAATAATCCAAAATTTTGAATTGCCTTGATATATCAAGACAATCCCATACGTATGAGGAAATGTGCAGAAGCTCTACACCACACATTAACATCTGAGTCACAGACTGTGTGTGGTCCTCTTGACAATGGCCCATCGATGGCCTGGCTAGGCTGCTTGGCTCATTGCTACCTTGTAAAGATATCACATGTCATGTTATGTGATGCATGAGACAAAGGCTGGCACCTGGCTTAATGACCAGAGGCAATTAAATCAAGTAATGGATCTTATTGAGGCGTTATATGAACCCTTAACTGCCTTGCGCTCCTCCTCGTCCTCCTGACTGAAAAATAACTTGTTTGCAGTTTACATTTGTTACATTATCTTGTTTTTGTGGTGCAAAACTGAACAATCTGATCAAAATAGCAAAAAAAGGATGTTCAATTGCAAGAATTAGCTTTTTCATGTGCAAGTTATCTTTTTAATTTTCGTCTGTCTATTTGAATTAAATGCTTTTTGAAGAGGTGAAAACATTATTGCCGAGAGATTTTCTCAGTCGAGGTGACCTTCAAGCTGTACGCATAAATCCCTTATGAAATCATAGTGTTGCAACTTTGTCTGAACTGTTTCTGAATGACCATCCAGTTTTATCTGCGTGTTGGGTCTCCTTGTCACCTTGGTGAGGTAACCACTGCCTCAGGCTGCCCATATGGCAGGAGCAGACAGACTGGGAGCAGAGCATCAGTTCCACCTCCACTCAATCTGCAGGTTCACCTTACCAGACCTGGGTCACACAGTATCTGCAAATCCATCCGTGGCATTTGTTTTAACCTACTTGGAGGACTGGATAGATGAGGTTTATTGAATCAGTGCTATCACTGTACTGTGCTTTACATGATGTATCACGTTACACACCAAATAGGCCATTTGGTACAAAAAGTTTCATTTTTTATAATGAATGCTCTGCATGCAGCAGCTTCAGGAGGATGTATGCAACTTGTTTCTTTTGTTTTAAAACACGTCTCTAACTTTGTTATTCTGTGAAATGTTTTTATATGGCTAAAACAGCTATAATAAGGACATGCCAATGCCACTTCGCTAGTGTATGTTTCAGCCTGAGATTCATTAGGAGCTAAAATAGCCACAATCTGCCATTGATTCCCTAGATGATGACACAGGAAGGCAGTTTCTTATTTTAGTCCAATAAAACTAAAATGTGCATTGAACAGTTCCCAACATTGTCTTGTCATGGCCTGCACTGGTGAAGCTTGGACCAAGACTTCACCAGTATCATTGTATCGCTTTGATCATGTTTCCTGTCTCTATCCGTTACAATTTACAAGGCAAAGGCTCCCTGCACCTTATCTTTTCATTACTGTGTGGTGCAGATCACAGTAACCAAATTATTTTTTATGTTGCAATGATAGTTGGTTTGTTCATTGTGAAGCTTTTTGATCCAGCACCAAAAAAGGAATTTAAAAGCTCCTGATATATTCAAAACTAGGAGGTTCTTGTTCATTAGTGCAGTTTCATAAAAATAAATCCAGAGGATTACTTGAAGAATGGACAGGAGCAAGATCAGTTTTTCAAAGAAATACAGCCTTTTCTTGGTGTGTATCCATTAATTAATCTGTGCAAGAAAAGTTAGAGCCAGAATGAGCTAAAGAGGAGATGATGTCTTTCTGTGTCAACTATTCTTCCCACTTCTGATGAGAGTGAAAGTCATTAGAAAGTCCACTATCACAAATAACAGAGGTCTCTAAATTGCACAATTTTTGTATTTATGTCAAACCCCGTCACCAATCACTGATGTTGCACAATTCTGTAAGACCTCCAGAAAACAAAATTTCTACAGTGTCTGCACATAGTTACAACAGCATGTTAGAGGGATTCAGGTTATGGCAAATAAAATATGGTTAAGGTTTTGGGTTGCTGCACGCTTGATTATGATTGTGGATACAAATGGAGAAGTTGCTGTTACACTTGTTTAAAAAAAAAAAAAAAAAAAAAAAGCAAATGATCAGTGCAGGTCTGTGATAGAAGTTAAACTTCAGGCTCACTCACAATAAGCTTCCAAGGCTACCGAGCCACCAGACAAGCATTTCTGCTGCACATATGGAGGCTTCAGGCCCATCACTGTTGATATGATGGGGTGCCAATGCACATTTGCCACCGTACAATGTTTTGAACTGCTGTATTTGACAAGCTGGCAGATTCATGAATCTACCTGACCGATATCCAGAGCAACACATCTGCTACGATGCAGCCCTTTGATTTTGATGTAATTTGGCCCAAATCTTGAGCTCAAAAACATCATGGACACCATTTCCACAGAGTCTGGGCTGTTTACTTCAACAAGGTTGTCTTCTTCCTTGAAAAAGGACAGGACTTGCAAGAATGTCATTTTGTTGCTAATATAACAGTTGAATTACTTGAAATTTTAGTCAGTTGCCATAAACAATGAAGACCCTGGACCTGCTCTCCCCATCACACATCAGCATGTAGATCAGGAGTAAACACGTCAGCTCAGACAGGACTGATATTCGGATTATTCTGGAGAAAAATAGGTTAGCAGCCTGTTGTTTTAGCCCAAGGTTGTCACAGGGCACTTATTTTTTTGTATGGATATTAAATGTGTACTCATGAGCTCCTACGTAGATCATAGCCCTCGGGGGTAAACACGACTCACCTATCACTGTTATTGTTATTATCATTACGCCCCAGTGTGTGACAGTCCACTTCATCCAGGTTGGCTTGTTGAGAGATTAAGCAGATGCTGGAAACAAATTGGAAAATAAATTCCCCTGGGAGACAGTATATAAGCCAGGCGAGCTACAGTTGCTTGGCGCTGTCGGACCGAATCATTCCAGTGCTCCGAGCCAGTTGGAGCAGCGTAAAGCTAATGCGCCACCTCGGCTAGCAAAAGATTCAAACATTATCCACACTCGGAGGAGAAGGTTGGAACCATTAGGAGCCAGTGAGCTGTGAGAAAATCGCGTCAGGTTGTTATGATTTGGACGACAATGAAAGCTTTCCCCTTTTTTCTGTGAGCTATAAACAGACGATATTAACTTTTCACCTCTCAAGTCCGTGTTTAGACGCTGACAAGCCCACCATTTTCCATTGTGGAAAGATTTTTTTTTGGGTACATGTTTACACTGAGGCAGAAAAGCTAAGGCTACTTCTGCAGCTCCACCATCTTAAGGCACCGGGGGAGATAGCTCCACACTTCGGGCTCACAATCAACACTCAGTCGGCTGGTAAAACACCCCCTCCCGTCTGAGAGCACTGTATGTGAGAGCAATGTTTCATGACAATGTGTGCTCATCAGGGAATCGGGGAGTTTTTCTGGTCATGTGACCAACTATGTCTTGGCTTTTTATAGCAACAGTGGCTATTTGTAATTTTGGTTTTCATGCCCTCCAATGCACTCTACACAGAGCTCCAACTAGTACTGTGATAACTTTTGCAGCTTTAATTGACCTTTTCTTCTGTTGTGCTGTGGGATTATATATAAATCCTCACACTACATTGGCTCTGAGGGTTTTTGAAGGCAGTAAAGAGAGTTCACACTGTAAAACATATGAACACACAGATTCAGAGCACACACATACCTTTGTAAACGTAATGAGCTTCCTAGCACAAATTTCTCATCAGCATTCAAGCATTTCTTCAAGAAATAATTTGCAGCTCAGTGTGGGATGTTATATTGTGTCTCTTAAGCATCATTGAGGAAAATGTCTGTTTGCTTTTGTGCAATTGCATTCTCCCACATTTCTACATAATTTGGTAAACACGATGCAGGCAGTTCATATGAGGTGGCAAACATAGGGTTTTGAGATTAATGGAACATTAATCAGTGCAAGCCACCCGCTTCTGAACAGCAGCAGAAACCAATTATGTGATCATTTTTAGGAGTCTAAGGGTTGACAGATTGTTAAAATGTCACGTTGGTAGTTCTTCTGAGGTTTGAAGAACGAATCACTGCATGTTCGAGGCCACCTGAGAGCCTCAAACATGCAGTGGACTGTAACTATGATAATATTTTTTTACATGCAGATAAGTGCAGCCTAGAAGTAAATATACTTGCAGACTGACTCCAGTGATGTGGCAGTGTAACACTGTCCTGCAGTGCTGCAGAATTTATTCTCCCACAAGAATGAAAATTAAATGTACAATTCAATGGAAAATGTTTTTGTTAAATTGAGAATTTGTAAAAAGAAGGAATTTGTTCCTTTAGCAGCCTAAAACAACAAAACCAAGCTGAGGAGAGGTGTGCTTTAAATATTTAATTGGAAGTGTAGTTTTTTTCAAAGACTAAACCATAGTAAAATTAAGTAAAACTAAATGTTTAATCATTACACTTAGTTATGGGAGTTGGAGAAACAAACATTTTATGCAATTTATACACAGCTCAAAACCATTTCAACCAGTCAGATCAACAGTAGCCTGGCTAGACAACAAACGAGCAAACAAGCACATTTCTGAACATTTCCTGTGAAGTCTCTATTTCTACGTATTCCTCAACTGCAACATCAAGGAGCCACAACAGCCACAGCCTTTTCTCCAGCATTGTCCCTGGAGTCACATCCCAACTGTCTGCACACGGGACAAGTTTCCAATACCTTTCCTTTTCAGGTCACAAGAGGGGAAACGCACTGATGCAGCCTCATTCAAGAGACAGTCAGTCTACTCGGTTCATATTATACGTTATCACATGTCACATGGCGCTCTTCGGCAGAGGTTCTGATGAAGGTTTGGATGGAACAAATATGATACTGAAAAATGTTCAAAAACTTTTAAAGCAAAGGTCAGATAGTATAAGACGGACTAAAACTAATATATATGTATTCAAATAACAATTATTATCTTCCTTCCCCAAAACCTGGCGTTTCTTACTTCTCAGTGCTACAAAGCACCAAATGTGTTTTAAGAGTTGTCCCAAACCAATAAAAACACATCAGTGCTCTGTATCATACTTTCCTTCATTGTGAAGAATATAGCAAATATTATTTAATCTAATCATTTCCAAACATAGATCACCTTGTTGCTGTATTTACTGACTAGGTGTGTAAATCCACCACTCAAAATAGTCTGCTCCAAAATGCACTTTTCATCAGTTTTAAAAGTTACATTGAATAGCCAGTTTAGTGAATAATAACAGTTTGGTTTTTTTTACATTTTTGAAACAAACCAATACAGACTTGCAGGTGAACACCCTCTAACCATAAGAAAATTAAATACAAGATTTGTCTTTTTAAAGTACCTTTAAGAAACTGTCGTCACTATACTGGGACAATGTACTGCACATCTTTTATACACTTGGAGCGTTGATGGAGTTGTAACACGTATTTAGTGTCCGCGGTGCTGGGACACATCTCAGTTAATCTCAATTTTCCACTGGAAGGATTACGATATTAATCGAGCGGCAGTGTCCAGCCCTCACTAAAAGCTCCGGGTTGTGAAAGAGGAACATAATTCAATACACCAGGACATGAGATTAGAGGCATTCTTCCATTCAGAGAGAAAAAAGAGAAAGAAGAGTTCACATTTCAAATCAAAACAAACCCCACAGGAGCTAGTTCGACATAATATGGCTGAGGCTTTACACGTCATGTCGAATCTATTTATACTCTGGAACCGAATCAGTAGGAAACTTCAAATGTGAGGATTCAGATCTCACTACTGTGTACTATTTTATTTGGTAAAACTCCAGTCAGGCCCCTGTGAAGTCTAATAAATACAAAGTCATGTTTTGTTTAGTGAGTCAGGCGAGCACACAACTTTCCATTGAGGCATCAGAGCATAAAGCAGACGCACCATAGGTAAACATTCACCGGTCATGTGAACAGAACAGCAGCAGCAATGAGAGCCACTTCTTTCAACTTTCTCAGACGTTAGTTTTACAGATCCAGAACAGCAACATGCCCTCCAGCCAATAATAGCTAACGACGTTTGAACATTTCTTCCTGAACACTCAGCCCAGCTCAGCCCAGCTCAGCGTCACAGGTCCCACTCTGCACTGCTGATGCTAAAACATATGAATTATGGTACAATAAGGTGTTTTAATTAAAAAGAGTGTTCCAGAGAATATTGCAACGCTGAAAATGAGATTCAAAATCCATTAAAACACATTCAAGGATTTGTTTCCTTTGAATGTTATTATTTACACAAGTGTTGCGTTAAGGTTTTCCTCGTGGGTCGGGAATATTTACTGTATTCAGGAGCATTAATACATTAACATGGATACTGCACTTAAAAAACTCAGCACCTTCACTGACTTTTAACAAACAAATCAACAAAGAATCCTTCAGTACACAGAAGCTACCCTTTACAATTATTATTATTATTATTATTACAGTCTCTAGATCACCCTTATAAGAGCTTCTCCTCTAGGTGAGACCTCATTATTCGTCTTCTTGAAGTCTTCAGTCAGGGAGGGAACTTCATTTTTAGTGGACCTTTCAAAAGCAGATTTACAAGCTACTTATAGACATAAAATAGAGCAACAGCACGAGAATTTGAGTGAATGGACAGTCCCAGAAAAATAAAACTGAACATCAACATCAGACTGCCAGAGTAAGGAATTGGATGTAATAAGCAGTGTTGGTTTTTAAAGCTTTTGGTTCAAATCATGGCCAATTTCATTGGTAAATGTAAATAAGTTTATCTCATTATGGGATGCTCCCAATTTCTGGGATTTTACCCAGTTGGTATGCTTAATTAATAAATGATGAGAGGACAGATGTCAATCTGTTTGTGCCTGTAAACATCACTGAGCTACACACGTGACCTTCCTTTGACCTTAGAGACACAGTCCCACACAAATCAAACAGAGGAGAGCTCAGCCGTCCTTTCAGTGCCGGTGGCAGGACTGACTCAAAGATGCTGAGCCCAGCCCTCTCTCTTAATTACTGTACTGCTTAACATGAATATTTCTGTCATACATAGTTTGTGCTGCAGGACCATTAGGACCTTGAAACCTGTTTACATTGTTGTTCAATTTGGAAAAAAACAACAACTATATATATATATATATATATATATATACATATATGTATATACCCATCTTTCTTCTGTCTGCTAACAGCTCTGTGTCACATTATATCTGAGTGTGTCTCCATGATGGGCGAAGAGGGCAGCGCCTCACTGCAGAGTACCACACAGCGTTATGCAAGGTACTTTACTCTGTTTTGAGGCCTTTTATGAAAAGACCAAGGAAAGTTACAGTCACCTCACCCCCCAAATCACTGCATCTTCTCTGCAGGCCCAAGATCAGCTTTTCCTTAAGGTTTAGGAAGTGAATTGAATTTATCTCAAGCAATTTAAAAATTTTTCAGAAATGTAATTGTATGTGCAACACTGATACATACAGATTCCAACCCCAAAATCACCATTTTGTATTCCTTTTGGGAAAGTTGTTGCAGTTTAATATTGTTATTTGTGGTTAAAGAGTCATATTTGTTTTACCTAATCACATATAGGATATACCACTGTGAGTGGACTTACTATTGCCTGTCTTACACAACTTTAGAGGCTGCACAAAGCAGCACACGAACGTCACTTTCTATAGAATATTACGTTGGAAGGAAAGTGTTTTTCCCCAAAAAACCTTAAATGCTTCTTATCTGTAACCTTAAAGCTCTTTCACCGTACAGAAAAAAGCACTGTACACGTCTTTATCCACTTATTAGGGCTATGAATATATCACATTAGTCTTTTTTTATAGTCGCTATATCTGTGTTATTTGTGCTGACACATTTTTTTTCACAGAGGGAGATGGATTGAATGTCACACTGACAACCTATCCATCTCCCTCTGTCTGATGAGAGTTATGTTCTTTCTGCACTCAACCACTTACTGCGCTAACCTCTTAAGCTGACTGAATAATAATGGTGATACTAATGTAAGTAATTACCATTAATAATTCAGGACATGCCCACTGATTATGCTAGGCTGGAAACAGATTCATTTCTGGAGCCAAATCAAAGTCTGTGTCAGTGATGAAAATAGATAAAAGGCCCGATATTTTATTAATTGTCAGTCCACATATAGAAAGGTTAGATTCAATAACCCAGAGAGAATTAGCTGAGCATGTCTGCTTTTTCTCAGCAACAGCCTGCTTCACATTAAAACACCAGCATTCTTCCACGCTTGGTAGCTGCCCAGTGCATCAACAACTGATATACTGGTGGTGACAGAGCAACTAAACCACAGCTGGAAGGTCTTAAGCTGTCTGATCCAGGCCACTTTTAAAGTGATGGAACAGGGTTGCAAACCAACCAGCAGATTTTCATCACCAGTCCAAGGCTTTAACCCTGACTGATGCTCTCAATTCGGATCATAGCGACTCATACAGTTCCATTTGTATTCATTTCATCTCTCTACAATAGATTCCAGATTCATAGACTACAGATGGTGAACTCCCAATCAAAGCACTGAGCTCACATCTGCTGAATCAACAAGCGGGAAACAGCTGAATGATCTTTGAACAGAAACTATTTAACAAGTGGTGATTCACAATAATAGAAATCTGAGAAAAGCATGTTATTTTGATGGAATGCTTTTTCTAATAACAACCATATGGTCGCTTTAATGGCTCCTATCAGAAATAAAGGATTTGTTTATGAGCCAAAGATCAAGGTTAATGGCTTCAGTGATTAGATATCTCTGCAAGATTAATTTACTTAAAGGGCCGGTTCACCCAGGTTACAAATATATAATATATTCTTATTTTATCTTTCAATTACTTCTATTTTGCAGATGATTTTGATCCAAGTTTTGAGATAGCTGTCTCTGAGATTTTTGCCTCTAACCCATACAATGGGCATAATTCATAATAAATTGAAATCATGAACATAATCCTTTGATTTACTGGCTCTTTCATTGCTGGGAAACAAGGTCTGGGGTTTATCTACAGAGTAATTTGGGAAAGAGATGAGACTCCTGAAATTTATAAGAGAAATTTTTTAGTGCTGTGAGCACCACAAATGTGATTCAACCCAACTGAAAAATGAGGTGAGACTAGAAAATTCCCAAGTCTTGGTAGTATCAAATCATATCTTTTTGCACACACCTTCTGTGTGTGTGTGTGTTTGAGCTAATATTTTAATTTAATCTGAACATATTGTGATATCATAACATGTGACACAAAGACTACTGTTCTGAATGTCAATAGAAGCCATCTGCCCCTCGAAGAGCAACACAACTGATTCACATCTGAGAATCACATGTTCCTGTCCTTATCAGGCATCATACAGCACATCAGATATTATATACTGTAGACTTTGCATGTAAGACAGCGTTTTCATGTCTTGTGTTTACCATTGGCACAGTCCAGATGACCTTGTGCTGCATCATGGACGGCAAGTGGTGTGGTCACACATATGCCCCGAAGTAGTAATGACGAGACCTTCACCCCTGGAAGTGGGTGAGGTTAGATAAGAGAAGATTTTTTTGCACCCACTGGGAGAAGTCCCTGAGCCCCAGGCTTTCATCAAACCCGTGCAGAGGAGCTCCCCTTGTTTCCTGCTATCTAGAGAGAGCTTTTCTCCTAAAAGCGTATTTTTTTCTCTCACCTGGTGGCATATTATAATATTGCTTCAATTCTTCCTCAAGCAGTTGGCGAGTAAATGGACACCCAACCCTCTACCTCCTTTTTCCTCCCTGGAAAGTGATGATTGTTTACTGATTGCGGCTTCTCCCTGCCTCCTCTCTTATGTTAAATTATTAGTGGACCATGCTCAGGCCAGAGCTTGTCACGTGTTCACTGTTTTCCAACGGCAACTGGTTGTGCACTTTAGAAATTTGAATTAACATCTAAAGTATATTTATTCATAGCTTTCCAGGATTTTATTTATTTATTTTTTTTTGATAGAGTCAAAATAGAGTTTATAGAGTGTGTTGTATGCAATATGAATTTCAAAACAATCATAACAATGTTTGGCTCATTTCCTCTTTTACTTGTGTTACAAACTCATTGAGAGAGCATTGTTTCACCATCAGAACGCTGGTCTTTGGGGGTGTCCTCTGTTGGATCGAAACTTCTTGAGGCCTCATTTCTAAAATGACTTAATTATAATTTCAAAGAATACGACTGGAAATTAGAGGTTGATGACTATTTTTCTATTTTGGTCAGTGCCAGAAAATCAAATCACAAATCACAAATCACAGTTTTAGCTCAGAGTTGGCGGATGGTAAAATGTAGTAAATGATATTTTTTGCCTACATACCCCATTATTTTAACTCCATTGTATTATCCTAACAGTATGTGGATAACAGTGTATGTCATGGCAGAATGATATTAAGTGTACAGTACAGTATCTATAGTATTTATGTGGTGTGGCAGAAGGCGAGTGGAACAGAGGGGGTCTGGTGTTGTCATTAATACTTAATGGCAGACTGAAATGCCAGTCGGTGTGTTTGTAGCAGCCTGTAGGCTCACAGTTACAGAATGCGGTTACTGACACCCGGGGTAGTGCTAGTTTACGATTAGTCGCCTGCATCTGATAGGGTTACAAGTCACAGGTCATTGACAAGTGCCCCAGTCACTAAGTACAGGAGGAAGGCTCAGAGATGAGATGGTGATGGTGTCTAAGAGTGCAGGACAAAATCTCAAACAATATAAACAATATTGATCAATTTCACTCATTTCATTACAATACCAAGGTTTGACCACTACAGTCTCACCTGATCTGATATGACCAATAGCTAATGGAGTATAATCTTAATGTTCTGGACTCTTTTTGTAGGCCACCTTGTTCTGCAACACTGTTGTAGCAAATATACATTAAAGCAAATTATTTAAGAAATCAATATGTCTTTGGGCAATAATTAGTATAGGTGGCCATTTACGTAAATTTTAGATTGTGTTGCTTTGAAGATTAAGCAAGGTTTCGATTATAGATGACCAAATTACAGGGACAGACCTTTTGAAACCACAAAACAGCAAAGTGATCAAATATAACTGAAATATGAAAATGCAGTCAGGCAGAGTAAAACTTTGACCTGCAGTTGGACAAGTGTTATGCAAAGAGCATGAGTTGAGCTGATTTTGAAAACTGTGCAATAAAATGAGAAAAGAGCTGGGGGCCACCTGCTGCTGTAGGGCCCTTTGGAGCAGGAATAAAGAGTCGGAGGCAGATGACTGTCTCATAACTTAACTTTCCTGAAGAATCTCCTCTAATGACACCCTGAAGTTATGGGCAGCAGAGTTTCTTATTCGGAGAGATGCTTGTCCTTAATGGCTTGATGCAGATTTTGACTTAGAGATGACCTCCCGTGAATTCACTTTGAATAAAAGTCTCAGATTGCAAACCAGTTTTAGGATCAATTTTCCCTGTATTCAAAAAACTGTCTGCTTTCTATTCAGTCTGTGGGAAGCAACATGCACAGTTTATATTATAGTGATTAGCTTCTCAACCTGCATTCAACACCTCATTAGATATTCCCTGTTATGTACGCTTATCTTATTTGCAGAAGTATTTTTTAACCCATTCACGATCATAATAATGATATTATAGTGCTGTGGGGGGCTATGAAGTGAATAGCTCGGATCAGATCGCTGTTTGCTCTGCGTATGCTCTATATTTGGGGGGATTTGTTCTTGTGTCTGATTCTTTTAAGGAATATTAACGGTGGCTGTTTCCTTCACCTGTAACTGCTGGTGCTCATATGATGTTACAGTATTAACATATGTTGTATTTAGTTCAGTATCCTAGTATTAAATTTGACCTTTTTATACATATAGCCTATATATTTTGGTTGTTGTGGCATAAATAGTCTGGTGTCTTCCTAAAATGCATTCTTGCCCAACTATAGTTAGCTTCATAACGGTTTATAGAGAAATTAGAAGTTTTGAAGGTTTTTTTTTTGCCTATTAAAATAAAAGACCATGTTCCCCACACATGACCCCACAGCAGCTCTCCTACCTATGGTGGTGATCACAGTGATGGCGAAGTAAAAAGAGCCTGCGAATTTCCACTGCACCCCGGCTTTGTGCGGCTTCAGCTGCAGCACCACCTTCTCCAGCTCGTCAAAGTCCTCCGTGGACAAGTTGAAGGTGTTGAGCAGCTCCCTCTTCCTCAGCTCCAGCTCCCCCCGCTGGCTCGTCTCCTTCTGCGACTCCAGCGCATCGAAGATCGCGGCGCCGACGATCAGGTATGTGAAGGTGCAGACGATGAGGGCGAGGGTCCTCACGTTTTGCCTCTTCATGGTGCCGATGGTGCGCGTCAGGGGGACGGGTGGAGTGAGAGCGCGGGTCTGGAGGACGGGGAGCTCGGCTGTCTCATGGCTGTGCTGCTCTGACGGAGCGGCGGAGCTCTCTGAGTACTTTATGAGCGGCGGAGCTGTTCATTCAGCACCCCCCCATCCCCCCCAACCCCCCACCCCACAACCACCACCACCACCACCCGGACCACACCTCCCTCCACCCCCATCCATCTCATCCAGCTTCTCCCTCTCTTGAAGAACTGTATTTACATGTGTGTGTCCCCGTTTAGCCTCCATGTATATGAACCCTATATTTTACTTTGGTAGGTCATAGTTTGAAGTAACATGCGGGTAAAACACCTGAGAAACCCAAGAGATCTTTTATCTCTTTAACTATAATTCCCATATATGTTTAGTTACTGATTATGTCCTCAAAGCGTGTTATTTATAACCACCTGTTAGACTCCCACTGGGATCCCCCTTTTTCAATATCATGTAAAAAAAACAACAACAAAAAACAAATGAACAAATATATTTTGAAATGATTATTTTTGGATTGTTACATTTAAATAATATATCCACTGTGCAAGAAGAGGCAGAGTGGCTCAGCAGTGAAGGAGCAACTAGTGGATAGGTGAGGTAGAAGAAAAGAGGAAAGTCGAAGGCTGATATAAGCTGACATCAGCTGGACTTGCAGGACAGAAACATGAACTGGACCCACACGAGGAGGGAGTGGGCCATTTATTTCCGTTACTAAATTCATTTTCAAATTCAGGAGAAGGTGTGATTGGACATTATTGTGACTATTAGCGGCACATTTTTCTATCAGCATGTTTATAGGGAGTTATTTTCATATCATTGATAGACGCATAAATGAGTGAGTAGCAAAACTTCCAGTTAAAGGCTGCCGTGATGAGTTAATCGTTAGTGCGACGTTTTCATGTCAAACATTCCAGCTTTCAGGATTTTTTCCTTTCCTGTCTATTCCATGAACATAAACAAATGTTTGTCTATTAAAAGCGGCCAATTGGTGACAATTATTACTATTTCTACCACTATTTCAGCTAGCCATAAGACCTGGTATCACTTTTGTGGGATATAATATTGAAATATTTACTTTTTGGAGGAAACCATACAATTCCTGTGAGACTATGTCAATTATAACAGCCTTGACCACTGAGCTACTGCAGCGGGACAGCTGGGGGTAAAAAAAAAAAAAAGAGTCCCATTCTTCATTCACATTGTGAGATAGTTGTTTTTTTTTTATCTGAAGGGAAACTTCTCCATCTGAAAGAGATACTCTCAACATGACTCACCACAACATTTTTAAACGATCCAGCTGTTACAGTACTTTGGTTCCAAGAAAAACTTCAATGTCCGCTCTTTGACCTTAAGTTTTCCCCCAAAACAGCGAGACAATACAAGAAGCAATTTTTCAAACTTGAGAGAAAATAAACCTCATACGTAAGTTCCCGATGTTGTTAAAATACAATTTTTTTACACTGACTATGGGGCTTCAGCAGTAAGAAGAGTATGAAGGGAGAATATGAGGCGCATTTAAGCTCAGCATATGATGATGAGGATGATAGTGATGATTTGACACAAAGAGACAAAATGTCAAGTGAAAGTCTAAATGGGTCAAAATTTGATGACCTTCAATGTCAGTGATTTCCATGTGGTTTCCCCGATGTGTTGTACGTCAGCAGGAGATGGAGACACAGCCGTGGCGAGGTCAAGGCAACTCCGACATGGTTTCATTGCTTTTCATATTTATTCTCAAACCAATGCTGTCTTTTGTATACATATTTTCTGCAGTTTTCCTGTTGTTTTACTGAAGCACCAGTAGTTTTTCATGGGTAATAAGACACTCTCATGTTGTCATTTTGAGGGATGAAATAGTATTTCCATCTGAGTTGTGAATTCCCCTGAGTGCCATTCCAAATAAATTACACATAGCATCTGCATTAGCTAAAATGTATGTATAACTGCACCTTTACCAAACTATGACAGACCAAGACATCTGTACTGCACTTCACTGGCTCGATCACTGACTGATAGATCCTGGCCAATCTTAAGTTCCTTGCAGTGAGCCCGGCCAAAAATAGCTCTGGCTTCAATAACCAGGTCAGTCAAGTCAACCGTGACTGAGCTTGCATAAATCCTGCCCTCGCAAAGTGAAAGAGCTGCAGGACTGGGCCCGATCAATATGTCAATTTCTCCGTAACAATTAAGGCAAAAATGTGACTTTTCAAAAATTGGTTTTAGAAGGTAAAGAATAAATACATAATGAATTTTGCATCCTAACCCCCTCAAGACTGCAATGACTTTGTTACACGTAAGAATTAGACTCATGAGATCAGTTTATTGCTGGTAAGATCATTTTACAATCTGCCAAATAAGCCAAAAAAAAAAAAGTTAATATGGTGCTGTGTTTGGGCCTGTGCATGTTATTTTTCTCAGGTTGGCTGTGGGTCCCAATGTGAAATAAAACATTCAGTCTCTGTGGTCGAGTCCAACAGACCTGCAGCGTTTCAGCTGCAGGCCAACCAGCTCTCTGCATCTCCCCAACACGTAATCACCGATACATTCTCATGATCCCCTGCTGCAGCCACTGACCCATCAGACAAAATTTCCCAGTGGCAGGTTCTGACCCAAGGCTGTTTTGAACAGGGAATTGAGCCTGGACCCTCATTACTTCAATTTTGGAGAGGCTGTAAAGTCCACACTGAGCTTTGATGTACTTCATTGGTGCTCAGAATGGAGTCCCCCCCTCCAAAAAAACAAACAAAAAAATTTTTTAAATAAATGAAAGCTCACTGACGAAAGATCCCAATACCAAGTGTCCAATGAGAAAGAAATAATTACTAAGTAAGTGAGTGGGTGATTTTATTGTTGTTTTATTTAAGTTCTAGCGCTTTAAAAGAGGCCTGATACTAAACATACATTTTTAATGACTCCACTGTAGATGGAAACCCCAGAGTGCACATTGTAAATGTGCTGCGATGCTGCAAAGTGGCATGTACTAATTGCAGGAATAAAACCCTTTGCAATATTTACTATACCTCCCCTTAAGCTATTGTGACTTCAATCAAAGGGAAACCCAACTTCCATTATAAGTGTCACGCTGTATTTGCTGTGCATCCCTAAGCTGTGATGTAGCTGTGATTCATCCCCTCTCACGTAAACAGGCCAGTTATATGTGTCCTGCACAGACACTCACATCGTCTATCGAGGCGCTCAGCAGAAAGTTTGGAGGGAGCCAACGGTCGACACAGACACAGTCACAGCGGGTCAGCTGGCACAATGTAGGAAGATGTGCGACCTCATAGTAAAGTTAACAGACCTCACATTCACCTTAAATAACCCCTGGTTCCTGGTTTTTGAGACATGTTGACATTATATCAATGTGCATGTCACAGCCACACTCTGTATATAACCTTTAGATGGCCCTCTGAATGAATCTAAGGTGAAACCACATGGACTAGATGGACTAAACTGGGTGATGGCACCAGTACAAAAATGAGCTCTTAGCTTTTTCCTCTCAGTACACCATGTGAACAACTTACTATATTTATATTTATTTATTATTGTATGTCTTCATTATAAAACCAAGAGTAAACAGGAAACAAAGGGAGAGCAAGTTGAGGAACAACATGTAATGAAGCTTATCTGCAAGTCCTGCAACAAATTTTATAGAAAAATATTTTAATTTTATGGGACCTTTAATGCCAGAGGCTGTCATATGTTATTAATATCACCTGTTAAGGTTATGAATAGTGCAAATTCAGATTAGGATAGAGAAATAAAATAAAATTGTTTACACATGAAGGGAAAACTCGGAGGTGGACATGATGCGCAAAATGAGTTCATTCTCTTCTGCTGAATACTGCATCATCTTGAAATCACAGTCACTAACAAATGGTCACTGTTCCTATTTTCTGTGTCTCTAATTCCCAGTTCACTTTCCCTTAGTACTTTATTGGCAAATTGATAAACTCCAGGGTAAAAGGAGATCCACACCTCCTGGAGAAATAATGCACATTGATTTTGAGGCCTACTGGGCAAAAAAGAAACCCGCCAACATAACACACGCACAGCTTGATGTTAACTGTTGCACACTTTGGCAGAACTCGGAGTGTGTAAGCCTGACTAAACATTACTGGAGAGCACATTACATAATGCTGATATGTGCACATCATTAAGGCGATGCCAGGGAGACCCCCTACGCCCCAACAATAAGTCCTCATTCTCCAGCCTCTCAACCCCAACTCTTTACCCCCACCCCCTCCTCCCCGCCAGCAGAACATCCAGGGAGGGGTGGCCGACAGCTGCCTACATCTCATTACATGAGGTTCAATGTGGCCTGCAGGTTCCTGCTGACATTCAATTAAAGTCTGTCATATTCCCAACATTTGCTTCGGCTGTGCTGCTGCTTCTACTGTCATTTGATAATTTTGGCAAACATCCCTCCATTTAGAGGTGAATCTGTTCATTAGGCTTCGTACTTCGGTGGGTGAGATACACCTGTGCTGCAAAGGTTGGTAAGCAGCAAATAATCATCATATGTCCTCACCTTCGACTTTTTCAGATTTCATAATGGTTGAGTTCTATCTTTGGACAATTAAACTGAGTTGAACCTTAAGAAACCTCATGAAATTGATTGATTTCAGAATTGATGGAGTTGGATAATTTCGAAACTTGTCAAATGTGAATGTTACAAACTAAAGCATCACAATAATCCTGTTCATGACCAGAAATGTATTATAGTGTGAATATAAGGGGGGAAAAAAACGATTTCCTAATAATTTCAATTAATTTACTTTACTTGTTTTACTTTGTATAAACTCACAAACTGTTAATTGACCGTCAGAATGGTTTGATTTTTTAGATTAGATGGTCGATTTTGGTCGATTTTCTCTGAGCATCCACACTTCCTTTGCTGCTCTAAGATGAGAATCCATCCCCTGACCTGTCGCCTCTGTGTCACCGCTAATGCCTGCATCACCACCATTCACTCTAATAAACTCTGTCACATGTCTGTTATGTTAGTACATAACCCTTGCAGCTCTACATGAATATATCAGCAGTAATTATCCATCCTGACAGCATTTTCTTCCCATTCCCAGTAATCCAGAGAGTTGCACAATTGGGTGTAATCAGACTCTGCAGAAAGAAAGGTGGGTCTAATGTGATACAAGAAGATCTTGCTAAAAGGTTAGAGCTGTATTTGCAGCTTGCATTTTATTTTGCTGAATTTCAGCCTTAGAGAACATTTTCCAATCAAGCTCTGCCCCCACAAAGACACAACCTCACTACTACCTGCTTGGCCCAAGTGTCAAAGTATTAGCAAATGTCACGGTATTATCCCGAGTCAAGTTAAAAAATGAGGGCGACTTTCTCCAGTGGGACTTTTTGTTATTTAGGCCAATCTTGGACCGAAATCGGTGAAATATATCCAGTTTCAGTTTACATAAACGTTTAAACGCCACTTTTTTCTAAATAGGATCTTATTTTTTTCTATATTCAGGATTAACAGCCAATATAGCTCAATAAGGGCAATCAAAAGATAAAACCAAGGCAGCAACCATGTCACTAAGTACTCTGAGGTGGAATATTGATGGATGCTAATGACTGAGAGAATAAACTTGACACTGATACTTAGCAGCTCTTCCAGTTTCCAGCTGGACTGCTGATGGACTGGACATGAGACTGTTTGTGTCTCAGCTCATCATCCTTCACCGAAAAACGAAAAATGTCTTCCTTTACACTCCCACAGATGTTTTTTGTTATTAAGACGTTGCCACAAGCTACTGTTTACAACGCACATTAAATCTCAGAATACAATGACGCACAACTATCATCCTTGATGGGAGATAGCTCTGTCTCCTTCATTGTTTAGGAGTTTTTGCATACAAAATATTTAATTCGGTTCATTAGATTCTCATGTCTTCCCTGACAAGAACAGGAAACATCTGCAGGTATATTCATTTGAATACACTGAGCTGATCATGATAACATCTTGAATTATACATCATCTTATTAAACTTACAGAAACAAATGTACCAGTTGCCCAACAAGTTCACTTTCATCTATAACACAAAATGTATGATTCAATTAAGTTTTTTTTTTTTTAAATCTTCACTAAATGCAGATGTTTCCTGATCCCTGAAATGATTAAAGGGTCAGAAGACCCATTTAAATGGTACATCTGAAAGTTTCGTGTTAGCTGTACTGTACATCGTGCACAGAGGAACATGTGTATTTTAACACGGGGAATCATAATTGCAGACTCCGTTGTTTCAATCCAGAACCTGGTCATGTTAACATTTGTTGTTTACTCTTCCAAATGAGTATTTAGGCACTTTTAACTTCAAATGATAAAAGCTCTAATAGTTGAAAGTTGGTTATACAGTAAATATTAGTTTCCAACGTGGTGCTGAGGGAACTGTTTAGTCAGCTCCGTCACTGGCAGTTATCACTTCCCCATTTTACTTTGCCAAGCTTTGTGTAATGGCACTGACCCTAACTTCTCTCATGATCCTGTTGGAGAAAAAAAAAAAAATCTGTCAAAACCACTGTCTTTGCACATACACTAAAAAATGATTCATGCAATTTTCCAACAGTTAAACCTGCTAAATAAATTAAAAGTGCTGTTTGATTAGCATTAGCAGGACAAGCCGTCTCCATTGTGGCTCAACCAAAGCTGCAGGGCTCCTACAGGGTTTAAGAAGAAAATCAATAAGAGTCATCACATGTAAGAAGTAGAACTTAAAACATAAAGGCGGTTTCGCAGACAAGGCTTATATCAAGCCAGGAGTAGGCTGAAGTCAGACTAGTAAAGCTAGGTCATTTAAGTGGCTTACATTTGTCTTAGTTGGTCCCAGACTATGGAGTCCTGGAGTAAGCTTAAATGAGAAAACCCGGGTCAAGCCTCATCAGCCTAAGTGGGAGCACAGCCTGTTAGTGTAATGGTGCTCATAAAAACCTGGAATGGAATTGAGGACAGCTTTGCAGGAGGGATTTTGCCCCCAAACAATGGCTGAAACTAAAAGAACACGCTCAAAAAACTATACAGAGTATGAAAAAACTCTACTGAAACAAACTGTGGGAAACCATGCTGTTATTGAAAGTAAAGGCCATACTGCTGCTATTGAGCACAAGAAGAGGAGTGCTTGGGCTGCCATTTGCAGTGAATTCAATGCAAATGAAAATGTAACCACAAGAACGGTACAGCAACTGCAGGTGAGACATGTCTGTTATGATCTGTATATCACAGATGTCATATAGTTTTGTGACATTGTTTATATTGAATGATATCTGCCTTCATAGACTTTGTGGAAAAACATCAAATTAGATTTGAAAAAAAGGAATGCAGAGGCCAGAAGAGAGAGATTTAGTACTGGTGGTGGACCCCCACCAAGTGAAGACAAAACTGAGGAATTTGCTAACTTGTTGACTGGAATAATGGAGGACCAGCAACCTCTGGATGGTATACCAGATGATGATCATTTGGACAGTGGACATGAAGAACTGAGCACACAGAGTAAATATACCATAGACAGTAAATTAGTTACCTCCTTCTGTACATACAGATTACTCTACTGTCCGTTTCTCCCTTTATTTTTATTTCATTCTAAGGACCATGTGAGTTTTTGTATCTAACAGTGTTCTTTTCCCAGAGAGAATTATTGTAACCCTGGTGGAAGAACCAGTGCACAGTGACTGCGCACCCTCCACATTTGGTATGGCATCCCGGAGAAAAGATGATGCCACCACCTTCCAACAGAGACCAAAACGGATGTCCGAGAAGTTGGTCTTAGAATTTCATGAGCAGAAAATGAAATATCTGAAAGAAAAGCATGACCTGAAAATGAAAATTCTACAGGTTGAATTGGAGATGAAATTAGAAGAGAGAGCTGTTCAAAGAAATATTCATGAGGCAGCTATGTAATGAAATGCATTGTGAAAATAAAGTTTTTCTCACTTGACAAGAGTATTTTGGTCACCACAACAGCCTTGGTTGAGTTTATCATTCAGTTTTTCAGCACACTATTTATATATTTTGTACACAACAAATAAGGCAAAAACAAACCAAAATCAATAGGCCTACATTCCACGGTAAAATGTTTCTTTTTTTCTAACTGAAGTGCTGCAGTGTGAAAGCAGCTCTGCGCACAAGTCCTCTGTTATTTTCTGCCGTCGGCATGGGCACATCTGGATCATTGTGGTCCTCCATTGAAGGGTCAGGACAATTACGCTGCTTCAGGTAGTTGTGCAGCACAGCTGTAGCGATGATCACCTTGCAGCATCTTCTTGGCTCAAAACGAAGTGTATTGCGTAGACACTGGAATCGATTTTTCCACACTCCAAACATACGCTCAACCATCCCTCTAGTGCGAATATGAGCTCTGTTGTATCTTTGCTGCTGAGTTGATGTGGGATGTGGCCAAGGCGTGAATAAATAGGAACTCTGAGCATATCCACTGTCACCAGTAGTAGTAGTCCACGATGTTGCCCTCTTTCAAACTGAGCACACAATGAAGAGTTGGGAAAAATCCTTGAATCATGTGTTGCTCCTTTCCAACGGGCAACAATGTTTGAAAACTCTAAATTGGGAGTGCACACAGCCTGAAAATGGATGGAAAACCAGTTCTTACGGTTCCTGTACTCCTCAGCATCAGGAGTTGATGGACACTTGATTTGAACATGACATCCATCTATACAGCCAATCACTCCAGGGAAGTTCCCATGTTCGTAGAATCGCACTTTACAGTTGGCTTGCTCAGCAACATCAGGGAACTTAATGTACCGATTTCTCAGTTCACAAATGGCACTGCAGACATTGTGAACTGTTTTCCACACTATTGCTTCAATGACATCACACAAATCACCAGTTTCACGATGAAAGTTTCCAGATGCCAAGAATCTCAAAGTGATCAGAACCTGGGTACAGGCCTTCCTCTTTGAGACAAGGAGGAAAGTCTAGGCTCAAGCAAAGTAATTATCTCCAGTGCATCTTCTTTGTACATACGAAAGCGATCTTTGAAATTTATTTCATCAAACTGATTCAGTGGATTACTCCTATCCACAAGTATTTGTCTGGCTGTGCTCCCTTTCACAAACAGTACTAAGCCGAAGTTAAACCTGCCTCTTTGCAGGATTAATATAAGCTTCAATTCAGTCCTAGAGTAGCTCTAATCCACCCTCTTGCAATTGGCTTTGTTTAATCTAGAACAGACTAAATCTATGACTATTTTAAGAAAAGTCTGTGCAAGTCTGTGACTTAAAGTTAGGCCAGCTCAAACAGCATTTTAGTCTGGGACTAGGCTTAAGCCTTTTCTGCGAAACTGGGCCAAAATGCCATTGTGAGAGCTTTTGGACTGATTCTCCAACCTTCAGCAACGCTTTTGTTCAGTTGTTACCCACAAATCCAGAGAAAGGCGAAGAATAGTCATATTCCTTTTCTACACACTCACACAAACACATATATATATTTATTATTATTATTATTATTACATGTTTATAACTCAGCTTATACATCTTAATCAACTTATGATATTTTAACATAAACCCACTATCAAAACAGAAAATAAGTCATCACTATTAATATGCTAAATAATAATCATCATCATCATCATTCAAATTTCAGTTGTGTAACAATTGACTCAAAAAAAAAAATAACTCTACACAACCATATGATTCATGGTCAATAAGCAAATCTCATGTTCATCCCTCGTTGCCTTGGTTCTCTGTGTTTGTGGCTTGCTGCCTTGACTCTCTTCCCACAGTCTGGCTGTCAATCATATCGCATGTTTAGGGTTTTTATGGAGCAGCACACACACGGTCATAAGGGACTGTGTGAGTGAGTCACACTTTTTGGCCTGACTGCTGTCTGCTATTGATCACACCGCTGTAATATTCTTCCTCGTGTCATGTTAGTTCAACCCATCTTTTTTTTTTTTTTTTTAAGTAGCATCACAAACTGTTTAGAGGCAGCAGCACACAAAGACTGGCTTAACAAAAAATACCATAGCTACTCTAGTCTGATGGACACTTGTGGGTTGGAAGAAATCATCTTATGGTTCAGAAGTAAGAATACTGAAGAAACAGTAAAAGTAAGGAGTACATTCAATATGACTGGTACAAAATATTCTTCCTGAGCAGGGCTGACAGGCCCAAAGACTAACTTTTATCCTGAGTGGAAATTGTTTGCATCTGCAGAAACTGACCATGGCTCTAAACACAGATACATTCATGTGTGGCGTAATGTTGGCTCACACTGTCGCTTTGCACGGGGCGGATGTGGCGTCCTGCTGTTCCCTTTGCACTGGGGTACAGTTCCAAAAATATATCTTGTACTGCACAAGATATATTTTAGATAGAAATAAAAATATTTAGATAGAAAACTTACCTTGCCAGACTTTTTTTTTCCAGTTGAGGATATAGTTCAGTTTAGTTGTGGCACTCTAAAAACAGAAACAAACCTGCAAAACATGCAAAACTATACCATACATACTTAACATCTATTTAACTTGAGGGAGGAACAGTGTGCAGATGATGCTTTGTTCTCTTTTGTTCTGTCATGCAGGATGACTCATGACTTGATTTATAGCTTCTGTTTTAATTACTTTATCTGTTTCTCTTCTCTGGACAAAACTGATTTCACAAAACACCTGGAGATGTTGTGTTTTTAATGTAAAGTAAAATAATTTGAAGAGGAAGATATTACAAGATATTACATTCATACTAAGAATTTTGAGATCGATTGCACTGTTTAGCCTTATTCTGTACACCGTAATGTCTCCCTGTCAGAGAGACATTTTTTAAGCATTATCGTTATCATATCATTATCATTCTATCATTAGCTAGAATGAAGAAATTTCAGCACACAGCACCAGCAGTCACTCCCCCATTATGTTCACCAACAGGCTGGTGGCAACTTGAATAAATAAGCTTCTTGGGGAGACTTTACAAAACAAAACATTCACTGTGAAAGATGGTTTTTATAAAACATACAGGTCATATTTATACGGATCTACAATAAAATACTGAGACACAATTTTTCCACTCAAGATGTTCATTCACATGCCTTATATCAAGAGCTCAATCAATGCCACAGACAATGGAGATAAACATATACAGTACATACAGAAAGTGGTGGGTGGGCAGCCTTATTTTATTTTACAGCTGTGGGTGAGTGTATATCAAAAGCGTTGAAAGCCGCTCATTATTACAGAACAACAGCAAAGGAAACAGCAGACCGAAGACATTCAAATATTCTATAAATCCTGGGTGACAGGTAGTCAGTGACAGATATGTCTGAGGAGACAGCAGCATTGAATACAACATACTGAGGATTGTGTCATGTCCCATAAATGATTCATGGTAAATTTGTAGAAGTGCCTACAGTAAATCTCACAGGAAAAGATGTGCCCACAACAATCAGCTATTGAATTCTTTAAGGACCTACTCCTGCTGGTCCCTGATGCATTATGAATAAGTCACAGCTCACCCAGTGGTGACGTCCAAATGATTTCATGGCACCGTATTCAGATGGAAAATACTGGAATACTGAGCGGAACTGCATCACTTGTTGCTAATGAATGAGAAAACGGTTATGGGTAATATTTTCACCATGCAATGAATAAATAATGCAAAAGTTGCAAGAACAACAACAGAACCACCAAACACAATAAGATACAATATAAATGCAAAAGCAATTTATGCTTTCAGCCTCATAAAATTAATGCTGTTGGAAAACATTTCCCATATCAGTCCAACCTTAACAAATCAACCATTGTTCAGATTCAGGCCTGACAGTCTGGGAGGGGAAGCGTGATTGTAAAAACTGCAAATCTTAGTGTTTTCATTGGATGTTCGCATGATATAGTATTTTCAATGAAGTGTGGAACAAGCAGGAGTAAAGTAAACAGTATATATGCCACTGTCAGGTACTGTGGGCAAAAGAAATACCACTTCTTTTCTGTTTTTTAAGCTCCTTGGAGAACGGTGTTGAAGGTATTTAAACAGAGCAGCTTTTAAGTTGGATAAAACACTTCATATGTGGCAAAGTCACAAGGGAGGATATTTTTTTCATGCTCAATTGAAAAAAACTTTGAAGCAATAAAATACATGTGTAAGTGAAATTAAGACTAATGCAGATCTAATGGGAATAGAGTTGTGCCTGTCATGCTTTTATTGAAATGACAAGTCACAGAAACAGGTGCACTTGGATGGTTTTGGCAGTCTGAGCTTTGGGATCATCATGTACTCCGTACGTGTCTCGAAAACAGCAAAAGGAACAGACAGGAACATGATGGCAAGTCCTAAATGTGTAGGTCAAAATTAAAGGTCATGCTGTAATATCCAGCTGGGATGGGGACAGCTGTAGGGAAACACTCTGCTGAGAGGTATACAGTTCACTGAGCAGGACACACACACACACACACACACAAACTTACACTTTCTCTCACTGTACTCAGTTATTTATGTAAAAAATGTAACTGGATAAAATTATTTAATTGGTCTTAAGTCTGGTGTTATTCAATTTTTGTTTTAATGGCTCAACTTTTTTTGTTTTTATATTTCTTTCATGTATTACTATTCAAAGAATTTAAGTAGTGCTTGTTTTGTATTTTTGAACAAGAAAGGGGTGAATATCCTCCATGTGTTAGAAATAAGTGGCTGTGAAAGTGCAGCCAGATTTTTCATGGTTGTCTTTTGCTTATGGGTTCTCCTGAAAATCTTTAATGGACCAGATGACATTTTCTCTGGAGGTTCAGGAAAAAGTAGTTTAGGGGAGATTATTAAATTTTTCAACTGCATCCATGTTTATTACTGGTTACCTTTCCTCTAGCGCCACCATCTGCTCAAACTGAGAACCCTGTTTCATCTGGCCAGTAAAATGTTGAATGTTGGCAGAAGGCTGCCCTCTGCTGTACACTCCTCAGGCTCTGTCTGTCTCTCTGTGTTTTTGTTTTGGGGTTTTTTTTGGCATGATATACAGGGAAATGATTCTTTAACATGAGAACAGCCAACTGTGGCAATTTTTATTTGCTGAGGAAAGGATCCTCTCCACCCACCAAGTATGAAATATGTCAAATATGAAAACGGACCATTTCCAATAATGAATTATTTTGAAGTTTGAATGGAGTTTCCATGTTGAAGCATCTAAAGAAGACACGGATAAAGAAAGGGCTTAAAAAGTATGTTTTAACCTGAGAAAAAATACAATGGGATTGTCTTTGTGGCAATCAACATAATAATAAACAACAACAACAATAAAATCCAACTACAGACCGACACACATCTCTACCTGTGTCCTTCTGCATTACTGCTGTACAGCCTAAAGATGGCAGCAGCTCTCAGTCACCTGAGCACCAGAAAATGACTTCAGGCCAAAAGCTGGCCGGATTTTAAAGTTTGCTCTTGTTTGTCTGAGAGTGTAAACCTGATAAACACCTTTGAAAAATGTGTGTAGTTGGAAAATCTAAGGTGAGTTTGTGGATATGTATATATATATGTATATGACATTAGGAATGATATTTGTTTGTAAACGTCAGATTTGTGAATGGGCAGGTTGTCCTGGGAAGTGTCCCCTGGCCCAGTGTGGGGGTCCTCCGCCTCCTTCCTCTTTTTGGATCAATCTGAGGCTCCAAGAAACGAGGCGGCGCTTGGACTCGCACCCAGCGGAGGGCCATATCTCAGCTCGGGTTTAAGCCTCACCGGGGGAGTCCTGTCCAGCCTTCTCTCTGTCCCTGCTGGAGGAAAGACACAGTGGCAGGAGTCATTTTCGTCCACCACCATGGAAGTAAGCAAAGGAGAGGAGCGGCAGAATGAACAGGCAGCGGTTTTATTTGGGAGTGCGGAGCTGGAGAGTCAGAGAAGAAGCAGTGGACGGACAAAGAAGAGGCAATGTAGAATCATTACTGGGGTATGTCTGCAAACACTCACCTACCCTCTCCCTTTATCTCCCCACCTAACCCCTAACATCCACAGCTTTCCTTCACACCCTTTTAAAATCCAGTTTTGTCCAACAAAAGCACCTTTCCGTCATTTGAACTCTGCCAACACCTGTTAAAATATTCCAGGAAAATTCTCACTTTATTTGGTCACTTCAGTGTGTAAAGCTGCACAACACACTCCAGCTTCTCCATTGTTGGGATTTGCTAGTTTTCTTTGTTAAATATGATTGAAAACGAAATAATATTTCTGTTTGGGGCTTTTAGCCTGCCAAAACAAGAAATTTGCAGATATCACTTTGTGCTCTAAGAAGTTATGGTTGCCTTTTTAATTTTGGTTGACATTTTACAGACTAAGTAATTTGTCATGAGAATGAACAACAGAGTACTCTATCAGTTAAATTCATCATGACCTCGAAGAATCAAAAACCACAGTGTCCATTTCTCCTCCATTTTCGCTCAGCAATGTGAGTCCATGGCTGACACATAGCTGAGACCAACAGTGTGAAAGTGGAAACTACATGTTTTCACTCAAATGCAAAGTTACACGCGCCAGGAAGTGTCCATGCAGGTGGCATTGATTTACAGTTGTGGATATAAAGCTCAGACTGGACCATAATGCTGAATGTGACAGTGAAATATAAGGATGGCTTCGTCCTGGAGCACAATCTTTGTACAAACAACAACCAAAACCCACAAACTGTAAACTGGCTTCAGTGTATGAGCAACAACAGCAACAAATTGTCACAACTAATCAATCTTATGTCGCACTTTTTTAAAAACATCTTTATCCAGAGTGCTTTCTTAGTCAGACAATCAGTCACCATGAATGAAGCTGAGACTTTAACTTACTGTCACATACCAAGTTTATCCTCTTTATGCTGTTAATCCTGATAACTTTTTCAATTACCTCTACCTACTTTATGACCTGACTGACACCGTTGGAGCCTTTGAAGGATTATTTACTTCTAGTTGCCTCACAAGTGTATTCTCAACACAGACTTGAGGTCTCAGAAAGGAACACCAGTCTATATTGTTCACAGTTCGAAGGGAAATTTAGACTAACCACGCAAATTTTGGATGACGGTTAAATCTGGAATACATTTGTGGGATTTACATGAAGGCTGAAACCATAACGGAAAGAATTGCATGGAAAAATGTTGCTGTATGTTTTCATGGAAGTGGATGTGATGATGTTTTTGTCTGAACCGTTTTTTTTTGTTTGTTTTTTTTTTTAGAGTCAAGCGAATTGGGATTAGTCAGATACATAAATTCTGATTGTTTGCCTCATCATTGAACTATAAACTCTGCTGATGGGAGAATCCTCCTGCAGTGTACACATCTTTCAAACCATTCTTTTGCAAACACCAGTTAAACAGGAAGCAGCATTTCCAACTGCTGTCTGCTTGGCGTTGATTAGATCAACATGTGCTAAAGTGAAGACAGCAATATGTTCTGTCCTGTAACATAAGAGCCTCTATACATTTAGTAGTGTTTGTACCAAAAGTGGCTGTTGGTATTTATGACTTTTACCTAATCAGGAGCTTAATTTGTGATATCCTCATCTACTGCTGCCCAACTTCCAATGGGCTAATCAGAGTTTTACTGTATAGACAATAGTGTGTTTTCAGAGTCAGACGAGTAGGTTTCCACCAGACAGACTGTTTACTTTCACAGCCCACAAAAACCACATCTAAAGGCTTTCCCAAGGAACCAGGTCTTGCTCTCTCTCTCTGGCTGTCTCTCACCCACCTATAGCTGGAAAAAAAATAAGTGCACATACTGTACCCAGACACCGTGCACACATAGCCACGTATTTTCGGACCTCTCAGGAATTCCAGGTCTTGTGAATGTGATTCGCACTAAATGGATTAGTTATTGTGGATCATTCCCACACCTCCTTTTGCTTTTGAGACTGAACCCCACTCTTTGACAATGTTGGATTTGGGAATAATTGAAATAAATGAATGAAAACAGCATGGAAATTATATAAACTGACACTGGATTAAAATATTTTATAGTTTCAAAAGAATCAGTTTTATTTGTTGGATTTATGTCAGTTTCAGTCTCAGTTTTGCTGAATGCACTGAAACAGGTTAATCTTAATTAAAAAAGGTTGGTAAGGAGATATGGGCTGTCCTTTTGACTTCATTATATTGAGATAGTACTAAAATCTTTTGAAATGTGAGAGGAAATGGGATTCTCCCAGAATTGTAAAGCTACAATAGAGAGGAAAACAATACCATATTTTTTGCAGTTTTTTTAGAGACTCATTCTTAAATTGTTGCTTTCAGTGGTGCATGTTGGTGTCCTGTGGTTAGAGCAGTTTAAGTTTCAGCTCAAACAGTTGTTACCAGGATTAAATGGCCTGCAGGTGATGCATCACAATGTGGTTTAAAAAGATAAATACAATCTATCTGTAATAAACTGACAGATTAAGGTGCCACAAGACAAAATGTTTGGAAGCCACTGAGATACTGGACAACAGAGTGTTTAAATCAAGCAGCACACTTCAAGGCTTCAAACCAGCTCTTAAACTCCTTTTATAATTAAAGAACCATGATAGCCACTGTGGGTCTGGTGTGGGTGTAGTGGGGGCTTCAAAATAAGCAACAATGATAAAATGCTGACCAACCCAGTGTCTATGTAAAGTGATGTTTGAAACTTCTGTGCATACTTTCTGTATTTAAATAAAGTTGTAATAGTTTAAAACTGCAATAAACTAACTAATTACTTCAGTTTTCACTAAGGAGCAAAAACCAGTTTTGAAACTTGAATGAACATCAACATTATTGTAGTGCTCATTGATATTGTATGAATATTTCTATCATTTTTTGACACATCCCCCAGCTCCATTCATATTTCCTTCAGAAAAACACTGAATCATATCATAGGTGTGAACTGCAGATAAAGAAGAAAGTGGGCCTCTTTCAACTAGAGACGACCCACATGAACATTTGGTCAGTAGGTGATGGTATCGGAGTAAAGGTGGAAAGGATTACAGTTGGCTTTAAAGAATAAATAACAGCACCCTTTGCTCTAACACTGTAAAACTTTAATCCCCTCTTGACTGGAAGATTAAAGTCTCACCAGAAGTGAGATTTAATGTGGATCCAAAACTGGATGAATAGACTCTTATACATAAATGACAAAAAGTCTTCAGCCAGGTAGCAGCTCTGTGAGTCTTAATTCTCTCAAGACCGTCAGCATTTTGGGCCCATCTATTGAAATACTTTGGTGGATCTTTGAAAACCTTGACCTGCACCATAGACATCTATAAAGTTCAGGGCAATCCCTCTCTTAGTCACTGAAGTTATTTGGATTCAACCTCTGAAGCGTGACTGTCCTGCAAAATTACAAACAGTTGCTGAGATATTTTAGTACTAAAGTGGTGTAACCATCCAACATTGCCATCTATAGAGCCAAGGCTCCTGCTGTGGATGACAAACTGTCTTTCTGGATTGTAGCTGTACCACACTGTCTGTTCTATTGACTGAAAGATAAATCTTTATGGTTCTGCTGAAAGTCCTGATTAATGGCTTCTCTCAGGGAGCCAGAAATCTGATGAAGTATGTTTTTTTTTTAGTTACAGGGGCACGTAGCTCACACTTAAGTATGTCGGCAGAATCAGTAGATTAAGCTTTAAATGAAAGGATATTTTCTCCATAATATCTACTTGTTGAAATTTGATTATATCCTTTTAACTTTTCACTGGCATTAAAACTTAAAGATATCTTGTTTTTCCTTTACCTTCTGTTCACCAGAGAAAATCGCTCCAAACATTTTAAGGGATGTTTGTTGTATGTAATTTATCTTCAGTAATATTCTAACATTTGGCTCTTCAGGTTTTGCTGCCGTGTCTGCTGGTGGTCATCCTGGCTTTGGTGTTATCTCTGAGGAACCGCAGTGATGAGAAAGGTGGGCTCCACTGTTAGTTAACTACAACCTTCATTTCACAGTTCAGTTTATCTTTGTCTTAATTTTACAACAACAGTGTGGTCTCAGCCGCCGCAGTGAGCAGCAATATGAGGAGAGGGGCTTTTTCAGGCTGTGCTCGTTTGAGTTTGGCTGTCGTTTTTATATCAAATAAATTAGATCAACAAAGAGTCCACACATCATCCAAGGAGGAGGTGACCACTTAGTCCAGATGGGCCAAGCTGGAGGCTTTTCTCCCCCTCAGTTTAATTTCTATACTATTTATTTCCTTCATAAAGAAACAATCAGAGTAATGTTTAGATCTGTGTTTCTCACAGAAACTGTTAGCCTGCTGTGCAAAGCAATCGATGGGACTATGAAACATGTCACCAGCTTGCACGTGTCTTTGTTGACATGTTCAGCATAACCACTTTTAAAATGCCTCGTTAGACTAGTGGTGTTCATAGGGGGCCTTAAATCATAAAATGTCCCTGTCAGTTTGAGTGTTTAGTGCATATTTCTAATGCAAAATTGTGCATTATGTTCACAAAAAAGTTGCTATCTTCAGTCTCCCACATATCAAACCTGGAAAGACCAGGGAATGAATTCACTGTGCTTCTCTCAATTGTCCACAGAAAGAAATTCATTATGATTATGATATAAAAACATACAGAAGAAAAAAGGGATTATAATGCAACAGCCCATTTATGAATAATAAGCTCCAGGTCCTTTGACTCAAATGTAAATATAAGGGATACAACAAACTGTTGATGGAGAATCAAAATACTGCGGCTGCAGCTGAGAGACACGGACAGAAATAACCATCTCACATTGCATTTTAGCGTATTCAATAAAAGCTAAAACGCACACTGAAACTTGTCTCTGGGCCGAAGAACAAACAAGCCTGCATGCTCCCTCTGTGAGGTCGTACACCTAATGTCTGGACTCTCTGGAAGTGTAAATGTAGCTAATGTACAGCCTGCTAATGTCCCACGGTTGCTCCCCCAGAGACTCTAAGTGGGAGTATTTAGAGCAGCAGTGAAGGAGGCTCAAGTTACCATCCAGCTACTACGGAAAGAAGTGTGAATCAAAGTGAGCAGGATTTGTCTCCCTCAGCCCGGAGTGCGATGAACTTTCTGCCCGGTGTAAAATATGTCATAAATGCACAGTTCAGTGAGACAAGAATGTTCCCCCGGGGTTTGCCATCTTTTCTTCAGCTATAGATTCCCTCTGGTTAGACATGAGCAGTGGCGTCAGTGTGCGCTTTGTAGCAAACCACCATGCCAAAACACCCCTCTTCCATTTTGGTGGCAGCCGTGGTGAGTGTGGCCAGTTCTCCTGAGCCTGGGTGGGGTGCTCTCCCTCTGCTGTGGCATTTCCCCCTTTAACTTATATTCCCTCCCCAGCTAGCATGAAAGACATATGGGAATAATACATTTAGAGTTTTTAAACTCACCCAAACTTGGCTTTACTCACATCTATACAACTCTGCTGGAACCTCTGCGTGTTTCATAGTGCTGCTTTGTTGGTAAGGTCTTTGGAAGCAGATTAAAAGAAACAAAAATAACCCAGGGCTTGAGTTCTTCCTAGAGCCCGACAGTCTGCAGTGCAGAATGCTGAGAGTGGGTTTTCCTGTGGATTACAGACCACAGCAACTTGTCTCCTGAGACGGAGCATCCCCGTGTTCGATCCAAGCCACAACTGCTGGCCTGGAGAGGCAGTGAGGAGGGGCTTTCTCACCAACACGCTGAGACTCCCTCTGTCATGTGTCCAGTCAGCAACAGACTTGACAGATGTGTTGGAAAGGCAGCTGCTTGGAAGGTGAAAGAGGTGGCCCAAAGTTTCCTGGTTGGAGCTACCTTCTCTGTGGGAAAGTCTCAGTTTGCTCCAAACCCTCTAAGAGCTTAATAGCAGATATATTCCCTTTGTGTTACTTGTCGTGTCAACTTCGCCTGACCTCATCTCAACAGTGCCTGACAAACACGCCAAGATTTATTTTTAAATGGAACTTCATTGTAACATAAAAGTGAACATTACAATGAACCCCAAAACTTCACCAGCGAGGTGTCTGGTCCATTTACATTATTTATTTCTCTGTTTGTTTGTTTGTTTTTAAAGCTAAAATAATCAATATATTTTGAATGGATCACACGACTGTGTCTAATATAAAGGTCACTTGAAGTGATGTAGCCATGGAGACTTGTCACACGTGTGCTAACACAGCTCTGTGGAACATTTTAGTGACTTTCGGAAAATTCAACCTTCAATTCTGCTGTTTTGGTTCACCTCCTCCTCTCTCATCATTATCATTTTCCGATGCACCTACTGTGCACTATTTGCCCAGCAGCAACACAGGCAGCAAAACAGTTCTGCCCACATAATTGTGTTTCATTTGGCACAATGAGTCTGACCAATATACATCCCATGACCTTCTAGTGCGACTTTCACATATGTGCTGATTCTTGCTGTTGGTTGCCAGGTTTGGCAAACAGCCAGCAATATTGTGCGCTCGTGCTCCAAAACAGGTACAGCTTGCAAACATAGTGGAGTATTTATAAAGGCTTTTTTTTCCCCGGACACAGTAGAAGGAGATGCTTGAATTACCTTGGCATGTTTCAACTGATAGCTGTAGTCTTCATCCATCTGACGTGTTGCTGACGTGTTGCTGACGTGTCTTTTGTCAGCTGTTCAGCATTGGGGAAAAAAAAAAAAGGCTTTATATCAGAAGAAGACAAGATGAAATAGTTTGAGCTGGTGGAGTATTTAGGTGGTGTAAATATATATATATAAAGTGAGTAATGGATTTAGCTTTGTCTGGTGGTCACAAACCAGTTCGCCCCTGTGTGTTAATAGCATTTATTCTGCTGATATCTGTTGTGGAATAATTAATCCCCCTTTATTTCACTTTCACTGTCTCATATTTATTGAGTGAAATGAGCCAGAAGTACAAGTACATGTGTGGGCCTTAACTTCGCACAAGCATGAGGCTAGCCCCACGTAAAACAATCACAGCTCTGTAGATAAATCTGTTTTTCTTCCTGCTTTGTTTCCATGAGAACAAAGTTCAAATGGTTTCAATTGTGAATGGACACATGCAGTCCAGCCCAAACTCTGACATGAGGATCTGATGGTTGAGTGTTATCTATTTCTTCATGTAGTGTTTGGCACCAAATGTCCATGTGTGCCTTTATACAACCCAGCCTTGGGGCATACACATGGATATGTGGATTACAGAGACATATTTGTGGCCTTTGAACTTCCTGTTGCATGACAGTCAGATAACTAACAACCCCATTTAATGTGTGTAACAGTAATGGTCCTGAAAAACCACTAAGCCTGAAGTTCTAAATGTGATTTTCAGTGAAGGCAGAACAGTGTTCACTGATTTCTGTGTCTATTTCAACCCTTGAACTTTCATGCACCAATGAAAACTTGAATCAAGATGTGTGTAAAAGTTTGGATAAGTTTGGTTTGAACACCATGAATTCAGAGTAAACACAAATTTGTGCTACAAAAAGGACCAGACTCGGTGACTAACTCCCTAGCCTTAACAACGACCTTGCGACCTGCCCTATGTGCCCTAAAGATAACTATATCTAACTAGCCCAATGAGCAGTGATACCTAACATGTCTTTGGGGTCATCAGGTGGGAACCTCCTTTTTTAATTACGTTAACACAACCCTGAAGGAGCCGCATCTGTCTGTTGGTTGGTGATGAGTTTTAGGGCACATTTGACGAAAACAGCTGCTTCCTCTGGATAAAAACAAAACGATGGGAACAGAGGGGGCTTCTTCCCAATGAGCTGGAACAAAATGTAAAGCTCCAAAGAGGTGACAGGAGCTGCAGATTCCCGTGATAATTCTTTACCGCTTCATCAACACAAGCAACACCTTTCACTGCAGATGTTTCATAGGAGTTTTAACATTTTCTGTCCTGACATGAGGAAGGCTTTATTCTTCTTTTTAAAGTGGTGTTGGTTTACATCATTACTGTCTTGAAGTCACATTAGCGCAGATAAGCATTATTATTATCTTTATTCACTAACACGACTCCTCTTTTCCTGCAGAAGGGGAGAAATGGCTGATGGAACCCACACAAATTCAACTGCTGCAGTGTCCATCTGGGTAAGGAAATATTCTCCTTTCACTGTTATAATGGAAACTATAATAATGTTTTAAAAGAAGACAATTGTTTAAATGTCCTCTGACACAAGCTCTCATCCCCCTCTTTGGTGGTATCACTCAGCATGTTTTTCACTTCAAAATAAAGCTATTTGGTTGCGTTGACCACAGTTATCCTGAGTTGTCGCCAGTCGGCAGTTCTTGATGGAAATAAAACTGTGACTTCTGAGAAAATTTAAGCACATTTTTCGTCACTGTCTGGCAATTCAGTCTCACCATCTTATTCTTTTTTTGGAAACACATAAACAACCCAAACACAAGTCCTGTTTTTACAATTGTTTTGGTTTGGGGAACCATAGTAAGTTTCTTTATTGGAAATAGGCTAATGACTCTGAGTAATCAGGCTCATGTTGGTGTGTTTAAGTGTGGTCGTGTATAGTTGCGTGGGTGTGTGTGCATATTTCTGTTTTGTTAAGGGAGTAACCCCTGACGCACACACATTAGACCATGGAAAAGAACACAAATGACTCCAAATGAAGCTATTTTTGATTTTAAAGTATATTTAAAGAAATGAATGTTGTCTGTATTTGTGTCATTTACTCTCTTGGGTTGGTTTATATTGTTTCTGATGGTAAACCACACTTTTATTTTCTATTGAGGTTTGGTCTCTATGTGCAAAGAAGAAGCTCCAGTGGAAAATGCTGACTGCAAATGGTTTTTTTTTGCTTTCTCATTTCTAAAGTATACAGACAATATGCAGACAAATCTGTCACATGAATTCTAAATGAAAACACAAAAGACTAAATAGGAAAGAAAAAATGGATTCATGATTGAAAAACAGTTAACTGAATTTCAGAAACAGTAAAGTTTTAAAGTGTGTAAATTCATCTTTTTTTGCATTCATTAATCTATTTCTAAATAGAGTGCCATAAACTACGTCAATCACTCCCATTAGTAATTCTTTATTTAAATAGAAATGAATAAATTGACATAACTTACTTATCTATGAATGAAATAATTGGTGAAATTGCTTATGAATTGCAATTTTTTTTATAGTACAATTAGATATCTGTGGCCAAAATGCTGCTTCTTCTAGACTCATACTGAATTCAATGCTTTATTGTTTTTACTTAGTTTGGAAAAGGTTCTCATTTAACATAGTACCAACAGGTCAATGAATCAGTGGAAAACAATCTAAAATATGCAGTTCCTGTGTTTGCTTTGTGGGAATGTATATCCAAACAGTCTATTCCATCTGATCAGTGTATACAGATATGACCAAAGGATCAGTGTCAGTTTTCGAGATTTCATGCAGTTTGGTCAGTTCTATGATCATTCATTCATTCATTCATTCATCTTCTACCGTTTATCTGTTCCCGGGGTGCAGGGAAGCTTTATGATGCTGTTGCAATTTCTTATGTGTGTTGCATCAAGAGCAAACAGTGAGTGAAAAGATGTGATTCAGATAGTTCTCCCACAGAAGGGGCTGGGTTTAGGTTTTCACGGAACAAAGAAATCTTGTGATACTTTCAAAACTGAGTCTTTGATTCGTCATCAGCAGTCTCACACTGCCTTCCTCCTCCTTTCTTATTTTTGTAGTCTGTTTTTTTTAAATATCTATTTCTTTCATCCGCTTTCAGGCAAAGACAAAAAGCTGCTTTGTATTCCCTTCCACAAAGAAATACTGTACAAAATGACCTTCTTGTGCCGCTGTGGTGCCAGAGATCGTCGTGTCTCCTGCTCATTCTGCTAATTCTCCTCTCGGACAAACCTGACTGTCCCATAAAAGCCTCACTCTTTCCCTCTGCCTTTCTGCTCAGTTTCTCCAGGTCCCCTCTCATCCTGATCTCCTTGGATGGTTTCAGAGCCGAGTATTTGAAAGATCACGCCAGCCACATTCCTATCATCAACAGGTTACGTAAGTCACCAACACTGCTGCCTCCACAGCTTTTCATAGTTTACATCGCATCTTAGTTTGACTGAAAATTTCTGTGTTGCAGGAAATGCTGGAACCACAACGCCACACATGAGGCCTGTTTATCCCACCAAGACTTTCCCAAACCACTACAGTATTGTCACTGTAAGTTTTTTTTTCTGGTGTGTGTGTGACGGAGCCACAGGTTGATTTATTGACCATAAAGGGCCAGAATGTCCAACTTGTTTTGCTAACGGTGGAAGAACAGCCACATTGTGCAATACAACAATGCAAAAATACTCCATCGCAATTAAAAGTCAAAGGAAGATTCTGTGCATGCCTGATGAATGGGCCTATTTTCTACTGCGTTAATGTGTACATTTGTCTTCATAGTTGTGTAAGAATGTGTAAGAATGATTTTTTTGCCATTTTATGCAGAGTTACTGATCATTGCTTAAATGTAATATTTCTATGTTCCTAATATCATTTATCTGCTTTTAACTAACCTAAGCAAATGGAGGAGACTAACCTTAACTAACCTTAGCAAAACTAGTGTACTTGAGTTAATATAATGCTTTAGCCATTAGTAGGTTATAGTTTAATGCTTAACTTCTACATGCAGAAACTTTTCCACATGATTGTGTAGCCAGTTTGACTTCATGGAGGCCTAATAGCTTACATGTGCTTGTGAAATGAACCATGGCACATACTTGGGGGGGGGGGGGGGGGAGGGATTACAGAGAAGACTTCACCTCTGTTGGCTAAAAACAGACCCTGCAATTAAAATAAACGGCTACAGTTGCCAGTAATATTTAGGTTGGGAAGCTCCAAAGAGGAGTTTATCACTGTAAATGTGTGCAGCAATAGATAAAAGCAGCTCACCTCCAGGCTGTGTTTGTTTTACCTTTGTTGCTTCCTGCAGGGTCTTTATCCCGAGTCTCACGGCATTGTGGACAACAAGATGTACGATGTGACCCAAAATGCTTTCTTCAGCTTGAAAACTGATGAGAAATTCAACCCAAAATGGTACCAAGGAGAGCCAGTAAGTGAATCTGTGCAAACAACAAGTCTTTTAAAGCGATTAAAAACGGTTTGGACCAGGTCAGAAGACCTTCGTCTTTGTTAAGAAAGGCCACAGCAGGGCAGTTTCCGGAGCAATCTGACATCCCACACCTGACAGTCTGTGCCACTTACAACTTGTGAAAGTTAACACACCCTGATCCTGTGTAAGAAATATAATTTTTGGCTGTCAGACCATGCTGTAATTTGCTGTCTATAAACAACACGAGAACTGAGAATCATCTCTCCCCATAATGAACTTCTTGATATAATCAGGAATTCTGTCTGTGCTGCAAATGACAGTGTGTGGGACTTGCCAGCTGTACTTGTTTAGATGGTTTGTGGTTTCATTTTAAATGGGAGGCCTCTTAGAAATCACTTTTCTACCATGTGACAGACTGCTCCTCCTGGAAAAAAACACCATGCAGTGGTCTGTATGATGGAGGGAGTAGATGATCCCTGCAGAGAGATTTATGGTCTGGAAATGCATTCCAACATAATGACATTTGATCCAATACAACTAAATGCATCTGCCAAAATATGTTTAGAAGCCTGCTGCATAAATTAAGCACGTCTGATCGGTCTACTAGGTATTGATTTAGCATAAAAATACACAGTTAATTTCCATCAGACCTTACTGGGCTTTTATGGATTACACTTTTCTTCTTATGGGCTAAACCCTGTGATAAATGAGTTTGCTATTAGTCCAAGGTCTATCTGAATTAATAATGTGCTCCAGTCACTTCTTTTCTTTGTTCTCCTCTCACCTCTTTCCATTTCCTTCTCCTGTTTTTTATATTATTTTTATTTTTTTATTCCCTTATCTCCTCTCCTCAGATCTGGATCACTGCCATGCGTAACAAGCTGAAAACAGGGACCGTTTTCTGGCCGGGTTCAGATGTGGCCATCAATGGAAGCTTCCCAAATTTCTACAAGAAGTATGACAAGTAAGTACAGTTTTAATAACAAAGAATTTCATGGCATAACGCAGTGCTATATTGATGTATTTATGTATCACATGGTGCCTTTTTGCTGCACAGGAGCTTTTCATTTGAGAAAAGACTGACGCAGCTGTTTGACTGGCTCAGCTTACCTCAGGAAGAAAGGTATTACCTTTTTTTGTTTTGTTTTTCATCCTTACAAATTATAATTTGTGAGCAACCGATTTGTGAACTGTTTGCCCGCCTTTGTGATTTTAAGACCTGACTTCTACACATTATATCTGGATGAACCTGACTCAGCAGGACATAATTACGGGCCAGGAAGCAAAGAGGTTAGTCATTCAGTAAACATTAAACCTGTAACTATGATCTAGACAATTACCTAATAGAACAACAGACCAGACCGAGCAAGTGAAAGCACAATGAATGTATTTGTTGTCTCAAAGTTGTTGTAATCACACTTGGTGAGGTGATGACAGGTTTCCCATATCTGGGGTCGGGATGTAAAAGAATCAGTTGAAAGCTCTGGAATAAGCCAGTTAAGACCGTTAAGTTGGTGGGAAAAAAAATCATTTGATATTTGTCAATAATTTGTGGACATTGTTCTCCTGGAGCAGTGACACGTTAACTGCATTTGCTGTTTAGGTCATTCAGGCCTTGGAGAATGTGGACAGGCTTCTGGGTATGCTGATGGACGGCCTGACAGAGCGAAAGCTGCACCACTGTGTCAACATGATGATTATATCTGACCACGGTGAGGCGACCACACAATCGTGATACAGTTTCCTGAATAATACAAAAGAAATTAATCTAAAAAACATTATAGGAGGAGGAAATTTAATTCTGATTGAAAGGCTGAAATTACATACACAGACAAATCTTTAAACAGTGGAGAGGGAATACAGACTCTTAAGCAACATAAAGATAATTTTTTTCCTCATTTATTGTCATATTCTTTAGTTTTCTTACAAATGTCTCCTTCCCAAATCTGTGTGGTATCACAGTACCAAGACATAGTTTTGGAGCCTGTGTGCCACTGAAGTCAACTTTAGAGGCTTCACGTCAGCTCCATTTGTTTGACTTGGCTGAGTCACTTCACCTGTTACAGGAGAAAGTAGAGGGCCATGCCAAAGAGGTAACTGATAAAAGAAAAAAGAGTCTCTCAGTTTTGTATTTGGAGGACATTTTGTGTAGAGACTTTTTTTTCCTGTAAACCCAACTGACATCTGGAGACTTGATGTTTAGGCTTGTAATTTGCTAGGTTTGAGATCGAGGCGTGGCAGCACTTGGCAGTGGCCGAGTTGATCGCCTCAAAGGCATAATTTCCAGGAGAACAACTGCTAGATATTCGTATGCAATGTTTGTAATGCACCAGCCAATGATTGCAAACGTTTGTGCACAAATGAAAAGTTCCACGTGTGGTAAATTTAAACAGTTGGGAAATGGTTTCAATCAGAACCCTAACTTTATAATCTTGAGAAAGAAGTTGAGCAACATCAGCATGAGTAAAAAATAAAAAATTTTGTTTGGACGCATTTATATTTTCAGGAATGGAGGTGGCTTCCTGTGACAAGGCAGTCTATGTGTCAACCTATCAGGAAGACACTGATGCCTTCAAAGTCATCCAAGGCCCTGCCGCTCGTATCAGACCGTCTCGCCTTCCTGAAAATTACTTCTCCTGTGAGTTCCTGTTGATAACATCCAGCTTGAGTTCTGTTGTTGTACCATCACTCAGTGTCAGTTTGTTTGTAACCAGTTTGACTAATCTCATCCTGTGTTTCTTTCCTCAGTTGATTACGATGGACTTATGAAGAACCTGTCGGTATGCGAAGTATTCAACTGTGGCCCTTGTATAGATAAGAAGAATGAAAAATTATCTGCTTGCTTAGCTTCACGCCAAACAAACCCATTCCTCAACCTGCAATGTATTGATTCTCCTCTTCTGTGTGTGATCTGAAGTGCAGGGCCCCTAACCAGCCATTGAGGCCATACCTCAAAGAAAACCTCCCCAAAAGGATGCACTTTGCCAACAACAAACGCATAGAAAGAGGACATCTCTATATGAAAGAGGGCTGGCAGGCAGCACTGTAAGTCAAAGGCCAGTGTGCAGTTTTTTTAACTATAAAACTGGTTCATCAGAGATGTAGTAGTTTTTCCATCATCGCTGTTGACAAAAAATCCAAAAAACAAAAGAACTGCTGAAATGCAACACAACTGTAACACCACTATGTTTAAATAATAAAAAAAACCAAGGTAGCGGTATTTAAAAAAAAGGTAGAGAGGAAACCCAAATCCTCAGAAATGAGATTGAAGCTGTGATAAACCAGGATTGTCCTTTGCCACTCCGGCTTTATTTGAATATCCATGGTGAAAGACAGGGAGTTGATCAATTAGTCATAATAAATAAATGAATAGGAGAGAAGCTCTGTAATTAGCTGGGAAGTTTAAAACGACCTCAGCAGTTCTCCATGTTTTCGCTGCTGTTGCTCCAGTCTCCTCCATTTCCCAATGATGTTCACGAGTGACCATGATGTCGAAGTTTTTGCAAATAGCTTCTAACTGAATTTAATTCATCAACATAACGGATAATAAATAGAACTGAAACCAGAAAATTATTTGGGATGAATCCTTCAAAATGAGATAGAAAGACATGTCAGTCACTGTCAAATATCAGTATCATGGACTTTTTCCTTTATTATGTTTTTATTGTGATTTATCTTCTAATATCTTTTTCATTTGATCTCCCCAGTAACCGTTGGGAGCTCAAGTACTGCAGAGGTGGTTTCCATGGCTCAGACAACGTGTTCACCAACATGCAGGTCAGAGGAAGGACGTGTTTATCACCAAACCTTGCTTAGATATCAAAAGACTTAAAAAAGTGTAATAAGTCATGAGGCGGATGTGCAGGGCAGAGAAAGGAAGGATGTGTTCATGTACATTTAGTACCGTCGCCACATCCTCTGCTGTTGGTTCATTCAGACACCCTGTCTGGGGTTCAGGGTCAGGTCATGGGCTGCCTCAACATAACTGAGGCTCAAATAGGCACAAAATTGCATTTTACTTATACATTTCCACTTTTTATATCTAGGACATCAGGACAGTTGCAGTTTAAACTTTCCTCTTTCAGAATGTCCCAAAGTAAAAATTGTTTCTGAAATAATCCAGATCAAATGCAGAGAAAGGGGAAGGCTCTTTTATTCAACAACAAGGATTCATGATTATTTTACTCTTTGCTCAGATAAGGGAAAGTACTTTCTAAACAGTTAGTTTTGCTTCTTATTTTGCACAACATTTTGTTTATTTTGAGCAGATTTTATCTTCTTCACACTTTTCGTGGCAGACCGGTTCTACACCAATCCCAGTTTTATATGTTTCATTTATCTTGTGTTGGTTTTGGTTGGCCTACTACAAGCAGTAATTTTAAGAATGAGCATTTGAGTCTAAGATTAATATTTGTTTCTAATCTGTATTTGTTGTTTAAAGTAGAAGAGGAAAAGTACACAAATAAGACAAATATTGTTATTCAGCTCAAGTGTAGTAGTTACACTTCTAAAGTTGCTCTCTGCCAACACAATCACACCTTTGGACTAAGTTGTGACTCATGTGACTCATCACTAAAGCTCTGTGTATGTGTGTATTCAGGATGTGGTTTACTCTGGAATTTTACTTGGTATAATTAGCTGGCATCAAAATAAATGTCTGAATCAAGAAAAGTGAGCTCTTTTTGCCCGCAGCAGAGTGGGGAAAAAAGAGAAATTGTTTTTGAAATACACAGTGGACTCACCTGCAAATATCTCAATAGTCCCACCCGGGCAATAACTTTCCTAGAATATATATCCTTAACTTCAGAGTTATTCAGAGTAATTTTACCTCTTTAGTTCATGTCAAATATTTACACAGTGTATGATATTACAGTTTAAATGAAGGTTTGAATACTTTCCTCTCTCAGGTCTTTGAGTGAACAAATGAGTGTCACTACATTCAAATGTATTTGATTTTCTTTTCAGGGAATTTTCATCGGCTACGGTCCAGGATTTAAAAACAACACCGTCGTGCCACCTTTTGAGAACATTGAACTATACAACGTCATGTGTGGTAAGTGCTTGAACATGCACAAACGCACACCTACAGACAAGGTGGCGAAACATCTGTGTGCGTGCTGCAGGCTGTTAATGACTCAGAAAAGCATGAGAAGGAAATGAGTGAGGATGAGACGTGAGGATTTACAGAGACTTGATATAAAGGCCACCAGCAGAGATTTCCCCATTTCCTTTGTTTGTTTGAATAGTTTGAAATTGGAGTAACATCTCTTGTTAGATACACTAACTGAATACAATGTAAAGCTGCATTTTTTGCTGCATCATTAATTTGGTGAATAAAAAATTTCAACTGACAGAAAATTATAATAAAAGGTTGTAAAACATCTCCATGAAATCCCATCCCTTTTTTCTTTCCTCTTCCAGATCTTCTTGACATTCAGCCCGCTCCAAACAACGGGACTCACGGCAGTCTGAACCACCTCCTCCAAAAACCAGTCCACCTTCCAGTTCACCCAGCGCAGCTCTCCCATGAAACTCCATGTGGGGCCGGCGACCCGGCCCTTACGGACGACCTGCAGTGTTCCTGTGCTTCCCAAACCAAGGCAGCGGTATGTGATAAAGAATAATGGCGGTAATGAGTTTTGAGTTTCAGGCCACGCCTTCAACCAACACAGGGATCCCTGTGTTGGTTGAAGAACATCTCAAATACTAATTAGATTTGAAAAGTGAGCTCATTGACCACAAACACCGGATCATTTGATGAAAGAACATCTTGCAGACTGTTAAACATACGTGTGGAAATAATCAGTTTCGGGATAGTGGAGCAGCTGGCGGCTCAGGAAAGATCGCTAATAGAGGGGCGAGTGGAGGGAAGAGTGGAACATTTTTTTGGGGGGTGGGGACTCATGAAAATAAGTAAAAGTGCATTAACCCTTTGAAGCCCAGACAAGTTAATACACACCCCAAAATCATGTTGTGTTTCACATACTTCTGCTCCACAGTGCCTTGAGCTGGGGTTTTTCCCCTCCTTTAGACAAAAGAGTCTGCACTAGAAGGAAATTACTGCTCAAGAGAATTATCATAACTCATTAACAGATAAAGATAGAAACTTCAAATAAACTCTCAAACTACTGTTTACATTTTCTTTGCTTTTTATGGCGTACAGTGTTTTATCTATAAAATAAGGAGATACTACTGTAAATATCTATTATCCCAATTTACAATGAACAGAAGTCTGTATTGAGTGACATATATATTTAGTTGACACTTAGCTGTGAGCACTTGCTGAAATGTTTTCAAATAACAATTTTATGACAAAGTGCATATGAAAAATGGGAAAACCTTGGTTAGATTAAAGGTTGACCTTTGAATGATGGATGCAGGGGCTGTTTTTACATATTTGCATTAACGAGAAGTTGGTGTTTCTTTTCAGCAGAGAGATATGAACAGACGTCTCGTGACGACCAATACCAGTGAGGAACATTTTGAGTTTTCTTTGCATCTATGATTGTTTTATAGACAAATGTCAGTGTGACATTCATAGGTTTTCCCCTCAGGTGCCCAGGTCAGCTTGCGTCGCCTCCACCAGCCTTTCGACACCCCTCGGGTCGTCCAAGCAGGTGCCACCTTTTGTGTCCTCTACCACTCTGACTACCTCAACGGATACAGCAAAGACCGCCTCATGCCCCTTTGGGTGTCGTACACCCTCCAACCTCTGGTGAGCCTGATGCTCGGAGCTGTCTTCTTTCTCTGATCATACTAGGTTCAGTTGAGTTGCCCCAGTTATATTTCCTCTGTGGTTCGGGTTTGGCAGCGGATTGGAAGAGGTTGTTTGGGATCTGAAACGTTTCTCTAAGCGGCTGTTACTCATCCTCTGTGCTCATGTTGGTTCAAACAACTCTTGTCTTTTTCATTATGCGGTTAACTTTTGTGTAAATCATGACCTCAGGCAGAGTGATACATTCCCTGGAGAGCTGACACTGTTGTACTTTGCTGTCAGAACGACAGACCAAACAAGGATGGATTCTGTTTTAATTCAAGCTCTATTCAAGAACAGTACAAGCTAAATATGGCTTGCACTTTATTCGTTTAGGCTTGGCAGAGGTATGGTTTATGTTTGTTTAGTGTTATAATATACAGTGTTGTGCTCATCCCACTTAATCACCCACATCCGTCCATTTCACAGCTTGTGGAAGATAACATCTCCATATAGAGCTTGCTTGAAGCTTGTTTGCTTGTTTGTGTTAAGCGAGAGATGGTACTGCTCATCTGCCTTCGGAGCAAGCTTGTATTACTTTTCTTGTACATGCAGGATGTTTTAAATATGGCCAATTTCCAATGCTGCATTTCTGTCTAAATGTAATAAGAGAGAGAACAAATATGTTCGTTTTTATTATACCAATGTGTAATTTATATATATATATATATAATATATATACATATATAGTATCAATCTTTGTTCCAGTATCACCAGGAGCTCCAGTCTCTGGTGGTGTGACCATGTTTCCAATAGTGACTCTCAGATCTCCCCTGGCTGCTCTATAATCTTATGATGGCCAAAGGGCTTGTCAAGCTCCTCTAAAACCTGTTTCAGAATGCGGTTTTCCCAGAGGTTTCACCTTTGCTCTCCAATGGACACTGTATTCTCTGAAGTTATTGTTATTTTTTCCCCTTCTCAGTTTTACTCAATTAAAGTATCTTATTTTACACTGAAATAAGCAATGTTTTGTTGTTCAAGGGAGTGAGATGAGATTATTGTTGTTAGAGAGCTCTGCGAACAGAGTTCAAGGGCCCTGCTGACCCACATACACAAGCGAAGCCAAATCCAACCAAGTGACCTCGCAGAACTCCCAGAGTGCTGGCCTGAAGTCCAGCTCCACACTGTCCACTGCTGACTGATCCTCTCTCTCAGACCAGAGTCCAACTGTTGAGCCCAGAGTTAGAGGCGTGTGTTCGTGCTGACGTCCGCATCCCACCAGCCGCCAGCCAGCTGTGTCTTCGCTATAGAAACAACTCGGATCTGTCCTATGGCCTGCTACATCCCCCCTGTGAGTGTGTGTTTGTGTGTGTGTATGTGTGTGGTAGTGGGGGTCACAGCTCTTTGTCCCCAGCTGGGTGTTGAATTTAAGTTGACATGTTTTCAGAGGCACATTCTCATGTAAAAATGCCCCTGTGCTCTAGGTTTGCAACAGAGAAAGTGTCCCTTCCCCCATTATTGAGATGCTGTAGATGTATTTGGAGTGAAATTGAGGTTACAGGTAGCTGCAAAAGAAGAAGAAGAAGAAGAAGAGAGGAGTAAAAGCTGGCCTGCAGCTGTGTGAAAGTCAGACTCACCAATATTCCACATTTTATCTTCGTCTCACTGGTTGTGTGATTTTTGCAAGTTCAGTCCGTAGAGCTGCAATCATTAGTCAATGAAATGATTATTAACTTCCAAAATGAACCAATTCACAAATATATTTAAGAATAATGTCAAACGGTTTGTAATTGGACCTTTTCCTTCCTTTTTTTTTGAAATAAGTCAATTGAGCAATAACAAAAATAAAGAGCCCTAACCGTCTTTCCCACATTGTTTTAAACTCCATAAACATATAATGTTATAGCCAATTCATCTCTATTCCTTGTTTGTACAGTTAAAATCTGACTTCTACAACATGCCATCTGTGTTTTCACCCATGTCCAAGTAGCTGACCTTTTGCCTGTCTCTCATTTTGTAGCTCTGAGAGCTAACGGACCTGAGACTGACTCTCTAATCACAAGCAATATGGCACCAATGTTCCCTGCATTTAAAGGTGAGTCCGTTTTTGGCTGTCGATGGCTTTTGAGATATAAATGTGCGTCCTGGTGATGCATGAGTTAATATTAATTCCAGGGAATGAAAGAGGTTTTGAGCCGAAAAATGAGTAAACTCTGGATCTCATCCGGACATGATGTTACCCTGTTTTGGGAAATTGTTAAAAGCTCAAGTTTTCCATGAGCCTGCTCAGTTGGCCTTTTTTATTGCTCAATATTATAATTTTCAAAGCTGATTTTCGAAAAACAGGCTATATTTTAGGTCAGTTGGTCAAAAAAAAAAAATATAATAGTAGTCCAAAAATCTGACTGCTGTGATTATATGGGACTGCTGTACTTTGGTTTAGAAATTTCTGTAAAGCACAATTAAATGTTTAGCCAGAGGAACTTAGCCAGAGTTAATCCTGCTCCCATCCCAGTGCAGACAGAGTTTTCTTCATTATAAGAATCAGTTTAAAGGTTGTTTAGTTTGTAATGACTAAGAGGATTTACCGAACTGTGCTCAGACACAGTAGATTAAATCTAGATGGATAATCTTTGTTGGTTTTGATTTCGACTGAGATAAATGTTGATACGCTCTCTTGATGATTGTGCTTTTGCTCATTCACATTTTTCTTAATCCTGCCTAAAATCCCAGAAGAGTGCGTCTGTACCTGTAACTCTCAGCACTATGCAGCACTTCAAAGACCTTTTGTCAACCTCCAAATGATGAAGCTTGTGAACGTTGGAAGCATAAATATTCATCGGCTGACAGATGCTGCCCTCTGGTGGCACTTTGCTTTTCATGCACCATGAAAAATGTATTTTCTCATTATTTGTTCATTTCCATCAGTGGTTGACTGGAATGCTTAAGCCCCATCATCATCAGTTGTGGTACATTGTTGGAGTGCTAACAGCTGTTTTGTGTTTACTTTCCAACCATAGATGTTTGGACTCATCTCCATAATGTCCTGCTTCCAAAATATTCACAGCAGCTGAACGGAGTCAACATCATGAGCGGGCCAATATTTGATAAAGACTTTGACGGAAATGTTGATGCATTCCCAAAAGAATCACGGTAAACCATAAATGATTAGATAAAACAGTTGCTGATTAACATGACTACAGTTGATTAGCCTTATTATATCAATCAGTAATAAATTCAGACTTAATCTGTAAATACAGTCCAGCATCTACTGTCCTTTAAAAAAAACTCAAGAAAGGCTCTGTGGGTTAGAGAAGAGGAATTGTTTGTCGTCTCTGTAGTAAATTGTGGTTGATAATGAATCACTCTTTGTTTCAGTTTACCAATACTTCCTCTCTTTTAACTGCAGATTTAAAGGCTTCCATCAAAGAGTTTGTGATTACGTTAAATTGACATACACAAGCTAATACACACTCACATTTGGAAATGGGGGAATTTGTCAAGACCTTTTTTTTTTGTTGTGTTTACAAAATACCTAAGACCATATGTTGAAAGTCTCAATTCTTCCTATAATAGTTTGGAGTTCAGTCAATTTCCGAGACACAATTATTTTATGATGAATTAAATTAGGCCATTATATTTCTACTTGTGTTGCATTCATATTGTCTGCTCTAATTCTTTCAAGGTACTGAAAATACCATTCCTGAATAATTTTTCCCAACGTTTGAGTAGTTTTAATTTGCTTAAAGTCTATAAATGAAAGTATTTCTTGTTTTTCTTAAAATGAGGGGTTTCCAGAAATAGGGAAACGGCTTGTTGAACACTGTGATGTGTTGTCCCTCCAGGGATGAGGCTCCCATCCCGACACATTACTTCGTGATTCTTACCAGCTGTGGCAACGCGACCTTTAGCCCTGTTAATTGCCAGGGCCCGCTGGAGGCCCGGTCCTTCATACTACCCCACAGACCCGACCACACAGAGAGCTGTGCAGTGAGTGTCACCACAACTACGTCAGCAGAAACATGCTGGCAAATTCTCCAATTGAAAAAAACAGCATGATAAGCTGATTTAATTTCCTTTGCTCTTAATTTGTCCCCCATTTTTGTCTGTTTTGAAATCTCCTCAGACCGGGTCGGACCTGATGTGGGTGGAGGATTGGCTACACTTTCACACAGCCAGGGTTCGAGACATCGAGCTCCTGACTGGGCTGAGCTTCTACCACAACAGGTTATCTGTGGAAGAGACACTACAGCTCAAGACATTTCTACACACAGTTTAAAATCAGAGACAACAACAAATGAAGTTTTGAATTTCCAAAGGAAGTCATGCTGTTCTGCACAGTAGACCCTGATCCATGTAGACACACAGTCATCCTGCTTTCGTCCATCCAATCTTTTTTAGAAAAAGAAAACTTTGGAATATGTTTGTTTCCAAAACAAATTTTCTGTAATTGATTATTCGCAGTTTGAAAAACACCATCAAAAACAAATGCATGGCTTTTAAAGACAACTACAGAGAAAATTCAGAGGGTATTTTTATAAATGAAACTTTGAACCAAAGACAACATCACATCGGTTGAATGATTTCCTCCCATGGGAAAGCGGGAACTAAAACAAAAAGGGAGAAGGAAACATCTATCGTAGCAAGAAACTTTTATACAGATGCTTCTATTGGTGACACCCTGGAAACATTTATTTCTTGGTTTTGTTTTGTTTTTTGTCCTGCCAAACATCTGGGGAAGTGGCTGCAGCTGCAGGAGAAACAGCCAATGTGTGATTTTTTTTTTTTTAAAGAAGAGAAAGTTTGATCTTTTAAAAGAAATAGTTTTTAACTTTTTAAATGTCAAATGTTGACACTGTGTTTTAATGGTTGTTGTTGTTATTGTACTATCTTCATACAGGACCAATGTTTTTCATATTTTGTAAATTTTGTTTTCAGTAATGACAATGACATATTATTAAGATAATTGTTCTGTGTGTGTGTGTGTGTGTGTGTGTGTGTGTGTGTGTGTCTTATGTGATTAATTGGACCTTGAGTACAGACATGTTGTCATTTATCTTTTTATAGTTTTTGTGTGTATTTTTGGTTGTTATACATCCTGGACCTATTGAATTTTTTTCTTTACCTCCTCATGGCTGATTGCACTTTGTGTGCTTTTGTGCCTCTTTTTTGTCATTTCTCTTCTGTGTTTGTTTGTGTCTCTGTAGTTCTTTCATAGTCTTTCTGTATCTCCTCATGATGTCAGAATGACACTCTGTGGCTGAACTTTGCATCTAAGGTTTTTATGTTCATTGAGCTGTCCATGTGTATCGTGGTTAATTTGTAGGATCAACATCTTTGTTCTTTTCAACTCCACAGCCACAGATTCTAACTCAGAGTTGGCAAATCATTTGGGGAACATGAGAAATTTCAAATTTGGAAGTCTTAACTTCATATAAAAGCTCTAAATAGACTGAGTGGCTCCAATGTCGTCTTTATAAGCTGTTACATCCTGATATGGGCAGAAAGCTAAGACGTTCTGCATATACAAAGCACCTTTCAGATGCAAAGCAAAATCAGAGATATTATCAAGCAGCAGTTGCTCTGATGGTCGTCTTCAGACTGCAACAGCATGTGTGAATACAACAAGGAAGGAAACCAAGTTCTTTATGTTCTGTTCAGCGTATGCCGCAGCAGTTTCCTTAGGCTGACCAAAGCGGCGCTGCATTGAACTTGGAGGTAAGACCGTGCAGCTTTTTGCACTGCACCTCTTATTGTTTCACTGACCTAGTTTTCATGTCTCAAACCAGAGCCTGCTTTTTTTTTTTTTTTTTTTTTCTTTTGGACTGTTGTAAGATGTGCTTGATTCACACATTCATTTTCAGACATGTTGGCTGAGATGTAGCAACCTAGCAATGCTGTTGAGTAATATTTCGTAATAGCAGCTCAGATTTTCAGTCATTGGATGTTTATGTGAACGTGAAAACTAAGAAGTATTGGCATTGTGCATTTATAAAGTTGTACATGGGTAAGAAAAAATACCAACCTTCATGTATGAATGTTTGAAGGCAGGAGTCTTGGAGTGTTACAGTTCAAATGATTTGCCTTTTTTCTCCAATTTAACAGATATGAAATTGCAGAATCACTCAAATTTATCTCCTGAAAATTACACGGAAACCAAAACAAACTCAGTGTGGATGAATTCCTGCTAAGTATTCATGACTTGCAGTTCATAGCAGAGTTTGTGTGACTTCATCAGGTCTGGCAGAAACAGGTCATCGTTGCTAAAATAAAAGGCCCTCAGCTTGAGTAACAGATAGTATGGTGTGTGTTAGCCTGTGAATGCGGTCGTGATAGTTTGTGGGTTTTTACTTGACATTTGTCTGCAGTGCTCAGGTTGGCTTATGTGAATTTGATATATGCAGCCATTCACGCAGGTCTTCCAGGAAACCCTGCTCTGGATGGGAAACAGGTCAGAGACCTTGTGACTGTTGAGGTCTTTCACATGCCATTCAGATGCCATATTTGGGTCCTGAGAAAATTAGTCAGCTGTCTTACTATCACTGCTGTGGTGGGCTGATGTGGGGTTCTGCCCTCCTTTCTCGGATATTAACTCAGACTCACCACTAAACATGGAAGCTTGAATCATTATGGTCCTTTGCATAGTAAAGGAAAGTGTGAAGTGACTGTGCTTGTGTTGTTGAAGTGATGATCAGCCTCCTATCAGACTGATACGCTGCTACGTTATTAGTCATCAAATGATGCCTCTATTCTCGGACCAGCATGAGGAAATGCTTCTTGCATCACGGTGTTCTTCTAGCAGTAAATTTCACAGCTTGTCTTACTGATGTTGCCATGAATCCCTTTGTACATGACGCATGTCAGCAGGGGGGAGATAACAGCCCATCCCCTCTGAGCCATGAGGCCTAATGGCAGCTGAGTGTTCTGTCCCGCCTGCTGCCAGCTCTGGATCTTATCTCCCAACACAGGCTTTCTTCCAGCTATTCAACAGGGTGTGTCCTCTCTATTCCAACTGCTTTATTTGACTGATACATTTTAAGATGTGGACTATTTAGAAATCAGACTTGGTTGGATGGTGGATGTTGATGTTGAATGGGGGCAACATGGTGGAATAGTCGTTAGTGCTGTTGCCCCACAGTAAGAAGGTTGCAGGTTCAGTTCCTGGGCTTGGGGCCTTTTTGTGTGGAGTTTGCATGTTTTCCCTGTGCTTGTCTGGGTTTCCTCCCACCATCCAAAGACATGCATGTTTAGGTTGATTGGTTGTCCGTAGGTCTGAGTGTGAGTGTGAGTCTCTGTGTGTTGGCCCTGCGATGGACTGGCGACCTGTCCAGGGTGACCCTGCCCTCGCCCAGAGTGAGCTGGGGTCGGCTCCAGCACCCCCCGCAACCCGGAAACAGATAAGCAGTAGGAGATGAATGAGTGAATGGATGCTGAGTGACTTGAACTTGAAGGAATTTTTTTGTCAAGAGTAATTCATAACTGGAGCTCTCAGTTCAGGTGAACATTCATGTAACCGCCATCTTCACCTTTCCCGTCAAATTCTTGCCCTCATACACTCCAGAAAGTCACTACAACGCATCCAAAAAATAGCCTTTTTCACAGATTAAACAAATGAGTTATAACACATTGATTTCAAGTTTTTAAGGTGATGGTGGTGAATTTTGGGACGGACTGAAGTTTGACTGTGTTTCTAGTTTTTATGCTATGCTCACAAGGTTCTTCACATTTGCCATGCAGGCATGGAAGTGGGATCGACCTCCTTGACTCACACTCAGCACGGAAGCATAGAAAAAATGTTGAACTTAACATTTAAATAGTCTACAGACTGAAAAGCTTTATTTTAAAGAACAGACCTTTATTTAAAGCTTCCTTTGTTTTTTTTATTTATATAATGGATTCTTAGTTTGAATAATATTTATTACAGTTATGCCCACTGACCTTCAAAAAATATTTTTTTAAAAAAGAAACCACACCACTGTCATTAATAATGCAATGGTTGGCATTGGTGTGTTCTGCAGCACGACCATCAGCGAAGCATCACTGCTTTTCCTGTACTCAGGAAGTAGTGTTTTTTTAATTCAGGAAAGGAGCTGAATACAAAGGGGAAAACTATCAGACACTGACAGAGGAGAGGAAGATGATCACATGTACGTAACTTTAGATAAGCTGTGCGGAGGGAGCTTGAAATATTGCTCAAATTAAATTGTGGTTTTTTTTTCAAATGTCATAAGATCCTGTGCTGCAGTACGTCTGCAGTTACTCCAGCTGATTGACTCATTAAATTCGTCATCAGGTAGCGGATTTGTCGCTGCTCACATGTCTTCAGTGAAATGAATTTTAAAAGAAGGCATTTCCGTGGCTGCTGCAGGGGGGAGAGTGAGGTTTCATTAGTCAACTAGAAACACAACAACAAGGTGTATAACTGCTCAAGAGGTCCACATCCTGCTTTGACGCAGGTTGACAGTCTCAGGACAGCAGCAAGGAGAATAATCTTTACTGTCTTTTACTTTTTTCAGCTCCAGAGGTCTATAGAAGAGATCAGATCCTGGGCCCATTAAGGGGGAGGGTTTAAAAAAGGAGAGGAGGAGGGGACAGCGACAAAAAGGAGGCAGTGAAGAGAGGAGGACAGACAGAGAGAGAAAGGCAGTGACAGTGACAGATGATCAGAGACAAACCGAAACAGAGATGGATTTAAATTTGCTTCAAGCTCTGGAAAAAGAAAGAGTGCTGGAGGTCCTTCAGAGAGACAAACAGCTGCGTATTATTGAAGAAGACAGGATCAGGTGAGCCATTTCATGTGACAAATTTACTGTGAGAATCTTTCTTAATGATGCTGAAAGGAGTCTGAACTCCTGTTGTCAGTCATCATGTTCTGATCATCAGAACTAAGCCAACAATGTAAACACAAAGTAGCCAAAGTCTGTGAACATGTCTGTGTGGTTTCGACTCACTTGCCTATTTTAGTATAATAGTTATTTCTGTGTGTTGCATTATATTCTATTTGTAGTGTAGTTTCACACCTACTGAGAGAGGGGAAGTTTTCTTTTTTAATGCTGGCAGTTAAAGGTCTCCTTTGTCATCTCAGGAGGATGAAGTACGAGCTTCAGGAGCTTCGGAGGAGAGGGGTCAAGAGCGTCACCCGGCAGTATGGCGAACGGACCTGCGCCCGCTGCCAGAGGCCTCTGGGAAAGTTCTGGAACTCAGGCGCCGTCTGCCGCGGCTGCAGCCACCGGATCTGCAGCCGGTGCCGAGTGGGATCGGTGAATTGGAAGTGCACTGTCTGCCATGCCTACAGGTATTGGATAGGTGTTAAACCACCTGCTTAATGCAGAGAAAACCTGCAGTATTTTAAGCTGTGGTTCTCATCAGGAAATGAGGAAAAAAAGAGCTTCACCCAGCAGTATCTTTAAAAGTACATACACATAGATTTATTTATTTTTTCCATGAAAAAGATCCTTTGAACGTGAAAGGACAGAGATTCTCACCTGAATCTGTACCTCCTCTCTGCTTTATAGTGAATGAAGTCTTCTGTCCGAATCTGTCCGGTCAAGTTTACTATTTTGGTTTGCTGTCACTAAGAGCTGCAAGCTGATTGGATAAGTTTCTGAAATATGAGGATGTCACGTTTCTTCTTCTTTTTTTGACATTGTTTTCACAATGGTTGTTTGTTGCAGCTCTCAGCACTCTACCACTGAGGGGAAGCTGTTTGCAGTGTAAACACTGAAATCCTCTGGATCTGCTCTGTACCAAGCAAAAGACAGACACAGATTGCAACATCTGAATTTTTAAGGAATTTGCAGAGAACAAAAACAGAGATAAAATTGGACTTAAATTCATAGGGGTGTAGACATTCAAATAAAGATGGAAGCTAATATCTTTCTATAACCGGTAGATGTGGAAATATAGAGCTGTTGATGGGAACTTCACCATGTCCACACAGAAAGTGATGACATGTCAATATTGCGTTTACAATGTATACGAAATAGCCAAAAGTAGTTAGTACATATGTAGATGTTAATTGAACACCTAAACAAAAGAAAACTGAAAAGACCCATCATGAAGAGTGGTATAACCTAAAAATAATGACATGACCACGTTGAGTACTTGTTTCCCCACAGTGTTGCAGTTTGCCTTTACTGTAAAGTGTATGCAATATCATTTTGAACAACTTAAGAAGGCCAACATGAGCTAAAATGAGTGTGATCACTGACAGTGACCAGAATAGTTGTACTAGAGTCCACTCACCACAGTGTTTTTCCTCCTCACAGGGACGTGAAGATCAGGTCTGGAGATTGGTTCCTAGATGAAAAGGCAAAGAAATTTCCAGGGGCCCCAGGTGTGCACTTTTACTGCATGTATTCACCATTGGTTTCTTTCTGACATTTATTATATATATTCCTTAAATATTGAATGAATGAGGAAGGATAAAATATTGATGATCCAAGTTTAATTTGTTTAAATTACTGAATTATTCACCATGACAGAATGTTAGAGCATAAGAGACAAGAGGGCCAATCTTCAGTCATATATGTGGAGGTGTTTGATCATTCTGACACACCGAACCCCACCAGCCTGTCATTCATTTTATTTTTCTCTTCACAGATAAATATGAAACAGTTGGGGAGAAACTATTAAAAACCTACAGTGTGCTGAGGTATGATGCATGTTTCCATGTCGATCTTACGTGCTCTGGTTCATTGAATTCAATACTTCTAGATGAATCATAAAGTAACATGTTTGTTCTTATATTTTCACAGTCATATATCAGTTGTGCCACCCACCCCTCCACCCCACTTGGATTATCATTTTCTGAGCCGATCTGGGGTAAAGTCTTCCCATAATTGCATTATAATTTGATGATAAAAGTGTTCATAAAAAAAAAATAATAATAAAAAAAGTGACAATTTTGTGTTCTGTTCTGCAGAGTTTCCAAAACTCAAAGCCTTTCACCAAATCTGTGGAAAATCTAATGCTTTCCTTCACGAGTCATATCAAAAGTAAGTCACGAAACTTATCACTTCAGATAAACAGTCAACGTTTACTACATCTTTAGAAACAGTGCAATGTTTGACAGATCAAGATGTGTGCGGTTGATAAGCGTCACCTCCCCAGGATGTTAACATAATCTGATCTCTCTCAATGAGCATCATACATGCAGTGTATTAACCACAAAGGAAACTCGCCTGAAATTATATGATGCAATGAAAAACAGTTAGATAGGACATAAGACATAAGACATAAGACAAAAACCTGGTATACATTTTTTTGCCATTTGCACATTTATCAAGCCTGTGGACAAACTTTTTTGCTCTAAATAGAATTCATGTATATCTCTATAAGTAAACACACACTTTCTTTTTTTGTCTGATTCCTATGAACTCAGAGATTTCTACGTCTCAAAACGATGTGCGAGGAAGAAGAGACCGGCTGAAAGTTGACAGCGACCGCAAAAGCTCATGCTTCACCTACAGCACCCAAAAGAGCCTCTCAGAGACTGATATCAGCAAAGCTGCCTACGTAAGTCGGCTGCAACACTTACACATTCATGCAAACCACAATCCACAAAAAAGAAGTAAAGGCATAGGGTTGTCCCCTGTTCCTCCTTCTGCTCAAATTAATATACAGCAAATAAAAGAACTAACACAGGTTTTGCCACCTGCATCAGAGAAAACCAAACACAGCTGGCCTGTTTCTCTCTCCTTTATTTGACTGACAAAGGAGGACTGAGATTCACCAAGTGTGACCTTCGCTTTATTTTAGGACCTTCAATGGTCCCCAATGGCTGTGAGAAGGAAAAACAACTTCAATTCTCACAATATACTATTGATAATTATTTCTTTCTGCAGCTCTTTAAAGTGCCAAGTCTTCCAAACCTGTTAAAGAGAAGCAAAGACAGTGACCAGGAAAGCTCCTCCACCGGGGCAGAAGATGAGAATTCCTTTGGTTCTGAGTACTCAGGAGGAAAGAGAGTAAGTAGCTGAAAAAAATCCCCCAAATAACATCCTGTGGTTAATATATCAAATTCTAGATCATGATCATTTCAACCTTCTAGCTTGTGTAAAATCCCTTTTTTCAGTTGGTGTCCTACTTCAATTGAATCCAAGTCTGTCATATTGTCATACTTTATTTTCCTTCTTTTTAAACATGAAATATTAATTCACGGCTTGTTTTTTTTTTTGTTTGTTTTTTTGCCCTCCTTCCCCCCCTCCAGGGCAGTAGCAGCAGCATCAGCACAGAGTGTGGCTTCTTTGAAAGCAATGGTGTGGCAGGAGAGCTGGAGCTGGCTCTGGCCTATAACACCAGCACCTCCTGTCTGGAAATCTCTGTTGGTGCCTGCAGAAATCTGGCTTATGGAGACACCAAGAAGCAAAAGTGTCACCCGTGAGCATAATAAACATATCTCTGTGTATCATGTGCTATCTGAGTCCATTTTCCTGTGCAGTAATCTATCAACGCCTCAACATCCTGCATGTGTTTTCTTTCTGTAGGTACGTCAAACTGTACGTGCTACCGGAAAAGAGTGGGAAAATTAAGACGAGTGTGAAGAAAAACACAACTGATCCAGTCTATAATGAGATTTTAAAGGTACCCATTTGTTGTGATAGTCAGTTTGGTACTGTATCGTATTTGACTTGGACACATTAAATATATTTCCCTGCCTCTTTTTTATTTAGTATCAAATAGAACGCCACCTGCTGTTTGGGAAGATACTGCAGGCCTCTGTGTGGCATTCGGGGACGCTGAGAAGGAAAGTGTTCCTCGGTGAAGTCCTCATTCCACTGGATGGCTGGAGGTTTGATGATGAAGCATCCCAGTGTTTCAGCTGGTATCCATTATGTCCAAAGGTAAAACCAGCAGCACCCAGATAGGAAAATGATATACTGTCTCATACATATACACAGACAAATTATATGATGGGCCTAACCATAGAATCATATTATATTTCAACCTTGTGATCAGCATGGCTCTATAAATGGCAGTGTTGATCTGTTGGTCAGTCCACATGAAATGATCTGAAAAGCCTGAGCTCAAATTTCCATGAACTTCTCTATACAGACATTTGTTC